>WOXC01000044.1:0-600000 GCA_011680675.1 Gymnobelideus leadbeateri
CACATTAGCAATACACGTAACTGAACGAAGTACAATAAAATGTCAAAATGTGTTGGGGATGCAAATAAGAAAAAGATAGTCCCTGCCCTCAAGGAGCTTAGAATCTAATGAGGGAAGTCAATATACAAAAAGAAGCAGAAAAGGGAATGGCGGCTACCAGGAGGTACCTAACAGAAGAGCATGCATAGTGTTTGAGGAGTCCAAACCAAGCAGAGTCATTGATTGAAAATGAAGAGTTACCTGCAAAGTTTTGAGCCCTCTGTTAAGGGAGGCTTTGGGAGGACTTTATTGCTCCTCCCTCTAGCGCTCTAGTCAAGGAGAGAGGTTACTGAGGGATCTGAGAAAGTGTTGAGTATCAAAAATTGAGTCAATCTGCAAGACGTGGAGATTTCAGGGGATCAGTTTAGCCTGGGAGATGCTTGATGTTCCAGAAGTCCATACCAAGCAGAGATGCTTATGGAAAAGAAATCTGCCATTGCATTACTTTGTAATCACTATCTCTGTATCTCCACAAGAATAGGATAAGATACTTTATGAAAACTTTCCAAATCTAGGTAAATTATAGCCACAGAACTCCCCAGAATTTACTAGTTTAATAATCCTGTCAAGAAAAAAAAATGCAGTTAAACCTGTCCTTGACAAAGTCATGCTCACTCTTTATAATTACCACTTCCCTCTCTGGAGAATTCACCAACAATCTCTTTAATGATCCTTTCAAGAATTTTTCCAGGAGCTGAAGTCAAGTTCACTAGCCTATAGTTTGCATAATCTCTTCTCATCAGTTTTTTAAAAATCCAGACATTTGCCCTTCTCCAATTTTGTGGTATCTCTCCTGTTTTCCTTGAGACTTTGAATCGTTAAAAAAGATAACAGAATGTCTTGGGAATCAGTAAAGGACAGAAAGCCACTAGGATTTGGATTCAGTGATAAATTTGCATAGTTCTCACTAGGGAAGTAGAGTCTGGAAGTAGCTATGAAGAGAAAAGAGTTTCTCCTTTACAGTTGAAGAAACTGAGGCCCAAGGGGTCTAAATAAGTTGGCCAAGGTCGCACAGACTGTGAGAGTCCAAATTGAAAATTTGTTAATTCGTTCTTTTTCCTTTTTGAAGAGGCTGTCTTGGCATTTTAGACGAAGACTTAAGAACTCTGATCAATGTAATGACCACTCATGATTTCAGAGTACTGGGGATGAAGTATGTTACCCACATCCTAACAGAAAGGTTATAGCCTTAAGGTACAGAGTGAGATTTATATTTTTGGACATAGCCAATGAGGGGAATTTGTTTTGCTTGACTATGCATATTTGTTACAAGAATTTTCTTTTTCTTTCTTTCTTTTTCTTTAATGGGGAATGAGAGACAAGGAGAAGGATCCCCCCCAGATGAGAAGGGGAGAGAAGCAATGCCAGAAGGAATCACAGCCTATCAGGATAGCCTGAATGTTACATGTTGAGTCTATTCTGTATTTTAAAAGAAAAGCAAATTCTATATGATGGACATTTACAGCATCATGTACAATCTTCTTCTGTTCTATACTGTATATGAAATATTCATTTTATCTGGTGTTTGTTAAATACAGAATTTTAAAAAGGAAGAAAAAACATCCTCCTTTCTGCTGTGGGCATCACTTCCCTCCTACTGACCCAAGTTTGGAGCCACACTCATTTGAATAGGGTTAAGGTTATTTCCTTTATCCAGTCAGTTTCCAAGTTCTAAGTACCACCACGGTATTTTCTTACATCTCTCTTCCCTTCTCTCCATTTACATGCCCAGGATGCTAATTTAGAACTTCATCAATTTTCACTCAGACTATTGTGATATTCCCCTAATCTACTTCTCTACTTTCAGTCTCTCCCCTCTACAATCCATTCTCTATCACCTGACCAAAAGAAAAATTTCTTCTTTAGGTGTAGGTCTTCCCATGTTACTCCCCTCTTGAAAAACATTCAATGGCTCCCTGTTGCTTCTAGGTTAAAATATAAATGCCTCAGACCTTCCGTTTTAAGACCCTCCACAAGCTACCTTCAAACTACCAGATGATTCTTGCATCATATCCACTCCCCCATTCACCCACCCACCCACATATACATCTGCTTTCCCATCTCTTAAACTGTACATTTGAGTCAAGACAGACACCCAGCTGATCACTAATTTGACATTCCATACCCTGCTTTTGTGCATTCTCTTAAGTCATACCCTATGTTTAGAATACATTCCTTCTTCATCTCTACTTTTCCCAGAATCCTCATCTTCCTTCAGAACTCAGTTCAGAGGCCTCCTCTGTCAGGAGGAATAATGGTCCAAGTTCTATCAATTGTTTAATTAATTGAGTAATAGTTCAAGTTATATTATTTTGTTTTCTACCTAACAGTTCTTTTTCTTATACTCTATCACAGGTGCCTTCCAGAATCTCCCAGATGGTTGATCTCTCAAAATAAAAATGCAAAAGCCATGAAAATTATTAAGCACATTGCAAGGAAAAATAAGAAATCCCTGCCAACGTTTCTTCAGGTAGTTTCTGTATCTCACCTAGAGAAAGGTGGGAAAGGAGATGGGAAGGAATAATTATAGCCTGTGGTTGTGGTAGTTATAAGCCAGGAGGCATGGGATCATAAAAAGTCTTATTCAATTCTCTCACTTTATAGATGGGGCAATTGAGAGGAAATGGCTTGGTGCCAAGGTCACTCATCGAATTAATGGGCAGATCCAAGACTTGAACCTTGGTACCCAGGGCTCTTTCCATTATATTATGTTGTATCTAAAATGCTTACTATTTTTCATTTTAGCAGGAATGCAGGTGACATGGAAAAGGATATGTGGGATATTTTGTGGAATGGTAAATTAAGCTAGACACATGCTTGGATATGAGGACCACCCATTCTATACCAATAACTGAATGGTCCCAGGGCTTTCAGTATGCTTGAGATTAATTTATGGAGGCATAGTTGAGATCTAGGTCTAGTAAAACCATTCTGGTTTCCATGTGTCTTATTAGGAGCTAGACTAGAGGACATAATGAGGTGGACTAGTCTCTAGGTCTGATTTAATGGGAGTTCAAGGGTTAAAAAAATACAAATTCAATTCTCAGTCAGCAAGCATGTATTAAATGCTTACTGTGTACCAAGCAACGTGCTAAGCATTGGGGGCACCAAAAAAAAAAGACAAAAACATGGAGTCTATTCTCCAGGAACTTATATCCGTAGTGGTTTGCCCAGTAACTGGCACATAGTAGGTACTTAATAAATTCTTGCAGACTGACCTACATACTAATAGGGGGTACAATATTCAAACAACTATGTACATACAGTGTAAATAGAAATCAATGTCAGGGGGAAGAGAGGTGGCGTCATGGATAGAGTCAGGTGGACCTGAGTTCAAAATCAGCCTTGGATACTTACTAGCTGTATGACCCTGAGCAAATAACTTAACCCCAATTGCCTCAAAAAAAAAAAAGTAATTTCAGAAGGAAAATACTGATAGCAGGGGGAACCAGGAAAGCCCCCTGCCCACATCTCATCCCCACCTGAAGAAAGTAGAATTTGAGTTGGGTATTGAAGGAAGCCAGGGAAGCTGGGAGGTGGAGGTGAGGAAGGAAACATGGCAGGCATGGGGCATCACCACTACAAAAGCACGGAGTCTGGAGATGGAAAACTGTTTATGAGGAAGAGCAAATAGACCAGGGTGTTTAGATCAGAGAGTGCTTAAAGGTGGGGCAAAGTGTATAAAGACAGGAAGATTTGTGAAATGTTTTAAATGCCAACCAAACACAGGATTTTATATAAAATCATGAGGTAATAGAAAATTAATAGAGTTTATTGAGTGGGGAATGAGGGGAAACATGGTCATGGCTACACTATAGAAAAATAATAATACTTTTCATTTATAACATATTATTATAATTATAAATAGTGAGTTTATATATTACTTTATGGTTTGCAAGTGCTTTACAAATATTTTCTCATTTTATTCCCATAACCACCATGGGAAGGAGGCGCTGTTACTATCCCCATTTAAAACTTTTTTTTTTTAATTTTTGGATATCCCCATTTTAAATATGTGAAAACTGAGGCAAATGGAGGTTAGGTGACTTGTAGTGTCACATAGCCAGTAGATGTCTGAGACAGGACTCAATCTAAGTCTTACTGACTCTAACGAGACTATTCTATCCATCCCACCATGTAGCTGCCTTCTGAAAATCACTTTGGTAACTGAGTGGTAAATAGATTGGAGCAGAGGGATACTGGAGATAGGGGAAACAATTCAAAAACTATTATAGTGGTCCAGGTTAGAGGCGACGAAGGCCTCTCCTTACTGCCTGGGTGACCCTGGGCTATTTGCATAACTTGTCTGCCTCAGTTTCCTCAGTGGTAAAAAGGGTGATAATACCTAATCTCCAGGTGTGGCACCTACCTCACAGAGCTGTGAGGATCTGATGAGATCATCTTTATAACGTGCTTGGCAGGGCACATCTGTTCTGCTTTTCTTCGCCTACTTAAACTCAGAGGATCTGTGATTCTCCCGGTGTGGGAAACTCCCCCCATCACAAGCTATCTGTAGTATATAAGTCCTAAGGAATTACTGAGGCACAAAGAGACTGATTTCAATTCAGTCCCAGTTCTTTCTGACTCCAAACCTGGCATTTTATCCATGCAGTATCTTTTAAATGGAGTGTACTTGAGAATTATTATTAATATCACCAATATAATTATTAATTAACACCATTAATGAATACTATTAATATTACTATAATTACTAGTAACTAATATTAATATAATTGTTCATATTAATAATCGTTATTGACAATAATATCTGGTGGTGTTTTATAAGGTTTGCAAAACCCTTCACAAATATTATTTCATTCTATTCTCACAACCACCTAGGGAGGTGGGCTCTATTTATTTTACAGATAAGGAAACTGAGTCAAGAAGAGGTTGACCCAGGGCCACACAGCTGTTAAATATCAGAGGCTGGATTTGAACTCATGCCCGTTTCTTTATCTACCTAGCTCCCATATAGCTTTTCTTGAGGACTTTAAGGGATTTGTCATGAACATCGATTACTGTTTTGTATGACAGTACAGGGCCACCCTCATAGCCAACTGAAGCAGAGATGTCTGTTTTGCCTCCAAAACCAAATGGTTCCATCCTGTATGTCTGTGTCTGCCTCTTACTGTTTGAGCCTTTCCTCACCAGATATGAAGCTGCTGCCTCTTTGCTCCTGTCAGCCTGCTCGCCTATAACAGCCATCCCTACTGCCCCCCACCTGCCATCACAGCATCATAGATTTAGAATTGAAAGCGATCCTTGAGGGCCTCCACAGGGGGTCCTCCCCAGCATTTCACAGAGGAAGAAAACTGAGGCCCATAGAGGTTTTAAATGGCATTCCCAAGATCACTCAGGTTGTAAGTGACAGAGCTGGAACTGGAACCCAAATCCACTGACTTCAGAGTCATTGGTTTGTTTGTTTTTCACTCAATCTCTCACTCTGAGCCCTTTCTTCCCCATGGCCTTTAGTCTGTTCAGTCATTTCTGACTCTCCATGATCCCATTTGGAGTTTTCTTGCAAAGATATTGAAGTGGTTTGTCATTTCCTTCTCTAACTCATTTTACAGATGAGGAAACTGAGGCAAACAGGGTTAAGTGACTTGCTCGAGATCATACAACATGTAAGGCCCTATTTAAACTCAGGTCTTCCTTACTCTAGGACCAGCACTCTATCCACTGTACCACCTAGATACCCCAACTTCTAGTGGGTTAAAAAACACACAAAGAAACAAAACCAACTCAAGTTGTTATTGTATTTTATGGTAAAAATGAATAAAAATGAAAAAAAAATCCATAAAGATCCAAAAAGCACCTCTGATCAAGATTCAAGCTTTAGGCATTGGTTCATGATAAGAGTTTTAGCTCCTCAGAGGTCTTTTTGGCTGGCCTCTGGATTCTTGGTTAGGATGCATGACCAGTAGTGTGGTTTGGTGGCAAAGTTTAACTTGGAATCATAGGATCATAGATACCTGAGTTTGACTCTTAACTCGGGTTCTCAATAACTATGTCAACATGATTAAGTTGTTCCAACTCTCTGGTCCTCAGTTTCCTTATCTGTAAAATAGGAATAATAATATTTGTACCACTAACCTCTACAGAGTAGAATGAAGTATTTGGTGAACCATAAAGCTTTATGTGGAAATGTAATTCCCACTGATGTGACTTCCAGAGAGGTGTGATAGTGCAGTGCATCCCATCCCACTAAATATTCAAGCAGCATCTGCTTTTTAAAACCTCAATCAATCAATCAACTAGCATTTATTAAGCACCTACTATGGGTCAGGTACTATGCTAAGCACTAGGAACAAAACAAAGGCAAAAACAGCCCCTGCTCTAAAAGAGCTCACAGTCTAATGAGGCAATATGCAAACACCTATATACAAACAGGGCAGTTAGGTGATGCAGCCGATGAAGCTTGTGACCTTGGGCAAGTCACTTAACCCTTTTTGCCTCAGTTTCCCCATTTGTAAAATGAGCTGGAGAAGAAAATGACAAACCACTCCAGTATTTTTGCCAAGAAAACCCCAAATGGGCTCACAAAGAGTTGGATATGACTGAAAACAACTAAAAAAACACCAAAGGAGAGATTGTTCCATCCTCATTCCTTGTTTTTCCACTCAGGTCATAATGCAATTTCTTTCATGTTACTTAGAGACACTAACATCATGCATTAACCATCTTCACTTACTCTTTTTATTCTCAGAGCCTTAAGCCTGATGAGGAAGTCAGTGAAAAGATGAATCCCTCCTTTATTGACTTGGTCAGAACACCTCAGATAAGGAAGCACACTTTGATCTTGATGTACAACTGGTAAGTACCATTCATCACATGATTTCAGGGGAGAAGGGGGAGGGGGGGAGGAGAGAAGGCAGGAGATGCAGGGGAGGTGGGAGGTGGGTAGGGGAGGCAGGAGGAGCAGGGGAGGTAGAGCCTGGACCCATGCTTGCCTTCAGGCAGGGAACTCCTAGTGTGTTGTTGGTGGTGGTCCTTGGTTCTAGAAGAGTACCAAAAGACTGAAACTCCTTCACAGATATACATTAGCCATTCATCTAGAACTTATCCCCTTAGAGAGTTACCTGGGCACAGAGAAGTTAAATGACTTAGTGGGTGCAAGGCCAATAGCTGTCAGAAGGAGGCCTTTAACCCAGGTTTTCCTGACTCCAAGGCCAGTCCTCCCCTGCCCCTTAGTTCTCATTATTCCTAATACAGCAAAAGAAAAAAATCCCTTCAGTTGTATCCCAATTGTCCACACTAGTGAGGCGAACCATGGCATGGATTACTCAAAGATCAATCACGAGCTTTAAAATGCAATGTGTGTCTCATTTACAGTTCCATAATTACATCTGATTATGACTTCGGATAATATTGAAGTTATTTTTATGCCCAAAGCACCAACAGAATAACGATTATTTACAAATTGTTTCCCGCATTAGAATGTGTAGACATTGAGGGTAAGGGCTGTTTTTTGCTTTACTTCCTATACCTAGCACTTAGCACAGTGCCTGGGACATAGTGTTTACAGGGGTGGGGAATCTGCAACCTTGAGGCCACATGTGGCCCTCTAGGTCCTCAAGTGAAGCTCTTTGACTGAATCCAAATTCACAGAACAAATTCCTTTAATAAAAGGATTTGTTCTGTAAAACTTGGAGTCAATCAAAAGGCCGCACCCAAGAACCTAGAGGGTCACATGTGGCCTGGAGACCACAGGTTCCCCACGGAACAAGAGAAAGAACAGGAGAATCAATTGATACAAAGAATTTTTTAATAATTTACTGTAATTTCTCTTATCTATGCAAATATATTTTAGATACAAATAATTACAAGCAGATATTATAATTTTATTTTAAAATATTTCTATTTTCTGTGCAAATATATTTTAGATATAAATAATTAAAAGCAAATGTTATAATTTTATTTTGAAATATTTCTATTTTCTTTCCCTTGTGGATTAAAAAAAAATGCAGTGCATCAAATGTTATAGCCTGGTCCTTCAGGTATTCTTATATTCTGACCCTTCTACTGTTAATAAATGCTTGCTGAATGAATGACTGACTGCTGGCAGGGTCAGGCTGTCCAGAAGGGCACAGGCAGCAAGGAAAAGGCATCATGAGATTAAAAAAGAAACAAAGGCTGGACCCCACTTCCTATTTCCAATATTTTATAATTAAACACTGCTCCTCCAAACTGTTCCTAAGGAACATCATAGCCTTCCCAATCCACTAAACAAAGAAGTCCCCAGGAAATTAAAAAAAAAACAAAAAACTCCCTGGCAGAATAAGATGAATGGTAGCTGGCCTCCCTCTGTCCTTTTACCTCACCTCACTTACCCTTTTCCCAATTAATTCTCAAAATTAACCAGTAGAACCAAAGATCACCAGAAACGAATTTTAAAATTTTTCTGGGACTTTGATAACAGGGGGTTTCTAGATTATCTCTTCCTTCCCTTTCCTAACAATCATGATACAGCTTCACATTTTGCACAATGGATAACTAAACGATTTTAGCCTAAATGTTTTGAAACCATAATTAGTAATATCACGATAAACTAGGTCAAAAAGATGGGTATGCATTAGTCTGTGGTTAATAAGATACATATCATTAGCAGAAGGAAATTGCAGCCATAAGTAACAACTACTGCTGTTTTCTGAAATTCACACTTGGTAGAATTAGGAATTAATTGGTAGAAATTAATTGGGTAGAATTGGAAATTTGGTGGAATTAGAAAAATGTTCTGGTTGATTGCAACCACAGAATCATAGGATGCTAGTGCTCAGAAGGACCTTGGAGTTCATTTAGTTCAGCTGCTTCATTTTACAGAGAAGGAAACTGAGGCAAGGAACCTCAAAGGTAGGATTCAAATCCAAGGTATCTGATTACAGTTTCAGAGTCTTTACATGACAACATGAGAAGAAGGAGAGGGAAGAAATTTGGAAAAGAGAGGGGAAAGGAGAGGAAGAAGAGGGAGAAGCATTTGTGTGCATATGTGTGGAAGGGGACACTTTCTCACTTCTTAGCAATCTGAAATGGTCTCCTCCTGGATGTTATGACACTCCTATTAGTTTTCAGGATAGTCACCTGTGAGATAATTTATATTTAATCTGCTGTGGGGGGAAGAACTTAAGGGATGGGTAAAGCATTCTGCAAATGTTAAGGCATATACAGTTATCCCTTCCACATCGTGACTTTCTGCATTGTGGTTTTGATATATCATGCATCAACATAAGAAATTAAATGGGAATTTGGGGAGATTTTTGTGGAAGCCAGAGACAACTTGCAAAGTCCAGCAAATGACATAGAGCCTATGACCAAATACTTAACCCAAATCTTACAATAAAGTACTGTAAACACCCCACAAAATGAAAAGAAAAATTCAGATTTCTTCTCTGGTTTGAAGGGAGAGCCAAAAAATTTTAAACAGATTTTGCAGATCACTGGGTCACTGTGCTCCTAAATCCCACGATATGAGAGGGATAACCATATTTTAAAGTTTTCGGGGGGGGGGGAAAGGAGCACAGTTCTGGACCTGGTAAGGGGAACTTCTGGTGAGGAAATTCCCTCTACTAATTCACCACCAACAATGGCTCTGTAACATAGAGTTGTTACTATGATCTAATAAATTCCCAATGATAAAATGAAGTAGAGACACCAATAATAAAGTGATAGATGAAAATGAGTTATGATCAGCTCAGTTTTTGGAGTAACTCATTTTCCTTCTATTGTCTCTTTTTTGGATCATTTTGTGATTCATTATTAAATCCAAAAAAATAGATAGGGGAAAGCAAAAAGTTACATATTTACTTATGAAAGACTTGGCTAGGAAGAAAACATCAACCATTGACTTAAAGGAAGTCCTGAGGCTTTCTCCAGTTTTCACAGATGACTGAGTAGTGCCTCAATTAACAATGAACTTTGTGCTATTTTAATGACCAACAGGGACTCTTAAACTGATAGTCTGGAGTCTTAAGAAAGAGTATCCATGCAAGGTCAAGGTTACATAGGCATGCTCAGCACATTTCATTAGGGTGTGCATCCAAGCAATTTTTAAAAGATGAACTTTAATTGAATATTCAGTCATAAAAGGACATATTTGTTTATTAAACTAAAGAAATTTAAATTTTTTCAAATTTACAACTCAATTTTTCTTTAAAATACAATATGACATTTTTTGGACATATTGGGGTATAGCTGAGCAAACTTAGCACTCCCTGTGTCCATCATCCTCCCTCACTACCCCAGCACTTATGTATCTCCCCCTCCAGAAAGTTTGCTTGCTACACTTCCTCTTTGCTCCTGCATGAGAGGTTTGTCTTCTGGCATCCCGCCTCTAGCCAGAAGTGTGAATTGTAGGTCAAGGCTATGATCAGTAATTCAGTAGCCACAACTAATTTCCAAGTCTGTTACCTTGGAAATAGAAAGAACAAGGGCTGAATTGTTGTTTAGTCATTTTTCATTTGTGTCTGACTCTTCATGATGCCATTTCTTGGCAGAGATACTGGAGGGGTCAGCCATTTCCTTCTCCAGCTCATTTTACAGATGAGGAAACTGAGGCAAACAGGTTAAGTGACTTGCCCAGGGTCACACAGCTAGCAAAGTCTGAGACCATATTTGAATTTAGGACCAGTCTTTCTGACTCTAGGCCCAGAGCTCTATCCACTGGGCCACCCAAATTATTACTGTTACTACACAATTATATAAGACATTTGTCTTAAGCATCTGTCATGGGACTGGCAGTAGGTGGGGCTGGACTTTCCTTCTCTACCCCACATATAAATCAATTTTTCAGTGAACAAGAATGGTATTAATTTTGATCAAACATATTTCTATACAAGAAGTGCATGTCATTGGGTGTAGGTTTTCTTCTTTGTTTTTCCCAGCCCTTCAAAAGGTAATGAAGAAATTATTTTGGACTAATCAAAAAGAGCTTGAGCTGATTGTGATTCTTTTCTTTGCTAAGGTTCACAAGCTCTGTGCTTTATCAGGGTCTCATCATGCATATGGGACTTGCAGGTGGGAATATCTATTTGGATTTCTTCTATTCTGCTCTCGTTGAGTATCCAGCTGCTTTCCTCATCATCCTCACCATCGATCGTATTGGCCGACGCTATCCTTGGGCTGCAGCAAATATAGTGGCTGGGGCAGCCTGTCTCATCTCAGCTTTTCTTCCCAATGGTGTGTTTGAAGGTTGTTCTTTGGTTTCCCAGAAAGGTCATTGAAGTTAGCTCTTCAGTACTGACATAATGGAGATGTTTTCCCCCCAGTGTTTATTAATAATGAGGAGAAGGAGGATAAAAATGAAGAAAATGGTGGAAAATATTATAACAAGGTAATAATAATAACAGAAGAATGTATAAATTCAGGATAAGAGTTGTTCAGTTGTTTTTCAGCTATGTCCAACTCTTCATGACCCCATTTGGGGGTTTTGACAAAGATACTGGAATAGTTTGCCATTTCCTTGTCCAGTTCATTTTACAGATAAGGGAACTGAGGGGGAAAGGGTTAAGTGATTTGTCCAGGGTCACACAGCTAGTAAGTGTCTGAGACTAGATTTGAACTCATACATGAACTCATGTCTTCCCAACTCTAGGTCTAGTGTTCTATCCACTACACCATGTAACATCCCTTTCAGAATAAGAGTTTATTTTCCATGAGGTGCCAAGGGGTCACTTGAGATCAATCAATTCATTTCTGAACCATCAAAGTGCCAGTGAGTACCATAGGTGGGGAAGTGCTTTTAGAAGCCACTAACAAAAGCTACCATTCTATAAAGTTATCAAGTTAATTGGTAATTTACACATTGACCAGAGATTATAAGTTTCATGAGGCTGGCATCCATGTTAAACTTTGTCATCAGTATTGGAACTAGCATGTAATGGGTGCTTAATAAATATTTGTTGATTTGGACTAGATTAGAACAAAATGGAACAGAGAATTTTCTGAAATGTTTCTCTGTTATTTAGAAGAGTTAACATTGCTCCAATACTTATTCCAGAGATATAGAACCTCTCATTCTTAGATGTAATCTGTAAGATTATATGGTATCATTGTGATAAGCATAAGTATTTTTCTCATTTCAATCCATATGTCAAAATCTTTTCCTTCTAGATCTAATGTCGCTAAAAGTTGCAGTTGCATGCCTGGGTAGAATGGGGATCACAATGGCCTATGAAATGGTTTGCCTGGTCAATGCTGAATTGTATCCCACATTCATCAGGTAAGTGGAATTTGCTCAGCCTGAAGAACGAAATGACCAGAAATGTTTGCCTATTGATGCAATGGTCACAACAGAAAAACAGCACGAACCTTGATGTTTTTGAGCATGTGGTAGAGGTCAGTGGGGCAAAGTGCTCTAAAGTCAAACCTTGGATAGCTTGCAAATGCAAATTGCAGAAAGAATACAGAGAACATAGGGAAAACCAAGAATGTTTGGGATAAGCCTTCAAACTGCTCAGGAAATGCCAGATTACAAAAGGGAAGATCACCTTAAAGAGCTAATCAACTGAGAAGTCCTATAGATCAAAAGCCCCTCAGAATTAAGACTGCTGGGAAAATATCAACCATCTCAGATATTCAGACAATAGAACTCTGATGGCAGAAAGTTTAGGAGAATTAAGAAGTCACTTGAGGAGGGTGAAAGAGGAGTGTGTCAGAGCTGGCTTGAAATTTAACACAAAAAAGCTAAGATCTTGGCAACTGGCCCTATCGCTTCCTGGCCATCAGAGGGAGAAGAAATGGGAACAGTGTCAGATTTTATGTTCTTGGGCTCAAAGATCACTGCAGATGGTGATTGCCCGCCGTGAAATTAAAAGACAGTTGTTCCCTGGAAGGAAAGCTATGGCAAATATAGTTGTTGTTCAGTCATGTCTGACTCTTTCTGACCCCTTTTAGGGTTTTCTTGGCAAAGATCCTGGAGTGGTTTGCCATTTCCTTCTCCAGCTCATTTTATAGATGAGGAAGCTAAGGCAAACCGGGTTAAGTGACTTGCCTAGAGTCACACAGCTAGTAAAGTCTGAGACCAGATTTGAACTCATGAAGATGAATCTTCTTGACCCTAGGCCTGGTACTATATCTATCCACTGTGCCACAGACCTACAATCTAGAGAGCATACTGAAAAGCAGAGATACCTCGTCAACAAATGATATAAACGTTATATAAACGTACAATCAAATCTATGGTTTTTCCACTAGTAATGTACAGATATGAGATTCAGACTATAAAGAAAGCTGAGTGCCACAGAATTAACACTTTCAAATTATGGTGTTGGAGAGGACCTTTGAGAGTCTCTTGGACAGCAAGGAAATCAAATCAGTCAACACTTAAGGAAAATAATTCAGACTGCTTGTTGGAAGGACAAATACTGAAGGTGAAGCTTAAATACTTTGACCACATAATGAGAAGACTCATTGGAAAACACCCTGATGTTAGGAAAGATTGAAGGGAAAAGGAGAAGGGGGCAACAGAGGATGAGATGGATAGATAGCATCTTGGAAGCAATGAACATGAGATTGGACTGACTTCAGGAGATTTTGAAGGATAAAAGAGCGTGGTGTGGTCCATGGGGTCATGAAAAGTTGTGTGGTGACTAAACAAATGAACAACTACAAATGGATGAGAGAAGATGTAGCACTGAGAAACAACCTGACTTCAGATTTGATATTTTGAACCTTCATTGAAAAGAAAAATCGTGTTGTTTCTCCCTTGAAATTCTGGACAAAAGGTATCATATAAGGTGAGAGAGTAAACAAATCACTCATTTTCCTTCTGCTTTGAAAAAAAAATTTAGCAGTTGCCTAAAGAGAAGATGTGTTAGGTGCCTAAGAAAACATTTGTGGTGTTTTGAGGTGTTGTTCTGGGATTTTGCATTACCATGTTTTGATCTATAAAAAGCTTTTCCATTTTTAGGAATCTCGGTGTAATGGTCTGCTCTTCAATGTGTGATATTGGTGGAATAGCAACACCATTCCTTGTCTACAGGTTGATTGATATCTGGCATGAACTCCCCCTAGTGGTTTTTGGTAAGAGTTAAATCTTGTTCTTTGTAGAATGGGGAGAAATTGTCCAAAACGTAATTTCTAAATATCTTGGTTATTCCATCAGAGAATAAGGACTGTGAAATTATCTCCGAATAGTGGATAAACGGGGAACAAAAGGATGATATCTACAAATAACCTCTAAATTTTGCTTTTGTCAAAAGTTTCATCTTCTTTCCTTACCAATCATTTCATTAGAGCTGCCCACAGGTAACAAAGTGCTAACAGGCAGATTATCTCCCTCCTTACCTTTTAAGGTCCAGACAAAGTGACTAGCTTACTGTTCCTTGTACATGATGGTCCATCTCCGACCTGTGGGCCTTTGTACTAACTTTGTACTAACCACTTAAAATATTATGATCATCTTCTTCTTTGCCTTTTGGAAATCCCATTCTCTTTATGGTTTATAAGGCAAAATGAGTATAATGTAAATTTGAGAGAAACTAGAACAAAATGGGGAAGTGTAAAAGGCAGGGTGGTCTAACCGAAAAAGCCCAGCACAGAATTTGGAACTAGTTTAGATCTGAAGACTAGCTTTTCCACTTAGTACCTAAATGTATGATTGAGACACAATTTCTTCAATCATTATTCTATGCTGTCCCTCAATTGTAATATATTTCTTTACTTCTAACCATTTAGAACAGGGCAATTCTCTGATTTTTCTGGATCTTCACCCAGATCACACCCACTGGCCAGAGGCATTCCCCCAGACGCTGTTCTGGATTCTCTTTCTCTTCTCTCTCCATACTACGTCACTTGGGGATCTCATCAGCTCCTGTTGATTCAGTTATCATCTTCCTGAAGATCTTCCTCAGATTGATTTCTTCAGACCCTAACCTCTCTCCTGTGTCTTACATCACAACTATCTAGTAGGTATTTCAAGCAGGAAGTCACATAGACGCTTTAATCCCAACATGTCCAAAACAGAGCTTATTATCTTTCCCCTTCTTTATTACTCTTAAGGGAGTCGCCAATCTCCCAGTCACTCAACCTAGGTGTCATCCTTGACCCCTCACTCTCCCATATCATGGAGTCAACATTTATTTAAACACTAACTCTGTACCAGGCATTGTGCTAAGTGGTGGGGATGCAAATATGAAAAAGAAAAACAGTCCCTGTCCTTAAGGACCTTACAATCTAATGGAGGAGGACAATATACAAAAGGAAACAAAAAAAATTGAGGTACCCAGGAGGTGCCAGCTTGGGGACACAAGGGAGAATTCCAAAGGAGTGAAGCTGAATGGGAAATGAAGAAATGGTTGGCCCGGCCCCCCTCCTTAAATAGAAGTTTGGGGAGGAGCTCTCCATTCTGTCCTCCAATACAGAGGTCCCGGGGCAGAGGATACTGGAAATGTGAGCCCATTTCTACCTTCACAATATTTCTCTGCTATGTTCCTTTCTCTCCTCTAACTGCCATCACCATGGTACAGACCCCATCACCTGGACTATTGTAAGTCTTCTGATTGGTTTCTTTGTCTCAAGTCCCTCCCCCACTCATCAACCAAAATGATCTACCTAAAGCAAAGGTTTGAGCCTATAACCGGCTTTCCCCTGCCCTATATCAGTCAATTCCACTAGTTATCTATGAGCTCCAGAAGCAAATATTATCTCTTCTGTTTGGCTTTTAAAGCACTTCACCCTCTGACCCATTCATAGCTTTCTAATCTTCTTATACTCCACTCCCTGATCTAAGTGACAATGGTTTCTTTTCTGTTCCTTGCACAAGCCACCTAATTTCCCAACTCTCTTTTCATTGGTTCTCTCTGACATGTGAAATGCCCTATGCCTTTGACTCTACCTCCTGGCTTCCTTTAAGCCTCAGTTAAAATCCCACCTCTTGGGGTGAGAGAGGAATGTGGTGAGTAGATGGGGAGAGATGGGGGGCGGTAAACTATCTCATGTAGAAGAAGCAAGGGGAAGTGGTTGCAGGGGAGGGGAAGAACAGGAAGGCAAAAAGGAAAAACCATTTTCTCATTGAATTTGGCTCAGGGAGAGAATGACATACATACTAAATGGAATATCTCACCCTGTAGGAGAGTAGGGGGGAGGGGGATGAGAAGGGGGATGATGGAGGGGAGGGCATGCTGGGGGGAGGTGAGGTTGGAGGCACCCTCTTTTGAAGAGGGACAGGATCAAAGTAGGGAATGGACCAGGTGGGGGGTGGGATGGGTGGGAGGGAAATATAAGCAGTCTTTTACAAGATATCTACTATGGTAATATTTTGCATAGCTATACGTGTACAACATATACTGAATTGCTTATCTTCCCAGCGAGAGTGGGTGACAAGGGTGGAAGGGAATGGATCTGGAATTCGAAGTTTTAAAATTGAATCTTTCAAATATATATAAATACTATTATTAATACTATTTTACATGTAATTGGGAGATAAGATGTGCAGGCATTGGGGCACAGAGATTCACCTTGCCCTAATGGAAAAGTCAAAGGGGGTATGGGAGAAGATATGGGAGAGAGCAGATTGGAGGAGGGTATATCCATGGGACAGCTATTCTGGGGTGGTGGGTAGGGGAAAAATGGGGAAAAAATTGTAACTCAAAATCTGGCGGAAATGAATGATGTAAACCAGAAGTTAATAAAGCATTTGGGGAAAAAAATCCCACCTCTTGGGGTGACTTGGTGGCACAGTGAATAGAGTACCGGCCCTGGGATCAGAAGGACCTGAGTTCAAATCCGGCCTCAGACATTTAACACTTACTGGCCGTGTGACCTTGGGCAAGTCACTTAAGCCCAATTGCCCTGCCTTCCCCCTACCAAAAAGCAAAAACAAGCAAACAACATCCCACCTCTTTCTAGTTTCCCTGGAGATTAGTGCTGTCCTTTTGAGATTATCTCCAATTTACTCTATGTGTGTCTTATATGTATGTAGTTCTTTGCATGCTATCTCCCCCCATTTGAACTTGAACCCCATAAGAACACAACGTTTTTGCCTTCCTTTATATGTCCACCTTTTAGCCTATAGTATGTGTTTAAAAAATGCTCTTGACTTGTTTACTT
This sequence comes from Gymnobelideus leadbeateri, assembly GCA_011680675.1. Lineage (NCBI taxonomy): Eukaryota > Metazoa > Chordata > Mammalia > Diprotodontia > Petauridae > Gymnobelideus > Gymnobelideus leadbeateri. The sequence goes on from WOXC01000044.1 coordinate 17,083, forward strand.
GACAGTTCATCTCCTTGTCATTTTTGCCACCAAAGTTATTTTCTAACATCAAATATTCAAAATAATATGGACTGACTGGCCAAGGATGACCTCTAACTCAATTTTCAAGAGTTTCTTTTTCCTGTAGGGAATTTTTAGTATGCATAGTTTTGGTATCAGCATGATATTTTTGATGAAAAAATAGACTAACTAGCAGTTGTAAAAGAATGTGTAAATAAGTATGGTACAATGTTGGTTGTTTTTTTTTAAATCAAGTTAGTTCTAATTATAAAATACCACGTTCTTTAGCCCTAAATGGGACTGGACATATGTAGCCTAGATTCTGACTATATATGTTTAACTTCTAGCTGTGGTTGGCTTAATTGCTGGGGTGTTGGTATTGATGCTACCTGAGACCAAAGGGAAGGCCTTACCTGAGACCTTTGAAGAAGTTGAAAATATGCAGAGGTAAGATACCTTGGCTCCTAAAGAAAAGGGGAAACCCACATCCAACATTTTTAGCAAGCATCCTGACTGAATAGGCCTCAGATATTTTTGTTGTTTGTATCTGGTTCAAATATGCCAGGTTAAATCCAAGAATGCAAGACTCTCCCCAGTTTTTAGTTATTTAGCCCATCTATACACAGTTGTTTGGGAGAGTATAAAGGGGTCTAAAGCCTGGCCTAGATGGAGAATATCATGGAATGTGAGTTGATGGTTTTTGAAGTCACCAGCCTTTTTGATTCAGGAATTCACCTCCATAGCAGCAACCACACTGGCATACCCAGGATGTCTATTAGCATAGGTTCTTAGATCTGCTTTACTAGGAAAGATAGCTGTTCAAGAGGTCAACAGTCTTTTTTAATTACATTCATTCATTAGTTCAGAGGAAAATTCATCACCCTGAACTTCAGAGAAAATCCAAGTAGAAAAATAAAAACCAACAGACAAGGCTTCTGTCTGAGAATTAGCACAGATCAACAGAAAGCTCCAACTGTCTGACCAAGGCAATACATACATCCTTACCAGAGAGATAAGCACCAACACCTGGGATTTTCAAAGCTTGGGGGCTTCTTAATGGCTAAGCAAAATCTCATCTAGTCAATTCACAGGAGTTCTCTTCCAGTGAGTGAGCCCCAAAGCAAAAAGTTAATCTCAGAGTATAAATACTCTTCTCAGAGCCAGAAGGCATCACAACCCTCCAGACCCAGTGCCTAATTAGAGATTAATAAAAGGTGTGAAAGCCTTCCTATGAGGAAGTCTCCCCTAAGCAAGCTTCCCTTAAGAGGCCTATTAATAGGGTGTGGGGGAGTGGGGAAGGTCTTAAATCCCATTAAGGTTTCAACCTCCTATTCAATTCAGGAAATCTCTTCTAGATCATCCTTGATGCTTAGGAAATCATTCAGTCTCTGCTTGAACAGTTCCAGAGTCTTTATAGAAGTTTTCCCAGCTGGGCTCTCAAAAGAAGAAATTAGGCATCTAGGTCTCATTTTGAATTTGACATTTTTTTTATTAGAAGGAAGTTTCTTTTTTTCCCCTTGACCTAACATTGCAGTTCATTGCTTTTGATTTTTCCTATTCATATCAAATTGCTGTTCTTTTTTTTCCATTTAATTTAGTTAGCCTCTTGTTAATTTGTTATCCATTAGGGAGATCATATTGATAAAAATGTGAGCCCAAAACAGGGTGGGCCTGAAATGACCTGAACCAGTCCCTGAAATCTAAATTAACCAATTAAAAAATTAATAGGAAATAACACATACCAAAAGATAGTTATTTCCTATCAAGTGTCCAATGTATTCTCTGAAGTGAGAACATGTGATGGTGGATGATCATGAAAAAGATTCTATGTGGATGGACAAAGAAGTTTTTCTAGGATTTAAAGAAGAATCAGCACAATTAGGGGAGGGGAAAGAATCTAGACCTGTGATTTCATCAGTGTGGGGTACTCCCAATATGGAGATGCCTTCCACCTAGTGCAGATCATTAGTTGTAATTTGTAGTCTTAGCAAGCTACCTGGAGGAATTAGATAGTATGTGTCAGAGACAGACTGGAATGCTGGAATTCCTGCCTCTGAGACCAGTCTACTTATCCACTATGCCATACTAGTTCAAACACAAAATGCTTCATAGAAGGCAGTATGGTAAAGTGGAAAGCACACTGCATTTAGAGCCAGAGAATGTGGGTCCAAATTCCAACTTTGACACTTCTTATCTGAGTGACCTAAGGTAATTCACTTAACCACTCTCATCTGTAGACTGAGAGATCCAGGCTAGACAAACTCTAAGGTCTCATTCCGACTTTAGATGTCTGACCAAGTCATAAGCTTTTTCTAATCTCTCAGTGAGAATTTCAGTCAACTGATCATTCTTTCTAGGTACAGCACATGATCTGTAAATGATGAATATTTTTAAAGAATCTTTTGTCTATTGGGATATACATGCCAGTCAAGCAGGCCACAATCGTCATAAACAAAGTATTAAGATTGCAGTTTGTGGAGTGAAAGAATAGATCTTTTATTGACGATTCTCGGGAGAAGCAGACATGGGCATTCCCTCACAGGACTGGACACACACGCAACCCCCAGCAGTAGAACAAAGATTATATATCCCCCCTTCCATTACAATCATTGGTACCTTCTAGACACCTTCAGCCACTTTTCTCCTGAATGGTTCTTCTCTTCCTGCCAGAGTAGCCCCTGGTCAGACAAAGGGACATAACTCTTATACCAAGTGTGTCAGTTTGAATGCCAACTGGTTTGGACTGGCCTGGTCTATTCTCCCTCTCCCCTTTGTAGATTTCTTTATATGACTGGATAGTATGTTCTGCCCTTTTCCCTCTGGACCTAGGCTCTTCCATATATCCTGTGCAGGGTCATTTTCAAAACATTCATAGTTCCTATAGAATCTGTGGAAACCAAACTATCAGTATTTCTCACTCTATGGTGCAAAAATACTACCATGTTCATTTCAATTGTTCCTATTCAAGTAACCCACAGAAACTTCTCCTAAAATATAACACTGAGAGTTTTTGTTTTAACGTTACAGTGGAATTTCTGCTCTCAAAAATGGGAACTCAATTCTCACATGACCTTAAACAAAGACATACCAAAAAGAGATGACCAAAGTAAAAACACCAGGGAATTGGCATGCTCTGTTTGAGATCTCAGATATTCATGGAAATTTGAGCAGTGACCCATAATAAACTCTTATGCATCCAATCTCTGGGATGCTATAAGTTAGGATTATTATAGGGCTGCTATTCAACCATATACTGATGAACTTTTGCTTGTCTTGAAATCTGACAGGCCTTTAAGGTGATTATTGCTGCAGATTTTAAAAAGCCTGTTTGAATTAAATTGTTCCCTTTTCAGACTATAGAGTGGGAGGAAATTAACATCTCCTTAGGAGACTTTCACTTGGTTTCCATTCTAAGAGCTATTGGCAATAGAACATATCTGTGACCTCAATCTAATCTAACATGAAGTTTATAAACTCCCATCTGTTTCCTTTGGTATTAAAGAATGGGGTAAAGAGGCTTTGGGACAGTCCTGTAGCCTAGATTAGAAAGGAATTACAAATCCCCTGTGTTTACTATTCATCAATTTCTTTGAATTTCCCATTTGAGAATGGCAGCTCAGAATCCATTGTAGTGTTCAGTCCAAGCATACCTTTCTTCTGGATCATTCTCCCTTTTTCATCTGGGGTTGTAGTGAGGGCTTTCCTTTGATCTCTAATCTCCTCATTATTTCTTTCTTCCCTCTCAACCTTGTTTTGTCTCCACAGACAAAGAAAAAGTAAAGAGAAAATCATTTACCTCCAGGTCCAGAAACCAGAAGTTTCACATAACTAAGAAGAAAGGAAATTACCCCCTGCCTTTCATGATCCAAAGCCTGGAAACAGAATTATTCACCCAACACAAACCCCATACAATCTTACTTCCCTTCATACTTCCTAATCTTAGATCTATATTCTAATAGAGCTTGTAATGCTATTGGTCCAAAGGACCACGGGTCTAGGGTGCTACATCCTGTCAAACCCCTCCAGCTCTCTCTAGATCCTAGAATTCCCAGGATAATAACCGCCACTTTGTATGGGAATTGTTCCACTTCTGTATTTCCATTATTGACCCCTTTCTCCATAGTTACTTTTGCCCAGGAAACAAGGAAAGTGGGGGAGATGGGAAGAAAGACAACAGCTTATAAAAGAAGAGAAGGTGTTTTCCTGATTGAAGAAAAATATCAAAGTCAATGCCTCATTATTCACAGTGGATATTTTTGAGTAAGCCCTTCTGTACAAGAAATGAGGAAATTTCCAAATACCACATTTATTTTCAGTGGCCTACTTGGATGCTTACTATGTAGTTAAGAAGAACTCAAAATAACAGTATTGAGGAGGAAACAGTTATTCCCTTTTGTCTTGAGACTGGATTATAACTGAGCAATCCTATACCAGTGCTAACATAGGGCCTTCTTTAAAGATCTGTAAAGGGGATGCAACAACTGGTCTGATACTTCTTAGGATGGCATCATTAAGGGTACACAGATGATAAAGATTTTACAGACTGGTGAAAACTGCAAAGGCACATTTTTTTTCATTGTTTTCTATACCTATCTACAAGACTAAGATGAAAACATTGTTGAGTTTGGTCAAGACTGAAACAATAATAATAATAATGCCACTTTGGAATAGAGAACTCCAAGCCAGGGCTTCTAAAGCCAAGTCTAGTGTTCTTTGCTCTATACCTCACAAGACCAAATTGTGCTAGATAAATAACAACATTAAAGGAAGGAAGCTAGGTAGAGGGCTATGGGGTCAAGAAGATATGAGTTATAATCTTGCCTCAGATATTTAACTAACTTTGTAATCCTTAGTAAATCACTTAATCACTCTCTCTGTGTCTCAGTTTCCTCATCTGTAAAAGGGGAATGGAATAAGCACTTGTATAGTACCTATTCTGTACCAGTCACTGTGCTAAGCATTTTCCCCCTGGAATTAATTTATTTATTTTTAGTTTTCAACATTTGCTTCCACAAGATTTTGAGTTTCAAATTTTCCCCCCATCTCTCCCCTACTCTCCCACCCCAAGATGGCATGAATACTGATTACCCCTTCCCCCAGTCTGTCCTCCCTTCTATCCCCCACTATTCTGCCCTCTCTTACTCTCTCCTCCCTTACTTTCTTGTAGGGCAATATAGACTTCTATACCTCATTGCCTGTATAACATTTCCCAGTTGCATGTAAAACCAATTTTTAACATTTATTTTTAAAACTTTGAGTTCCAGATTCTCTCCTTTCTTCCCTCCTCACCCACACCCATTGAGAAGATAAGCAGTTCAATATAGATTATACTTGTGTAGTTATGCAAAACATTTCCATAGTTGTCATATTGTAAAAGACTAACTGTATTTCCCTCCATCCTATCCCTCCCCCTACTTATTCTATTTTCTCCTTTGACCCTGCCCCCTTTCAAAAGTCTTTGCTTCTTATTATGGCCTCTCCCAATCTGCCATCCTTTGTATCATCCCCTGTTACCCCCTTCCCCCCTACTTTCCTTTAGGGTAAGATACCCCATTGAGTGTGTATGTTATTCCCTCCTTAAGCCAAATCCAATGAGAGTCGGGTTGACTCATTCCCTTTCACCTCTCTGCTCTTCCCTTCCATTGTAACAAGCATTTCTTAAAATAAATATTATCTTATTTGATCCTCACAACAACCCTGTGTGGTAGGTGCTATTATTATCTATTGTTCCTCATTTGTGAAGTGAGGGAGTTGGCCTCCATGGGCTCTAAATAGCCTTTCAACTCTGGTTCTATGAACTTATGATCTCATAATTGAGGTAGTGAAAAAAACAACAGGGCATAATAGAAAATAAACGGCAGTTCAATCATTCTCCCCTATACCTGGGCTCCATTCCTTCATGAATACCACCCTCTCAGTGAATACTAGACATATGTAAGATATATGCATATGCATGTATAGAGGAATACACATGAAAGAGATATATGTGTACATGGCAACTTATATCTCTGATGCTTCAGGCCCATAAACATATTCTGGGGGTATTATCACAATGATTCTTCTATGCCAGCTCCCCGCTGGTTTGGTTCCATTGGGCGTGAGGTTGCATGACTTCTTTTTACTTGCATCTTCTGGCTTCAGCCACTGTCCTTAGCTGGAATAGTATGTCTTCCTTACAGTTGGGCAAGTGGACCCTGCCACGTTTTTTTTTTTTAGTTCAAAATCCCAAGGGTTTCTTTGCTATAACTTAAAAAAGATAGAAACCCTAACACACCTAGCCATAGGACCAGAAAGAAAAAAACAAAGAACAAAAAGCAAAATCTTCTGACAGGGGGGTAAAAAGCATGCAAGCATTTTTCCCCCTCAGGTAGTAGTCTGCTTGTTCCTTTGCTAGAAAGGGTATTACCCTCCAGGAGAGTTTTGTTCCAGGCACCAGTCTCTCAGAATCAGAGAGCAGAGTCACTCCCAGCTAGCTAATGCCCTCAGGTTTAATAACATTATTTGAACTCTATTTCCTGGTCAATAAGAGTTGTGTTTCAGTTAGATTCTCTGTCTCTGTCTCTCTCTGCCTGTTTCTGTATCTCTTTCTCTGTCTTTCACTATCCATCTCTCTGTCTCTCTGTCTCTCTGTCTCTCAATCTCTCTGTCTCTGTCTCTGTCTCTGTCTGTCTCTGTCTCTGTCTCTGTCTTTCTCTCTGTCTCTGTCTCTGTCTCTGTCTCTCTCTCCCTCTCTCTCTCTCTCTCTCTCTCTCTCTCTCTCTCTCTCTCTCTCTCTCTTTCTCTGTCTCTCTTTCTCTCTCTCTGTCTCTGTCTCTCTCTCTCCCTCTCCCCTCCTTCTTCTTTTCCCTGTCTCTGCCCCTGTCTGTCTCTCCTAACTATAAATTTCTTAAAACGTACTTTTGCACCTTGTCAGTACCAGCACAATGTATGTCATATACTAAGGGAAGTACTGAGGCTTGGTGGAAAGAGTATTGAATTTGGAATTTGAATCTGGGTTCAGATTTTGCCTCTATTACTTTCTCTCTAAGGGAAGAACTCTCTTTTCCTAACCTACAGTTTGCTCAGCTGTAGAATGGGAAAATCAGATTAGCTAGTCTCTAAGCTTCTTCCCAATTCTGGATATATTATCCCAGTATTCAGTAAACATTTGATTTATTGGCTCAAACTTTGCTTTTAGACTAAAGTGCCCACACCTTATATTGTACTTAGGCTGATATTAGAACAAAAGGACATGTTCTTCATAACCTGAGCAAGTTTTCACAGATGGTAGCATTTATAGTGCTATAATATTTGCAAAGCACTTTACAAATATTCTCTCATATCATGACCACAATCCTAGGAGGCCGTCAATATTGCTATCTCCATTTTATAGGTGAGGGAACTGAGGCAAACAGAGATTAAGTGACTTTCCCAGGGTCATACAGCTAGTAAGTGTCTGAGACAATTTGAACTCAGGACTTCTTGACACCAGGTTCAACCCTCTCTCCATTGTGCCACATAACTGCCACTTACTTCACAAGCATCTTTTGAGACAGTTATTATTATCCCCATTCTACTAATAAAAGAACTAAAGCTCAGAGAGATTTGAGTGATTTGCCAATGGCAACACAGGAAGTTGTAGCACCAGGACTAAAACCCAAGTCTAGTAAATTCAAGGCCAGCGCTCTTTTCCCTTACACTTCCACCAATAACACACTGGCTAGCACAGTGTCTCTTGTTCCAGTTTTCTGATTCTAACCATTCAGTAATATCACAGGGATCACATATCTAGAGCTGAAAGGGACCTCAGAAGAAGTTTTACTCCAACATCATCATTTTACACACAAGGAAACTGAGATAGGGAGTTTAAGTGACTTGTCACTTATATGTCTGTGTGACCAGGTTCACACGGGTAGAATGTGTCAGTGGCAGGATTTGAACTCAGTTCCTAGGACTCTAAAGTCAGCATTCTTTCCACTGTAATATGCTAACATTTCTACCCACGCTCTCCCACCTTTTCCTTCCCTCTCCACCTTCTCCACCTTCCAGGGGTGACTTCTTGTAATTGAGAAGCTCCTTTTCTGATCCCAAGGAATTTTTGAAAAGGAGAGGGGAAAAGAAGATTGAATTTGCTCTCTCTGTGATCATCACTTGCCAACAGAGTCACCAGCTTCAAAGAAACCAAACTCATTTCTCAAAGACTGGCTTAAAGATATTGAACATTCTGTAAGTTCAGCAGCATCCTGGATATTGTTATTTATTCAATGATATATGCATGGCATTTTGCAAGTCTGCTTGGCAAAGAATGGTTCCCTCCACTGTTCCATCAAATATGTAACTGGAGGCTGGGATCAGCAAAACCAATGCCAAAAACAGATTAATTCAATCCAAACACTCAACTAATTATGGAATTTACATGCCGAAGAGGGCAGAAGAGGATACCCCACTTAACTCTAGTCACTCAGCCAAACACAGTGAGATGCTATTAGACCCAGTTACAAGGGACTAAATGCAATCTATTTATTAAGAAATAGGCAGTACATTTATTTAATAGTCATTTATACCCCCCAAAAGCCTTTTAATATGTGTCCTCTACATCATTTTGACATGTTATGCCATTCTAAGAGCAGCCTGGTACAGTGGGTAGAATGCTGGACTTGCAGTCAGGGTCCCCAGGGTGCTGATTCCTCCTCCACCTCAAGATTTGGGGGAACAATTTCATTTCTTACTCTAGTCTAAAGGGTCCCCCCCAGCAGAATAGAAGAGAGAATGAAGTGAAAAGGGCACTCAAAGTATAAACATAAATAAGGTATAGAAGAGGCTATTCTATTCCCACAGAGAGAAAAGGAATGTTAAATAATTAACTAAACAACAATTACAATCAGTTAAGAAATTGACATTCAAGATTCCTCTGTACATTGTAATAGATACTTGTTCACTGTTTTATATTTCAACTCTACTGTTAAAAGCCTAATCCACACAAGTGGTCTCTTTTCTTTATGATGAGTTTTCTGTCTGAGAGTAATTCCTTATCCCCCAAACTAGTTTTCACTGCCTCTACTGTTGCTTCTACAACTGCTCGCATAGCAATATGATCCAAAAGGGGTGGGGGTGATAGACACCAGCTACTGTTTGAGCCCTCTCAAAGTCTATAGTAAAAGAAAAAAGATACAAACAGAAGGCATCACCAACCCACCTAAAGGGAGACTGGAGGGAAGGGCGTAGTACCCCTCGAGCCTCTATAGCTAAGAGAGACATTTGTACAACTCAGGGACAGAAGGAAGAAGAAAGGACTGCAGGGTTGGAATTGCATCTTTAATCTATCCATAGAGTTTGGTAGGCAAATAAAGACATTATCTTGACTGATAAGAGAAAGCAATACAAGAATATCTACATCTGCTCTGAAGGTATATCTTGTTCCTCCCCCAGCCTATTGGGCAATTGTATCTCTGATACCTTAGATGAAACTGGGAAATTTACTATCATTCACAGATGATAGATTTAGAGCAAGAAGTGACATTAGAGGCCACTGAGTGCAAAGCCTTCATTTTACAGATGAGGAAACGGAGGCAGAAAGAGATTAAGTGACTTGTTCAGAGTCACTTAGCTAGTAAGTGTTTGAAACAGGATTAAAACTCATGCTTCTTGCCTCTGAGTGCAGTGCCCTATTTACTGGAGTCCCTCTCATGGTGCACTGGGCAGCAGTAATAATGCCTGGTATAATTCTTTGTAGACCAGCATAATTCCTTTTATCTCTGGGTCTCTGACAGCAGTAGCCCCCAGCCACACGTTCTGGTCTGGTTTTTAAGGGGCGCCATTCGCCAAGACATTTTGGCACCTCTTCCCACTCCAGGATACTTCCTCTTATCTTCTGCTTCTGACCTGGAATGCATAGGTCCTGGGCAAAAATAAAAATGGAAAGAGAAATGAGCTAGTACTTGTACCATCTGATTTAAAGCTCTCAAGGTGTTGTATATAGGTTATCTCACTTAACCTTCACATAGATTGCTATTATTATCTCCATTTTATAAATAAGGAAATTGAGGCTAAGAGAGGATAAATAGCTCACCCAGGTCCCCTAAGTTAGTGGGCGTCTAAGGTAAGATTTGAATTCATTTGACTTTTCTAGTGTTGCTACACCTCAGTCCCATTAAGCTACAGTCAATGACTATTGTCTCCTCACACAATACTACAGCTCCCAACTCCATGCATTTTCCCTGGCTGCCTCTAGACCTGGAATTCTCTTGCTTCTCCTCTGAGTCTACTGGTCTCTCTGGCTTCTAGCTAAAATTCCACCTTCTACAAGAAGCCTTTCCCTGTCCTCCTTAATCTTAGTGCCTTCCTTCTGAGATCATCCCAGTTTATTCTCTATATATATATCTTGTCTCTCCCATCGCACTGAGACCTGGAGAACAGAGACTGTTTCTTCCCCTTTTTGGTATCCCTAGCATTTAGCATAGTGCCTCACACTGCTTCATCAATGTTTTCTGACTGGCTGATTCCTGATTCCAAATCCAGCACTGTAAGATTTATTTGTCCTCTCTGTTTCTCTCTCTCTCTCTCTCTCTCTCTCTCTCTCTCTCTCTCTCTCTCTCTCTCTCTCTCTCTCTCTCTCTCTCTGTGTCTCTCTCTCTGTCTCTTTCTCTCTCTGTCTCTCTCTCCCCCTCTCCCTCTGTCCCTGTCTCTCCCTCTGTCTCTCTCCCCTCTCCCCCTATTTTCTCTCTTTATCTCATCAGGCTTCAGAACTTCAAGCATTATTTCTCTGTATTTGAATCTTAAATCTATATATTCAGTCCTATTCTCTTTGCTGAATCCAATCATATTATTGACTGGCTGCTGGATATGTCCACCTGTATTTCCTCTGGGCATTTCAAATTAAGCATGTCTGAAAGGGAATCAATTATAATTCTTCTCAAATCTTCCTGTCCTTGGCCCATCCCTATTTCTTATGAGAGTGTTACCATCCTTATACAAACCCAAGGTCACAATCTCAAAGTTATCCTTAACTCTTCCCCCTTCCCCATGATCCAGGAAGTTGCTAAGTCTGGTGTCTTCTGCCTCCACAGCAACTCTCCCATATGCCCCCATTCTTTACTCACACAACCATTATCTTAACTTTAGGACTTTCTGAGCTGGGCCTGACTCAAATGAATCCCCTAATTGTTTAAGTTCAATACTGGAACAAAATGAGATACTTAGAATTCTTTCCACAGTTAACTAAAGGAGATATTTACTTAGCCAGAGCAGAAGTACATTCAACATTCTGCATGATCAGAAAGTCGATTCTTAAATTTTCAATGTGAGGGGCAGCAAGGTGGCACAGTGAATAGAGCACCAGCCCTGGAGTCAGGAGGACCTGAGTTCAAATTTGACCTCAGACACTTAACACAAAAACTAGCTATGTGACCTTGGGCAAGTCACTTAATCCCAACTGACCTCCAAAAAAAGCAAAAAAAAATTTTCAATGTGAGCATTTATGCCTCAGAAATTTGCAAATGCTAGATCCTAAGGATTCACTCATTTTTTGTTTTGTTAATTGTTGTGACCTAATAAAAGTGATAGAAAAATGTTAAAAATTAAGATTAAACAACTTAAAAGCTTAAAAATTTAAACAAAAAAGTGTTCATTATTTTCAGGAGATCTGGTTATTAAATACTTATCAACACACCAATAGGCACTGAAGACACATTAAGTTGATCCAGCTGAATAAAACCATGTGATCCACCAGCCAGACCTCCAAGTGTTCCTCTCCTTTCCATCCTAGGTCCTTGTGGCCTCTTTGTACTCAAGTAAGGAGGAAATGATGTCAACAATCTGAGTCCTTAGTCCCCTGAGCCAACCAAGTCTTGAAGACAGTCTCAATGCATTTTAAAGGAAAACTGGCCTAAGTTGAAGGAAGGGAGATGCTAAGACTTTTGCTTCTACCACATAGGTCCACATCACTTCTTCTCTAAACTATTACAGTAGTTTCCATTATCTCCCTTCATGAATTCATCCTTCACTAAAGGATGCTAAACTGGTATTTCCCAAATAGATTTGATTATGTCACTCCCCTACTCCCAATCTTCAACAGGTCCCTATAGTCTCTAAAGTACAACATCCTTATCTGGCATTGAAAGTTCTCTACAATCTGGTTCCCACTTTCTTTCTCTATATTCCATTTCCTACCTCAATGATTTTGCACAAGTGGGCCTCCATTTCTGAAATACATTTCTTTTTCATATCTATCTCTTTGACTCTAGATTTCTTCAGGTGCCGCCTTCTACAAGAAGCTTTTCTTGAATCTCACCCACTCTCTGGTTGTTTGAGGTCACTCCTTTGAAATTAGTCTTTCACTTTGTTGAACCCTTGTACTCATTTATTTGATTATATATTGTGTATTCATTTTCTCCTCCTCCCCCACCACCAGATATACTTAGTAGAATGTAAGTTCTTTAATGGGGGCAGCTGGGTGTTACCCTGGATGGAGGGCCAGACTTGGAGCCAGGAAGAGCTAAGTTCAAATCTGGCCTCAGACATGTAGTAGTTATGTGACCCTGGGCAAGTCACTTAACCCTGTTTGCCTCAGTTTCTTCATCTGTAAAGTGAGTTAGATAATGAAATGGCAAACCGTTCCAGTATCTTCACCGAGAAAATCCCAAAAGGGATTCCGACACAGAGTCGGACATGACTAGAAAACGGCTGTACAACATGAATTGTCATAATATAGAAACCTTGACATTCTCGCTAAAAAATGAAACTAGAAGACAAAAAAAGTTATATCTAAATGGAAGGAGGTATCACAGACTCTCCTTGGGGATATAAGTAATGAAGTTGATGGAGTTAGTTATATGATGTACCCAAGGTCAACAAGACACATCATTTTAAGGGATATTTTAAAATCTCATATTTCAGATAAAGTTTTACAAGACCATGATGAAAATAACTGTGGTTTATATGCCAAGATCTGCCACAGAAGATGAAAAGGTTTAAAAAAATCTTCAAAGAACTCTCTAAGACCCTCCAAGTTAAATCATCATATATTTTTATAGTGAGTAGAGAGTGATTAGGGACATCAGTTCTATGGAGTCAATAAAGTTTTACAGTTGTTGTCCCTTTCCAAATTTGAGTGGCTACATTTATAGCTTATAAAGGGCATGAAATCTTTAGTGACTCACATGCTTTGTGGCCTATTCACAGACTGTAAAGGTTATGAAACTGGGAGTGGCTTATTCAAAAGTTATAAAGGAGATAAAATATGGTGTGTATAATTCATTGCTCATTTAGTTCTGAAATCCCTCCATCCATTAAGTGGGATTATAGGACAGCTAGACATTGTTTAGGTGAAGGATCAGTCAGCCAGCTAGTTCTTTACACATTCTAAGGGAATCTCTAAGTGAGTCGGGAAGAGAGAAGGCTGAGGGGGAAGAGGAGAAAAGCAAAGGGAGAAGGAGGGTGAGAGGAGAAAGCAGGGGAGGTAAGTTGGTAGGGAGTTTCTCATTTGCCTTCTCCTCCCCTTTCCCCATTGGCAATAGAGCAGCTAGAGAACTCTGAGCTATGGAAAAGAACAGCCCCAAAATACCAGAAAGAGTTACAAGAATAACAAGACATTTTGCATCATTTTGTTGTTCAGTCATTTCAGCCATGTCCAATTCTTCCTGATCCCTTTTGAGGTTTTCTTGGTAGAGACATTGGAATGGCTTACCATTTCCTTCTCCAGCTCATTTTACAGATGAGAGAACTGAAACAAGCAGGGTTAAGTGACTTGCCCAGGATCACAAAGCTGCTAAGTGTCCGAGGCCAGATTTGAACTCAGGAAGATGAGTTTTCCTAACTCCTGGCCTGGCACTCTATCCACTGAGTCACCTAGCTACCCTCTCTAGGAGGAACAGAATAAAGAAACTGAAAGACCTTTACCATGCCAGTGGTGCAAATTACAATAACTACCAGTATTCCCTATATGTGTCCTCTCCATTTATAAGATCTGTGTGTCCTATTATAGTGATTCCAGGTAGATTTGTGGGAAAATGTGCCTCAGGTCCATGAAGATGCTTTACTATTCCAGTAAGTGTCTTCACCTTGAGTTAATTGTGTCTTCTCTCTGACCATAATAAAGAGAAACACACTCTCTGGTGCTTATGAGGTATAATTTTAGGAACAAAAAACTACAGAATAGCTTAAATCTGAAGTAGTCGTTCCCTGGGAGAACCAATCTACAAGTGCAGGGTCAGGGTACGAGGAGGTAGAAGAGGAGATTCACCAAGAAGAAATGTTTGGTTTTTTTATATATTTTTTTATTTTTTGCTTTTTAGAGAAGGCAGGGCAATTGGAGTTAAGGGACTTGCCCAGGGTCACACAGCTAGTTTTTGTGTTAAGTGTCTGAGGCTGGATTTGAACTCAGGTCCTCCTGACTCCAGGGCCAGTGCTCTATTCACTATGCCACCAAACCACCCCAAGAAGAAATGTTTTAATACTTAATGATTTCAATGCAAGGATAGGTATATGGAAGAATAGTGAAAAATATGTTGGAAATCATGGTTTAGGGATAAGAGCAAGTTCAATTCAAGAAACATTAATTAAGTACCTTCAATGTGTACAAGGGTTGATCCCTCTAAGCCCTCTGAATGTCACCTCTAACATACACCTCCCTTGGGAATTCTTGGTTTATTCACACTGCTCATATCTGTCTTTTTCATGAATGTCACTTCTACTTTAACCAATCAATAAGCATTCGTTAATGCCTGCTCTGTACACCATGCCAAGCACTTGAATACAAAGATGTAAAGGAAAGACTTCCTGCTCTCAGGATCTTACTTTGAAGTTCATAATTGGCATATTCTCCTAACACTCTTTGGTGGCTATGGGCCAGATGGATATTGCCTATCTTGTGCATAGCAAAAATTTGTATTTTATTTTGTCACCATGAGATAGAGGTAGCCTTGTTTGCAGATAACATTGTGCTGATTACAACAAAACTTAGAACGTTGCCAAGACTGCCAAAGAAGAACCTGAATCACTCAAAAATAATATGTATATTGTACATATTGATATAGTCTTTCTGCCAATAAGCATTACCAGGCACTTAATTGATGTCAAGTACTTGGAGAGATGAAGAAAAAAACATTGTTTCTGCTCTCAAGGAGGTCACATTCTAATGGGCAAAAACAGCATGGAAACTACTATGTACGTACTAGCTATAAACAGTGTAAATAGAAGGTAAGCTCAGACAGAAAGCACCTTGCATTTGAGGGTTTTTTGGGAGGGGACACCTAGAAATCTTCTGGGGTGGGATTTGAAGTCAGTCTTAAAGGAAGCTATGAAGGAGACTTAAGGAAGGAGATCATTCCAGGAATGGAAAACAGTCAGTAGGAAAGTGCAGAGTTGGGAAAGGGCATGCCCTGTGCCAGGAACAGCAAGAAAGCCCATGTTTGCTAGATCATAGAATGTATAGAGGGAAGGAGTGTAAGGAGGCTGTAAAGTTAGAAGAGGCTCAGGTTATTAAGCACTTACTAAATGCCAAACATTGTATAGAATACTGGCAATAGGGGGCCGGAGCCAAGATGATGGAGTAGAAACAGCTCATCCAAACCACTCTGCCCCCAGATTCCCCCCAAACTATGTAAAAGGGGACTCTGAACAACTTCTGGAGCCCCAGCACCCACAGAACGACACAGAGAAGCTAACCTCTTGCTGAGGACAGCCCAGCAGCCCTGCAGGAAGAACCAGCGCAACAGTCTGGGAGCCCTGGTCTGGGAGCCGGCAGCACACAGCGCGCAGAGCATGGGGAGCCGAGCCCAGCCGAGTGGAGCCCAGGTCCAGGTGAGCCGAGATTTTAGCCCCAGGGTGGCAGGGCCAGCAGCTGGCTGGAGAGACCCCAGAACACCAGCAGCTGTGGCGACTCCAGAATTATCAACATAGACATGCCTAGGACAAAGTAAGAGGTTAGTGTCCTATGGACTTTGGGACCAGTATTTGGGGAATGCGTCAGATCCCTCCCCTGGGGGCTAGAAGCCGCTGAGGAGACACGCCATTTTGTAGTCTTCAAAGGCGGCTCCAGCTCCTGGCCTGCATGCTAACTGTAGGGAGATCCAGCGATCAGTCTTGGGGGGTAATCGCTCTTGCTTTAACCTCCCTGGAGCTGGATTGTGATCTAGGGTGGAAGTCGTGGGTGGGTTTACAGCTTGTCAGAAATGGAAGTTGCCCCCCCACACGTTCGGGACGAAAATTCCTCTATCTGGCCTTAAAGCCATAGTATGGCAACAAGCCCAAAAGTCAATTAATTAAGTGGCAACATGCCAAGGCAAAGGAAACAGAAAAATGCAACCCTAGACTCCTATTTTGGGGGCATAGAGCAGGAAAAGGACTGTGAGGTCAGAAGTCCTGCTCCAAAAGCCCCAGGGGAAAACATGAGCGGGTTGCAGGCCATAGAGGACCTTAAGAAGGACTTTAAAAATCAAATAAGAGAAGTGGAGGAAAAATTGGAAGAGAAATGAGAAGGATGCAGGAAAAGTATGAAATGAGGGTCAACAGCCTGACTGAGGAAAACAACACCTTAAAAAATAGACTAACTCAAATGGCAAAGGAGGCCCAAAAGGCAATGAGGAGAAGAATGCCTTAAAAAGTCGAATTTGCCAGATGGAAAAAGAATCTCAAAAGTTCACTGAGGAGATTCATTCCTTCAGAGTTAGACTGGAGCAAATGGAAGCCAATGACTTTATGAGAAATCAAGATGCTGTTAAGCAGATCCAAAACAAATGAAAGAATAGAAGGCAATGTGAAATATCTCATGGGAAAAACCACTGACCTGGAAAATAGATCCAGGAGAGACAATTTAAAAATTATTGGACTACCTGAAAGCCATGATCAAGGAAAGAACCTAGAAATCACCCTTCAAGAAATTCTCAAGGAAAACTGCCCTGATGTTTTAGATCCAGAGGGCAAAATAGAGGTTGAAAGAATCCATAGATCACCTCCTGAAAAAGATCCCAAAAAGAAAACTCCCAGGAATATTATAGCCAGGTTCCAGAATCCCCAGATCAAGGAGAAAATACTCCAAGCAGCCAGGAAGAAACAATTTCAATATTGTGGAAACACAATCCGAATAGCCCAGGACCTGGCAGCTTCTACACTGAGGGATCGAAGGGCATGGAATATGATATTCCAGAGGGCAAAAGAGCTGGGACTGAACCTAAGGGTCACCTACCCAGCAAAACTGAGTATTTTGTTTCAGGGGAAAATATGGTCATTCAGTGGAATAGAGGACTTTCAAGCATTCTTGAGGAAAAACCAGAATTGAATAGAAAATTTGACATCCAGACACAAGAAGCAAGAGATGCCTGAGAAGGTAATCAGGAAAAGAAATCAAAAGGAACTTATCAAAGTTGAACTATTTACATTCCTATATGGAAAAACAATAACTGTGAGTGATGATATCTTTCTCACTATGAAAATAATGGAAGAAGGGTGTGTGGTCATATGAATACATATGTGAATGTGTGTGTATATGGTTATAGTTATATATGGATAGAGGGCATAAGTTGAATTTGTTGGGAAGGGAGAATACTCAAGGGATGAAATTATGAGGTGAGAGAGGAAAGTGGCAAGAGGAGATGGGGAGAGACAGAGTAGGGTAAACTATCTCATGTAGAAGAAGCAAGGGGAAGTGGTTGCAAGGGAGGGGGAGAATAGGAAAGCAAAAAAGGCAAAACCACATTCTCATTGAATTTGGTTCAGGGAGAGAATGACATACATACTAAATGGGATATCTCAACCTGCAGCAGAATAGGGGGAAGGGGGATGAGAGGAGGATGATGGATGGGAGGGCATGCTTGGGGTGGAGGGGAGGGAGGTTGGAAGTACCCACTATAGAAGAGGGACAGGATCATGTAGGGAATGGACCAGGTGGGGGGTGGGATGAGTGGGAAGGAATTATAAGCAGCCCTGTACAATATATCTACTATGATAATGTTTTGCATAGCTAGACATGTACAATATATACTGAATTACTTATCTCCCCAGAGGGAATGGGTGACAAGGGAGGAAGGAAATGGATCTGAAATTCGAGGTCTTAACATTAAATGTTTCCAATATATATAAATACTATTATTAATACTCTTTTGCTTATAATTGGGAGATAAGATGTGCAGGCATTGGGACACAAAGATTCACCTTCCTCTAATGGAAAAGTCAAAGGGGGTATGGGAGAAGGTATGGGAGAGAGCAGATTGGAGGAAGCGATATCTTGTGGGACTGCTATTCTGGGAGGTTGGGTAGGGGAATAACAGGGGAAAAATGATTGTAACTCAAAATCTGGCGGAAATGAATTATGTAAAACAGAAGTTAATAAAGCATTTGTTTAAAAAAAAATACTGGCGATACAAATCTGACCTAAGATACTTCTTGGCTCTGGGATCCAGGCCAAGTCATTTAATCTGTTTGCCTCAGTTTCCTCATCTATAAAAAGAAGGGTATAATAGCACCTACTCCCAAGGTTCTAAGAATCAAATGAGATAATGTTTGTAAGTGTTTAGCACAGTGTCTGGTACATAGTAAGTGCTATGTAAATAGAAGCTATTATTATTTCAAAATCCTTTGTCATTAAAGGATATTTTCAGTTATACAGTCAGCATAACCAATTTCGAGATGAAGACCATTTTCTCTTGTTTTCTTGGGTTTGGGTTTTTTGGGGTTTTTTGCTTCTTTGTTGCTACCTGTCATTTCAGACTTTCCATTTATTTCTTTTTCTTTTTTTCTCTTTTTCTTTTTCAATAAGAAAGCCTATCTCCTCCAGATCAGTGCTTTTTAATACGTGGTTTTTCCTCCTGTATCGCTTAAAAGGTTCTATCTTTGCTTCTGAAGCATTTGAGTTTGATGATCACATCTCTATGTAAGTTAAATTTAGTGTTCCTCTCTGACAATGTCACATACACTCTAACTAGTTGCACTTTGCCCTCCATTTTCAATACTTCTAGGATTTTTTATATTCAGATTATTTGTTTCTTTGTATTTTGGGGAGACTAATAATTCTCAGGTTGTCCCATAGAATTCTGTCCTTTTGCCCTCATTTATTTAAAAGGACTTTCTTCCACTTATAGTGCTATTTTTAAAAATTGTATTTTGTTATTTGTTCTATCACCTCTGAATTTTTGTCTTCTATCTGGTTTATTCAATTCTTCATAAAATTTGCAAATTCATTGAGACTTTCAACAAACTATTCCAAGTTTTCAAATCTATTTCTGTTCTTTTACTGATACGATTTCCATTTTGTAGAGTCCAGATTTTGTCTTATTTCTCTTGTTAAGTGTATTAGCCATTCTGAAGGCTCTTGTGGCAGATTCAATTTCACTTCTCGGCTCCTTGTTACTATTTATACTTTGTTTTATACCTTCAATATTTATTCAGTGCATTAAATATTCATTTTTCTTTTACCTTCAATCTTCTTTATTTTCCTGCATACTAATTTTTCCTGGGAATATTTTTTATATTTTGGCTATTATTTTCCTTACTTTATTTCACACGTTTGTTTCCGTTTTGAAGTGAGGAAAAGGAACTTAAAATAGTCACAATCAACTACTTGGCCTTCTTGCTGAAACTCCTAGAACTATCTCATCCTACACCACTTCACATACTGCATGTCTAGTCAAATTATACTATTCTCCCACTCTTTGTACTATAACCCCACTCTTGCCTTCTCACATCTTAGTT
This sequence comes from Gymnobelideus leadbeateri, assembly GCA_011680675.1. Lineage (NCBI taxonomy): Eukaryota > Metazoa > Chordata > Mammalia > Diprotodontia > Petauridae > Gymnobelideus > Gymnobelideus leadbeateri. Next base: position 36,745 of record WOXC01000044.1, read on the forward strand.
GTGTTGTATTCTACCCTTGGGCTTTGGAGACCTTTCTGTTCACCTCTTGAAGCAAGGACATATCACATGGTTTTGGACTGGAATGTAACTAAAAGGAGACTCTGAGAAAATGTAGGGAAGAGAACACACAGAAGGGAAGGGGGTAGTGGGGCTGTCCCTCAAACATGTGGAACATAACCTCAGGAGCAATAGTTGTGATATCAGCAGTGATGCTCCTCAAACCCATGCCTCTTCCTAAGACACCGGGCAGATAGATGCTAAGGGGACTTGTGGCAAGGTATAAGGCTATGATTATTTTTTATCACAGACACTCGGCTGGCTGAAACCTTGAGGGGGGAAAATAGACATGGCAGATCAAGCTGTCCTTACCCTCCCCTCCTTTTGCCTTACTTCTGATGGGGGGAGACCAGCACCCATTTCTAATCCTCTTCTTTTATTCTATTAAAGACTGCATCTGATTGATCTAATCTTTTTTTCTCATAAGCTGTGGTTGGCCCTGTCCTTTACATTTCTTTCTGTTCCATTGTTAACAGTATAATATTGTAGGACTACTTTGGGAGGCACACAAAAGAGAATAACCTTTCCTAGCACAGAACTAGGATCCCAACTTCCAACGCCATTGTTAGTGAGTTTTCTCTCCCTAATTGGGGACATAGTTTTGTTAGGCAGCTAAGTGGCCCAGGTTAGAGCCCTGAACCTCAGTCAGGAAAACCTGAGGTAAAATCTGACCTCAGACACTTATCAGTTGTGTGACTTTGAGCAAGACATTTAACTTGTTTGCCTCCATTTCCTTAGCTCTAAAATGAGGCTAATAAGAGCACCTATCTCCCAGGGTGGTTGTAAAGACTGAATGGCATAATATTAGCAAAATGCTTAGTGCAGTGTCTGACATATAGTAGATACTATATAAACATTAGCAACTATTGTCATGGTTGTTGTTATGATGTTTCATTATACCCCACTTCCAAAGGCTTAGGAAGTCAAAGGTTTAACTTCCAAAGAGTTACAACAAACTTGAAACTTTTCAATCTGCCCCATCAGATCATTAAGCTTATCATAATAACCCCTTGGGTTACATTATAGTTACTTATCTAGGTCATAACTCCTCAACTAGACTAAGTTCTTTAAAGTGAGAAACTTTATCATGTACATCTGTGTCCCACTCATTATCTAATGCGGTGCCCTGGACGTGGTAGACACTCAGATATTTGATGGGTACAAGCATGTTTTTTGAACAGGTGACGGACATGATGAGAGCCATATTTGAGGAAGATAAATCAGACTGAGTAGGACAGAGGAAGGAAGGAGAAACTAGAGTTAGGAAGGCCAGTTTAAGCAGCTGTAGCAATAATCCAGGAATGAGGTAATAAATAGTTTTATAGTAAGGATAATATGCATAAACACTGCCATCTCTTCAAGAGGAAGACCAAACACAAAGAATGATGCTCTCCACCTTTTTCCTGCTTTGTTGGCCAGTGATTTAACACAACACTCATGAGTAATTTTATATTGTGAAATTGAATGACCTCAATTATGTTTTGGAAAAGAAAATGATTTAGCAAAGTTGCCCTTTTCAAAGTAGATATAACTGTGATTGCCTCATTGGACAACTTAGTGTTGGCTATGTGTTTAAGTGAAAGTGTGACTGTCTTCAAGCGAAGATAATTTGAAGAGTCTAAATTTAGCCTACCATTTTCTTGGTTGTTTTAATTTTCAGATCATCTTTCTCCTTAAACTTTCTCTAAATAAGGACAGAGTAAATCCCACTTCGGTTTTAAAAATTAATAAGATTCTACTAAGTACAAGGCACTGTGCTGGGAGAAACAAAAAGTTTAGGACACACATAAGGCAGAAATAGGTAAAAGAGTCCCCTCATGGAGCTTACAGTCTAGTAGAGGCATGAGATATAAACATAGATAATTGCAATAAAAAATAACATGATCAATGTATGAGAGAGAGGCAAGAAAAGTTCTATGTGAGGTCCGAAGGAAAAAATATCATTGCCCAGTAAAAAGATAGGAAAGGCTATTAACCATGAAAAGAGAACATAGGGACTATGGCAGTATAGTGTAAAGAACACTTGATAGTGAGTCAAAACAATGTAGGTTTGAATCCTTAACTGCTTAGTTACCAGGTAACAAGTAACTTCATCTCCCTAACCCAAGATTCCAGATTTGTAAGTTGAGTCTGATACCAACTAATTGATCGTACCCTTTCAGCGCTGCTCCAAGTATACCTCTTGGGGAGCTGCCCTAGAATATAGAAAAAGCATTTGATCTACAGTCTGGGGAGCTGGGCTTGAATCCTAACTCTTATCACTTGCTCCTCTGTGACCTTGGGCAAATCAGTTCCTTTCTCTGAGCCCTCATTTCTTCATCTGTGCAATAAAAAGGTCAGGTTAACCAGTCCTCTCCTGTCTTTCCAGTCTTCTTACACCTTACTCCCAGACTCATATTCTTCAATCCAGTGACATTGGCTTCCTGGCTGTTTATGAACAAGACACTTTATCTCCCTACTGGAGGCATTTTCTCTGGCTGTCCTCCATGCTTGGAATGCTCTCTCTCCTCATCTCTGTTTCCTGCCTTCCCTGGCTTCCTTCAAGTCCCATTTAAAATCCCACCTTCTACAGAAAGCCTTTCCAGATCCTTCTAATTCTAGTGCCTTCCCCCTCTCAATTATTTCCTATTTATCCCATATGTAACTTGTTTTATATTTTTGCTTATTTATTATCTCCCACGTTAGCTTGTGAGATCCTCAAGGGCAGGGCCTTTTGCCTCTCTTTGTATCCCCAGAGTTTAGCACAGTGCCTTGCACATTGACCGATTGAATGACTGACAGCCTAGATGACTTCCAACATCCCTTCCAGCTCTGAATCCAGGATCTTAAGTCTCTATGACAAAATATACTATCTATGTACCAGATCCCACTATGCAGGTGGTGGGGAGACAGGATAGAAATGCTCCATCAGTCTATACTGTCTTAAGAGTTTCTTTCCCTATTGTAAACCTGGATTCTAAAGACCTTTTTTTTTTTCCTGGTAGAAGCATGAGCAATGTCCTGAGATGAGGAAGTGATTCAAACCAGAAAGAGAGAACAGGAACAGACACCTAATGTACATCCAGGGTGTGTCTGTTGGCTCAGCTTGGCCAGTGATTAGGGAGCTCAAGGCAGGTTGCCGGGGTGAGAACTAAAGTAGGAGCCTCATCAAAGAGGGCTCAAATTAGGAGTATTAGACTATGAGGCTCAGGGGAAAAGAGGAGCCTTGGGATCCCCACCTATGATGGGACCTGTCATTCTTACCATCCTTTGCTTTCATATTCCTAGGCTTCATAAGTTTATTCTGGTCTACTCCTGGGGCTTGTGAATCTATCCCTGCTAAGGGCTTACTTTTCTACTCTTTATGCCTAGGATTTTCATGTGTCCCACCTATCAAAGTCAGAATCTTCTCACATCTATCCTACCCCTCCAAAAATTGCCTCAAGACAAAGGAATGATACCATAGTATATCAGAGAGAACACTGAGCTTGGAATCAAGAGGACTCAAGTTTGAATTCCACTTTAGGTGTTTATTAGCTGTGTGAGCCTGGACAATTCACTTAAAACTCTGGGCCTCATTTCTTCTTTGTTTTTTCTATAAAATGAAGCCATTGTACTCAATGACCTTTCAGCCTCTAAACTGACAATAATAATGCCTACAGGACTTGTATTACTGGAGCACACATCTTTAGCATCCTCTTTGATGTCTAAGTACAGAAAGACTGGTCCTATAAGACTCTTTCTCCCCAAGTTCTTTTTTCTCTATCATAGAAAAGATAATGAGAATTAATAATAACAATTATTATTATTGTTATTGTAATAAATGTTTATATGCCACTTTAAGTTTTATGAAATGCTTTGAAAAGACTGTTTCATTTCATCCTCACAATAACCCACAACAATTAGGAGGTATTATTAACCCCATTTTGCAGATGAGAGAACCCAGGTTAATAGAGGTTAAATGATTTGACCAGGTTCTTACAGGTAGTAAATGTCTGAGGCAGAATTTGAGCTCAGATCTTGCTGATTTCAGGTCCAGTGCTCTATCCACTGTACCACCTAGCTGCCTCAATCAATTAATCACTCAATAATCATTTATTAAACACTGACTCCTAGGCAGCTATGTGGTAAAGTGGCCAGAGTACTGGACTTGGAGTTAGGGAGGTCAGAGTTCAAACTTGGCTTTAAGCATTTGCTGGCTATGTGACCTTAAACAAGTCACTTAACTTCCATCTACCTCAGTTTTCTCATCAGAAAAAATGTAGAAAATTTAGCGTTCTAGTGAGGATTAAGTGAGCTATGGTTTATAAAGTACTTGGTGAGTCTTAAAGGGTCCTGTAACTGTTAGCTTTATTTTTCTGTGCCAAGTACTTTGCTAGGTTCTGAGGATACAAGGACAAGATTTAATAGTAATGCCTCTGTGGAAGATGTTGAACTTGGCCTAAAAATGCAATCTAGAATAGCTATTATATATTTCTTTATTTATCATATATAATATCTATAACTGAGAATATTTTTAAATGTTTTGAGTCTCCAGTATCAAAATGCCTGAGGGATTTATAGGATTTTCTTTTCTTTATCACTAGATAACATTCCCTAACATCAGTTCTTGCAGAAGAAATGAGCTCGTCACAATAAGTAATATAAGAATAGACAAAGGCATTTTGTCAGGTTGTAGTACTTCACCGTAGTACAAATATTTCCCCTAGAGTCACAGGGTATATGAACTATTAAAAAAAAAAAAAAAAAAGCAAACTTCTCTCTTGTCAAGAATGAGCCCCCTGCCACTCCGAGTGTTCAAGCTGAGTTTGACTGACCACCTGTAGAGGGCACTCCTTACTGGACTAGAATACATCTCAGGGCTCTTCTAACATTATGGCTCTATTTTTCGTTTTCAAACTTTCTTAATAATGATCTCTTACAGATCTGGATCATTTATATGCAGAGACAAAGGAAAGATAAACCACTTACTATGATTTCACTAGCTCCAGAAAGGTTCCTCTCTCCCCTCCTTCCCCATCTGATGATTGGATGTTTTCTAGAAGTCTTTTCACAGTGGAGACAAGGTCTTTCATTCCAAAATCCAAAATAAGTCACAAAAGGGAGAGGTATATTGATATATTTACACCAAGGCCTAAATGGCTGGCATTAGATTCCTTCTGTAACCCTTTTGCATAACTAATACTGTGAGAAAAGAACAGTTAATTCATGAAGTTTCTCTTTTTAAATGTATTTCTTTTGCACCTGGACACAGCAGCAGCTCCTGAAACACTGACCTTCAAATAACAACAGTTTGAGAAACACAATTGACTTCTCTTGGGGCCTAGAGAAGAAGCTTCTAGTCACATCTTTCTGTGTAATATGGGTATAGTTCATCCTTTGTTCCAAAAAGAACCAGTGACATCACAGGGTGATGTTTTGACTCACACCTGACTTGGATTTAAGTGAGACAAAATTGCACAGTCATTGGCCTCACTCTTCTAGATTTATTGACGCTCTGTGGCAAGAAAACAGTCAATATAACTGGCAATGGCCCAGGATGCAGTGGATGACCTTGGCATCTTCCATTTAGACCAAGCTCTAAGCAAATAAATCCAGATTAAGAAACTGAGGATCAGACAAAGTAATTCCTTATCCAACCAAGTTAACTCATTTGTTCATCTCTACCAATCTCACCACTCCATTCCCTTTGTTAGTTTGGCTCTATAGTTGACAAAATGCACCCAGCAGCATCTGGATGTGGTTGATAATTCTTCATCTTTGCTATCTACCTCATGGCTCTCAATTAAAACAATCCCCATGTCTCATCACACTTTGCAAAACTATTTCTCCTTAAAACTCTGCCTGCTGAAAGTGTGCTTGCCTAATGAGTCCACACTGAGCTCACTCAAAGGCTTCTGGGAAATGTAGTCTAAATCAATCAAGAAACAAGCATTTATTAATCCCTACCTATGTGCTAGACACTATACTAAGTACTGGGAATAAAAATGAAAAGTGAAAAAATTCCTCCCCTCAAGAAGTTTACCTTCCAAGGAGGGAGACCATATGTACATACATAGATAAATATATAAGATGCATATAGAGAAATATGAGGTAACTTTAATGATGAAGGCACAAGGAGCTGGGAGGACCTGCAGAATATAGACTTTAAGCTGAATCTTAAAGAAAGCTAGGGATCCCCAGAGGCAGTGGTTAAGAAGAGAAAGAGAACTTTCCAGGAATGACTTAAAGCCAGTATGGAGAAGGAAAATGGGATGTTATTCGTGAGGAACAGCAAGGAGGCCAGAGTGGTTAGACCATAGAGTATAGGGAAGTAACATGGAAAAGGTGGAGAAGGACCAGGTTATAAAAGGTTTGAAATATTAAGCAGAAAAAAATATATTTGGTCTTAGAGTCACTAGAGCTTACTGAGTAGAGAGGGAGGTGATATGGTCAGATCTTCACTTAAGGAAAATTATTTTGGCAGCTAATAGTGCTAGGCCTGGAATCAGGAAAAACTGAGTTCAAATCTGGCCTTTGACACTTACTATTCTATAACCCTAGGCAGGTCACTTAATATCTACTTCAATTTCCTTAACTGTAATATGGGATAATAACAACACATATCTCATAGGGCTATTGTTGTGAAGATCAAATGAGATAATATTTGCAAAGGACTTTACATATTTTCTAGTACATAATAGGTGCTTAATAAATGTTTCTTTTCTCTTCCTCCTTTCCTTTCTTTCCTCTCTTCTTCCATCCCTCCCTCCTTCTCTCCTTCCTTCCTTCCTTCCTTCCTTTGTACAGTACAGATTGGAGTAGAAAGAGACTTGAGGCCAGTAGACCAATTAGGAAGTGACTCATATAGTCCAGACAAGATATGTTGAAAGCCTTAATTAGGTTGTGTGAGTGGAGAGAAGGGGATGTGGAGACAGAAATCACAATGCTTGATGACTAATTGGATATGTGAGCTGAGTGAGAGTGGATGACTGTGGATGACCCTGAGGTTTCAAATTTGGGTGACTGTAAAAATGCTGGTTCCCTCAAAAATAATGTTAAAGTTCAGAAGAATACGGGGCGGCTAGGTGGCGCAGTGAGTAGAGTGTCGGCCCTGGAGTCAGAAGGACCTGAGTTCGGATCCGGCCTCAGACACTTAACACACACAAATAAAAAAAGCCTAGCCGTGTGACCTTGGGCAAGTTACTTAACCCCAATTGCCCTCCAAAAACGGCAAAAAAAAAGTTCAGAAGAATAGGCTTGAGAGGAAAAATAGCAAGATCTTTCTTGCAGAAAGTAAGGCAACCTCCTTCTCCATCTGTGTAACTTTCTCTTCTTTTTACCAATGAGAAAACACAGGGAGGTTCAAAAACTCAACCTGTGTTGATATCAATAGAGGGAAATATCACTGCCACTTCATGACATGCCCCCACCTCACTGCTGTTATGATTCTGTTGTCCAACTGCTACTGATTCTTCCTGCTATGAATTATCCAAGTTAGGAATCAGGGACATCATCGACCAGGGAGCCTCACTATGGCAATTTACCAGTAGATCTTTTAAAAATAATTATTTTATTTTATTTTATTGTATAGCAGAATGGCATGTGAACCCAGGTTTTCTGACTCAGCATTAAATATTAAATAAATACTATTCCACTCTTCCTCTCGGTGACAATGGCAGAGACTGGGAGAAAAGAAGAGAACCAGGAGCCAAGGCCTGCAGTCACATCAAAGTGGGCAGATAAATGCCGCAAGGCTTGGGCATTTCAAACTGGTACCAGCTGATATTTGTGTCCCTTTGCTCTTTGGCAAAACAAATGTGTTTCTCAGGAAATGAGCTACATGAAAAGCTTCCTAAAGGTTATTTGACAGTTCTCACAAAATAACATTTTGGGGAGTTGAATATTAATATCAGTGACACATGATTCAAATTTCCATGTAGGGATATCCAGCCCTTAAAAGAAAGGGAGAATAGTACTTAGACACAGAACAATTTGGGTTGTTTGCTGAATACTGGTAAGGTCATTGAATTATTTAAAAACCCTACAGTTTGCAGATTGTTTTAGTTTCATTTATACACAAGCACACACACACACACACTTATATATCTGTATATATAATATTTTGTTTTTCCTAATTATATGTAAATACAATTTTTAATATTTATTTTCTATAAAGTTTTGAATTCCAAATTCTATCCCTCTCTCCCTTCCCTCACCCTTCCCTGAGAACACTAAGTCATCTGATATAGGTATTATATGTTTTGCTTTACTCTCTTCATTGTGATTGTTGTACCATGGCCTTATGAACTTAATTTTTCTAATTCTTATTAGGAGAAAAATACCTAACAAAAAATCAAAACTGAACAGCTCATAAATAATCAATCTCTTACACCAGGAATAACTGTGGTATATCGTAAGCCTAATTTTAGCTGTGAAGGTGTTTGGATTGCCTGCTTAAGTATGTGGCATACACTGATTGTGTATCCCTGAGCAAGTCAGTCTCAGTGTCCCAGGCTACTGTGTAAGACAATAAGACAGTTGGCAGAGAAGGCTCTAACCTTCATTGGTAGAGGGAGTTCCCTTATTGGAGGTTACCAAGGAAATGAAATGTCCAGTCCAAAAAGTATTTTTTGAGAAGTAGCCTGACTGGACTCAGTAAGGAACTCTTACTAAGTTAATAAGGCTTGAGTTCAAGGCTCATCTCAGTCACACAGTAACTGTGTGACCCGGGACAAATCATTGCCCGAGGCAGCTCTCTAACCCAGAAGTGGCAGAAGAGTTATGATCTGGATCAGTAGAAGGAGTTTTCCATGGCTGGAGTTCCTTACACCCATGAAACCACAGGTCCTAACAATTTTTTAAAAGGCATATCGTGTTAGTATAAGAGAGTTAAGCATTCCAGAAATAAGATGCCATAGAGTATCCTTCCTACATTTGTTATTCAGTCATTTGAGTCATGTCTGACTCTTCATGACCTCATTTGGAGTTTTCTTGGCAAAGATACTCATTTCCTTCTCCAGCTCATTTGACAGATGAGGAAACTGAGGCAAACAAGGCTAAGTGACTTGCCCAGGGTCACATAGCTAGTAAGTATCTGAGGTTGAATTTGAACTCAGGTCTTCCTGACGGCAGACCCAATGCTCTATACACTGACCACTTAGCTTCCTTTATCCATTCTTCATAGGGCTAATAAAAATTAACATATTAAATCATCAAGTTCCCTTCTCTCTTTTTCAAATTCCCATCTTTTTCAAGCAATAAGTCAGAGGCAAGGTGCAGTAGAAAGAGGCAAGAGGTAAATCTGCCTTGAAATCCCAATTCTGACCCTTATGAGATGTTCGATGACGTTGACCAAATCATTCAACCAGTCTTGTTGTTTAATCTGCAAAAATGGAACCAATGATGCTTGAATTACTTACCTTACAGGGTTTCTGGGAGGAAAAAATGTTAAAAGATTCCAATATATTATCATCACAATTAGCTGGAGCTGCTGCCCTCTGCCAATGATTACCACTTTGATTACCAGCTCTGTTGATTCCAATATATCAAGAATCCTTAAATCACTGAGTCCATTTTCATTTCACAGTTCCCCTGTGACACTGAAGCTGAATTTGAACAAATGGTTAGTCACATTGGCCTCTTGGAAGAGGGCAAGGAGATGACTCCTTTTGATATCTGCCACTCAGCAAAGGTCATGGCAAATGAGTGAGGAACAGAGAGAAAGTTAGTTTGGTTGGATAACAGAGTCTGCTAGGAGGAGTAGAATCCAATGAGGCTGGGAGGCTAGGTGGGGGTTAGGTTATCTAGGGCTTTAAAAACTGAACAGAAGAGGGGCGGCTAGGTGGCGCAGTGAATAGAGCGCCGGCCCTGGAATCAGAAGGACCTGAGTTCAGAGCTGGCCTCCGACACTTAATCCGCACAAACAAAAACCTAGCCGTGTAACCTTGGGCAAGTTACTTAACCCCAATTGCTTAAAAAAAAAAAAAAACTGAACAGAAGAGTTCACACTTTATCTTAGTGGTAATAAGAAGCAACTAGCGTTGATTGATTAAGGGAGCAACCTAATCAGATCTGTGCTTAAAGAAAATTCCTTTGGCAGTATTGTAGGATAGATTGGAGTAAGGAGAGACTTGGGACACAGAGACCAATTAAAGGAGGCCTGTGGCAATGATTTAGGCTAGAGGTGATGAAAGTCTGGTAGCTATGTCTGTGGAGAAGAGTCCTACACAAGAGACATTTTGGAAGTCAAGATGGCAAGATCTGGTAACAGATAGGATTAAGCAGGGCCAAGAAGAGTAAGGAATCCAGGTAATAGACCTGTTAGATAACAAAATACCTGCCCCACTTCTGGGATTTTGAATCACAGTGCCATCATTATAATACCAGGAGGCTGCACAAATATGTGTTCCCTTTGGCTTGTCTCATGCCTGACTTTTTGCCTTTCCTCCCCAATTTCTGCACGTGTTCCAAGGAAGAATTTCAACTGGTCATATCTGGGCTACATTATTTCTCCCACTCCTACCAAGGATCACATGCCCCATAGTTAGAAGACTATAAAAAATTTGTGTACATTACATCAACAGTCCAAGACCTCCTTTCCTCTGCCTCCATTCAAAGTACCCAACAGGGCTCCTTTCCTTACATGCACTGAGCAAAGACATCAAGTTCCCACAGAAGTGACTTAACGGATGGATAGCTATGAAGGAGGCACATGCTACTTGAGTTCAAGTTTGTTGGCCAAAGGACTCTCCCTTTTTTGTTACATTAGGAAACAGTGTTGAGTCACTTGTACCATTAAGCCCTCCATCCCAAACCTGACTGGATAAAGTGAATTATTTGTTTTATTCATTCAGAACAGTTGATATAACCTATTCTTGGCTAAACATTATTTGAAACCCAGTGTTTAAAATAACACATACTTGCTTTCTTCAAGATACTTACAGAAAACAAAACTTTGTGTATTTACAGCGAGAGGGAAATGTCACCTGCACCAGCTGGGCTTTAACTACGTCAGTGGGATTTAGCCGAAGATAGCAAACAATCTTTCAAACCCCAGGAACTAGACAGAATAAAAAAGGATGTGAACTGGCCTTACCAAGTTTATTCTGGTGATATAGATGAATAAATATTCTGACAATTCATTCTGGGGGATTAGAGTATCAGGGAGACAAACATAATTAATGGACCCCAGAGCTATTCCGTGGCCAGGAGATGAGAACCAGGGAAGTTCTCTGAAAGCAAACCAGAAGAATTCCAAAGAAATGTGAACATTAGAGGCCTCTGATAAAGGCCAGAGTGTGTGAACATTAGTCAACAATCAGCCAACAGTCAAGTTTCTTTTGGATGTTATTCAATCTAGGAGGCAAATTTCACTTTATCTTGGAGAACTTGTAAATATGCCTTAAGAGAAAGAATCTGGAAAGATGGCAACACTCACCTCCTGTTTATTTCTCATGTTACTTGGATATCTGAAAGGCATAGGGAAGGAAAGGTGGAAGCCCCACTAGGTGCTATTATTACCTGGGTTGATGTGTAAAGAATTCTGTTGTGTGTATACCAGACATAGCTAAGTGCTCCTCTCACTATGTTTCTTTATAAATAGTGTCATAGATTTAGAGCTGGGAAACATCTTAGAGGTCATCAGATTGTCCTGTCTACCTCATTTTTACAGTTGAGGAAACTGAGGTCCAGCAGGGTTGTTGGTCTTTTTGACTCTATGTCTTACAGGATCCACTACTCCATGCTACATCTTTTCTCTAAGGAGCTCACCAACTGTAAGGCATTTGGGGCAAGAGACATTTCTTATTTACCTTGATGTCCAGTGGGTTACAAATGGTAGGCACTTAAATGTTGCTGAATTCAATAAAGTCAATTCAACAAATGTTTGTTAAACACCTACTATGTGCTAAGCACTGTGTTGGACAGTGGGGCTACAAAAAAAAATCAATCCCTGTCCTCCAGAAGTTGATATTCTGTTAAACAAATGAATTAACAAATGGAGTGTTTAGTGTACAATTTATAAGTATAAATTTTGTTGTTGTTCCTCAATTTCTGATGCCTACAAGTAAAACTAAAAGAAGGTTGCTAAACTCCCATCTACACTCATAACATCAGAATTAGAAAAGAAGGGAATATTCACAGGTTCTAGTGAGGCTCTGGCACCCAACATTATAATTCTGGGAAGGGAAGAAAGAAATTTTGTGAGAATGTTTGTCCTAGATGTTCCCTCACTGACACCATGATGTATTAGATCCAAAAGGGCTTTAGAGGTTATCCAATACAATTCCTTTGTTTTAAATATGAGGAAGCTAAAGTCCAGGGAATTTAAGCACCTTCCCAGAGTCACACAGAATATCACATCAGAAGCAGTTCTTGAAACTAGTCCTAGCCTATCTATGCCCTTTCCAATGTACCCCACTGCCTCCAGATTGATGGTGGTGTTGTCATTTCTCAGGCAGATGAGGTAACTACTCATTCTAGGGTATATAAAGGGGATCAATAAGTCATTGGCAGAATTGGAGTTGAAATTTGATTCCTCAGATCCTTGCAGAGTTCTATAATATGATATTAAAATGCCCACGTGACAAGGAACCATCTGCTTCCAGGCAACTCCTTTGTGGATTGAGAGGAAAGTTTATATTGCAAAACACATGAAATACAGATTCTGTCCATCTGTGTAGGTTAAATGGAGGTTGAGGATTCCAGCCAAGGGGGCTGCCTTGTTCACAGTCTCCCAAAGGAAGGTAAGCCCAAACCGGAGTGATTACAGTTTGGGGCTTGGGTTTTAAATGTTGTTTCACACAGATGTCAGAAAGGAGTGGTCTGTTTTCTATAATCTTCACTCTCCTCACAGAGGGAAAAGCCAACATTAATACTAATGGAAAGATTTGCTGTCACTGTCTTTAAATCTCTGTTTTTTTTAAACTATCACTTTCCTCGTTCCCTTTGGATACTACAGAAGATACCCTGTGTTGAAGGGAAAACCTTAAATTATCTCAGTCAAAAGGGAAAGAAGCAAATAGGTTAAATCTGTTGACATTTGCAGTGACACAGAACAGGGAGGTAATCAAACCAATGAAATTGTATCTTCATGGCACAATATTTGGTTGCTGCAGACAACAAACAGTTGATCACAGCCAGTGATAAACATGAAACACAATTTAACTGGAACCTCTTAAAGTGTGAATTCATAGAAAGCCTTTGGCCAGGGCCTTTCACAATACTCTCCCATAGGTCTTTGGGTGGCCAGTAGAAATAAGCATCACTCAGTGTACTCAAGAAAAGGCTGGAATGCTTAACTCCCTTAGAGAAACTGCTTATGCACATGTACTCACCTATGCAAAGAGCCACAAACTACTCATCACAGCTTGCTTTAATGATGCTTACCTTGAACTCCCTTATGACATCTGTGTGAAACAACATTTAAAACCCAAGCCCAGAACTAACTGTGTAATCACTCCAGTTTGGGTTTACCTTCCTTTGGGAGGCTGTGAACAAGGCAGACCCCTTGGCTGGAATCCTCACAGTCCATTTAACCTACACAGATGGAGAGAATCTGTATTCATGTGTTTTGCAACATAAAGCAAGAGAGATTGTGTAACTCATGAACCACACAGAATCTCAATCCAGGACAATTTTAATTTAAAAACAAAAAACCAGAGGAGGTAAGACAATGTACCTTCAGAGGGCCTACCAGAAGGATTTGTTTTTGATTGAGCTGTGATGTTAGCACAATATACATGCCACACCACTGAGACAAGACACTGTCTTCCTACATGCATGTCTGGCATTAATTCAGGCTAGTACTTAGCAGGCTCTGATTTTCCTAATTAAGAAATGAATGGCTGAAGGTCAGGTCCCCACCAATAGATACTGACACATCAATTATCTCGGCCAAAGCATTTTTCTTTTTTTAATGAAGAGTATCTGTCTTTATTAGATCAAGAAGGTGTTGTTCTAGATGGTATGTTTGGAGGGAGTCTAATTCAGGAAGGAAAAAATCTCCAAATAAGAGAATCTTTTGGTCTCCTTTCAGCTATCAATTTCCTCTACTTTTAGGACCACTTCTTTGGAAGGCTGACCCAATCTGTCATTTTACCAGATCCAAGTTCACCTATGTTTCGGGGTTCTTTCCAGGCCTTCAGAGTCACCCCATTGGTCTCAGAGTACCATGCAGCAATGCAACTCACATCCTCCTTCAGTGCCATGCCCCCAGGCCCCATGGCATGGATGATGGATTAGACTTGGACCACTTACTATTACTATTATCACTATTATATTATTTTGAGGATTAAAGATTCTTGCATCTTTTCAAGGCTCAGGAACATAAGGAGAACTGTTTGAGTAATGATAAGAGAACCAATGTACAGATGTTACTAGGACCCAAGAAGAGAAATAATTTGATGGCCAACAGTAGCAGGAATATGCTATTTCTCTTAGCCATCTCTCTACCTGGAAGATAATTTAAATAAACTGGTTAATGCCCTGACTCTTAAATAGATGCCACAGGTGACTGATAAAACCTGGACCCAGGGGGCGGCTAGGTGGCGCAGTGAGTAGAGCGCTGGCCCTGGAGTCAGAAGGACCTGAGTTCAGATCCAGCCTCAGACACTTAACACACACAAACAAAAAAAACCTAGTCTGTGACCTTGGGCAAGTTACTTAACCCCAATTGCCCTCCAAAAGTTACTTAACCCCAATTGCCCTCCAAAAAGCAAAAAAAAAAAAAAAACCTGGACCCATTCTTTCTTTTTCAACAAGGTTCAAACTAAACCAAATATGAAAGTGATTTTAACAATCTTTTCTGTCCCACAAACTTGTACAGAAAATGGAAATTAGGAGCCAGGCTGCAATTAGTCTCAAGAAGCGCTTTTTTTTTGGAGGGCAGTTGGGGTTAAGTGACTTGCCCAAGGTCACACTTTAGTTTTGTGTGTGTTAAGTGTCTGAGGCTGGATTAGAAATCAGGTCCTCCTGACTCCAGGGCCAGTGCTCTATTCACTGCATCACCTAGACACCTCTCAAGAAGCACTTTCTTTGGTAAGCGAGTTTAAAACATTTTTCAGTTCCTTTTTTCAAAAATGTAGGAATTGTGTCCAATGTCAATGACAGTTGTTATTGCCTGAACTGATTCTGCCAGAGCAGGTAAACATCAAGCCTACTTTCAACAGCTAAATAGGGATTGGATGTGAATTCCAGGAGATAAAATGCAGACCTTTTATTTTACAAGCATCCACTGTTTATCTCAGGGAAAAGTGATTTCATACTAAAAACCAGACATAACAGAGATGGATAAGTGAGGGCAAACTGAGAGTCAGAGAAGGGAGCAATCTTCTTAATTCAGTAAAAGAAGGTTACCAATCGGGTAAAAACAGAAGGAGAATTTTGTTCATTGAAAGAAATTGAAGTATAATTATTCTAAGTATTTTCTTTTTTTTCCAATGGGAGACATGAGAGGGAGAAAAAATAGATTTTTTAACTGAAAAAGATTAAACTAGAAAACAAAAAGAGTTATTGAAAAAGAGTTATTTGATTTAGAAAGACCTGACTCCAAAATGGTCCAGAGCCATAGTCCCTCAGTTGTACCAAAAAACAGGTTGGCCTCTTAGGGTGGGACCTAGGATCAACATATACTCGAACAAATCATCAATATAACAAATGGCAGTACCAGGATCGGAGTAACTGGACTCTATAATGAATAGGGTAATTTGGTTTTGGACAATTAGTCTATTGTTTTCTCTTTTCCCAGGATTGTATCAAATCTTCCCTAACTTGTTCCCTTCCCTCTCCTTTTTTCTCTACCTACCACTTCTTTTCATCCTTTCATTTTTTTTTTTTTTTTTTGGAGGCAATCAGAGTTAAGTGACTTGCCCAAAGTGTCTGAAACCAGATTTTAACTCAGGTCCTCCCTGGTACTCTATTCACTTTGCCACCTAGCTGCTGCCAATCTTTCATTCTTTAAAGATGATTGTATTCAAGTACACACTCACATAGCACAGCATACTCCTCTGCATTTTGATGGGATAAACCCATTCATGATAGACTAGGAGCACATCATTTGAGAACAATGAATAGTACAATAGAAATAGCACTGACACTCCTATTACTGCCTACTTGTATGACTTTGGCTGAGTCATTTAACCTTTCTCTGGGTGTCAGTTTCTTCATCTGTAAAATGAAGGGATTGGACATACTTGGACATAAGGGGCAAGATCTTTTCTCACAGCTCCTCCAATAAGTCTCCTTTGTTCTCCTTAGAAAGATGAGTTCCTGCAAAAATACTGGGCACATGCCATGACATGGGTAAGATACTCTCCATTTCTTAGCACTGCCAGGGAAGCAGATTCTTCTGAATCATTAAATCGAGGGTTCTTAAACTGGGCCCATGGATTTGTTTTTATATATATTTTGATGACTATACTTCAATATAATTAGCTTAGCTTGTAAATGTATTTTATTTGATGCATTTAAAATATTATTCTGAAAAGGAGAAAAGAGGCTTGCCTAGACTGCCCAAGGGGCCATGATACAAAAATGGTTAAGAATCCCTACTCTAAATAAATGAGTGCAAGAGAACAGATTGCACCCAATAACAGCCCCATAAATGCACCTCTATTTGAATATATTTAAAATATCTGCTTTCCGTTTACAGCAAGACTAAAAAAAGTGATGGACAACTCGGACAAAAACTTGGAGTATGGTCAAGAATGCTTGTTAAGACTGGAGAGAACAAATAGCAAGTGAGGGCAGGATGCTTGGAACAATCTCCTGTTCAGGATCTCTGAACGTAACCCAAAGGGAACTGAAGATTCATCCTTGACCCTCATCAACTAAAATTGCCTCAGGCAAGGTAGAAATGAATAATCAGCAAGACCCAAAACAGGTCTTAACTATGCCAGACACTAACATTGCCTCATTTGGAAAACAATCCACTGAACTTTGAGTTCAAACTAAAGAGTTATAGGTAGTGGGGATAAAAAGACAAAATAATGAAAATGAGAGGCCAGCTTTTTGAGGAGTGCCATCTCTCTGCAGGAAAGCTCTTCCAAGGTCCATTTTTCCATTTGTTTTTTCAAGCATAATGTCATCTGTTCATCTTTCCCAGACTTCCTCATCATATTGAATATGGACTAAGTATGAGGAAATAGGAGATCTGGGTTGGATAATGGCTCTGATATTAGCTGCATGACCATGGGCAAATCACATCTGCCCATTAAGCCTCAGTTTCCTCATCTGTATCAAAATTTTAAAAAGGAATTGTACTCTCTACTTCATCAAGTTGTTGTTAGGAGAGCACTTTGTAAACCTTAAGGATCTGTATAAATGCTCACTCATATCATTTTTTTAAACAGTACTTGAGATTTCCTTTGTATCTGTAAAAGATCAGTAACTCACAGTCTTAGAGTTGACTGTAATACTGATCTTTCTAGGGTTACATAACTAATAGGGGGCAAAATTGAGACTTGAACCCAGCTCTTACTGACTTACAGACCAGTTCTCTAGTTTCCTCACATTATGTTATATCATACTGGCAAAAAAAGAAAAGAAAGATAGGGTTTAGAGGGGGCATTAAAGCTTATCTAATCCAGGAGTTCTTATCATTTTTTCTGTCATGGATGCCTTTGGCATGAAGCCCATGAATGTCTTCTCAGAATCATGGCTTTTAAAATTTATTTTATTTTTAAGTTATGGAATAAAACAAGCATTTCCATAACATAGCATAATAATAATTTTAAAAAGATGATTGCACATGAAACTGCAAATCCATTCATTACAACTTACTATTCCTTTTAAATATATAATAACATCATCATGTAAAATTCCCTTCTTTTTTTTTTCTTCCCCTCCCCATCGTTTCTAAGGCATTGAAGAAAATTTCAGGTTTCAGTTGGAAGTTGCTGAAAATAAAGATGTAAGTTTTCCCCCAAAATCTAAGTTTTCAGACTCTAAATCTATACATGGATCCCAGGTTAAGAAGCCCTGATCTAGCCCAATTACTAAGGATGTGTATGACCAGAAAAGGATGTAGGCTAATCAAGTGATTTCGTCTCCACACCACGAAGTTGAGTATAAAAGATAGATAGATAGATAGATAGATAGATAGATAGATAGATAGATAGATGGACAGATGGACAGACAGACAGACAAAGAATGAAAGGGATATAGATGCATATATAGAGCTATAGATAAAAAGCTTTATGTTTGTATGTATGAATGTGCGTATAGATGTGTATATATGCATACACTTTCCTATACTATATGTCTATACACGTGTGCATGTGTGTATAAACACATATAATCACACTGCAACTACTCTACTGAGGCTGCAAGGGTTGATGAATCCACCAATCCCTGTTTTCTACCTGCCCTCTCAGTTTGCCCAAAATTCATTTCTCTGGGGTTGCCTATCTTCTCTGTAAGGAGATTTTTGTCTCCCAGTATTTTATTTTGACCTCTACCAATCCCACATACAACACATACACCTCAAATTCCCAATGAACAAATCCATCTTTGTCCCAAGGTCCCCAAAGTGGGAAATAAATTAATTACTCAGTATGGACAGGGTGTCCCAAAAGTCTTAGTGCTGTTTTAAAGTACTAAAGCTTAAATAAGATACAGAACAGGTAGTTTATTCCCACACAGAAAATGGAATTCTAAGTACTAAAAAGTTATAGAATGATTAGAACAGAATTCAATGACTTATTACAACTAGTATAATTCAAGCCTTACCGAGATACAGTTTTGTCTGCAAAGCTGTTAATTAGTTATTTTACATTTCACCTCAACTAAACATAGTCCTTTTAAACACCAAACAAGATCTTCTTTCCAGTGGCTTCATTGTGTGTGTGTGTGTGTGTGTGTGTGTGTGTGTGTGTGTGTGAATGAAGACCAGTCTCTACCCACTTCTGATGATTCTCTTTTGGTTTTATATGATGCAGGATGGTTGTGAGGACCAAATGAAAGAATATTTGTAAAGCATTGTGCCAACCATAAAGGGTTAATGAATGCTAGTTAACATCATTATTATTCTACAAATCCCTTGCAAATTTTCATCCCTTTTATCTAAAGCTCTGGTGTTTTTCATACCTGCGTCATGAGTGTGTAGTCCTTGATAACTGCAGAGAACCAAGATTTCACATCAGTGTTGTTGGAAGGGTTTGCCCCTTTCCGACCCTGACAAATCTACAGGATAAAAGTGGCAAGAAAGAGAGATAATGAAATGAAAGGGTAGGATCATTCTGTGTCCCACTTAGACTGTGTTTGCACCTAAAGGCCTTTTCAAGGGTAAGTGAATCACTGAACACCTTAGAAAGGTTCCAAGGCTGTTTCCTCACTTCCACAGGTTTCCTTAGACTTTGAGGCATAATATGATCCTTGCTTTCTTGATTACACAGGGAGATATTAACTTGTGATCAAAATCTTTTTACAAAAAGAAAACACTTTAACAAGTACTGAACATTCTTTGTACCACAAAGAAGCTCACTCATTTTTCTGTTCTGTGCTAAAGCACAAGAAATTATAATGTAAAAACAATGTCCAGGAATACTCTAGTCACTTGGCTTAACTTCGATGCAGAAATATTGCCTAAACTTAAACAAATTGTGATGTGTGGTTGTAAAGCATTATTACTGCACTGTCAAAAAAAAGGAATATAAGGAATTCAGTGAAGAATGGAAAGACTCGTGTCAATTGACAGAGTAAAACACGCAGAACCAGAAAAACATATGCATATGGCTTCAACGATATAAATCGAAAGAACAGCCACAAATTTGAACTATGCACTTGTAATGACCAAACTGGGCCACAAGGAAGAGCTGAAGAAAATACTCTTCCCTCTTTCCTTTGCAAAGGAGGGGAACATCACATGGACCATCAGACCCAGTTGATTCTTGGTTACTTTTTCTCTTTCCTTTTGTTTTTAGAAGCATGGATCACTGCAGAGGAGGAGGAAAGGATCTATTTGGAAATGAAGAGAGTATAAAAACCAAAAAAAAATTTAAAATGATTAGAGAAATATTTGCAAAAGGAATCAAGGAAGCTGAAACTCACTACAAATCAGGAAAAAAGGCTCCAAAGTTTTGAGAGTCAAATGTTTATTTCTAACAAAGAAAGACAATCATCAAAAATCAGAAATCCAGAAGCCAGCATAACAAACCTGCTCAGTTCTTACAGAACTTAACAAATTAGTTGGATATCCTTCATGGAACCCCATGGGGTTTATGTATAGGGTCACAGACAGTGCTAGAAAGGAACTTTAGGAGTCATTTGGAGTCTGAAAGACCAAATAGTTTAAAGAGAAAATTACTCTATATATCCTCAAATGGAGAACCACATTACTGCTGAACCATGATTTCTATTACCTCTGACTATGAGTTATTCATACCAAAAAAAATTCATAATCTAACCACATTTATTTCAAAATATCTACATTTTTAAAAGGGTATGGAAGAAGGAAGAAACACTACGCTTGTGATTTCATCATTGGTATGGGGACCTCCAGAAAAGAACAACTCTCCTTACCAATGCAGATTGTAATTTCCTCTGGTAATTTATAGTCTTGGAGAGGCTTTGAGAAGCTAAGTGGCTTGCCTGAGTCACAGAGCTAGTATCTAGTACATAAATGCTTATTAATTGACTGATAAAAAAGTTATGATCATAACCACAAGATCTTGATTTTTTTAAAAAAAGATAAATAGGTAAAAGTCAGGGATGACTTCAGTGGGTTAGTGGAAGAACACCAACAAAACCAGAAATGACTTTTTTAACAGTCACTGCCTTCTGGAGAGCTGAGCAAAAGCCCAATGGGCAAATGTCAGAGCAGCAACAACAGAGTAAGACTAAGAGAAATGTGTAATTCTCCTTGTGCATTTCTGATGGTTCGTCAGTCTTCTTTGACCCAAGAAACCATTCCAATGAGGCCACATCTCTTTCAGTTGTCCAGATCCTTGGATTTCTCTGTCGGAAGGAAGATTTTGTTTTCTTTGGACTTTTTCTTCCTGTAGCAACCACACAAAACAAGACAAAATCAATCAACCTAGGAGTAGTTTGGGAATTCAAAGGGAGAATGAGTCATTTAGGGAGCAAAAAGGAAAGAACTAAAATACAACAGACAACACAGAATTCTTGGAATGGCTTTGTAAATGATAATAATAGCAGCTAACATTGAGCTCCAAGGTTTACATGGCATTCTGTATACACTCTCATGAGCTTCAAGGTTTACATGGCATTTTATATACACTCTCATTTGATCTAACCATCATTTTTTTCAGCTGTTTTTCTGTAGAATTTGTAGATATCTGCTTTCATCCTATGAAGTAGACTGGGGAAAGACCTTAATTTAGAAAGGCCAAGGTTACCCACTGCATCCTGAGTCATAGCCAGTCATCCTGATTTTTGTCTTGCCCCTGGTTTTGATGACTGTGGAGGAGTGAGGTTGATGCCTTTGTAAAGCTCTGCCTCACTGAAACCTGACTCATATAAAAGTCAAGACATCATTCTTGTGAAGTCATTTGTCTTCTTCAAGAAGGAAGGACAAACGGGGCGGCTAGGTGGCGCAGTGAGTAAGGGTGCCGGCCTTGGAGTTGGGATGACCCAGGATCGAAACCAGCCTCAGAAAATGAGCACCCACACACAAATAATGACTAGCCATGTAACCTTGAGCAAGTTACTTAACCCCAATTGCTTAAAAAAAATTTAAAAAAAAGAAGGAAGGACAAACAATAACACATGAACTATCTTTAAGCACCAGACACTTCTTTGTCCTTTATAAGCATAATGAGGCATTTTCAGCTGGAACCTGTCCAGAAGGAATGGAATACCAGAGTATTGAGCATGTTTTCCTATTTCATTAAAAAAGGGGGAGGGGAGGAACAATGGGAAAAGTATTAACATGAATGCATGATAACCAGGACAACATTTAGAAAACTCAACCCTTGGGAGGTCAGCACATTTTCACACTGATGGAAAGTGTTCATATTCAAGGGGAAAGGAAACATCATTATTTAACTTCCCTTTTGAATCAAATCAACAAATATTTATGTCCTTTCCCTTCACATTTTCCCTTGAAAGCAGAAGATGAAAAAGGGAAAATGATCTCTTTAGCAATGGATTGAGAAGAATTGATATTAATTTTTTTTTATTCCATTCCTGAATCATTCCTTTGGTCCTTTGGGACTGATTGAATGAAACAACTGAAATGGCCACGTTAAAACATTAAGAAATAATGACTGAGCTCTAGGGTGGGCTAGCTGATGTCCTCTGGATGGGTTAACCTCGTCTAGAGTCCACCCAACTCTACTACTATGGCCTTTTCCTCTGTCGTAGGACGGGGCTGAGGAGCGGTATTGAAGACCATACAACTAAAGAATGGGGGCTTCGAGAATTTACTTCAACAGCTTTTCTCTCTACAAAATCAGGAGGGGAGGCTAGGTGGCACAGTGAGTAGAGCGCCGGCCCTGGAGTCAGAAGGACCTGAGTTCAGATCCGGCCTCAAACGCTTAACACACACACATACAAACAAAAACCTAGCCATGTGACCTTGGGCAAGTTACTTAACCCCAATTGCCCTCCAAAAAAAAAAATAAGGAGTCAATGAAAAGGAAAAACAGAGGAATCCAAAATGCAACAGCCACCAAAAAAACCTGAAAATGCTGAGGTTGCCTCAGCCATCCTCAGGATGAGAGTCACCTAGACACTGAGTTAAAAGAAAAATTTCGACTTTCTTTGTGATTCAATTTGTGAGTCACTGTTGCTGCATTTTGTCCTCCATAAATAAAGTCAGTTCAACAGTTAAAAAAAAAGAAAAGAAAGAAATAATGACCAAGTCATTAAAGAAGGGATAGTACCATGGAAAGGGTAATGAACTTGGGGTCATGGCACCTGACTTTGAATCCCGGTTCTGATATTTACTATCTATGTGACCTTGGTCATTTTAGATACTTTACCTTTTAGCTCCTTGTTTTCTGCATCTCTAGAATAAAGGGCCTAGATTGGATTACCTCTAAAGTTACTTCCAGCTCTAGACCTATGGTCCCACCTGTGTTCAGACTCTGCCTCTAATACTAACTGGGCAGTCTTGGGCTAGTCAATTTATCTGTCATCCACAGTTTCCTCATCTATCAAATGGAACTAATGACAGCACCTTCTTCCCAGAACTGTTATGAGGACCAAATGAGACAATATATGTAAAGTACTTTCCAAACCTCACAGTGATATATGTTAGCAATTATCATTACAAATTATTTTAAGGTCACACAACAAAAAGACATTAGGACTGAAGAAAGTGGTATTAGCAGGAGCTAAAAAGTAAGTTAATCATTAAAATAGACACTCTTCTATTCCCATTCTCTCACAATACAGAGCTATGGAATTCACATAAGCTGCCAATGATATCATTACATATATATATGTGTGTGTGTGTGTGTGTGTGTGTGTGTATTGTTTTGACAGAAAGGTTGAAAATTTATTTTAGTCTTCAATAGAATTCAATCTGTCAGTTATAATGAATGACCTCATTTCTGGAGGACTAGTGGTGAAAAATACCTTTTTCAAAAGGCAAATGAAGGACTGACGTGTAGAATATAATATATGCTCAGATGTCACTATATCTGCTGGGTTTTAATATATGTTTTGTTACAAAGAGGTGTTCATTTGTGGATAACAGCTATAACAACAAAAAGTAGTAATGAAGTTTTTTTAAATGACCCAATCAGAATAAGCAAAGCAATCAGAATAATTAAAAATTGAATCAAGGTCATTTTCAAAACTGTCCAACTCAGAGCTTTTAAAAAAATAAAAAAGAATGTAAGCTGCTGAGGGTAGAGGCTGCTTCACTTTTTCTTTGAGTCCCTAGTGCCTGTCACACACTTAATAATAAATTAATATTATAAATAATATTACATTCAGCTTAATAAATGTTTGTTAATTGATTGACAAAATCTCTCTATGTAGTCACACTGTCTTTCCCTACTTTGAAACACCAAAACCACCAGGCTTATTAACTACTTTTTCTGGGTCCTGAAAGATAAGCTTCTTTTGAAAATGATATGAAGTTTTACAAACATTTGGGATCATTCTCAAAGTAGATCAAAGGGTTTTTTGGTTTTGTTTTGTTTTGTTTTCTCACAGATTTATAGCCTCCTATAAATCAGGAGGCTATCCCTCTTGGAGAAAAACCAAAGTTCCCAGTGCACTTTCTCACTCTGTTGCCTTGATTTCAAACAATGATTGCCACCTGTAAATATATGTTCCTGCCCTGACACGAAGACAGGTCCACCCTCTCTTCTCCCCAGTCCCTCATCCCATATCACTAGCGTAATTAGATAGAGGCTCCTATCTCCCTTTTCCACATAGGAGACAGATAACCAAAGATTCAGAACTTGAAGCCTGATCCTTTGCAGATGCCATTTCTGACAAGGGCTTCCTGTCCTTGAGGACTACTGCAACAGTATCTCACCCCATGTTCTCAACATCTTCAATGGTCTCTGGTAACGTCTTCCCCTTTGTCTCTGGTAGGAGCAATACCATTCCACTGGCAACCACACCAATCACACCTTTAAATAAAGCACATTTAGGAGAACTAATGAGCAGCAAATATTTCTGAATCATTTTAGATTTGATGATAAAAATGTGGATCACATATGAACCATTGTTTACACATTTAAAGCTTTTTCTTACATTGATTGTATTAAATTAACTAAGGTAGTGGGGCTGGAACTCACCTTTTACCAATGAATTAAAGTCAGTGCAACAGGTTGTGGAGAGAAGGGTATGTAATAGATAAGAAAATTTTACTTGTTCCCTCCCCCCAAAGGAGGCCTTTTTTCATAATACACAAGGGGATAACTCGAGATAGTTTTGGAATTAGAAGAGGCAATTTCATGTTATTTTCTCCTTCCCACATAATGAGGAAGGCCTCTAGTAATCTAAATGCTAGGAAATAAACCCATGGAGTCTGATATCTAATGTGCATCCTTGCAAGTTCAAGGCTGGACAAGCCAATGTCCTCAACCATATGTAATTCATCATGCTCAAGGGCAGCTGAGCATAAAAGGCTTGGCATGTCTGAGCCAATGGAAGTTCCTTGCATGTTTGACCTTAACATTTAGATAGGCTCAAACCCAGGAGGTTTATGACAGCTCTAAAAAAAGGCTTGCTCTTGCTCTTAGCCCTGGGCCTTCCCCCACACAGAAGCAAGCAATAAAAAAGGACAAAGTCAAGGCTCCAGAACATGGTCCGGAGCTTATAAACATCTTACTTTCCAGTCTGCCCTCGGTAAATTTCAGAATCAGGGCTGGGGAGAAGGCTATAAGGGACCACAGAAGGGATCTCCCAGCCCATCTAGACTGAAAAATCATTCTTTCTGTCACACACACAAGAAGTGGCCAGTTCTGTGGGCAGCTAGGTGGAGCAGTGAATAGAGCACCAGCCCTGGAGTCAGGAAACCCGAGTTCAAATCCAATCTCAGACACTTAACTCAAACACAAAACTAGCCATATGACCTTGGGCAAGTCACTTAACCCCAATTGCCCTATCTTCCCCCTCTCCAAAAAAAGTAAAAAAAAAAGAAAAAAGAAAAAAAGTGGCCAGCTTGCCTTTGTCTAAAGATCTCTAAGCCAAAAGAAACCCAAGAAGCAGGGCCCTAAAGCATCCAATTCCATGTGTGAATCACTGCAATAGCCATGAAGCTTTTCCTTCAATCCAGGGGAAATGTGACTCTTTGCTCCTAATTTTGCCCCCTAGACATGAGCAGAACAAAGCTAATCCCTCTTGGCTTTAAGAACCCTTCAGATACTCAAGCATCGTTATCATGGACCCGCATGTCTTCTCATCTCAAACTGAATATCCCCCCTTCATAGCGCCCCAAGCATTTAATAAGTGCCCCTTGACAGTCTGACAAGTCCTTCCACATATCTTCATGGGGCAAGATCTCCAGCCCTTTGGCAGCCTGACCCTTCTCTTGTCACATTCTCTAGCTTATCAGAGTTATGCTCAAAGGCAGCACAGATTGCTGGCAGGAAATGTGGAAGAACTGAGTTTAAGATTTGCTTCTGACAGGCACTGAATGTGTGACCTCGAACAGTTCGACTAACGTCTCCCAGGCAGCTAAGACTGTCAGTTATGTCAGATGAAGAGAAGGGGGGACAGGAAAGAAGAGAAAGGGAGGAAAGAAGAGGGAAGAGGAGGGGATGAAAGGAGAGGAGAGGAGTGGAGAGCAGAGGAGAGGAGAGGAGAGGAGAGGAGAGGAGAGGAGAGGAGAGGAGAGGAGAGGAGAGGAGAGGAAGGAGAGGAGGAGAGGAGGAGAGGAGAGGAGAGGAGAGGAGGGGGGGAGAGGAGAGGAGGGGGGGAGAGGAGAGGAGGGGGGGAGAGGAGAGGAGAGGAGGAGAGGGGAGAGAGAGAGAGAGAGAGAGAGGAGAGGAGAGGAGAGGAGGAGAGGAGAGAGGGAGAGGAGAGAGAGGAGAGGAGAGGGAGAGAGGAAGGGAGGGAGATGGAGGATAGGACAAGAGAGGAAGATGGAGGAGAGGAGAGAGGAGAGGAGAGAAGAGAGGAAACGAAGAAGGAAAAGAAGGAAAGAGAGGAGAAAAAAGAGAAGGAAGGAGTAGATAAAAAGAAATAGGAAAAATGAATAAGTGAATGAGTGAGCAAATTAAGTAAACTCTATTGGTGCTTGCAACTGGGAGGAGAAACAGTCCAAAACTATAAGACTGGTACTGTCTTCAATCTTAATTAACGTCTGCTAATAGGAAAAAATTAATACAATAAAGGTAATAACCACAAATGATGATGACCCATTAATAGTCTTGGTGGGGAGGACTTGAATATATACATGGCCCCCTGTGTTTCATATAGTTAATAATTCTTTAAACAAGGGGTTGATGCTAGTGCTTTAGCATTTTAATTTATATGTGTCTTAGAAAATACTGCAATGTTACTTACTATGGTTACCAAATATTTGAATGTAGTGAAGTAAACAGCGAGAATATTGCACAATTGAGGAAAATAACCTAACACTGTTGCCCTCTGCAAGGCCCCACTTAATGTAGATAGGGCTGTGCCTCCCTGGAGTGTTTGCCTGTCAGTGAAATCAGGTTAAAACACCAGGGCAGCTTGACGGGGAAATAAGGAAGTCAAGTAAGGCAATATGAAGTCTGACAGTTGGGTGAACCAGCCAAGGAGAGATCTGCAGGTTTTGCTTTGGTAGGGGCTATAGGAAAGGCAGGGAAGTTATGCCGAAAGAGCAATAGATTTGTCAACAGAGGATGGACCTTGTTTTGTAGCTTATGCCCCTCACTCCCTGAGGGACCTTGGGCAACTCACTTCCCTTTAGAATTGGACTAGGTAACCTCAATGTCCCTGTCCAGCTCTAAATCTCTACTCCTATGACTTCTGACCTATATTCCTTCCAGCTAATTCTATTTCTACATGAATATCATGTTTCTTTAGCACCAGGGAGCAGGGCAGCCAGAAGTAGCTAGGTAGCATAGTGGAACTATCTGTAAATCAGACAGCTTGGTCAGAAATCAGTAAAATCCAAGTTCAAACCCAGCCTCAGACCTTTACTAGCTATATGATCTTGGGCATGCCATGCAACCTCTGTATGCCTCAGTTTCTTCAAGTGTAAAAGGGGGTGATAATCTTTTACTTCCCTAGGTTATTGTGAGAATCAAATAAGACAAAAATATTTGTAAAGGGCTTTTTACAGTGCTTGGTACATAGTAGGTGCTTAATAAATGCTTCTTTCCCTTATTTCCTCCCTCACTGACTGCCTCAATGAATTGCTGCCCAGGTAAGGAGAGAATAGAGTAATGCAGGTTCAGTACTTCTAAGATCATACAATTTTAACCCAACCATACTATGTAGTCAGAGGACCTGGGTTCAAATCCCTTACTTGTCATGTGACCTTGGACAACTCACTTTACTCCTCTGGGCTTCCATTTCAACTGAAGGGATTGAACCAAAAATCATAAACAGAGAGGTTAAGTAATTTGCCTACGGTCACATAGTTAATTTGTGACAGAGATGAGAACAGAGCCACCCAGTGAAAACAGGTGCTGAATTTGGGATTAGTGGACTTGAGTTCAAATCTTGGTTTTGCCTGTTACCATTTGTATGACTGGGCAAGTGATCTCACCTCTCTTAGCCTCAGTTTCCTAATCTCTAAAAGAAAAGAGTCAAACTAGATGACCTATAAGTTCCCTTCCAGTTCTAAATCAATGATCCCATGAATCCAGGTCTCTTGATTCCCAGTTCATTACTTTTTGCACCAAAATGCATGGCCTCTTTCTGATCTTAGTTCTCAACATCCCAGGGACAATTCTGCCTTTAACCTAATCCACTGTGAGTCTCTAGACCCTTTCGTCTGACAGGAAAGGGAGACAAGATAAAGGGAGAGGGTAAAGGAGGTGTCTAAAGGAGGCTGTCCCACCTCTCACCCCTTTCTCCCTGGGCACAGCTAAAAAGACAGTGGAATTCAAAGTTGACATTTTAAGAAAAGCAGATAAATTTGATCTTATAGGTATCACCACGTTTTGTGAGAAAGGACTCTTGACTGGAATATGACAATGAAAGTATATATCTTATTCAAAATAAATAGAGCCAATAAAGGGGTAAAAAACAGTACTAGGTCTCAGGAATGAATATATCTATATGGAAATTCACAAGCTCGGCAAAAGCAACTGAGCAGGGAAAACATAAAAGGAAAGAGAAACAATGTTACTTTTGTCAGAGTATACTACAAACCTTTTGGCCAGATGGAGGAAATAGATGATGCTTCTACATTGAAAGTGACATAGAGAAAAGAAAGGCGAGATAGTCATCTGAATATCTATTAAGAATCTGATCCCACTAAAAAAAGATAGATTATTGACAAATTCTCTACTTGGCATTCTTAAGAAGGTTGAATAATCAGTGTGTTAAACTCCGTACCCAATTCTAAACAAGAAAAAACAAGTTGGTGAAGAATAATATTGATGGTAACTAGCATTCATATAGTGCTTTATGGCTTGCAAAGTGCTTTACAAATATGATCTTATTTTAGCCTCACAACAACACTGGGAGGTAAGTATTATTATTATTATCCTCCAGAAACTAAAACAGACAACGGTAAAGTGACTTGCTCAGGATCACATACTACTAAGTGCCTGTGGCTGGATTTGGACTCAGGTCTTCCTGACTTCAGGTCCAGCATTCTATCCAATACACCACCTAGAAGAAGAAACAATTGGAAACTTGGAATATTACAGTTTGTTGCTATAATCTACCACCCAGCATGTCAATCTCTCCTTTCTCAAGTTCAATATCTGATTCACAATCTCCTTCTCTATCCCAATTCCTGCTTTTATACAAATTTTGACAAACACATTGATATCCCCTCAAATATCTTAGTCTCTCATTTCATCACTGACCTCAACTTTTCTGACACTGACTCCATCTCAGTCACCTACAGTGTTGGTCATACCTTAGCACCATAATCAATAAATAACATATTAATATCCCCATAATCCTTAATTCTGAAATTTCTTTTTCTGGTAATAATCTCCTATCCTTCTAACACTCCCTCTGCCTTATTCCTGCAAATTTATTTTCCCTACCTTCCACCCTTTCTACCTCTCCCTACTCTCCCTCATAGCCCTAACCTTATACTCAACCATGCATTAGCCTCTACCCATGAACTCCACCTCCCTTTGTCCTATCATATCCACATCTTACTGAATCCCAATCCTGATTCTTGTTGGTATTGTTCAGTTGTGTGCGATTCTTTGTGATCCCATTTGGGGTTTTCTTGGCAAAGATAGTGATGGCAAAGGGAATAATTTCCCATTATCTTCTCCAGTTCATTTAGTAGATGAGGAAGTGAGGCAAACAGGGTTAAGTGACTTTCCAAAGATCACACAGCTAGAAAGTATCTGAGCCCAAATTTGAACTCAGGAAGATGAATCCTCCTGACCCCAGGACCAGCACTTTATCCACTGTGCCACCTTGCTGTCCTAAAAGTTACATGCCCTGATTGACCCTCCACGATTTTCATTCTCTGTTCCTATTCTCATGCTGCTGAATATATCAGGAAGAAGTCCTGAGATTGGGATTAGATTCACTAGAAATGTTAGACATCTGGGTCTCAGTGCTATAGTGTGAACTATTTATTCTTCTGAATTACTCCACTTCTCATTTCCAACAAGGTTTGTTCTAAGTTTCCGTAAGCCACATCAGCACCTTTCTCTCTGGCATTTTAGGACCTCATCTCCAATTTTACCGAAGAAAACTGAAGCAATTCTCCCTAAGCTTCTTTTTCTCCCCTACTATGCATCTCAAACCCCCTCTATGTCTCCCCTCCCTAATCTTCTGTTCATTTGCTCCAGTCTCTGGTGAAGAGATGTTCTTTTTTACACAGTCAGTTTGTGGCCTTGATCCCTGCCTCTCTCATCACCTATAGGTATTTGTCCTTTCAATAATTCTCTCTCCTTCCCTATCTCCCTCTTGCTCACTCTTTCTTTCCTTCTCACTCTCTTCTTCTTAACTCCCTCTACGATGCCAACAGACATACCCAGTTCTTCCCCTTTCTGAAAAAAATTCCCTCTACCTATTTATCATTTCATCCTACCCATCCTCTCAAACCACTTCTTCTTCCTTTAATAGCTAAATTCCCAGA
Organism: Gymnobelideus leadbeateri; assembly: GCA_011680675.1. NCBI lineage: Eukaryota > Metazoa > Chordata > Mammalia > Diprotodontia > Petauridae > Gymnobelideus > Gymnobelideus leadbeateri. The sequence goes on from WOXC01000044.1 coordinate 67,406, forward strand.
AAGAAACACCTAGTTGTGCTTCCTTCACCTTCTTACCTCCCATTTACCTCTCAACTCTACAAGCTGGCTACCAACCCCAACTGACTGAAACTTCCAAAGTGGCCAGCAGTCTTGTGATAGCTGAAGCCAATGGCCCTTTATCAGTCTTCCTCCTTCACGAATTCTTTGCATTTTTTCCACCATCCTCCCTACCTTTGTTTTTGTTATATTCTACCTCTCCTGATCTACTTGCCTAATAATTCCTCACTGCCCTTTGCTGGATCAACATCCATTTCCCACCCCTTAAACATTCAGGTCCCATGAGATCTGTTATCTTCTCTTTTCTCTCTATATACTTTCTGTTTGGTGACCTAATCTGTTCCTATGATTCAATTATATTATCAAATGAGATAACTCTCAAATCTGTGGTATCCAGTCCTATTCTCTTTCATAACCTTTCTGAACTCTAATCACACATTGCCACTTTCCTAGTAGACATCTCTATCTGTATAAATCCCAATCAGATTTAAATTATCCAGGAGGGGCTAGGTGGCGCAGTGAATAGAGCACTTGGCCCTGGAGTCAGTAGTACCTGAGTTCAAATCTGGCCTCAGACACTTAACACAAAAACTAGCCATGTGACCTTGGGCAAGTCACTTAACTCCAATTGCCCTCCAAAAAGCAAAATAAAATAAAATAAAATAAAATTTAAATTATCCAAAGTAGAACTACAAGTGAACTTTCTTCCAAACTTCCTTCTTTCTGTTGAGGGTACCATCATTTTTCTAGTACCCAGTTTCATAGTTTGAGTGTAATCTTTGACTCATCCACTTCTCTCATGCGCATGCCCTCTATCCCTTACCCCCCCCCCATATCCAATCAATTGCCAAATCTTATTGATTTTGGCAATACAATAAAAAAATTATCCCGTGGAAAGAAAAATAAGAGTTCTTGAGCAATGGAACCATTCCTTATTTACATTACTAACTCCTGTAAAGCCCAGGACAAGGTATCACATGTGACATGCTCTTAATAAATGTTTGTTAAACCAATATTGAACCTAAATGGTAGACTTAAATAATTGAAAGGATGTTCATTGCTCATGGTTAGGCTATACCAATGTGATGTTTTTTAAAAAGATAATGACTCAATTAATTTGCTGATTTAGCGCTATACCAAACAACTCTTAGGTTACTTGATAGACCTAGACCAAAAAAAAAAAAATGATTTGAAGCAACCAAAGTTCTTATAGCTTAAGAGAAATAATGAAAAAAAGTAGGAAATAAGGAGACATAAAACTTCTAGGCTTCAAACTTTGTTATAAAGTAATAACTATTTGATAGTGATTTAAAATAGGAAAACAGATAAAAGGAATGGACTAGATAAGCAGGAATTTGAAACTATTTAACATCAGAGCCCATTGCTCAATAAGAATAATAAAATCAATCCCTAGGAGAAGGATACCTGGAAATTTGGGAAAGCAATTTGGGAAACAATAGGTTTAAATTAGTATCTTATATCATATGCTAAAGTAAGTTCCAAATAGATACATTACCTAAACATAAAAGGTCATATTGTTTAAAAAATCAGAGGAGAATAGAAGGTAGTATTTTTCACATCTCTGATTAGGTGGAGAATTATTAATCAAATGAGAGAGAAGCAATAATAAAAGAGAAAATAGGAACATTTGACTGCATAAAATTGAAAGTTTTGCCTCAATAAATGCAACTGACTCAAAGGAAATTTTCAACTGGTAGAAATAAGCTTTACATCAAATATTTCTGATCAAGATCTAAGACACATAGGGAAATGACACAAATATATAAGACCTCTAGGGGACTTTTTCCAAATAAGAAAAAAGCATTAAAAGTTCTCAAAAGAAAAACTGTGAACTATAAATAACCAAATGAAATATTGCTCCAATAACTACCATAAGGGAAATTCAAATTAAAACAACTCTGAGGTTTCAACCCACAGCTAGTAAATTGTCAAAGATGACAAAATATGGAAATAACCAATGTTGGAAAAGCTGTTGGAAGACTGGCACACAAATAAACTGTTGGTATAACTGTGAAGTATTCCAATCATTCTAGAAAATAATTTGAAATTATATAAGAAGAGTCACTAAACTGCTGATTTAATCCAGAGATTCTACACCTGGGCATATAATCCAATTTCTTCTTGCTCCCCTCCCTGCCCAAGGAGAAAGAATAAACCAAAGACAGAAAGAATAAACCAAAATTTTTACTGAAACACTTTGTGTGGGAGTTAAAAAAAAAAAAAAGCAACAACCAGAAACAAAGTTGACATCAATTGTTTGGGGAACAGTAAACAAATTGTGATATACGAATATAATGGAACATTTTTAATTAAGAATTGATGACCATAAGGGATTTAGAGAAACATTAGAAGACTTGAATAAATTGATAAGAGAATGAAATAAACAGAATCAGGAAAATTATTTGCATAATGACTACAACAATGTAATGAAAAGAAGTGCTGGGGGCGGGGAATGCTGGATTATATAAATGTAATGTCTTGATCCATAAGGAAATAGGAGGAAAAGCACACACCTTTTTTCTTTCAGAGTAGTGGGGGATTATGGATTCGGAAAGTGGCAGATACTATCAGATGTACAGTACATTTACATGGAAATGAGTATGATAAAACAAAAGATACCACTAAAACATAGATAGATACATACATACATGCATACATACATACATACATACATACATACATACATACATACACAGACAGATAGATTCTGAAAAATCTAATGAAGCTACAGAGTAAGCTATGTGATGTACTTCAGTTGTGAAAGGACACGTATATGAGATTCATATAATCAAGGACAAAGAAAGAATACTGGCATAATCCTATAAAAATCAGGCCAAGAGACCTTTCCAAAATAAACCAAAGCTGTGGAAAATGCTAAGGACAACAAGAGTTTTTTAGATCACTGTTTCTCTTCTATTCCTTATTAGGAAAATAAGGTAAAGTCTTTTCTGCTCAAGATAAATGGGAAAGATGGTAAGAGAAGGTCTAGCTGCTTTAAATATATTCATGTATGGATTACATCAGAGGGGACTAGAAATATTAGGTGATGTTATTGTGCATCTATTAATCATTAACTTTTAATTAATTATATTATTTCCATAATTTATTATTAATTATACAGAGGTACAAAATGATTAAAGATGGGCAAATTTCCTGATTTTTAAGCATGTAAAATAAGTATACAATGGTTCAGAATCTACAGGTTAGGGATCTTACTTCAATTCCTGGGAAAATTCTAGAACAGGCAATTCAAGATTATAGGTAAACACTTAGGAGAGGAGACAGTGATTCTCAGGACCCAGAATAGGTTCACTAAGAATAAGCAATGTCAAACTCCTCTAAATTCATTTTATTTTTGGATAGGGTTACTAGAATAGCAGATCAGGGAATATTGTAGGTTATCTTAATTTTAGCACATTTGATCAATTCTCTTATGATATTCTTATAGACAAAATGTAGAAATATATTTCTATATATGAGCTAACCACTATTCACTCCAATTGTGGAAGGACATGTATGTGAGATTCATATAATCAAGAACAAAGACAGAATACTGGCATAATCCTATAAAAATAATGGCAAGAGAGTTGGCTGAATGAGAATAGTTAAATTGACTTTTAGCTCATTGACCAACTCTACCCAAAAATGAATCTATCATAGAGCAATAGCTTTATAGCTAGCATTTATATAATATTTTAAGTTTTGCAAAGCACTTTACATATGTTCACGCATTTGATCCTCACAACAACCCTGGGAGGCAGATTAAACTATTATTCTCATTTTACAGATGAGGAAACTAAGGTACATATAAATTGAGTGGCTTGCCTTTAAATGTCAAACAAAGGAGTTCATATTTTATCCTGGGGGTAAAAGGGAGCTGCTGAAGCTTCTTGATCAAGTGAACGACATGGTCGGACCTGTGTTTTCGGAATAGCAATTTGGCAGCTGTATGGAGGATGGCATTCAGAGAGAGGCTGGATGGGGTGGGACTAATTAGGAAGCCACTGCAATGGTCAAGATGAGAGGATGGTGGTGGATTGAAAAATTATAGTATGAGTGAAAAAAAGAGATTGAATACAACAGATCTTGTGGAGGTAGTATTGACAAGGTTCGATAATTGAATGGGCATGGGGATTATGTAAAAGTAAATAATTTAGCATAGATCCAAGGCTTTGAATCTGGGGGACTAGAAGAACAATGGTACATTTCACAGAAATAAAGAAATAAGGAAGGAAAGATAACAAATTCTATCTTGGACCTGTTCAGTTGGAGATGTTTAGGTATCCTCAGGATATTCAAATAGAGATGTATAACATTTGGTTAGCTTCTATACTAACAAACTTTTCTTGCTAACTAGGTGTTAAGTTCGGAGTGGGGGGGTTCCTATGTTGCTGTAGTATTCCAAGTGCTATCAGCACCATCTAAATTTCAGTACACCGAGGAAAAGCCCCTGTCACCTCACTTTAGTTATGGTTCTGATGACTGTCCTGGTTACCTGAAACCTTCCTAGGCATTGTCGATTGTAGTAGGCAGAACAGAAAGTCCATCTTCCATGGCATTGAATGAAATCTTACCAAATAAAATAAGAGGTAACTCATGCCAAATTTCTGTCAGTCTGAAGACAATAAAAGGGGTTATGATTCCACCCACATCACACAAGGAAGAACAGACCATCACTCCAAGGTTCCTGATAAAATAAAGAGAACAGAAAAGGTAAAGCCCTTAGGTTACCCAAATGCCAAACTTACATAAAGTAAATAAAACATTAATACCTTTGAAAAGCAGATATGAAAATTAGTAGAAAATTACCACTAAAATGAGCTGAAAGCATAAAAAAGAATGATCACCTACTGACAGGCAGAGGATAACACAGTGCTGCTATGTACCCCATTATGTAGCTTTGGACAAGACAACAAACTTCTGTAAACCTCAGTTTCCTTATCTGGAAAATGGGAATAATGAATAATAATACATGTGCTACTAAGGCAATAGAATGTACTGACTGGAAAGAATACTGGATTTGGAACCAAAGGACCTACTCTCAGTTCCTAGCTTGACTACCTGCTAGTTAGTCACTTCATCTCTAGGCATTACCTTCTTCATTTTTAAAATGAGACAAGCAATTGAACTAGGTGAATTTCAAGGTCCCTTCCAACTCTGCATCCGATGATTCAACTCCACAGTGGTGTGGTAAAGAGAAACAAGAAAATAGAAATAATGTATTCCCCAAAGCATAAAGGACTGAATACATATGAGCTGTTATTGTAATCATCCCATATCTTTATTTATATTTGTTTTTATGACTGAAACTTGAATATATAATAAGAAAAAGAAGCATTGTAAACTTAAATATTGACACTTATGTACAAAACAAGAAAAGGAAAAAATGTCATGTGCACGGTCAAACATAAGCGAGGATTCAAAATACATAGCAATAAATTTCTATTTCAAGAAAGCCTATATATTAAATACAACACATTGTGTTGAGCTTCCTATATTTTTAAAAAGAACCCTTGCTAAATCTAAACATCAACAGACTTTCTTCACAAATATTCAGAAAGTCCTTCAAGGGACTGTATTACTTGATTTTTCTCCTAATAAGACCAAGCTCTAGGAACCTTTGGATTTTTAAGATTTAAACCAGCCCTTGGGAACCAGTGACCATGACAATATAATTGTTTTGGTCTACTGCTTTTAGGCTTTTAGGCTTCTGGCTCAGATCTGCAAGAGAGGCACTGAATTCAAGAGAGATTTTTTTGTTTTAATTTTAACTTTGTAAGTTTCTGGTCAGTCTTTCCTCCCATTCAGAAGCACTTGAGAGAGGGAGAGGGAAGAGACAGAAAAATATTAATAACAATAATTCACATTCAAATGATACTTTATAGTTTATAAAATTATTTTCTCCCAACAACTCTGCAAGGTAGCTAGTCAGGTGTTATTTTATTCCCAATTTACAGCCAAGGAAACTGAAATTCAAAGAGATAAAATAAAAATAATATTATTAATAATAAAAACAGAAAACATTTATATGGTACTTAGAAGTTTGGAAAGCCTTATAGATATTATCTCATTAGACATGTGCAAAGTCAAAGGGTTAATCAGTAGCTAAACATGGAATCAACAGGTCCTATCATACTATATTGCTATACTAGATGAGGGGGGAACTGGGGAGATGTTTAATAGGAACAAAAATTGAAAGCAGGGATAGGCAATCAGAGTTGCCTATTACAAGTTCTTCTGGTTTTCAAGACAACTCACATTCCAAAAGACTCATGATGGAAAATGCTACCCACATCTAGAGAAAGAACAATGAAGTCTGAATACAGATCGAAGCATATTATTTTCTCTTTTTTTTCTTCCTTGTTTTTTTCCCCTTTGTTCTGATTCTTCTTTTATAACATGACTAATATGGAAATATTTTAATATGATTGTACATGTATAGCCTATATCAGATTTAATGCTATCTTGGGGAGGAAAAGAAGAGGGAAGGGAGAAAAATTAAAACTCAAAATATTATAAAAGTGAATGTTGAAAACTAAAAATTAATTAATTTTTTTTAAAGACAGCTCACAAAGTGGTAGGGTAGCACAACAGATGTGAACCTAGTCAATGATGTTGTTTGTTTGTTTTTTCAATGGGTTTAAATGGACTTTCCCCATACTGACAGCCTTACTAATAATAGGATTTTGTTTGTACCTTTCTGGGTCCAAGTCCAAGTTCATTTGCCCAGTCATTTGCTCACTATGGGTCTTTCCAGAAGTCACTTAGCCTATCTGAGTTTCAGTAATATGAGAGATGATATTTGAACAACCCACCTCACAGGGCTACTCTGGGAATTAATTTATTTTGGCACAAATAATATAATGCATTATGGGCACTGTGTAACCTGTAAAGGACTTTATATATGCCATCTATTATGCATTATAGGTATTTATGTGACAGGCATAAGTCGACTATGTCACATTTTCAGTGATGACCTACATGGGAGAAGGGATGTACTATGAGACTACATGATCAGAAAAGGGAGTGGGCCAATCATGGACTGAGATCAATAGATAGAGATGAGAGTAGCTGGAGTGTGGCATTGATACTCACAACATGTTTAAAAAGAAAAAAAACCTTGATAAGAGCCTTCAGTAGCTCTGAAAAAAATGCAGGATTATACAGGATGAGAAGGCACAGATAGGTTGCTATCTGCATTAATGGAAAGAATGCCTACAAAGCTGAGATCAGTGGTCTGAGATTAGTTATTTGGGCATATACTTTCTCTCCCGTACTTGATTATAAAATCCTTCAAAATTGGAACCATGTTTTCTTTATTGTATGCCCCAAGAACACCTATCATGGTACCCTGGAACATAGTGGGCCCTCACATTTTGTCAAGTGAATTCAGTTTTTTCCATTGAAACCGCAGACAAACCATCATACATAAAATACTATATATGTGGGTCAGAAAACAAATATGTATATATATGCACATATATACACATACATAAATATATACATGTATATTATGGAGAGGGTGCACTCAACATAAGCCATCTGTCCTACTTCAGAGAAGTACTTCTAAGTATGTAAGCACAAATCATTAAATCTAACATCCAGGTTTTCCATCAATTTCAGTAGCCACATCTCACTCCATACAGGTTCAAGGAGAATCACTCACCTAACAAAGGTGGGGTATAGTTCCGCATTCACTAAACAAATCATTTGAACTGTAATAGTAATTCCCATCCTGCCAAGACATGCCAAAGCCACTTTTAACCAGTGTATATCTGGAAAGAAAATACAAAAAAAGGTGAGCAGGTGCTCTGCTCTTTGGATTATATTAAGAAGACATATTCATCATGTTTTACTAAGAACATTTCATAGCTGGTTCAGAGAATCTAAGGATCCATGAACTAATAAATGGCCTCCTTGATTTCTTCAGAAAGATTTCTCTACTGATTCAAAGTAGCTTAGGTGGCACATTGGATAGTATTGGATGTCAAGTCTGGAAAAGCTGAGTTCAAATTCTATTTTAAATGTGTTATCAATTATTTACCGACCTATGTACTTGTGTAGGAACTATACTTTTGTAAAGACCTTAACATAAGTCAAATGTTGGTGTTTCTATCTATAATATGGGAATAATAATAGCGCCTACCTCTGAGGGTTGTTGTGAAGACCAGATGAGATAATGGGTGTGCCTCATAAATTAATACATTAATTATGCTAATCATAATAGATTATGCTAATCAATTATTATCAGTATTATCAGGACTCAAGTGTCAAGTAGGGCTATGATCATTCATAGGATGTAGAGAGGGTAGTAGACATTATTTCACCTTTTTCCTTGGCCTAAGCTACCCATTGCTGATATAAAACTTGATTCATTCTACTCAAGCCTTCATTTGAGAGAGGAAATGGTATCTAAGAAATTTCTTGACTGCTGAATTCAGTGCACTCTAACTTCATCTGCCTTCTTTCCTCTGTTTTCTATCCAAGAAGAAATTTAATGGACAAATCAAGAGCTTAAGAACTATTGATTGGGACTAGATAAGGACCCAAACAGCAATCCACTATATCTCCTATGGCAGAAATAAGATGTTTAAAGTCTAGCATCAATGGGGAAATATCTGTTTAGAAATTCTAGACTGTATCATCTAGAACATAAAACTCCCTGAATTCTTAATAAAAAATACAAGCAATGAACTAGAGAAATAAACAACTCTAGAAGCATATGCTGTCTCTTTTCTGTTATAGAGTTCTCTGGTGTATATTAAATTCCAAACCTACATTAATTTGTCACCTAGGACAGTCAGGGTCACAAGGGTAGCGTGCACCTTCTTAACTAACCTTTATTTTTTCCCCAGTACCTATCACAATACCTGAACACAGTAAGTACTGAATAAGTGTTTGATTGCACAGAATCCAAGTGCTAGAATTTCCAAAGACAGAACTACAATGCCTGCAGAAGGATGACATAGGGAAAATTAATCTCTAATTTTTAAGAGGGTTTTAATCTCATTCCACTACTTCTGCTTGGATAATCATCATTCCAGGACACCCTCTGCTCTGTTTCCTCTCTCTGTGGTGTTTTGCATACAGGAGGTGCTTAATTAATGCTTATTTAATTGTTTCTTTCAACTTCTGTTTGAAAGGGAGAGAAGAGGAAGGGAATTTGTGACTTTTTTAAGGGAAAGAAAGGGGAATAAGCATTTATAAAATGCCTACTATGTGCCAGGCACTATGCTTATTTCATTTGATCCTCATAACAACCCTGTGAGGTGGATGCTGTTTCCCCATTTACATTTGAGGAAAGTGACAGAAACAAGGTTAAGTGACTTACCTAGGATCACATAGCCAGTAAGGCTAGATTTGAACTCAGGTCTCTCTGACTCTCTGACTCAGAAAGGCTTGAAATTGAATTGGACTAAATTCCCTCACCTCCAAATCTACCCTTTTTTTTGTCTAGGCCTTTGATATCATTAATATAGGGAGTTTTGGTCAAAAAATTCTCCTACCACATGATCAGGATCTGCTCTATAACTTTTAGCATTAAAAAGTTGTCTGTGGGGGCGGCTAGGTGGCGCAGTGAATAGAGCGCCGGCCCTGGAATCAGAAGGACCTGAGTTCGGAGCCGGCCTCTGACACCTAATCCGCACAAACAAAAAACCTAGCCGTGTAACCTTGGGCAAGTTACTTAACCCCAATTGCCCTAAAGGGGCGGCTAGGTGGTGCAGTGAGTAAGAGTGCCGGCCTCGGAGTTTGGATGACCCGAGATCAGATCCGGCCTCAGAAAATGAGCACCCATGCATAAATCAAATGACTAGCCGTGTAACCTTGAGCAAGTTACTTAACCCCAATTGCTTTAAAAAAAAAAAAAAAGTTGTCTGTGGGGGATGGCTAGGTGGTGCAGTGAATAGAGTGCCAGCTCTGGAGTCAGAAGGACCTGAGTGAAAATCCAGCCTCAGACACTTAATACTTACTAGCCATGTGACCTTAGACAAGTCACTTAATCCCAATTGCCATGCCCTCCCCCCTCCAAAAAAAGAAAGAAAGAAAGTTGTCTGTGGCATCAGAATCACATAGTCGGTATATGTTCAAAAGCAGGATTTGACCCAGATCTTTCTCACTCTGAGTCCAGCTCTCTATGTACTGTTCTACACTGCCTCTCAAACCCAGGATAAACAAAATAATATCATTCTCAAGGAGTCACATTTTACAAGGCAATTTCTAGAATACTGTTCACAGGAACCATGTTGAAAAGACCCTCGGTGCTAATAGATCCAGTAAACAGTTCATGAAAACTTGGAAAAATAGTAAATTTATCTTGGTGCTTATTTGAAAGAACTAGAATTAGCAAAGAATGTAGGAGGAGGTTTATTTGCTATGCTTAAATTGGGGAAGAATTTGCCTGGTTATATTTATCTTGAATCATGACAACGCATAAGATATTAAACACTACTTTGTCTCTGTTCTAGCTGCAGAAGCTTACCAAAGATACAACATGATTCCCCAAAGAGGACAAATGGGAAAATGATGAAAACATAACTCACCATCGGGGATGAATATCATGATAAGGCAAACTACCCCCGCAATAAAATTTGAGGTAGCCAAAGGATAGCGGCGGCCAACACGATCAATGGTGAACATGATGATCAGGGAAGCCGGGAACTCGACCAGAGCGGAGTAGAAGAAATCCAGGTAAAGGTTAACAGATGTGGCTCCCATGTACATAATGAGGCCCTGATAGAGCACAGAGCCTGAGAACCTGAACAAAAAAGATGCTCCAAGTTAAAGTCAGGCTTCTGGAAAGATGAGAAATTCGTAGTTTTTTTTTTTTTTAAGAGAAAGAAAAAGGAATCCGCATTTATGAGGCACCTACTATGCACCACTCAGTAAGCATTTTTAAATGATCTCATTCGATCCCCACAAAGGCCCTGTGAAGTGGGTGCTATTATTATCCCCATTTCACAGTTAAGGAAACTGAGGCAGATAGTGCTTAAGTGATTTGCCAAAGGTCACATAACTAGCACGCCTAAGTGGCATTGGAACTCAGGGAATTTCAATTCCAGACGCAAAGCTCTATCTGCTGGAACACCATATTGCTGCCTCCTCACAGAGGAGAGGAGGCTCTTATAAACATGATTTATGCACTAGAGAGAAAGTTCGTATCAAATCCTATTCAGAATATAACAGTAATCAGGAGAATTAAGAATAACGGTCAGAAATTTTAAGATGGTTCTCAACGCTGAAGTTGCTCAGCCCAGTGCCTGGCATGTAGTAAACACTTTTAAGCAAATGTCTTTTATTCTCCTACTATCTACATCCCACATCATTTTTCACATCCCACATCATTCATCAGATATATTAATTCTGCTCAGTACTTCCCAAAGGATAATAACTCAACACATACCAATGATAAGAACAATCACTAGGGCCCAAGGGAAAAGCAATTCTAGTGTAGGAGTGAAGGACAAAGGGAGCTGAAGTACCCGGCACAATACTTGACATCTTGAGCTCTCTTGCATGGCACAGTAGATGGTAGCCTTTTTTCCTACTCACTCCACTGTGTGAACATTGCAATGGATTAGTATCCTCATCATACCTCTATGTGGCTTTACCATATTGATAATGCTATTGACCTAGACATCATCCCTCCCCAGAACTGAAGATCATGGTTTGGTAGGAGAGTATTGGTGGAAGGCCTCTACCAACTTTAGGACATGCATATGGTGCATTGGCTCCCATGTCCTTCCTTGGGGACCATTACTATGTCAGCCTAATTGGTGCTTCAGACACCCCATTTGAGCCCAGGATCCCCTGGACAATGTATTTCTTCACATTCACCTATAATTAGCAATGGTAGGGAAAAATTCAATTTATGTAGCTCAAGGTCAAGGTCACCCCCACAAGCATCTAGTATGGGGCTTTCAGGTAAGCCAAGAATTTGATCATTGGCTAGGCCACAAGGAAGAAAAAAAGGGAGGGTCAAAATCTGTGTCCCCTGGATTGGTGGAAAAGGGTAGTGGAATAGGTTGTTGACGAAATGATCAGGACCCAAGGGATCCTGAGGGAAATAAAGTGCCAAGGTCTGAAACCTTGCAATCAAAACAAAGTACCATAGGCCATGCCAGGTTAAACCAAAGGGCAATTGAGGAGGAAAAAGTAGAGTTCAAAGCAGCAGTCTAAAATGAAGGGACATGGCAAATTAAAGAGTATATTAGGAAGGAGACTGGCAAGTGTCAGCAAAACCACCATTTGCCTTATCATACATCTTCCTTCCCCAATGCACCACTCATATGGCAGCACAATGCTTGTCAGACCCTCTTCTTACTCTGCTATTTAAAACCAGGCACAGTCTACAAAATTCTATAAACTCCATCCCCTTTCTTGTGGCTACCACCCTAACATAGGCCACCAGTATACCCTTCCCAATTACCACATCAAACTAGTATGTGAGTTTACTAACCAGTATTCCCACCTCTGGTCTATTCTTTATATCACTGACAAAATAATTTTACTTATCCATAGATCTGGCCCTGTTACTCTCTTGGCTCAAAACCAATCAATAGCCTATTGAACAAAGTTCAGACTTCTTAGTCCAGTATGCAAATCCCTTTCCAATCTAATATAACCTTTCTTTTCCAGAACCTTTATTTTATAAAAATCCATTGGGGCGGCTAGGTGGCGCAGTGAATAGAGCGCCTGCCCTGGAATCAGAAGGACCTGAGTTCGGAGCCGGCCTCCGACACTTAATCCATACAAACAAAAACCTAGCCGTGTAACCTTGGGCAAGTTACTTAACCCCAATTGCCCTAAAGGGGCGGCTAGGTGGCGCAGTGAGTAAGAGTGCCGGCCTCGGAGTTTGGATGACCCAAGATCAGATCCGGCCTCAGAAAATGAGCACCCACGCATAAATAATGACTAGCCGTGTAACCTTGAGCAAGTTACTTAACCCCAATTGCTTACAAAAAAAAAAATCCATTAAACCCCTATTTTTTCCTTTTAAAATACTTTATGCTAAAAGCCAACTAGACCATTTGCTTTCCATCAGCACTGGCCCCTGGAGTCAGAGGACTCCTGTCATTTATTATCTATGTGACCTTGGACAAATCATTTAACATCCCTCTGTCTCAGTTTCCTTACCTATAAAATGAGGGGGTCTGACTAGATGAGCTCACCTAGTCAGCTCTATGTCTATGGTCTTATTTCCCATACTTGAGATAGCTGGTATGGTAGACAGAGCAATGGGTCTAGTGTTGGGAAGATCTAGGTTCAGACCCTATATTAGACAATTATTAGCTATGATGATCATGTGCAAATCATGTAAGATCTCTCACTCTCAGTTTCCTTATCTATAAAATGGGTACTTCCTCCCAGGGTTGTTAAAATCTGATGAGTTAGGATTAGATTGAGTATAGTCTCAAGTACACGTGTGGTTTTGCAGTCTCATCAATGTGGATACAATCTACTGGAATCCCTTTATGGCTTCAGTCCCCAACCTTCTCACCAGGCACCATACTGCCTAGAAGGGAAATCAGACCCCAAAAGACTTCACCCTTGGGACTCAATAGAGCCTTGTTCTCCTGATTGGTGACTCTCTAAGTCACCTGCTATATTTAAGCCTCGTTCTCTCTGGCTATGCTACTGTATGCTGCCTTCTTCCCTCACCTCCACTTGATTTCTGGAACCATAATCATACCAGCTTTGTTATCGCTTCTGAAAATCTCTACTCATCATCCCCATAACTTTCCAAATCAAAACATTCTTTACTGGTCACCACTCTTCTCTATGTGCTGTTTCCCCTTCTTAGAATATAAGCACCTTGAGGGCAGGGACTCTCTCAGCTTTGCTTTTGTGTGTTTGGCACATGTTTATGCACTTAATAAATGCTATTTCATTCATTCATTCTTCTGGCAGCTCGGGACTCCAGTAAAGCATTCAGGCTCTTGACTGATCATCCTTTACTCTCATCACACAACCAGCTCTACTTTTTTTTACTTTATCAGTAACATTTTTACTCCATTTCTTCTTTGACGGTCCTCACTGGTTATATTTTGCAGCCAGCTTATGCCAAACATTTGCCCCTCCATTACTCTGTGCATTAGTGGGCAACTACCCATCCATGAAACAAAGTGGGATCAACACATTTTAAAAGGTAGATTTTTAAAATCTCTGAATTGTCAATACAGAAAAATGCACAATCCTCACGTTCCTTAAGGGCCAGGTCTTTCATTTGTATCTTCCTGGTTTAGCACGATGCCTGGGACGCTTGAATGCCAGACTGATTATGTCTAGTTTAGAAACTAGAACCTTGCCAAGTTGGCTTTTAAAGCTCTTGATAACTTGGACCGATCCTACCTTTCCAGGTTTCTTACATCTCACTTCCCTTCACATACTCTGAGATCCAGTGACACTAGCCTCCTGGCTGTTCCATTAACAGCACACTACATCTTCTGTCGCAGGACATTTTTACTGGTTGTCTCCTATGCCTGGAACACTCTCCCTCCTCATCTCTGCCTCCTGACTTCTGACTTCTCTGTCTTCCTTCAAGTCTCAGCTAAAATCCCCTAGAATAGACTTTCCTAACACTCCTTAATTCTAATGCCTTCCTTTGGGGATTATCTCTAGCTTGTCCTGTGTTTACAATTTTTGTATGCAGTTGTTGGTGTTTTGTTTCCCCCATTAGACTGTAAGTTCCTTATGAACTAGGAATGTCTTTTGCCTTTCTTTGTATCCCAGTGCTTAGCCTGACGCCTGACATATAGTAGTCACTTAACAAATACATATTGATTGATTGACTATAAATATCTGTACATAGCTGTTTACAGGTTGCTCCCCAATTAGACTGTGAGCTCCTTGAGAGCAGGAACTGGTTGTTCTTTTTATTTGGGGGGGGAGGAATGTTAGAGGGTACTTTTCTTTGTATTCCTAGTACTCAGGGCTTATGTGCATCTGTCACATGGTAAGGTGTTATTCAATTTGACTTAGGGGGTAGAAGCTAGATATCTGGGGGACAAAGGAATACAGAAAAGAGAGGGAGAACCCACTGACTTGGACTCAGTTCCCTAAATATCCATGAAGTCCTTTCAGGGAAAAATGTATATTGAGCAACCAACCCTAGGGGAAAGAAAGCTGAGCAAAGGAATTTCTGGATCAAACCAGAACTGGTGCCAAGGAGCCAGAGCAAAGGAGAGAGCCATGATGTGTAAGATCAAACACACACACTGGTCCTATGAATTCTAAAGACTGCTTATGTCCCAAGAGAGAATGGAAGACAAATCAGCTCTGCATTGACCCTGAGTGCTTTCCACACAGGTTCCTATATAACCCACATATTTTGCCAACTGAAAGGTGAGTGTATTTCCTCTCGTTCACTCCTTACAGAATATGTAGAGAAACTCATTATTATAGTCTTTGTCATATATAGAACTTATCAAATCACTACTTGGCTTTCTCTTCTTCAGTCTAGAGCATTCTACTCCCCAGATTTTGTTCCCAAAGGGTCATTCCAAGTTTGAACACTTAGTCTTTGGGTTGAAAATTTTCAGAACTTTGCCTTACCAGATGTACATCAGAATGAAAGTGTATTTCCTTATCTGGGGGGTTCGAAAGAGGTCACTGAAGGAAGGACTCAGCTTTTCTGTATCATCATCTTCAGGAGAGAGGGTCTAGGAAAGAGACATAGCATCAGCTCAGGAGAGAGAAGACTCCTCCCAGAAATCACAAGATTACATGGGAGATAGCTTAGGTATGGGGCATGTTTCAAACCTTTCTCTGATTGGCCAAAGGACTTCTACTCCACCAGGAAAATGCTCCAAGTTATCTACCCTGGGAAGCCAGAACAACACATGACTTCTACTCAATAGGAAATATGGTTATTGCCTTTGGAAATTTCAAGGCAAAAACTCAAATGTGAAGCAAACCTACATCACATACACACAGACTATAAATCGATTATAGCTTTATACTCCTACCTCCATCACCTCCTTTTCCCCTATCACTATTACCTTGAGATTGGAGGCAGCTAGGTGGCTCAGTGGATAGAGTGGTGGGCCTTGAGTCAGGAAGACCAGAGGTCAAATCAGGTCTCGTACACTTATTAGCTGTGTGGCCCTTGGCAAGTCATTTTAATCCCCTGGAGCAGGAAATGTCAAAGCACTTCAGTATCTTTGCCACAAAAACCCCACGGACAATAGGGTCCATAGGTTCATGAAGAGTTAGATGTGACTGAACAACAATTACCTTGAGATTAGCAGGCAGCTGTTTCCCATTCTTTCGAGCAATATGGTTCATTATATTTAATGCTTTGGCATTTTTCTTCTGTGATAACAGCCACCGAGGAGATTCGGGCACACACCTGTAATTATAATCAATGATTTATTAAAAGTAAAAACAGCTTTTTTTTGGAGGGAGGAAAGGAAATAGGCCTGTGATTTCATTGATATAGGGAACTGCCATTGAAGAAATTCTCTCTACCAATGCAAATCCGTAGCTGCTCTGCAACTTATGGTCTTAGATCAAGGCTTTAGTCACTTTTTTTTTTGTCACAGACCCCTGTGGCAGTCTTTGGACCCCCTTCTCAAAATAATTGAAGGAAATGCTAAAGTTCATTTGGATGTTAGTGAAAATAAAGATGCAATTTTTAAAACCATCCAGCTACACAGACCCCCTGAAATCTATCCATGGTGGGTCCTTGCCTCCCAGGTTAAGACTCACTGTCTTAAAGAATTACCTCAGGCATTGAGAGATTAATTGACTTGCCCAGAGTCACTCTACCAGAATGCCAGAGGCACACAGTATATTAACCTATATTGCTGTTATATAGAGTGAGCACACCTGAGACCCTTAGAAAATTCCACCGAGCAAGTATTTATTAGGGGCTTACTCTGTGGGAACTTAAAGACAAAAGACACCCTTAATAATCTGATAGTCTATTGGTGGGGGAGGGAGTATGATTAGACCACAAATAAAATAGGAAATAACCTAGAATGGGATGGAGGCAAAGGAGACCCCCTCAAACTAGATGTATCCCATAGGAAGGAAGGAAGAAGGGAATAAGAATTTCTATAATGCTTCCTATGTACTGGACACTGTGCTAAGTGCTTTCTGCAAATATTATCTCCTTGGATCCCTTATAACAACCCTGTCAGACAGATGCTAGAATATTAGCTCCTCACGGGTAGAGATTCATTCTTTTTTGTCTTTGTATCTCCAGAATGATATTTGAAAAACCTAGAATAATGCTTAGAACACTATCCCTAGAACGTACTAAGTATTTTTAAAATGTGTGGTGAATTAAATTAAATTAAGAATAAAGAGGAGACCAATGTATTATTATTTCCTGGTCAAGAGGCAGTTTGGTATAATGCATACAGCTCTGAATGTGGAATTAGGAAGACCTGAATTCAGATCTCACTTCAGTCACTTACTAATTGCATGTCCCTCTCTGGGCTGCACCAACCTCATCTGTAAAAGGAAGCATCTAACTCTAACTCCCTTCCAGCTCTCAATGCTCTAACAAACCAGACTTGAGAAGTGACGGAGTGGAGGCATATAGAGGCCGACAATGAGAGGAGGGATGTGCAGTATTCTTTCCAGGGGTTTCACAAGAATTATGAAATTTTGGAATAGAAAGCAACTTCAGAGATCATGTAGTCTAACCCACACTGAAGCAGTAATCCCTCTTCCATCACCTATAAGTGATATTAGGAAGTCTCTACCTGGCACCCAACCCAAATGTTATCTGTCAGTTCTGCTCATTGTGCCTTGTTTCTGCCTCTGTGGCCCAATAGAACAAGTCTAGTTCTTCTGCCAGGTGACAGTTCTTAAAATGCATGATTCTCTCCTATCTCCCTTAAGTCCTCTTTTCCAGGCAAAATCACTATTTCCTTCAACAGGTCCTCATGTGCCATGAAGCCAAGGCTGGTTGCTTTCCTCCAGTTTATAAGTTTTCTTCCCAAAATGTGGGGCCCAGAACTGAACAAAATACTCCAGGTGTGCCAAATGGTGAGCAAAGCATAGCAGGACAATGATCTCTGAGGCAGTGAAACATGAGGGATAAGAAGAAAGAGCTTAGGCCCATCGATGGGACAAAGAAAGGGATTTTTTAAGTATCCAGAGTGGGATGGGTAAGAGGGGGAAAAAGAGAGAGTCAGAGAGAGACAGAGACAGACAAGGAGACAAAGAGTCAGAGAGTGACAGAGGAGAGCGTGTGTGTGTGTGTGTGTGTGAGTTCACATGGATTAGGCCCAGATCAAAGTTATCTCACTTCAGGGGCGGCTAGGTGGCACAGTGAATAGAGCGCCGGCCCTGGAATCAGAAGGACCTGAGTTCGGAGCCGGCCTCTGACATTTAATCCACACAAACAAAAACCTAGCCGTGTAACCTTGGGCAAGTTACTTAACCCCAATTGCCCTAAAGGGGCGGCTAGGTGGCGCAGTAAGAGTACCGGCCTCGGAGTTGGGATGACCCGAGATCAGATCCGGCCTCAGAAAATGAGCACCCACGCATAAATAATGACTAGCCGTGTAACCTTGAGCAAGTTACTTAACCCCAATTGCTTTAAAAAAAAAAAAAAGTTATCTCACTTCAGTGCATTCCCAACCTCTCCCCCTGACCCTGCAGGCCCTGAATTGTTCAAATAGACTGCAGATGTTATTCTATTATAATCATTTAGCCAGCTTTGGCTCAGTCTTAGGCTTCTTACCAGGAAAAAAAATTACATATCCTTTCTTAATCTTTTTCCTTTAATCTTTTATTTAGTGGAAATCTGCTTGGGTGGCTCAGAGCACTAGACCAGGAGTCAGAAAGACTTGTGTTCAAATTTAGCCTTCAATACTTACTAGCTGTGTGACCCTGAGCATATCACTTAACCCTGTTTGTCTCAGTTTCCTCATCTATAAAATGAGCTGGGGAAGGAAATGGCAAACCCCTCCAGTATCTTTGCCTAAATGGGTTCACGAAGAGTAGGACACAACTAAACAGCAAGAGTTTGTATTGTATCCCATATTCAGTAGGCAGTCCTTGGAGTTTATTCAGCCAGGAATCAACATGGTCAGAACCACCCTTTAAGAGTTTTGTTTTGGCAGCTGTCGATGATGACCTGAGGAAATCAGACCATTCTGGAAGCCATTGAACTGGTCCTGGTGAGAAATGCTGAAGGCCTAAATGAAGATTGTGTCTTCATGAGTAGAGAGCAAGGGATAAATGTAAGAAATCTTGTGGAGATTAAAAGAACAAGGCTTGGTGCTGATCTCTTCGTGGTATTTGGCCCATGTATCATTTGATACCTGGAGTGAGAGTGAGGAGTTAAGGCTAGCTCCAGAGTTATGAACCTAGGTAACTTGGAAGGAGAATTCTTTCCTTGAAAGAAATAGAAAAGGGTAGTGGAGGTAAAGGTTCATGGTAAAGGACAATGAAGATCCTAACCCATCTGTGCATGTTCATCCTGGGTGATTGAAAATGAAAAGGAGGAAGGCGGTCCTTACCAGTAATAGAGCAAAAACAGGAAGGTTGGAAGAGTAACGGTCAGCTGTAGCCATCGCCAATGGGGAACAACATAAGCAATTCCCGAGAGTATCACAAGGCCAACTGCAAAATTCATCTGGAAGAGAATACCCACGGTTCTTCTATATGCTGCGCCAACAAATTCTGTGACTAAAACAGAGACACTTTGTTGTTGTCCAGTCATTTTTAGTCGGGTCCAACTCTTCATGACCCCATTTGGCATTTTCTTGGCAAAGATATGGGAGCAAATTGCCATTTCCTTCTCCAGGTCATTTTACCCATGAAGAAACTGAGGCAAACTGGGTTAAGTGACTTGCCCAGGGTCACACAGCGAGTAAATATCTTCGACTGGATTTGAACTCAGGTTTTCCTGACTCTAGATCCAGCATTCTATTCACTGTGCCAACTGAATGGTCATCCATGCAGATTATAATCAATACGAAAATATTAGACCGTCTGCTTTCAGAAGCCTTGGCATTATGGAATCTTTATTTTTATTTCCTCCAAGTAGGATCATAATTAGGCCACCTCTTCCTAGGAGGCCTGAAGTTTCTCCAAATGTCAGGATACCAAACTAAATTTCCAGGAGGTAACAGACCCCTGTTTCTCCTTCCCTAGAAAAATACACAAAGCATGGATTTTCTCCCATCCTTTGCCACCTAGAAAATTATTCATGCCTGCTAATGTCAACCAGTCTTGGATTGAAACTAGAAAAAAGTGAATATGCTTTAGTTGTTTCCCTTCCTCAAACCCTTGCTGAGTTTGAGAGTATCTATGGTACAGAGGCTATAATGATAGGAGAGGTAGGTGGTACAATGGATAGAGCACTGGGCCTGGGGTCAAGAAGACCTAAGTTCAAATCCAGCCTCAGACACTTAACTAGCTGTGTGACCCTGGGCAAGTCACTTAAGCCTGTTTGCCTCAGTTTCCTCATCTCTAAAATGAAATGGAGAAGAAAATGGCAAACAACTCCAGTGTCTCTGCCAAGAAAACCCAAATGGGGTCACAAAGACTCAGACATGATTGAAAACGAGTAAACAACAACAAATAACAGTGGGCAGAGAATTGGATTTTAAGTCAGAGAACTCAAATTCAAATCACTTACTACCCATGTAACTTTGGGCAGGTCACTTACCCTCCCTGGGCTTCAGTTTCTGCATGGATAAAATGAAGGAACTGGACTTGATGGCCTCTAAAATCCTTTCCAGCTTTAAATCTGTGGTCCTATAAAGTCTTGTGATTCGGGGGTTTCCCTCTCAACTTTTAAAGAATACTTGAAAAATATAACTATATAGTATTCCTCAGATATTTCATCCATTCCTCAGTTTTTAGTTGTTGGTTGTGGGACTTTTTAGGAGGAGTTTTGTTCCTTTAATAACGTTCCTTCCCTTTATCTCCTCCTATGTCTTCATCCCCAAATACTGTAAAAATGTACAGAGGTTAAGTGACTTACCCAAAGCCACACAGATAGTACACCCCTCAGATTGTGCTATACAGGAATTCTTTCTACATCCCTCATCAATATGAACAACAATAACCTCTCTGGCCTGGTCCCAAATTTGTCATATCCCATAGCTGCTGTCCTGATTTGAGTTTATAGATTCATCAATAATTACTCAGGATGTATCCAGAGAGCCAGCTCCCCTTGCTGACCAATCCTTGCAGCAAACGAAAAGTGAGCATAGATGCATAGTTGGGTGAGATGGCCATGAGAACTCCAGAGACAGAACTGATGAAGACTGTAATTAAGAGACATACTTTGCGACCAAACCTGCAGAGAAACAAACACAGTGATGAAATCAAGACCAAGACAAAAGATTTTTAAAAATTGAAGCAAGGGCAGTATGGCAGACCACAAAAGAATGTGTGAACCTCAACTCTACAGGATTTTGTGGTTTTATCTATAAAAGGTGTATTAGGGGGCAGCAAGGTGTTGCAGTGAATAGAGCACTGGCCCTGGAGTTAGGAAGACCTGAGTTCAAATATAATTGACACACTTATTATCTGTGTTACCTTGGGCAAGTCACTTAACCCCAATCGCCTTGCCTTTCCCCTTCCAAAAAAAAAAAAAAAGGTACATTAGGCTCTTTGAGAAAATCATTGCTTTGCTCTGATCTCAGTGCCATCTGGCCCATTGAAAAGGCACCTAATCAAAGCCATATTGTTGCCATGAAAAGAGTCCAGAAGACCTAAATTCAAATGTGGCCTATAATATTGTTATGGGAATGGGAATTTAAGATCTTCCCTGCCCCTAGACCCTTTGATAGGCTTAAGTGCACCTGGAGCCTGTGGTGGGAGGCTTGGTTTTCAGGAGATACTTTGTGATTGGGCAGTGGGTCAAGAGCATTGTGACATTCTCTGAACCAGGAGAAGGCTATATACACCTTGCTGTGAGACTTTGTTTTGGGGCTCACTTTGAGAAGTGTTGTGTGATTTGATCAGACAAGACTCTGGCCAGCTGTTGAGCCCCCTGGCTTTGAAAACCCAGAAGTTGATGCTTTCCTCTCTAGTAACTGTGACTAGGAATGGATGTAATGGTTAGACAGTTGGAGGCCTGTCTGCTTGATCTGTTTCTCTTTCTTCTTGTAACTTCTGCTTGTAACTTGTTTGTATTCTCTGAAGTTTGGGGTGCTGACCTTTCCCCCCTGAACCATGTAAATGACATATGTTTGATTAAAGCAAGATTGTTAACCCATTTTGAGTTCCTTTCCTTTAGAAAAGCAGATCTAAGAACCTGTGTTGGCATCCATCCTGGGGATGCTGGGGTGCTTGCTGCTACAAATATTTATTGGCTTTCTAGTGGTATGACCCTGGGCAAGTTCCTTATTATGTCTACCTCAGGTTTTCCATCTGTAAAGTGGGAATAATAATAGAACCTACCTCTAAAAATTGCAGTAAGGCTCAAATGAAATGATATTTGGGAGTTTTTTTAACCTTATCCTAAATAAAATTGTTTTTAATTATATCTTATGGTCCATAAATATTTTATTTCATTTTAGTTCCAAGCCTGAATCACCAACCTTGTCTGAGTTAGTCCTAGCCTAGAATAAAAACCCTTTATTAACAATGAGATGCTATATTACAAAATATCAAGATGGCAATGATTATATCAGAGCCCAAGTCTTCTGACTTCAAATCCATTATTTTTTTTCCAATACTCCATCAATTCTACTATTTCTGTTTAAAATCTAGTAGCCACATATCCTTGAATTCAGGAACTATGTCAAATTTCTTGTACATTTCCTTCTTCATAGCATCTAGTATGGTTCTAAGAAGCAAATATTTCTTTAATGAATTAGGAAATTGAAAACTTCTACATACCTGTCGGCTACATAGCCAATTCCCAGAGAGCCAAGAAAGAATCCCACATTTACACAGGATTGGAACAAGTCCACCTTCCAGGAATCTGCACACACCAGGTTAAACTGAGGAGACAAACCACTGTTAGAAGAAATCCAGTTCCAAAGAAATGAAAACCATTTTGCTACCCAGAGTTCACACAAAGTCAACCTGTTATACATCATTCATGCCTACCTTGTGGGTTCCATTATTCGTCTTTCTTCTCTTTTTGTTTTTGCTTTTTTTTTTGAGGGGGGAAGGCAGGGCCATTGGGTGTAAGTGATTTGCCCAAGGTCACACGGCTAGTAAATGTTAAGTGTCTGAGGCTGGATTTTAACTCAGGTCCTCCTGACTCTAGGGCCAGAGCTCTATTCACTGTGCCACCTAGCTGCCCCTTTCTTCTCTTTTTATTACTAGATTTTGTTGTTGATGTTGGTACTATAAAATGTTTCTTTAAAATTTCTTTGCTTCAACCATTCTGGAGAGCAATTTGGAACTATGCCCAAAGAGCTATAAAACCATGCATACCCTTTGACCCATCAATACCACTACTAGGTCTGTATCCCAAAAGAGATAAAATAAAGGAAAAAGACCTATGTGTATAAAATATTTCTAGCAGCTCTTTTCTAGGGGCATAAAATAGGGAATTGAAGGGATGCCCATCAATTGGGGAATGGCTAAACAAAGTGTGGTACGTGCTTATGATGAAATACTATTGTGCTAAAAGAAATGATGAACAGGATGCTCTCAGAAGTTCCTAGAAAGAGTTACGTCAGCTAATCTGAAGTGAAATGTACTGGGCGGCTAGGTGGCTCAGTGAGTAGTGCACCAGCCCTGGAGTCAGGAGGACCTGGGTTAAAAGCCAGCCTCAGACACTTAACACAAAAAAACTAGCTGTGTGTCCTTGGGTAAGTCACTTAACCCCAACTGCCTTGCCTTTCCCCCTCCAAAAAAAAAAAAAAGGAAAAAAGTGAGATGTACTTTGTACAAAGTAACAGCAATATTGTAAGATGATCAGCTGTGAAATGACTAAGCTATTCTCAGCAATACAATGATTCAATACAACTCTGAAGGACTTATGATGAAAAATGCTATCCATCCCCAGAGAAAGAACTGATAAAGCATACTTTTTTTACTTTCTTTATTTTTCTTGTTGTTGGGTGTTTTTGTTTTGTTTTTTGTTTTTGTTTTGGCCTATGTCTTCTTTCACAACATGACTATTATGGAAATGTTTTGCATGACTACACATGTATAACCTATATTGGATTGCTTGCCTTTTCAAATGTGTAGCAGGGAGGCAGGAAAGGAGATAATTAGGAACTCAAAGTTTTAAAAACAAAATGTTAAAAATTATTTTTACATTTAACTGGGGAAAAATAAAATAGTAAATTTTTTTTAATTTTAAAAACTTTCTCTGTTTCTGATATATATATATATATGTGTGTGTCATCTTATGTTTTCCAAACCTGATATTTTCCACAAGATTTTGAATTGGAAAGGAATCTTAGCCATCCTCTAAGCCAACCCCCTCATTTTACAGCCTTAGAAAAGCAAAGGGACCTTACCAGGATGCCACCACTAGTAAATACTGAGCCAGGATTTAAACTCAGGTCCTCTCACTCCAAATTCATTGACTTTGCTACTATGTCATACCACTTATCACAAAAGAAGCACATTATTTTCCAAATGTATTATCAGAAATGGAAGGACACAGTATCCTTATTAGAAGAAGCAAAAATAAATTTGGAACAAGATCAAGCTAACTATGATTTAAGAGAAAGGCAGAAACTTAGAAATTGCCCTGATTATATCTATTACATAATTGGTCTTGGCATTGGATATCCTCAGTGTCTGGTGGTGTTTTCTGTCCTTACCTTCCTAATTTTTAGTTTCCATCAAACTCAGTTCAAGTACCACCTTCTTCATGAGACCTTTCTTGATCATTCTTAGCTACTAGTACCTTCCCATTCCTACTAGATTATCTTATATTTGTTTTAAATGTGTTTCATATATGTTTATATATGTGCCCAGTGCCACATTTGGACTATCTCTCAACTTATAATTATAGGTTGTATCCCAAGGGATAGAGAAGGTTGTGTTGAGTGGACTACCACTCAAAGTTTAAAGTGAGTTTACATTCCTAACACTATATATATAGTTCATGAGCCCCCACCAGTTCATTTACCTTTAATAATTATCCAGTAGAAAGAATTAGCTCAAAACAGAGACATTTATTTACATGGCTTTATAAGAACAATAGCAACAAATCACCACCACCTCTAATAAACTATGGTTTTGCACTCTCACAACTACATAGAGAATCAGTGTAAAGAGTGGGTACATATATGGTGAATACTAGTAGAGAAAAACACACATAGCAATTGCATGTGGCCAAGGTAACTCAAAGGCACTATAGGGAACCAATGTCCTTTTCCTTTTCATGAAATCCTCATACATCTCCTCCTGATATAATGTCTCTAATAAGATACCACTCTGCCAGCCTTTATGGACCTGTTTATTTCCAAACTCAACTCACAGGGCTGGCTCTCTTTTCAACTCACAGTGGTCATATTCCTCAGGGCTATCACCTTACTTGACTCATGGGCCTTCTCCATGCTGAGTACATAGAATGCTACTGGGTGAGCAGACCTGCTGCAAGATGTCCTGACCAATCTGAAGAGCAATTTGGAACTATGCCCAAAGGGCTATAAAACTGTTCATACCCTTTGACCCAGCAATACCACTAAATCTATATCCCAAAGAGATCATAAAAAAGGGAAAAGGACCCACATGTACAAAAATATTTACAGCAGCTCTTTTTGTGGTGGCAAAGAATTGGAAACTGAAAGGATGCCCATCAATTGGGGAATGGCTGACCAAGTTGTGGTATTTGAATGTAATGGAATACTCTTGTTCCATAAGAAATGGTGAGCAAACTGATTTCAGAAAAACCTAGAAAGACTTAAATGAACAGATGCTGAGAGAAGTGAGCAGAACCAGGAAAACGTTGTACACAGTAATAGCAACATTATACGATGATCAACTTTGATAGACTTGGCTCTTCTCAGCAATACAATGACAAAGTGTATACAATGACAATTCAGAAAGACTCGTGATGGAAAATGCTTTCCACATCCAGACAAAGAACTATGGAGTCTGAATGCAGATTGAAGCATACTATTTTCACCCTTTTTAAATTTTTTCTTCCTCATGGTTTTCCCCTTTTGTTCTGATTCTTCTTTTACAACATGACTAATGTGGAAATGTGTCTAACATGTGTATAACTTATATCAGATTTCTTGCTGTGTTTGGGGGAAAAGGGGAGGAAAAAAGGGAGAAAAATTTGGAACTCAAAATCTTGTAAAAGCAAATGTTGAAAACTAGTTTTACATGCAATTGGAAGGGGAAAAATACTATTAGGTGCAATAAAAAAGATGTCATGACTGAAAGGGGGAAGAATGGAAGAGAGAGAAAGCCCTTCCCACAAGGGAGGGGAGGAATTTCCAAAGGACAATTCCCTTTCAAAAGGACAATTCTTACTCTATAGCCCTCTGACTCTCTTCTCTGCTGCCAGAGACTATGCTCCTCAGAGAAGTGTTCTGCTTCAACTAACAGTTGAAAAAATATGAATCACTTTCTAAAGGGTCAATATCAGTGGGACCAGTCTTTAACCATCCAATGGTTAGATAGATGCCCTCTAATTCTATTTTGTCTTAGAAAACTTCATACCTCACAAAAATAACAAAATATAAGGTTTCATTTGCAGTAACTTATGCTTCATTTAAACAAACATCTTTGTTTCCCCTGTTAGTTGTCCTCTATCTTATCAAATGGGCTGAAGAATTGGGAGAGAATCAATTGACCAAGGGTATCTTGATCAGTTCTTTCCACATATACTAGAAGAACACTTTCCAGTTAAAATATAGTTAGGTCAAAGTTAGATGTCTTTTTGAGACCTATCATCAAAGGAAGACAAACAGTGTAAAAAATTATGAAATGGCCCAACCTCACTTAGCTCTCTCATTTGCACATTTCTACTCTAATTATGATTTTTTATTGTGAATAATAGCCACCTTTATATCTCTTCTGTAAGCCCCAGAATAGTAACAGTGTCTTATCTAAACTCTTTATCCTCCCTTATCAGCAGAGCATTGTGCTCTGAACACAATGGATATTTAATGTATTTGTTCAATTATCTAAATTTGAAAATTAATCTGTTTATACACATATGGACTTATCCTCATATTAATCTTTACCAAAAGCAGGAAGGCATCAGGGGTTACTCAAAACCAACCAAAATTTTTATAAAATTTGGAAAAGCAATTTTAAAGCTAGAAAACTAAAGATAAGTGAAATGAACCAATCAGTGAAACACATTAAAATGTACTTAGGAGTAGGGATTGAGAAGTGGGCTCAGTAGAAAAGGTAGAGAAAGATCCCATAATTAGCCTGCACTTGGACAATGGAGCATTTATTCCCTCTGCAATACTTACCTGGATTTCCACGTGTTGTACCTATCTTTAAAGAACCACAACCCAGGGGCGGCTAGGTGGCGCAGTGAATAGAGCGCCGGCCCTGGAATCAGAAGGACCTGAGTTCGGAGCCGGCCTCTGACATTTAATCCACACAAACAAAAACCTACCCGTGTAACCTTGGGCAAGTTACTTAACCCCAATTGCCCTAAAGGGGCGGCTAGGTGGCGCAGTGAGTAAGAGTGCCGGCCTCGGAGTTTGGATGACCCGAGATCAGATCCGGCCTCAGAAAATGAGCACCCACACATAAATAATGACTAGCCGTGTAACCTTGAGCAAGTTACTTAACCCCAATTGCTTTAAAAAAAAAAAAAGAACCACAACCCATCTCTGTTTGGTTCCAACTCTCCTGAGTTCTTTTTATCTATTTTTTATCATAGTCATTTGTGTTCATGTCTTATACACCTGACTAAATTGTAACAACCAACAAGCATTTATTAAATGCCTACAGGCCAGTCACTGAGCTTGGTATTGGGAACACAAAGACATAAATGAATGAGTCCCTGCCCTCAAGACTCTTACATTCTAACAGGATAGAAAACATGTCCACATAGCAGTATAAATAAACCATGTGTAAAGCAAAATAACCAGCATGGGAGGTAGGGTTGGGGGAGTTAGGAAGGCAGTAGCAAGTGGGTGGACATACAATAATAGTCTTATACAGAAAGTGGCATGAACTGAGTCCTAAAGGAAACCAGAGTTTCCGAGAGGCAGAAGTGAAGAGACCATTGCAGACATAGAGGACAGACTGTGAAAAATCAGGAGGTGGAGAAAGTAATGCATAAGGCTGAAAGGTAGGTCAGGAACAGGTATAGAGGATTTTAAAAACCAAATAGAAGAGTATATATAGAGTATCCCAAAATTCTTAGTGCAGGTTAAAGCTTTATTTACAGCTAGTAAAGCTTTAACCTGTACTAGGAATTTTGGAAAACCTAGTATATGATGCTACAAGCAATAGGGAGCCATTGGAATTTATTGTCACTGTATGACACGGTCAGAATGGTAATTTACAAAAATTAGTTTGACAACTATCTGAAGGAGGAATTGGAGAGGGGAGACTGGAGGCAGAGAGACAAAGTCGGATATTCTTGTGATCTAGGTGTCTAGGTGATATGGGTCTAGATTAGGGCAGTTGCTGGGTGAGTAGAGTGAAAAGTATATATTTACAGGGATATTATGGGGATCAAAAGGACAAGTCCTATTAATTACTCAGCAGTATATAATTGAAGAAGGCAGATCATAGGAATAATCTAAGGATAGGATTTAGTAAGTCATGATCTGTAATAGGACGAGGGAGCAAGAGATTTGAGAATAGGGTGTGGCATTGAGTTGAGATAGTTAACTAGCTATTATTCTGTTGAGAGTGGAGATTGGGAAGGGAGAAGAGAGTAGCCAGAACAGGGGTGATGGTGTTTTATTTATAATTGAATCTTTCTACACAACTAGCACAAGGTCTTACATCCACTGGAGTAAGCACTTGATATTCATTGAACTGAATGTAAGTAATTTAATTGAACAGATATATTTAAATCCATAGTCATAACTGGTGTGTAATCAAGAACTGACCGTTTATAAATTCTGGCCATATGGAACATTGTTTTGTTACTGAAGAAGCAAATGTCGGATACTATTCATCTCAAATAGAGGCTGAGGTCAAATTAGTGATGGTGGTGTTTATTTTCTTCCACAATAACTGTATCCTTGGAATAATTTTTTTTAATTCCACTTTCTCTCCTTCTTTTCCCATATGATTAAATGTCAGTGGCAGGAGTGGGACCTAAGCTGTGGGTCAGAAGTGTTTCCATTAAACCATCTGCTTCTAACTGGAATAACAACTATTTACTATTCAAAGGTTTACTTCCTATTAAAATGATAGGTTAAGCCATATTGATTTACTGTCATTGAGTGATATTAGTTACATTAGCCATTATTGGGGCAGCTAGGTGTCTCTGTGAAGAGAGCACAGACCCTGGAGTCAGGAGGACCTGAGTTCAAATCAAGTCTCAGACACTTGATTCTTACTAGCTGTGTGTCCTTGGACAAGTCACTTAACCCCAATTGCCTTGCCTTACCCCCTCCAAAATAAAATAAAATAAAATAAAATAGGTCTGTGAACTTGTTTAAAAATATTAGCCATTATTATTCCTGAGATATTTTTCATATTAGTGACTATATTCCTTTGGAAGTATAATCCAGATAAACATCCTACCAGCTAAACCAATGATATTGGAGGCAGGATGGAAATGGGATTAGATTCTACTTGCTTCTGGTCC
Organism: Gymnobelideus leadbeateri; assembly: GCA_011680675.1. Classification (NCBI taxonomy): domain Eukaryota; kingdom Metazoa; phylum Chordata; class Mammalia; order Diprotodontia; family Petauridae; genus Gymnobelideus; species Gymnobelideus leadbeateri. Next base: position 97,086 of record WOXC01000044.1, read on the forward strand.
AGTAGGAGTAGCACTTTCAAAAGAGAGAGAAATTATGTGGGTACTGATATGGATAGAAATGGTGCCCTAGGGGTTACTTTCCCAGGCTCCCTGAGCAGGGTTGAGATTCATTCTGCAGCCCTGCTTAAATGTGTCTTAATGCCCTTTTCCCTTTATCTTGAAATACCATCCAACTTGTACCAAAAGAATTGCTTTTGTCCCCCTTATCCTGTGTTCCTTATCCTGTCATTCATCATCCTAATCCCAATGTATATGTGTATGTATATGTGCATAAATACATGCATACATTTGTTCATTCGGCTCTTTAAAGTTCTTTAAAGTTTTAAAAATCCTTTTAATCCCCACTAGGAAATGCTTTTCTTAAGTCAAAAGGTGTTATACTCTTTCTTTCCCCCAAAGTCAATTATTACTAGCCTCTTGGACTTACAGTTTCTGGAAATTGTTTGTGTTGAGAAGAGGTCCAGGGACTCACCCAGGGGCACCCTGGATGTGAACGCAGGTCTTTCTGACTCCAAGGTCAGCGCTCCTAGCCATAATGCCAGGGCTGCCTTTCTAAGGAAATGTCCACATTATAGAACTCTCAGTCATTATTTTTAATTACCTTGGAATAAATGAAGATGCCCATGAACTAAACCAATTTAATTTCTATTAAAAATGACCACTACCCACAACAAATTCACCTGGATCCTTTTTTCTGACTGTTCATGTCCTAATTTTAAAAGTCATCTCCTCTGGAAGATTTTCCTGCCATTCATCATCATCATCATCATTAACATTTACATGGGGCTTACTGCATTGTGCTAAGTGCTTTATAATTACTATCTCATTTGGGAGGTAGGTGCTATTATCTCCTTTAACTGATGAGGAAACTGAGGCCAAGAGGTTAAGTGGCTCGTCCAGGGCCACACAGCTAATAAGTATCTGAAGTCAAGTTTGAACTCAGGTCTTCCTGACTCTAGGCCCAGTGCCTTCACCACTATGCCAATGTCATTCTACCCAAAGTCAGAAAAGGCTAAGCAAAGAGGACTCAGAAATGGACACCGAGGCTCAGACCCCAGTCTGGCCACTTAGTGTTTTGGGAGACTTTGAGCAACTTATTTTAATATATTAAAATGATCATTGTTGTTATTATTATCTATGTCTATTACTAATAGACAGCTCTAATGTTTACAAAAATGCTTTACTGCATTATCTCGTTTGAGTCTGACAATCCTATACATTAGGTATTAGGGTATCCTTCTCACTTTGCAGCTGAGAAATCTGTGCCTTGGCAAGGCTAAGTGACCCACAGTCACACAACAAGGAAGTGTCAGAGATGGGATTCAGACCGCTGTCTTCCTGACCCCAGGTCGGACTCTCTATCCACTACAAAACAGAACTTCTCTCTGAACCTCAGTTTCCACATCTGTAAAATGGAGATAATACTATTTGTACTAACTACCTCATAGGGCTCTTGTGAGGAAAGTATTTTGCAATTCGTAAAGTTGCCGTTTTGGGCAGGGGGAAAGCGGGGAGAGTGAGAGAGAGAGAGAGAGAGATCAAGTTGATCTCAATTCTCCAGTAACCCTTGGTTCCAAGGCTGCTGATCAGAGAGCATTTCCATAGAAATGTCAGGCTGGAAATCTCCAATAGGCTATTTCAGAATTCACCAGGTCTGTGAAATCTTTGTGAACTTGACCTTGAAGACATTTAGAAGAGAGGTCTTCCAAGAAGAACTCATCCATTCCATTCACACAGTGAGGAAGGCCTAGCAGCATTGATTTCTGGATGTTTGCCTCTTTGTCCCCTTCCTTTTTAAGTGCTGACAGACCCCTGCCACAGGATGGCTGTAACCACAACTGAAGGGACACTATCTACCAGCTTCACCCTGCTTCCTCAGTTGGGAGATGTTGAAACAAAAGGAGAGACAAAGATCAGACTTTCTGGAGATAAAAGGATGCCAGTGTTTATTTATATTGTTTGCTCCCTAATGGATTTTTCCATTGCATCGTCATCTATGTTTTTATGTGTGATTATTAACAAAAAAGCTGGTGGCCACCATAGCTTGTATACCGCTGGCAGAGAAATTTGAAAAAAGGCTTTGGTCCTTTTAAGTAGAGGAGACACCTTATCCATGCTTCAGATGAATTGAGGTACAGGGAGAAGAGTGAACATTCATCTTGTTTAGATCTCCCATAAGCAAGAAAGTATGTTTTAATCATACCTAAAGGCAAACACAAGTTTCCCACCAACAGGAAAACATATAAGAAGAGGTCATAATTTAAATATTTATTTACATGTACATAATTTAGACCAAAGAGAGATAAAACTTGAGGCAAATGAGAGCCCAAGAAGGATGTCTCTTGAGGGTAGCCTTCTAAGCCTACCTCCCCTTGAACAGATTCCCAAAGAGTGGTATTGGGGAATCAAGGTATTATCCTGTCTGAGAGACCCCTATTTGTCCTTATCCCCCTTGTTCCTATTTCTTGCTATTATAGGAACTGCACAGAATAGCTTTTACAAACTGGAGCTCACCTCTATTCACAAGAGCTCTAAGAGTCACATACTATAAAAAGTGGGGTGTTTGGAAATGAATTTTTGTAAGGTTAATCTTTTCCTGTTAGAAGTATTTATGGTTTTATTATTTTAGGACTATTTTAATACATTCTCATGATTGGGATGTAGTAATGGCTTATATTTTTAAAGTGATTTCTAGTCTAGCTTTTGTTGATGCTGGCTGGAAGAAATTTGGTCTCTTTCACTTTTTTGGACTGTTATATGTTAGCTGTTATATGTTACTTATATGTTAGTTGTTAATTTTTAAGTATGTTGGTACTTATTCATTGATATTGTTTTCCAATGCAACAATTTAAGTGCTGTTTAAATCTTTGTTTTAAATTTTGCTTTGTTTTGTTTCCATTGGGATTTTCCCCTCCTCTCTGATAATTTTACTTTACCTTATCTTTTCTCTATTTTGAGGAAGTTATTCTAGCTTGTGTTGAATGCATTTCTATTTTGAGAGGGGGGGTTGATAAAATTATTTTTTAGACTTTCTGATTATTCAATGTAATTTTTACAGTTTTATTTTCCATTTAGTGGTGTTCTCAAGCTCATAGGGACAATCCTTTCTCCTATAACCAATTCACTGCTGACATGGAGATCTTGTTATGTGAAATGTTTTATTGGTGCTATTAATTAATGCATTGTGTTGATATATAGCCATGAGAATCAGCAACTGTTTTTAATTTATGGCATGCTGTTTGCAGTGTTACTTGGCTCCAAGAAGCTATAGCATGTACAGCATCCACACCCCAGTAAAACTGTTTCAGCAGATGGGATAAACCAAGCAGAGGGTAACCAACAGGCCAAACTCATTGGTGAGTTAGGAGGATGCCTGCCACAAGCATGTGAAAATTTCTTCCAGTGGAATGGGCGAATGAAAACAATTTGTTCAAACAGCCACAAAGGCAATTGTGGATACTGTGGAATGCTTAGACCTTAGTTGGACATCAAAATCGCCAAGGTCATTCATTGTATCCCAGACCACCAGTCATATTGACTTTTGTCTTGCCGATGGACTTCAATGACTCTGGAAGAAAGGGTGAGGCTAACAACTTTGTGCAACTCTGCCTTACTTAACATAATGCCTTACTTCATCTACAAATCAGGACATTACCCTGTGGTGTCACTGAGCCTCTTCAAAAATGAAGGATAAACAACAATATTGGCTACATGTTAGCACGTGACAAAAACTGGTGTTGTTTTTCATGATCTTTTCATTTCTGTTGCATTGATACCCAATGGCATATTGCTTATTGTTTACTCACCATTTATTAAATCTTTCTGTGACATGATTTTTAAGTGAGTCAGTGCTACTAGTTTTGCTATATCTTCAACATGGAGCAATCTCTTTAAAGATGGGCACTGAAGCTTAAAAGGTATTGTCATGTTATAGGTACTAAGATTCATAGAGACCTCTCGCCTAACATTAGGCGAAAATACAAAAAATAAGATAGGCGATATTGTAAAAATATTGTAAAGAAAGGTGAAAGCCTTGGAAGATCGCAAAGGAATGAATAGTAACAAAGTCACCTAAGGTCACTTGGGAAATGTTCCATCAATCACCTGAACTGTTAACTTTTTCAAACATTCTTAATGAATTGACTATAGTCCCAGGAACCAGTTAGGACACTGGTCTTTAAGAATCAAGTTCATATCTTTCCTCAGATACTCACTAGCAAGGTGACCAAGTCACTCCATGCCCCCATGTCTGTTTCTTTATCTGTAAATGAGAATCTTGGACTCAGAAGCTTCTAGGGTCCCTTTTGGTCCTATGTCTGTGATCTTATATGAGCATGCTACCCTCTGAGAAGAAGTGGCTACTTAAAGAATAGAAGGTCTCAGAGCAGAAGCAACATTCTCACAAAGAAATTGAGTGACATTTAAGTCCCAAAGTGATACTTTTACTGTCGGTAAGACCAAAGCCAAATCCCCTGAGCCAGTGAGACACTATAGATCCAAATTAGGGAACCGTGTGTGTGTGTGTGTGTGTGTGTGTGTGTGTGTGTGTGTGTGTGTGTGTATGTGTGGCACTTGGAGGTTAAGTGACTTGCCCAGGGTCATAGAGCTAGTGTCAAGAGTCTAAGGTCAAATTTGAACTCAGGTCCTCCTGAATCCAGGGTGGGTGATCTATCACTGTACCACCTAGCTGCCCCTAGGGAATTTTTTAGGATAGAACTGTACTGTCCAAGGGGAAAGGAAGGGAATAAGCATTTTTATAGTGCCTGCTACAATGCCAGGCACTGTTCTAAGTGTTTTACAAGTATTATCTCATTTGTTCATCCAAGGGAATAACCACGGGGAGTTTAAATTAACCAAGTGTTAGATATGCTACAGTATTAGAAGGCAAAAGAATTAGAAAAGTGAAGTAGATTAGTGGAGAGTCTTGCAGGAAAAGCTCTTGCCTTTGTGAAGGGCCTAAAGGCTACATAATTTGAATTGTATAGCAAACATGTTTACAAAACCTAGAGTCATTATATGGGGCAGGTAGGTGGTGCAGTGGATAGAGTGCCAGGCCTGGAGTCAGGAAGACCTGAGTTCATATCCAGTATCAGAGACTTACTAGCTGTATGTCCCTGGGCAAGTCACTTAACCCTGTTTGCCTCAGTTTCCTCATCTGTAAAATGAGCTGGAGGAGGCCATGGCAAACCACTCCAGTATCTTTGCTGATAAAATCCCAGATGGGGTCATGGAGAGTCCGACATTACTGAAACAACTAAACAACAACAAAGGGTCATTATATGGTGCTGATGGTGAGACCCTAGGGAAAGTATATACTATATTTATCAATTCTATTGTTCTGCATAAAGGAAAAAAGAAAATCCTTCTTACTTTATAAATTCCCCATTACAAATACTAATATAGAAAGGTACAGTTCTCCCTGAGAAAATGGATACAGTTAGAGTTAATATGCAGAGTTCTGACATGCAGATACAGATACCTATCCATCACTAATGGTGACTCATGGGTAACATTGCCACAATTATCCAAGGTGAGGCAAATGCTAACAGAGATGAAGGAACACTGTAAGTTTTTCAAAGAAAGGCTCAATCTTGATTGGCCCAGGAATATTTTCTCAAGCCATAGAAACAAAGAAAGGGAGTCTCCCCTTGGGAGACATGGTTTTAACCTAAAAAGTTTTATAATTTGGGTCCCTAGTGTCTCACTGGCACAGGGAATCTGGCTTTGGTGTTATTTACAGTGAAAGTGTCAGTAAAGATCCTGAGGTAGAAGGCAGAAGCCCACAAAGGATCAAATAAGGGACAGAACAGTGAATAAACATGTACCCTTTGGAAAGGTAAAGGTCCAAAGGAATAGAAGCCATAATGACCTGATACATTAAAACCACACCTAGAACCTATCCAGAAAAGTAGACTCTTCTTCTGTTATAATTGTGTATTGAATGGCCATATGTTGGATGTATTTATGGAGAGAATGTAATCGTAGTTCTATCAAACCAGGATTAAGAAATGGAGATAGGACCAAGGCTGCAGGTCACCCTGGACCCCCAAACGGTAACTATGACCTCTCCATCCCATGTGGAATTCATAGGACCTCCTGCTCTGAGGTGATTCTGACACAGAATATGAAATGTGATGTTGTCCTCAACAGTGGATCTCAAGTCAACCTCATATTCTGATCATTATTTCAGAGATAACTGAGGAAAATGTGTTCATCACCTGTGATGGTAGATGAAGAATTGAGAAAAGCAATACAAACCAAGAAGTAAGGAAGTGATGCCAAAGAGTTTAAGTTCTAGTAGCTTGAAGGCTGCTATTGAGATGATGGCAGAAGGTTGGTATTCGGCAATGGAGTATCAGAGTTGATTGTTTGATCCCATACATGCTTTGAAGAAGCCACTCTATGGTCATAAAAGAACATGATGGCTTTGGACATATAGGTCAAGAAAGGACCTTCAAACTAGTAAGAAATAGATTTTACTGACCCAAGATGGTTTGTTGTTGTTCAGTGGTTTATATCCAATTCTTCATGACCCCATTTGGGATTGTCTTGTCAAAGATATGGGAATAGTTTGTCATTTCCTTCTCCATCTTATTTTACAGATGAGAAACTGAGGCAAATAGGGTTGTGACTTGCCCAGGGTGACACAGTAAGTATCTGAGACCAGATTTGAACTCAGAAAGCCCCGGTGCTCTAACCACTACACAACCTAGCTTCCCAAGATGGTAGCAGATGTTACTAGGAAGAGCGAAACTTCTACTTAATATGTGCAAAGAAAAAAATGCCAATTTAGGCTGTATATCTGGAGAAAATAAGCCACTAGCAAACCTTTGGAACTTGGCTTCATCAATTTCTTATCGCTTTAAGAAAAATAGTAAGAATGCTAGCCATATCTTAGTAATGCCTGATCATTTCAAAAGGTGTAGAGGTTCTTCAAGAGCTAGAGAGCTTCCACTGTTGCTATTGTGGAAGAATTATTTCTCAGTGTATGGAATCCTTGCCAGAATCCTTTCTGATCAGGGCAAAGACTTTGAGAGCAAGTTATTCAAGAAAGTGGAACCTTTGTCAGGTATCAAGAAGTCCAGGAGCACACATTCCTATACACAAGGAGGGGCAGCTAGGTGGCAAAGCAGATAGAGTTGCCAGACTTGGAGTCAGGAAGACCTGAGTTCAAATTCAGAAAATTAAATTGTGTGACTCTGGGAAAATCACTTAACCCTGTTTACCTCAGTTTCCTCATCTGTAAAATGAACTCATGAAGAAAAGGGAAACCATTCCAGGATCTTTGCCAAGAAAACCCCAGATGGGGTCACAAAGAGGTGGCCACAACAGAAAATGCCTAGACAATATACATACCCAAGGAGAACCCCTCATAGCCTGAGCATTTCACCTGTATGCATGTTAGGAAATTTGAGATCAGAAAAGAAATATCAGTAGAGTCAACGGGTGATATTTCTAGTGTTAAACATTGGCCTTTTAAGGCATTGCTCTTTCACATGGAGGAGTCTGTGACTGAATTGTCCATTTTCCTCAGAGTTCTAAACCTGTTATCAAAGTATGTAACTGCTCTGACTCCAGAGAGCTGAGACAGTACTTCACGTTGATAAAGAAATGAAAAACTAGATTTCAGTACCTTAAACTCCTTTAAAACTCAAAGTGATGGATAGTAGAGCTGAAATCCAGGAGTAAGTTTCCAGATGAGGAAAAAGATCTATTAGAAAAAGGCAGCTCTATGACTGAGCTGTCTGGGATTTCAAAATTTACAAAATGTATTTACCTTTTAAAGTAGTCTCCTTTGACAAGTTAGTCAAATCACATACATGCACAAAGATACAGAAACACATACAAACTCGGTCCATCAGCATGCTGCTGCCACAAGGTGAATATATCTACTGGAACTAATTCTCCTTAATGGTGAAAAGCAGTATGACTCAAGGGGAAAAATGTTAGACAGAGTCAAGACACCTGTTTTCCAATCTGTCTCTGACACTTAACAATAGCTGAGGGATTGTTGGCAAGTCAATTAATCTCTCTCTTAGTCTCTTTTTCCTCATCTGTAAAATGGGAGCAATATTCCTTATGCTGCAGCTTTGTTCGTTGAGAGGAATGTACCCTAATGGGATAGGAACTGAACCTGCAATTTCACTGACATTGGGAACTTCTCTACCAGTGCAAATGAACACCTTTTCTGCAACTTTTATTTCTTAGATAGGTACACTGAGTTCCTGAGTCACTTACTCGGGATTACACAATCAGTATATGTTAAAGGTAGGACTTGAACCCAGGTCTCCTTGGTTCCAAGTCCAGCTATCTAGCCACTATACCATACTTTTGTTGCTGTTCAATCATTTTGGTTATGTTTGACTCTGTAACTCCTTTGGGGTTTTTTTTTCCATTTCCTTTTCCAGCTCATTTTACAGATGGGGAAAACTGAGACAAACAGGTTTAAGTTGCTTGCTTAGGGTCACACAGCTAGTAAGTGTCTGAGGTTGGATTTGAATTCAGGAAAATGAATCTTCCTGACTTCTATCTGCTATAACACCTAGCTGCCCCTACCCCCATGCTGCCTCTCTCAAACCTAAACCTAGACAAATAGAACTCATTTTCTCCTCTATCAAGAGACCCAACCCTCCCACTGGTCCCCATAAGCAGACCAGAAAAGGCATAGTGATTCTGATTTGTTATTACCTCAGTGACAATGGAGGAACCTGGGGTGTCATATACCCAGCCATCCTGACAGGTGGTAAGAGGGATGTGGCTCCTGTTGCTGGAAAAATTGGCTAATGGGTCCGTGCAGCTGAGGGCTGTTTGGTTCCAGTCCACATCATATCTCCGGCACTGGCTGGTAAAAGCATCTCCTGGTACCCCCAGGCCTGGCACTGTGTAATTCAGCTCCTCTTCCAAACTCCAGCCACATCGTTTGCTTAGCTCTGAAACTCCAGGATTGAAGCAACGGTGATCTGGAGTGAAGGCCAGAAAAACAATCCCCACATAGATGGGGGCAAAAGCAGTCGACACCAGGCATAGATAGCAAAAGGCTTGTTTCTGGAAGAAGTTAAATTCCCCAATGTGCTCTAAAATGTCATCTAAGGTTGGCATAACTGGATAGGGCAATAACTTTCAGGCAACTAATAAAATTCATTGCAAGATGTGCCCCCGAGCTGCAGATTCTAAGCTGCCAACATCAAATAATCTATTGGTAGTTAATTCAGATTGCACCATTTCAAAGCAAGTTCAGGCATGATAAACATGGAACACAACCAAGTAGAAATAATCTTTCACCTCCTTGTGACTCTTTCAGGGCAAGGGTGGGGAAGGGGGAGGCCAGAGGATGACAGTGGGCTGGATTGTTTATTTTATTGGGGGAAAAGTCAGTAAGGTAGAGCGCTTAAAAAACTCCATGTCACCCAAACAACTAATGGAAAAATCAATTCTCAAATTACTTTGAGTGCTGAAGAGATTATCTAGTAGGATATTTCTTTTTATTACTAATACCAAAGGTCACTAATTATCAAACGATAGCCTTGATCTAGCCACAGGCTCTCTGTCAAAATCTTTAGTCTGTTCCACATTCAGCCTTGGGGTCCCCTATACTCATGGTGCAGTGAAAAGACCATTGGACTCGAAAACCTGGGTCCAAATTCCAGCTGTATTCCTTACTTTTTTTAAACTATTTGTATGACCTAGGGCCCATTAACTTCTCTGACCCTGAGCGTTGTCATCTGTAAAATAAGATTTGCCTAGATTGCCTCTAAACCCCTTCTAGCTCAGTCTATGATACCTATTATCCCATGTTTATCTGCTCAGGCATTTGTAAGGAGAGAATGGGATGAGAGACTGGGAACTGGTAGGGATTTATCTGGTTCAGGGGCTTAATTTGGGAGTATGTGAGCTTGTTTATAAAAACATCTTAATCACTGTATTTCAGTGTGATTGGTTTTCTTTGTAATCCAGTTTATTTTATTTTATCCATTTAAAAACCTTATTCTGAGAAGTCTATAGGTTTCTCCAGACTTCCAAAGGAATCCAGGACATGGAAAAGATGAAGAATCGCTCATCTATCTAACCCCCTCATTTTATATCCAGGTATATCCATCAACTTCAGGTATTTCTTGATCATTCATAAGTGGGCTATACTAATTGAAGGACATTGCTTCGTTGGTCCTTCTTTGGTCTCCCCTGCTTCTGACCATCTTGATGTGTTCCTGTGAAATGAAGTGTTTGTCCACATTGTAGAGAATGGTGACTCTCCTGCCCAGATGAGCTCATTGGTAATGCTTCTAAAAGCTAACCAAAAGTGTGGCTGCTCGTGAGTGGATTTCACAGGCCTGTAGAAGAGTGGACACTGACCTCTACTACTTCATTTTCATCTAGACCTGTGCTTTCATCCCTATAGGGCAGATTTGCAAGCCATGAGTATTTATTTACTTGCTGTGTCAGGAACTGAGTTAAGTGCTGAGAGGACAGTCCCTGCCCTCAAGGAGCTTATAGTCTAATGGTTGAAGACAAAACAAAGGAGAACCGAAAAGCAGGGAGGGTGCAAAGTCCAAAATGTCAGAAGCACTGGGGGAGGGGGTTAAATTTGTTGGGCCCTTTCCCAAAATGGAAGAGAGGGACTCACCAATGAGAAAAGGGGCCAGCATGGCAGAGGGATATTCCAAGATGGAAAGACTGAATCAGGCAGACAGATGGCCCCAGGTAAAGATGCCCAAAGGGCCTCTGGAGCTTCCAGGGTGAGACCACATCTGAAGCCGGTGGTGTAAGTCCTAAAAATCTCTCCCTTAGCTTATCTGTAATTGTTCTGCAACTAAGTTAAGTTAGTTTTTCAGTCAATAAGCATTTATTAAGTGCTTGTTAAGTATTGAGCATAGTTATAAATATGAGAAATACCAAAAAAAAAAAAACCCAGACAGAAAACACTTAAGTGATTTACCCAAGGTCCTACCCACCCCCATATGTGTCAGAGGTGAGAACCCAAGTCATCTTGAATCTGAGATAGCCCTTCTATCCTCTATAGCAGACACTGCTACCATACTTAGGGAAAACAAACTTTGTGTTCATTAGTGGTACTTCCTTAGACATCAGCTAAACCAACACCATCAATTAAATTAAAAATGGGTCTTTGGATGCTGTTTTCCTCCATTAGAATATAAGCCTCTTGGGAGACTAGGTGGCACAGTGAATAGAACAACTGCTCTGGAGTCAGGAGGACCTGAGTTCAAATCCAAACTCAGACACTTAACACTTACTAGCTGTGTGACCTTAAGCAAGTCACTTAACCCCAATTGCCCTGTCTTCCACCCTCCAAAAAAAGGAAAATAATAAAGAAAAGAATATAAGCCTCTTCAATTCAGGGACCATCTTTCTTTTTGCTTGTGTTTGAGTCTTCAGCTCTTAAAACAATGCCTGGTCTACATACCTATACTATTAGATTGAGTTATTTCGTTGTAATATAGTGATTTAAGATTTTTAAGAATTCATGTGATCTATACATTAGCTTTGTAAATTGCTCCATTAAGAAAGGCCTCACAACTAAGGCAGGGGAACACTGAATGTGTTGTCACAATCAGATGCATTCCTTGGTTTTACTGATCTTTCCCCTTCCCTCTTTTTAAAAAAATGTTGTGGTATAAGGGATGAGTTATCAGGGATGAAATGCAGAAAGTGTTATATAGTAAAACAATAAAGATGACATAAAAACAAAAGATTTTTTAAAAACCAAAACAAGGCCACTATTAGTCACTGCCAATGTCATTACTAGAACAGAATGACCAGAGCTTTATCCTAAAAGGATGCAATTGAGAAGATACTAGAAGTACTTGCTGTCCCTTGTGTATCTTAAAAACAATAGAGCATACTGTTTCTTTTTCTTGTTTTGTTTCCTCTTTCCCACTGATCATTCCATTGGTTATAATCCTTCTTTACAACCTGACTAATGATTAATGTGAAGATATTTGTAGATTCTATATTCGATTGCATGCCACCATGGAGGGGGGAGGGAGGGAGAAAATTTGAAATTCAAGGGACTGTGGAACTAAATGTTATAAACTAAAAGTAAACAAATCAATTTTTAAAAACACCATAGATCATAACATCTAGTTTGTTTTTTTTCTAGATCTGGATATTCTTTGGCATGGGGAATATCAAGTAAGGGACCATCTACCCCTAGGGTTTGGGGTGAAAGGTGGGAGGATCCCCACCACTAATGCAGAGTGGCCATTATTCTATAGTCTTAAAGGATTACCCGAGACACCCAGAGGTTGTGTCTTAAGCAGGGCCACATAGTCGGTATATATCAGAGGCCAGATTAGATCTCGAGCCTCCAGGGGCACTTGTCTACTAGCAATGCCCCACTTGCCTCTCAACAGATTTACATATCACTAATTTACAAACTTCAATTTTGTGGGTGGCTAGGTGGTGCAGTGAATAGAGCACCAGCCCTGGAGTCAGGAGGACCTGAGTCTAAATCCTACCTCAGACACTTAACACACACACACACACACACACACACACACACACACACACACACACACCCTAACCATGTGACCTTGGGCAAGTCACTTAACCCCAATTGCCATCCAAAAAGCAAACCAAAAAAACAAACTTCAATTTTGTTAGGTACATATTATGTACATGCATGAATTCTCTACAGTGACCCCTATCCTCCTCAGGACTAAATACAAAATCCTCTATATGGCTTCTAAAGCCCTTCTTAACCTTGTTGTTGTTCAGTCATTTTCCACTTCTGTCCTACTCTTCATGGTCCTATTTGGGGTTTTCTTGGCAGAGAAACTGGAGCTTGCCATTTTCTTCTCCAGTTCTTTTTATTGATGAGGAAACTGAGGCAAACAGGGTTAAGTGACTTGCCCAGGGTCACACAGCTGGTAAGTCGCTGAGGACAGATTTGAACTGCGGGAGAAGAGTCTCCCTGACTCCAAATCTGGTACTTTATCCACTGAGCTACCTAGCTTCCTCCAACCTTTCCAGTCTTCTTTCATCTTACTCCCCAACATGTGCTCTTGGATCCCATGAACACTCAACTCCTAGTCATTCCATAAACAAGATACTCCATCTCTGTACTTCTCTGTACATTTTCTCTGACTGTCCCCCATACCTGGAACTCTGTCCATAGTCAACTTCACCTACTGATTTCTCTGGCTTCCTTCAAGCTTCAACTAAGACCCATCTTTTACAGAAAGCTTTTTCCTATTTATCCTACATATAGCTCATTTGTATATAAGTGTTTACATGTTGTTCCCCTCCCCCTGTTAGACTGTGAGCTCCTGGAGGGCAAGGCCTATCTTTTGTCACTTTTTGTATCCCCAATCTTAGCACAGTGCCAGTACATAGTAGGCATTTAATAAATGTTTATTGATTCTCTTTGGGTCCTGACTAACTACTGCCAACAAGCCGGTGCAGGAGACAGACACAGGAAAAACTACAGCTTCTATACTCAGTGAGCCACACTCTAGCAATAGAGATGGATATGTGCCTGTTACAATTGGAGTAGTGATATTTATTCTTGTCTCTTATTCTTCTACCCATTTGTTAGATCAAAGGAAGGAAGAAGAGGTACTTTTTGGTCACTTAGGGAAGGTATGTGTATTTATAATAACAAAAGAGGATGCACAGCACTTGTTAAAAAAAGAAGGAATCTGTCCTTGTTAGCATAATTATTCATATCAAAGGGAACCACACATTATCTGCCAAATGGGACAGAGAAGATAAACGAAATTCCTTGGACTATCAAAGTCCTTCCATGCATAATAAAGCATTTTATATCAATTTGTTGTTAAGTCATTATTTTGTAGTCAAATCTGACTCTCCATTTGGGATTTTGCTGGCAAATATGCTGGAATGGTTTGCCATTTCCTTTTCCAATTCATTTCACGATGAAGAAACTGAGGCAAACAGGGTTAAGTGACTTGCCCAGGGTCACACAGATAGTAGGTGTCTGAGGTCACATTTGAACTCAGGAAGATGAGTCTTCCCGATTCCAGACCCAGAACTCTATGCACTATGGTGCCACCTAGCTGCTCCTATAGCAATTAGAGGGTAAGTAAATAACTCAAGGAAAGAAAGAAAACAAGTATTTTTTTAAGCACCTATGTATCAGATGCTGTGCTAAGCACTTTACAAATAATTCATTTGATCACAATAACCACACAACAGCCCTGTAAGGTAGGTGCTGTTATTATCCCCATTTACTGTTGAGGACAGTAAGGCAGACAAAGGTTAAGTGACTTGCCCAGGGTCACATAGTAAGTCTGAGTTCTCCCTGACTACAGGCCCAGCACTCATTCCACTGCATCAGCCTGTTGTATATTCTAAGCATAGGTTCCCAAAGAGGGTGTCCCTGGGGGACAGTGGTAAAATGGAGGTGGGAGGGTAGTAGTAGCCTCAGGTGCAATTGGGGAATGTTGAGTAAAAATAAGGGGGCAGTGAAAGTTTAAGGAGAGAAGAAAAATTTGAAAAAACATTTGTACACGTTTCATCTGTCATGTAACAAAGTCATAGTCACTACATGATTTTCCAAATAAACACACAATGAAAGTAATAACCCATCAGCGGTCAAGTCTGCTGATGGGTTTTAACAAGCAACTGTTGGCCTTGTGAGAAGTCCAGCACATATCAGCAGGAGTATGTGCATGTAACAACTTGTTTATAATATACTATAAGGTTATATGATGTAATGTTGCATCATCAAGATTTCAATGCAAGGGAAAAAACACAAATTTACAATAAGCTATTAAATTTAAGGTGTGTCATTTTTAGTATTTTTTTAAATGATATATATATTTTTTTTACCTGCTAAAGGGTTAAAGTAGATTTCCAGAGGGGCACTGCATTTTTTTTAAAGGGGACAGTAGGTTAAATAAGTTTGGGAAGCTCTGTTCCTTTTTTTTTTCTTTGCTTTTTTTTGGGGGGGGGAATGTAGGGCAGTTGGGGTTAAGTGACTTGCCCAAGGTCACACGGCTAGTTTTGTGTTAAGTGTCTTAGGTCAGATTTGAAGTCAGGTCCTCCTGACTCCAGGGCCAGTGTGCCACCTAGCCACCCCAAGGGAAGCTCTGTTTTAAGGCAAGAAATAGTCAAATGCTGAATATAGACTAAAATGGAGTTGTATCAACTCTCTACAGACCACTCTTAGCTCTCCAAAATCCACTTTTGACCCATGGTATCACTGGCGGTGTCATGCTTTCTATAACCACAGAATCACATAGATCTCTGATCTGGAAGGAATTCTAAGGATCATAGTCTCTGAACTCAAAGGACCTTGGGCAGAGGTGCACCAAGTCAGCTATCTGCGAGCACTGTAAGCCATGGCTTGATTCATTATTGTGTTGTGTCAATGGAAAAAAAATGTTAATTAAGCTGATTGAATTTACAAGTGGGTCACACACACTTTTTTGTTTTCCCCAAGAGAGACAGTTGTTAAACTTTTATAAGCACACCTAGGTTTCATCTAGTCCAACCTCCTCAACTGGGAAACTGAGGACAAAAGTCACCCAGGTAGGCAGAGACAACATCAAAACCCAAGTTCTTCAATCCCCTCCCTTTTCATATCTGGAAAATGAAGCTCAGAAAGGTAAGAAAGGGGCTTGAGGTCACACAGTTCATGGCAGAGGCAGGACTAAAAGCCAGTATTCCTGACTCATTTTGTTGCATTAACCTTCTTGATGCAGATCACAGCTGACAGCAGACAAGATGAGAGCAAGAATATTTAGGTATTAATAATCTTCAGTTCTCTTTGGCTACACCAATCTTCTTTTCCTGTATCTGATAGAGGATGCCAGAAGATGTGAAAGGAGGCATCTCCAGGAGCATATAGACACCCCCAGAGATGGTTCTTAACAACTGCACACAGTAGGACCCAATCCCACTTGGCCGGCTTGGGGGGGGGGGAATCTGGGATTTCTCATAATTTTTTGTTCTCCAATTTTAGTTCTAGGCTGTCTCATGTCAAATAAAGCAAACAGAAAGCTGTTAGGCATTTTTAGGTGTAGCTGTCTGATCAATGCAGCTTTGCGAACACACTGTTCAAGTACTTGTGATGCTCCTAGTATCTGGTTCTGAGATCTGGGGCTGTGATAAAGATTTCAGAGCCTTTGGGGGCACAGGGACTAAGGAATTAAGGCTAGGTTTGGAGGAGGGAGAATATTCAAGATAGCCAAAAATATCACAGATATAAAAATAACCCAAAACAAGTTGGAATAGGATTATGTGTAGAGGAAGAGTCACAATGTTAAGAGGGATCCAAAGAGTGAGAGAGGTGTGGGTCAGGAAACCCCTCAAGGATGAGGTAGTGCCTAGGCTGGGCATGGAAGGAAGAATATTTCATTTAAGTTTTCAGAGATTAGGGTGGGGCTGCTACTTCAGGGAGAAGGGATGATGTGTGAAAATTCAGAGTAGGAGAAGGCAAGACAGATTTAGAGAAAAGAGAATGCATAGACTGGTAAAGAACTAAGTATATAATGAGGAGCAGTGTTAAAAAATGTGTGTATGTATGTATATATGTATATATGTGTGTGTGTGTGTGTGTGTGTGTATATATATATATATATATATATACACACACTGAAAGGGAAGCTGGAAGCAGATTGGGGGAGTCTTAAAAGCCAGTCTAATATACTTCTATTTTATGAGATAGTCAACGGGAACCCACTGAAGGTTTTTAAGTAGGCTGATAAGTAAGCATTGAGCCACAATCTGTATTTGTCACTGTCAGTGAGTGCTAAAGTTTTTGAGATGTTTATTAGAAGGTATTTGGGGGTGGGGGGAGGCACAGAGCCAGGATGGCAGAGTAAAAGCAGAGATTTTCTTGAACTCTCCCCCAAATCCCTCCAAATACCTGTAAAAAATTACTCTAAACAAATTCTAGGGCAGAAGAACCCACAAAATGACAGAGGGAAACAAATTTCCAGCCCAAAACAACCCAGAAGGTTGACAGGAAAGGTATGTTGCACCAGACTGAGAGGAGCACAATCCAGTACAAAAGGCACCAGTACAGCCTGGGCCCCAGCAAACCTGGACCAGGTCTCAGGGGAGTGAATCACAACCACAAACACCAAAGACAACTTAGAAGGTTAGTAGTAAAGGTCTGTTTGACCAAGGTGAGAGAGGAACAGTCCAGTCCCAGCCCTGGGGCAGCAGTTGCTTCTGGAGCTCTCAGCTCACAGATGGCAGGGGGTGAAGGGAAAGATCAAACAATTTATCAGAGGCAGGTTGCAGGGATCTCTGCTGGCACTAAGACAGGATTCTCTTGTTTGCCATGCTTGGATACAGGTCGCAGTCCTAGGTGGTGGGTCTAGGGTAAGGAGGAGCACTGGTGTGGTGGAGCTTGTGGCACTGGTAAAGAGGAAATCCTCCTCACAATTCCAAGGCAGAAAAGAGTGCTTATGGTCACTCACAGATCAGACCACAGGCCAGGAGAGGAGTAAAAACCCCTCCTTTGATCTTACCACCTTAGAAGAACTGAAAATGTACAGGTTCCTAGAAGTATCTCTGGAAACAGCTGCACAGAACCCCTGAAGCTTGGGACAGTAAACCCTCCACATTAGAAGCAGAACCCTACCTTAACTAAGAGTTAAAAAGTCAAGTAATGGTCTGG
This sequence comes from Gymnobelideus leadbeateri, assembly GCA_011680675.1. Taxonomy (NCBI): domain Eukaryota; kingdom Metazoa; phylum Chordata; class Mammalia; order Diprotodontia; family Petauridae; genus Gymnobelideus; species Gymnobelideus leadbeateri. Next base: position 114,694 of record WOXC01000044.1, read on the forward strand.
GAAAATGAGCAAACATTGGGGGGAAAAACTCAGACTACAGAATCTTACTTCAGTGACAAAGAAGAATAAAACAAAGAACCAGAAGAAGACAACAAAGTCAAAGCTCCTACATCCAAAGCCTCCAAGAAAAATATGAATTGGTCTTAGGCTATGAACGAGTTCAAAAAGGATTGTAAAAGAAGAAAAATTGGAAAGAGAAATAAGAGCGATGGAAAAAAAATAATGAAAAGTGAGTCAACAGCTTGCTAAAGGAGATCCAAAAAATAGCAAAGAAAATAACACCTTAAAAAATAGACTAACCCAAATGGCAAAAAGGGTCCAAAAACCCAATGAGGAGAAGAAAGCCTTAAAAAAGCAGAATTGGTCAAATGGAAAAGGAGGTCCAAAAGCTCAATGAAGAAAATAATTCCTTGGAAAGTATTATTCTACCTAGATAGCTGCTTTATCCCCCTAAACAACAGGAAGGACACATAATCAGGCTGCTTTTTTCATCACATGAGCAAACACAAGAGGGAGCTTACAGATGAGCATTCCCTAAGTACCTTCATGTTCTGTGGCTGCAGGTACTGTGAGTTGGTGTTTCAATTACACATTTCCATTCATTAGACTGAAACCCTTTCTGGAGGTCTGAGTCCTCATCATTCTCAAGCTATCAGCTGCTTTTGACACTATTGACCACTATCTTCCTGAATATTCTCTCCTGTTTTTTCATAACCTGTACTTTCTCCTGGTTCTCCTCCTATCTAACTGCTCCTTCTCAGTTTCCTTTCCTGTTTCATCCTCCATGTTACACCCCTTAATTATGATCCAGGGCCTCCATTCTCTCTCTAAACTCTCTCTGTGACCTCATCAGCTCCCAGGAGCTAATTAACATCTCTTTGCAGATGACTCACAGATCTACACACCCAACCCCAATATCTCTCCTGGACTTTAGCACCACATCACCAATTGTCTATTGGACATTGCACACAGATTGTCCCAGAGACAAATCAAGATTTTCAAAATAATACTTATTCCTCAGCTTACCTCCCCCCGCCTTTCCTCCTCCCTTTCTGCTGAAGGAATCATAATTTTTCTGGTCTCACATGTATATAACTTCAGCAGCATCATCAACTTCTCACTCCAGACACTCAATTGCAAAACCTTGCTGTTTCTCTGCCCCTGACCCCTTCTTTCTATTCATCTGATTCCATCTCATTCCCTCTTGCATATATTATCGCAACAGCCTCCTAATTGGTTTCCCTGCCTTGACTCTTACAACTCCAGTCTATCTAACCTAAGTGCTATTTTGAAAGTAATTTTCCTTAAGCACAAATCTGTCATTTCCCTATTAAACTTCAGTAGCTCCCTACTGACTCTAGGATTGAATATGTAATATAAAAGTACTCTTTTCGCACTCTGTTATCTTCTTTGCACGTAACATCTATCACCCTCATACCTTTCAATGGTGGAGAGGCTGCTCAAGCATTAACTTCTACTCAAGCCCTCCCTGATCTCCAAATTGTTTATGCCCTTGCCCCTAAACTATTTTGTATTTATTTGAATACATTCTTTTTATATTCATTTGGCAGATAGTACTTGCCTCCTACATTCGAATATAATTTTATTATGGATTTTTTCATTCATCACACTTGTAGCCCTTGTGTTTGGTATACAGGAATCAAATAAAAGCTTGACTGATTGTTATAACATTCCAAGAGCAGTACTTTCTAACCATACCTTTGCAGACCAAGCAATTTGCCAACATTTATTTACGTGGATATTTGTCTGGACAAATCATTGATTTGAGATCAGCAAATTGCAAAATGTGAAGTCATTTTCCTTTGCTTTTGCTGTCGTTTTGGTTTTATTTTAATTTCTTCATCTTATTCCCACACATTGAGCTAATGGAAAGGTAGATAAGCACATTCTGGGAAAAAGTAAAATAACTGCTGCAGTAAAGCAGAAAAGTAAGCCATCACTTCAGCCACTGCTGAGTATTGCCAAGTAAGAGGTGTCATTCTCCTCTTCTCAAAGTCTCCATTATAACTCTACTACCAAATGCAAACCCTCTCTATCCAGTTCCATTCCTATGGCCTTATAGATGTTCTTTCCCCTATTTTGTACCTGTCATTCTGCTTTTTCCCCACTTCTGGAATGCAATCAAAAGCTTATTATGTAACAAGTAGGACACGTAGATGTTGGATAGAGTGGGTAGAGTTCCAGGCCTGAAGTCAAGAGGACCTGAATTCAAATTTGACCTCACTTACTAGCCACGTGACCCTGGGCAAGTCACTTTACTCTGCCTCAGTTTCCACATCTGTAAAATGAACTGGAGAAGGAAATGGCAACCACTGGAGTATCTTTGCCAAGAAAACCCCAGATGAGGCAACAAAGAGTTGGCCACTACTGAAAAACAAAAACAAAAAATGACAACACATAACAAGCATTTATTAAGAGCTCATTATTTGCCAGTGACTCTTCTAAGTGCTAGAGATACAAAGTCAAAAATAGTATTGTTCAAGCAGAGCCTTACATTCTAATTAGGGATACAACACATGGATAAACAGCTATATACAGCACACATACAAAGACTCTACAAGGTTGCCTTAGAAGGGAAGGCTCTAGATGCCTGTGGAGCTTGAGAAAGACTTCCTACATTAGGTGGAAGTTTGAAGGGTCTTTAAAGAAGTTAGAAACTCTAAAAGGTAGAGATGAGAAGGGAGAATATTCTAGGCCCAGGAACATTTAGTACAAAGGCATGGAGATGAGAGATGGTAAATAGGACAGTATGACTGAATCAAAGGGTGTGTGAAAAGAAGTGTTTAGGAAAACAGAAATGGTGGAGAGGTTACAGACAACGAAGGGCATTAAATGCCAAAGAGCATCTAATATTTGATCATGGAGATAATAGGGAGCTTCTGATTTATTGAGGAGGGAAGTGACCTATACTTTAGGAAAAATACTTTGTCAGCCAACTGTAGGATAGTTTGGAATAGGGATTGATTCATGTGTCTTTCCTCTCCTGCAGGAGTAGCTCTTTGTAAATTTTAAAGTGTTATATAAATGTGAGTTATGCTTTAAAAAAAAAACTTTGCATTTTCTATTTGTTACTCATATTATCTTACATAGTGCTCTGTTTCCAACAGGCACTCACTATGTTTGTGGAATGAATTTGGTATAACCATGACCCTCAGTACTTCAGGAAGGCAAAATTCATTTTGTTTAGGATCATACAAAACAAAGACTGTGTGATTTTTCTTTTGTATCTGCTTACATTGACTAAGTGCTGAAAATATCAAAGGCATTCAACCTATGCTCCAAGTGCTGGCAAAATAAAGACAAAACTTAGTCACTGTCCTTTAGCTACTCTCTCTAAAATCACCAATGATCTCTTAATTGCCAAACTTAATGGTCTTTATTCAGTTTTCATCTTTCTTGATCTCTCTCTAGCCTTTGACACTGTTAAATCATCCTCTTTTCCTGGGTATGCTTTCTGAGGCTCTACATTTTTGTGAAACTAATTTCTCCTGGTGCTTCCACTTGTCTGATGGTTCCTCAGTCTTCTTTATTGGATCTTCATTCAGGTCACACCCACTAGTAATAAACGTCCCCAGAGTCCCTGTCCTTGGTTCTCTTCTCTTGTCATGGATTCAGTTATCATATTTGATCCTTGGATCTATATCTCCAGTCCTAATTTCTCTCTTGAGTTACAGTGCCCCCAAAAAACCATTTTGGATGCCTCAGCCTGGATGTCTCATATGCATCTCAAACTCAACATGTTCAAAACATTGGCTTTCCCTTCCATATCCTCTCTTCTTCTCAATTTTCCTAATACTATGAATGGCACCACTATCCTTCTAGTCATCCACAAGCACAACCTTATTATCAGCCTTGACTCTTCTTTTAGCCTCACAAATCTGTTGTCAAATCTGGTTGTATCTGACTTCACATCTCCTAAACACATTCTCTTCTCTCCATTCACACAGCCATCATTCCGTTGGAACACCTTATCACTTCATGCCTTTACTATGACAGCTTTCTGGTTGGTTTCCCTCCCTCGAGTCTTCTCCCTAATCCCATCCATTCTCCACTCAATTGCCAAAGTGATCTTCCTATAGTGCAGATCTGACCATGCTACCCCCTACCAAGTAAACTCCAATAAAACCCTATTACCATCAGGATCAAAAATAAAAGGTTGTTTCACTCCCACGCTCCTGAGTCCTTCACAGCCTGGCCCCTGCCTATCTTTCCAGTCCTCCACACACGTTATCTAAAGTTTGATCTGAACCAAGACCTTTCTAACTCCAAGCCCAATACTCAATCCACTGTGCCACTTAGCCCCAGGGAGCAGGTGGTACAAGGATTATTGGCATTTTACAGAAGGAAAAACAAATTCAAGAAAGTCGAAAGTACTTGCCCAAGATCATAGTCAAATGGTGAAGTTGTTAGTTTGCTTTTTTCATGACACTGAATTAGAACAAGTGTCAGTTATACAATTAGAGACAGAGCCGGAAGATCTGTTATGGATTATGTAATTAATTCTGTCATTAAAGAAAATTTAGGCTTAAGAAGTGACTTATCCTTCCAGGTCATAAACAGAACTGGAATTAGGCCTCCCAGTGTAGTATTCTTTACCCTGCATTATATGCGGCCTCTCTTACTAAATATTCTCTTTTTAAACCTACCTTTGCAGCTCTACCATACATTAAGCCCCTTCCTGTACTCTTCAGTACAACCAAATCAAACTCTTTTCTCCACTTCCCATACAACACTACATCTCCTGACTCCAGGCCTTTGCATTCATGCCTAGGGTGTACTCTTTCTTCACCTCTGCCTCTTAGAATCCCTCACTTCCTTCAAATCTCAGCTCATGTCACCTTTTCCATGAGGTCTTTGCTGAACCCTCAGCCTCTTTCCCCAAACTCCTTCATATTTACTTCACATATATCTTATATATACTTACATATTTATGATGTCTCCCCTGATAAAACACAAAGCTATTGACAGCAGGGGCTGCCATTTTTGTCTTTATATTCTCTGGAACTAACACAGTACCCAGCACATAATAAGTGTTTAATGAATGCATCTTTACTAATTATAGTATTGGCTTAAAAACATGGTTAAATGCTTTTTCCTAAAGAAATAAACTAAAATATCCATGTAATTAATCTCTACTATGCTTTAAAAATGAAATAATGTAGAACAAAATTTAAATTAATACAAACAGCCTTTAACCTAGGACTCAGCTTTTTTAAGTACCCTTTTCTCTGACCTATAAGCTGGCTCACAAATAACAGAAAAACCTGGGACCCTTGGCCTTTTACTAACTTCCCAGAAAGTTACTTATAGCTTGTAATGACAAGCTCTCTAGGCTTAATTTTCTCCAGTATAGCTCCAGAAAAAGCTATCTTACCCTTGTGGAAATTTCAAAACAACTTTTCCTTAAAATCTTTATACATCAAACTCAAAAATTCCCTAACGTGCTTAAATAAGTTTGCATCTGGAAAAGGGACCAAACTTTCATTTCTTGAAGTATTTGAAAATATAATTGAACCTTCAGTTGCTTTAAAATACTTATAAGAAGTCTATAAGATGGCCTCATTCACCAGTTTTCTGGATGAGTCACATAACCAGTGCTGTTGCCTTAGTATTTCTAGATATCCTTTGCAACACCAAGTCCTAGAGAAACAACAAATGAATATATACTAATAGCCTCATTTTATAACACAGAAAACTATCTCAAAATCCTTATTATAAGTGGATTTCAGTGAATTATAATTTTCACTACAGTTTCTTTGGCAGGGAGGGGAGCCCACAATAAGACGGTAAAAATTATAATTAAGGAAGCAGCAAACTTCTTACAAATCACAAAGGAGAAAAATAAACCATGAAATCTTCTCAATAAAGCAGAATTATTCCATTAAGTCTTGAACAAAATACTGAAATGTCAACCCAGAAACTACGTCCTAGATCTCTTGTGCTGATTAAGCCTCTGAATTCGAGTTACCTTTCCATCCTGAGGTAAATATTCCTGAAAGGTAGAACAATGGGATAACACACCAAAGTTCTTTTCTTTTCCTCCCTTTGCCTTTAATGACCTTAAGGAACTAACCCACTGATTATTAGTCCTGGTTTTACAGTACCAGAGGTGTCTAGGTATATGAATGTTATGAGGTTCTAAAAGTTAAATTAATCTATTAAAACTCTATTTCTCTTATCTGAGCAAACTAAACAAGTCCATGGAGTAGAAGTGAAGCAATATCAATCAGCATACTAGAAATGTACAGAAAAACATTCCAATCTTTGGCTAAAGGGTAAATGATCTCTGATTCAGAATCTATAATAAGAATCAAGGCAGAGAGATTATGAGCTTAGAGAAATCAATATTTGAAAAGATCTGGTCTGGTATTCATTTGTTTTGCTGAACTTTTTTTCCTCCCTTCTTTTAACCTTTATTTAAAAAGATGCCTTAATGAGGGGGCACAGGAAGTGGCAGGGACATATTTAGAAATACATGTGATATAAAAACAGAAGGTTATCTATATAAAAAAATTTTAAGCATTAAATATTTATTTTAAAAGTATATATTCTTCCCTTAACCTGAAACATAAAAGGGGAAAAAATTTCAAGTAATACTGCAAACATAAATACAACTCAAGCATTTACCCCAATGTTGACTATAGAAGAGAAGAGAAAAATGTAACATTTTCACCCAAGTTCCTCTATCATTTTCCAGTTACTAGTTTTTCATACACTTTAAATATGTAATACTATTCTAAGCTTATCCTAGTAACACTCAAACTTACTAATTAGAATGGCAGTTCCTTTAAGAATTTATAAAATCAAAAATAGCATATTTTCAAAATAAAATGCACTTAAGTGAGTTAACTTTTAGCACAGACTCTTGTATTAATTTTGCTTTAATGTTAATATACTCACTCTTGATTTAAAACCAGTCTCCTCCTTAAACAAACAAACCAAAAAAACCCTATATTTAAAACTTTTCCTTCAAATCACTGTTACTCATTTTTAATGATTGCTTCTATTAAATTCTATATAGTTCTATTGTACTGTGGATCTATCTCTGGGATTCCAGGTCACCATCTGGTTAATTAGAAACACAAAGAGATCTATTATCTTAGATCTATGCAAAAAAATCAGATAGAAATGAAAGAAGACAGAGGTGATTAGGTCTGTTAGGATTTGGTACCCTTCTACAGAGAAAATAGCATCCAGAAAACCAAGACTCATAAATTAGAGCCAGAACACTTTACATTTAAAACACAATATCTTAAAACCATTTTTCTTTTAAGATAAAAGTTTTAGAAGTTCTCTCTCCACTGAGGGGAATAAACTGCAGTACCCAATTAATAATTTATCTTTTATTGAAATTGCAGAATACTTTATTTATATTACAGTAAATTTTATTGGAAAAAGGGGAGATAAATCAACCTTTAAAAATACACTCATGTTGAAACCAAGTAAGCCAGCCAAACCAGGTACAAACCAGGGGACTTTGCTTTTTCTATTTGTTTTTAAGAATTTGAATACCACATATCTATATACAATTCTACAACATCAGGTTAATCCCCCTGAAGATAATTCAACAAACACTTCCAGAAAGGAGTTAAGAGCTAGAGGAAGAATGCCATAATCTTCATTCTATAGAGGCAACACTATAATAATTATGACCTCCAAATAGAGGATGAATTGAAGTATGATACTACTGATAAGATTTTGGCCCATCATTTTTCATGCAATTAGTTCCATAAAGATACACATTGTGCAAATTAAGGCTTCTGTAGGTCCAATGGTTTACAAAGTTCTTTTTTTTTTCTTTAAAAAATAGGATTCGACAGACAGTGAAGATGATACTGAGATGACCTATACCCACAATCCTGAGAAACCTGGTTATTTTCTGTGGTATGGCACCAAGTCTCAACTCCATAGGAAATCAATCTTTGGGTCAGTTGTTTGGGTTCACCAGAAGTCTAGCAAAATACTGATAGATTTGCTTCATATGACCAGGACCAAGAATAACATGCAAAGAGCAGCAGCTGTTTTTGGCTAAAGCCATATACAGAATGTGAACCTTTTGAAGCACCCAAGAAACTAAAGAACATTTTGTTTCTTAAAAAAAAATCCAAAGTCCAGAAATGAAATATTTCAACATAAGGGATAAATGATACACCAGGTCTACCTCAGACCATCCCAGCATATGGATTAACACCTTTTCTTTCTCCTACAATGGGTGAATCAATAGAATACCCCCCTGCCGGCAGGAAGAAATTGTTACTGTTATTTCAGCAAACCTGAGTAGTCAAAGTCAATAAATAGGGGGTGGAGAGAGAATTAAAATGCTAATAATCAAGTATCTTAAATGGTCTAAAGTGTCAGGGCTTTTTTCCCCTTCATTTAAATCAAACCCTGCCTTCTGGGAGTATATTTGTACTAAATAAGAGCTAATAAGCTTCTAATGGCTATGCTTCTAAATGCAGACATGGACAGAACCCTGGAAACAAGAGTACCAATGTTATCTGGCTAACTTGGGCAATGACTTTCATCACCTGTAAACAAACAGGAATAAGCTGAGCCATCGTTCCCCTTCTCCCCGTCACCAGCACAAAAACTTCTTCCCTTTTAAATGAGTTCTTGTTAAAGGCAAAACTTATAGAAGCATCAAGTTGTGAAGTCTTCATATTTGGTTGGAGATGCTTTTCTGTCCCACTAATACATTTTCTCTTGTAGGCACGAGAGGGAGTTTTAGACATGGAGCAGATCTTCATCACTGTCATCATGAAATGACATGGGGTATGCGGAATCCATTGCTCTGAGCTGTCCTGACTTAGGTTTTCCTTTTCTTTCCTTCTCTCCTTTAAGCAAACCAACTGTGTCATTTCCATGCTTGAACATCTTCCTTTGTAGATTTCTACCCTTGTCTGTTCCTCCTGGCCGTGTGCCCCTCGCTAAATGAATTTTCACATCAGGAATGGTCAGGACTTCATCTTCACTGTCCTGGTCATCTGCATGCAGGGAAGTTAGGGCATCTGATTTCACAGACTTGGTGGTAATGTGTCCATTTTCTTGCCCTTCCTTCCCAGGTCTTGAAGCTGATAGCTGAATCTCTTCCATAAGCCACTCTGTTTCATTCTCATCTGCCTCTTCTTCTGTGTTTACCTATCACAAAAACAGCAGCACAGCAAGAACATATGATGTAAACCCTGTTTACAATTCCAACATTTCCCCATCTAAACCTCCCCCCCACAAACACAATGGATGAAGTGTTCCCAGTGTCAGATTCACTTCCTTTCAGTCAGTTTCCCAGAGTGCCAGCTATGTTGTTCTTCCAGTTCTGGTCACTGTTAACTGCGATGACAAGGCAGCAGTTCTCGAGCAAGGACAAGGGCAACACTTGGCCCCTTTCTACTAACGATTGGGTCAGAGCAGGCCAGTGTGACCAGTGTGACCAGCATAAGTTAAGAGTTGTGGCACTTTGACCTAAGGCTCACAGCAATGGGAAAGAAAAGGAGAAAAGCAGCTTTTACAACTTGTCTGCATTATTCTCGCCCAAGCCAAAAGCACCTGAAGGGCTTCCATGAATTCCTGACATCAAAATATGCATGTTCTGATCTAGATATCAGGAACCTATCTTATAGAATTTTTTCTTTTTAGGAAAAAATAGAATTTAGGATAACAGGTATGTATAGAATTGAGGGAAGAAAAGGGAAGGATAAAGTACAGATATACTCTTAGAGAAAGAGGAATTTCTTTAAGCATCCAAATCTAAGAATCTAAAGTTCTATTCGTGCTAGTCTAGAAAATTACCTTAGTGTATTTGTAAGACACGTTGGAACTTCTCTTACAGCAGTTGCTTATTCTATGCATGACAGTTTCCCTATGGAAAGATACATATTTGTGATGGTAAGAGTAAATTAATAACTTCTCTTCATTCTTAAAACAAACAGCAAAATAATGCGGTAGAGTAACTAGAGGAATAGTATCCAGGAGATCTAGGTTCGGGTCTCAGCTTTGAATTAACCCCTCACAGGATTAAAAATGAGCATATGGCAACAATGTCATTATCAAATATATTTACTAGAATTTTATACTTTACCTTCAAATACAATTTTTCTGAGTCCTAGGGCTACGTTGCCAGGTTTTTTAATGTAATATTTTTTGAAAAAAATATTTTCAAGCAATAAATGGATTTAAAATAATAGCATTTATAAAATGCTTGGAAGTTTTCAAAGAGCTTTGTATATATTATCTCATTTGATCCTCACAACCTTTAATCACTGAATAGGCATTGCCTCAGTCAAAATGAGACCTGGGAAAGACCTTAGCTTAAAAAGGCCAAGGTCTCCCACTGCATCCTGAGCCATTTCCAATTGTCCTGATCTATATCTGGCCACTGGACCCAAATGACTCCAAAGGAGAGAGGGAGGCTGGTGACTATGCACAGCCCTCCTCACTAAATATAAGTCACTCATAACTCATGGCATCACCTCCCTGATGTCATGGTCCTCTTCTTCAAGAATGAAGGACAAACATAACAACTCCATGAGGTAAATGTTATTTTTACTTCACACTTTACAGATGACAAGGTGTCAAAGTTAAGAGTCTAAGGTAGGATTCAAACTTGTCTTCTTGACTCCTTCCTAGCCAAGCACTCTATCCATAACATGACCTATCTGCCTAATATCTACTCTTCTATATTTCCCTGTCAAAAAGCAGCAGTATAGCAGAGATATAAGATGTAAACCCAGGGGTCAGATGATGGAGTCAAGATGATGGAGTAGAAACAGGACTTCTGCACAGCTCTAGCTCCCATTCCTCCAATTCATGTAAAAATTTACTCTAGGGGCGGCTAGGTGGCGCAGTGAGTACAGCGTCGGCCCTGGAGTCAAAAGAACCTGAGTTTGGATCCAGCCTCAGACAGTTAACGCACACACAAACAAAAACCTAGCCGTGTGACCTTGGGCAAGTTACTTAACCCCAAATGCCCCCCCCAAAAAAATTACTCTAGACAAACTTGATAGCTACAGAACCCACAAAATGACACAGAGAAGCTAACCTCCCCACTGAGGACAACCTGGCAGGCCTCCAGGAAGTGGCCAGCACAGTGCTCTGGGAGCAAAGCCCAGCCCTGTGTGAGCCAGAGGCTCTAGCCTCATGGCGAGCCTGACCAGCTGCCAGCTGGAGGGAGGATGCTAAGGGCAAAGTGAGAGGTTAGTGCAGTGTGGACTTTGGGATCCAGTAGTTTGGGAGTGCAGTTGGCCTTTGCCCCCAGGGCGAGAAGTGGCTGAAGCAAAGCAGCCATGCAGCCACAGACACATGGCAGCTTCAGCTCCTGGACTGCAGACTGTAGGGGGACCAAGCGACCATTCTGAGGGGTAATCACTCTTGCTTTAACCTGCTTGGATCTGGATTGCTGTCTAGGGTGGAGGTCCTGGGGTGAGCGACCAGCTTGCCAGAGCGTGTAGAGGCTTCAGAAAGAGCACCCAATTAATACCTTTGGCAGTTAAGAAAACCCCAGTGATTGGGACAAACCTCCCCTATCTGGTAGCAGAGTCTTATTGTGGCAAAAAGCCCAAAAGTCAAGTAATTGAGTGCCAAAATGAGCAAATGAGGGAAGCAAAGCAAGAAGAGCAACCCAACTTTACACTCCTATTTGGGGGACAAAAAGGATCAAAGCATGGAACAGGAGAAAGACAGCAAAGTCAGAACTCCTGCACCAAAAGCTTCCAAGAAAAATATGAGCTGGTTACAGGCCATAGAGGAGCTTAAAAAGGATTTTGAAAACCAAATAAGAGAAATGGAGGAAAAATTGGGAAGAGAAATGAGAACCGTTCAAGAAAATTATGAAAAGGGAGTCAACAACCTGACTGAAGAAAATAACACCTTAAAAAATAGACTAACTCAGATGGCAAAAGAGGCTCAAAAAAGCAATGAGAAGAATGCCTTAAAAAGCCAAATTTGCCAGATGGAAAAAAGGATCTCAAAAGCTCACTGAAGAGAATCATTTCTCCAGAATTAGATTGGAGCAAATGGAAGCTTGTGACTTGATGAGAAATCAAGATACTATTAAACATATCCAAACAAATGAAAAAAATAGAAGGTAATGTGAAATATCTCAGTGGAAAAACCACTGACCTGGAAAAGAGATCCAGGGGAGATAACTTAAAAATTATTGGACTACCTGAAAGCCATGATCAAAAAAAGAACCTAGAAATCATCCTTCACGAAATTCTCAAGGAAAATTGCCCTGATGTTTTAGAAGGCAGAGGGCAAAACAGAGGTTGAAAGAATCTACTGACCACCTTCCACACTGAGGGATCAAAGGGCTTGGAATATGATATTCCAGAGGGCAAAGGAGCTGGGATTAAAACCAAGAATCACCTACCCAGCAAAACTGAGTATCATGTTTCAGGGGAAAATATGGTCATTCAATGGATTAGAGGACTTTCAAGCACTCTTGATGAAAAAACCAGAGTTTAATAGAAAATCTGACATTCAGATATAAGAAATAAGAGAAGCATGAGAAGGTAAACAGGGAAAAGAAATCATCAAGAACTTCTCAAAGTTGAACCAATTACATTCATACATGGAAAAACAATGATTGTTAGTTGAAGGGAATAGAAATGTGTGTGTGTGTGTGTATACACAAATATATACATATACACACACATACATGTCTAGATAGGAGGGTTTATGGGTGTATGAATATACACGCTTTGTGAGCGTGTGTATATATGGGTGCAGGTATACATAGATAGAGGGCACAGGACCAATTTAATAGGAAGGGATGACACTGAGTCCTGATGCTGAGATACTGAGAAGACAGTTCTCAGTAGCCCGAAGAAACAGTGGCAGAATCCCAGATAAGGTCCCATAAGGCAACTAAATGACCCCGTGGATTGAGCATTGGGCCTAGACTCAGGAAGACCCAACTTCAAATCTAGTCTCAGATACTTACTAGTTGTGTGACCTTAGGCAAATTAGTCTGTTTGCCTCAGATTTCTGTATATCCTGTAAATGGGGATGAGAATAGCACCTACCTCACACAACTGTGGGTAAAGATCAAATGAGATAATACTTTTAAAGTGCTTAGAATAGTGCCTGGTGCATAACAGGCACTTAATAAATGTTTGTTCCTTTCCCTTGCCATTTCCTTTTACACCTTGCCCTCCAGAAGTGCATAAAGCCTAGACTCAATTCAGGAAAGATGAAAAAATAAGTAAATAGAAGGCATGATCATAAAGAAATAGCATATCTAGGCATGTCCAAGTCCCAAATCCAGAAGAAGTAACCTTCACAACATTGATAAAGCATCAAACAAAAACTCAGCTTAGTTTCAACACCTACTAGAATTCCTGATGGAAATGAAGGAAGAGTTTTAAAATGGTAATATAAATGAAATGAGAACTCTAAAGAAAAGACATGGAAGGAAAATAAATATCTCTGTAGAGGAAGTACAAAATCTTACCCAAATAAAAAAATGCCCTAAAAATTAGCATGCAAACCAAAATAAATGATTCAATGCAAAAGATACTAGAGCAGATTCAAAAGACTAGAAAGAGAAAATAAGTTATCACTCATCAAAATACCTGAGAAAACAGGAAAAGAAAAGATGAAGAGTCATTTGACTTCCTTAAACTAGCCTCTCTTCCTATCACAACCCCCATGCTCACTACCTCACCACCTCAAAAAAGCCTGGATAGCATATTTCAAGAAGTCATTAACAATAACTGTTCAGACCTATTATGATTAGAAGACAAATGGAAAAGGTTCAAAATTCCCAGGAACATCATGGCCAAAAGCTAAGTCAAGGAAAACTATGCTGCAAGCAGTCATAAGCAGAGTTAAAGTACCAAGGAGCCCATAGTATCACATAGGACTTGGAAGATTAGCGTTATAAAGAGGAAGAAGGCTTGGAATACAATATTCACAAAGGCAAAAGACAAAGGCTCACAACTAAGAATAACTTGCCCAGAAACTGTATGGGACTTTGGGCAAGTTATTTCACCTGTTTCCTACCCTACAAAATTAGAGGGATTGGACTAGATGAATTCTAAGGTACCTTGTAGTTCAAAAGCTATGATCCTAAGACCAAAGATACAGTTGAAGAAGTCATGACATCTTTGTCTCTTTCCTATTCAATGTAGACTATGTCTAAGATTATCAATTGCATATTCATGTGACTTATCTGAATGATTCACATGGAATCATCATATAATAAACATGCATAGGTCCTTCTACACCAATAGTACATGCTTAAAGAGGACATTCTGGTGCTATACATAATAGATGTTGACATTATGACATACACAAGGTTATCTGAAGCAAATGAAATCCAAATGAACCTTGGATAAGATAAGGACAAGTATTAGACCTGTGATTTCAGTAAGTAAAAGAAACTCCTTAGGAGAAAATTACCTCTACTAATTCAGGGCAGAACCTTCTCTGTAATAATCTTACGATAGTTGCCTAGAATGCTGGGAGAAAATCAATTTGCTCAGGGTCACATAGTATCAGAGACAGAACTTGAAGCCAGGTCTTCTTGGTACTAAAGATGACCAGTACCATTTTGTTACTCATAAGCAGTTTAAAATATAGGTGGCCTAGGGACTTGATATGTTCCTAAGGTTGAAGCAATGGGCAGGAAACATTTTTTCCACTTAAAACTTTCACACAAGACAAAGGCACTAAAAGATTGCTCTTGGAGAAAAGAGGAAAGGCAACATTTCCTGGGTCTTAATTTCCCTTTTTTCTAGACCTCACACAAACATCTGAACAAAAAGCCATTTGTTTAGAAAGGAGAAGATGGAGTTTAATTCCTTATAAGTCTTAGACATGCAGAACAGACAACCAAAAAGCTGAAAATGGAGCAGAATAATACTCCATTAAGAAAGTGGTTCATAAAACTATCACTTCCAACATGCGGGATATACCAAGAGCTACACTGGGCTGTGAATCCTACTCAACTGTGTCAGCTTCTCAGCTTCTTCACATCACCCATTTCTGGCTTCACTGAGTTGATATTAGCCTACCCTCATCACAGAAACTACAGAATCTATTTTCTTAAATTTTAAGGATGTTTGTACATATATCAATAGCCTAGAGAGATTTTAAAGCTCTGATGATACTACTGTATTCCTGTATGAATGTTATCAGAAATTTTATTTATTTACTCTCAACTCAAACACTAATAACCAAATCATCCATTTTTCCTTCTCCCCAACTCTTTTCTCCTTACCTTCTTTCTTTTTTATATAGTAACATAATCAAGAGACATGCAGTAAGGACCACCAGAAGCAGGCTGAGAATTGCCCCAACAGCCTGGCTTCTTCCAGACAGACCCTTGTGATTCAGCCCATCTTCATCTCGATCGTTAATAATTTCCATCCTAGAAGGAAGTAAGACAAAGGGTGATATCACTTCTATATAATTTTTTTTAATTTTTAAAAGGATTTTCACCCAATAAATAGCTTTATTTTGATTCCTAGGGGAAATTTTTGTATCTAAGTGACAGCACAAGCTTGACCATGTTACTCCCCTGCTCAAAAACCTTCAATAGCTCCTCTTTATCTGTAGGATAAAATACAAATTTCTTATTTTGTCATTTAAGGTTCTCCATGATCTAGGTTCCACTTACCTTTCTTTCTTCATTTCTTACTATAGCCCTTTTAACATTTTGATAGGACCATTATTTTCTAGGGCTTCCCCTATCACCATCACATGGTTTAGGTTAATTTTTCCAAGAGGCAACATAAAGCCAGTCCAGGGACTTAATTGTCCCAGGGGGCTAAGACATCTCTCTTGCAGCAACTTCCTTGTGAAATCTGTCCATATTGATGTGCAGTTTCTTGGTCACCATCAAAAAGGGCATCAAAAAGGACTAAAAGTCAGAGCCCTTAAGACTACATCAGCCACCATACCACCTTGCCCTGCTGACCAGACATGTTTCCATATGGAGGCAAGGTGGATTATGTCTACCCAAGATAAATGCGTCAGTATCCTGCCTGAACAGTCTTTTTATGTAAAGGAAATCTCCTTTTGCTAACCACTGAATCACCTATGACTTTTATTTTGGTTGAAAGTTGGACCTCAACTAACAGGGAATTCATTTAAATCAAGTCCATCCATCACATATAGTCTAAATAAAATTGGTTCCCAGTTTTAACTTGTCCTCTCCTGCCTTTGTGCATGTGCAGAGGCCTTCACTCATTCTTAGAATGAATTTCCCTCCACATATACAGCAGAAATCTTTTTCTGTTTTCAAGGCAGAGTTTAGGTTGTACATACCAACTCCCAGATGAAAGCATCCTCTTTTCCTCCTCAAATTTGCTTCTACAAGTCCTTTACTCTTAACACATTATAACTGTTTATGTCTTCTTTGTATGTATTATTTACATATGTCTAGCTAGTTTCCAAAAGGCAGTCTGATTTGGCTCAGGAACATCAACCAATTATGTTATAGGCAAGGACCAAACAATTACCATCTAAAATTTTGCAACCCATACCTTTCTCCCGTTAAATACTCTCCCCATTGAGGGAAGCCTCAATTAAAGAAAATGCTAAGTACTAAGATATTTCTTGTCACCTAAATAGTTATTGCTGCCAGCATTAATAGAGCACAGAGAAGAAGCCCTAATTCTCAAGAGACTGCAGTCTAAAACAAAGAAAGAATTTTATACAATTAAATCTAAAAAGCAAAATATGCTCAGAAATTCTATTTAGAGGCAATTAGGAAAGAAGTCTTGAAAGAAAGGAGGTGTTCACATACTTATTACTCTTTTAAAACCCAATTTCCTATAAGAAATACGGTATTATAAAAAGATCATTGAATCTAAAATCAGAAGACCTGGCCTGAAATCCTGCTTCTGCTTTCCAAGTAAAATCACTTGATCTTTCTGCATCTCAGCTACATGTATAAAGTACGTGGATTGGGTGAGATGATTTAAGGCACCTTCCATCTCTAAATCCTATGCTCATAACTGAACAGAGTTTAAAACATTTTTAAAGTTATTTCATGATTTCCAAAAAAATCAAGCTGGCAATCCACTGAAGATCTACTCTAAGACTTCATCATGGTATGTATAAACCACTCTTCTGAAGGTTATGTAAATAGAGCACACTTCCAATAGATCCTACCAGGATGGAAAGGTTTCAACAAGTATAGTCTGTAAACAAATTGTATGCCTGTTGTCCAAGGACCAGCCTAGTTAAATTCAGAGCAACTCATTACCAGATTGACAACTGGGTGATGAAGGTTTTGGTCAGAGCATCTCATAAAGATATCCATATTTGAACATGATGGCACATGCCTAGAGACCCTGTTACTGGGCAGGCTGAAGCTGGTGGATCTCTTAAGTTCAGGAGTTCTGAGGTTGAGTGGGCTAAACCAATCAGGTAATCTGCACTAAATCCTGCATCACTAAGATGGTAAGCCTCTGGGAACACAGGGGTGGTGGGAGGGGGTAGAGAGGACAAATCAGGCTGTTCAGCAGGGCAAAGAAATTGATCAGCAGTAGAATTGGACTCATAAGTAATTGCTGCACTTCCAGCCTAGGAAGGATAGGGAAACCCAGAACAACAGCAACAGCAGCAAAACAGTTTTCAATTTTTTTAGTCTTGGGACTGCTTATCCTCTTAAAAATTACTAAGGATCCCAAAAGAGTTTTTGTTTATATGGGTTATATCTATTATTATTTACCATATTAGAAATGAAAACTTATAAATAGACTATTTGTTAATGTAAATAATATTTTGTGAAAAATAACTACATTTTCAAAAAAAACAAGAGAGAAGAGTAGCATTATTTTATATATTTTTGTAAATCTCTTTAATGTCTGGAATAAAAGAAAATGACTGGATTTTCATATTTGCTTCTGCATTCAACATTTTGTAATATATTGTTTTTGTTAAAGTATATGAATAAAATTGTGTTTCACAAAGATATATAGTTGGAAAAGAAAGGAGTAATTTAATAGACAACATCTCAGTATTATTAGGAAAATAGTTTTGACCTTAGGGATCCCCTAAAGGCATTTCAGGGACTCAAAGGAGTCCTTGGACCACACTTTGAGAATTCCTACACTAATGCATAGAAGGGTTACAATCTGCACCTTTTAAGAGAGTAATCACACTGATAAAATCAGATATTTGAAGTTTTTAAGTATGAAGCAATAATATTCAGAGCAAATACAAGATAGGAAGTAGATTCCAGAATATCTAAACCCAAGAAGACAACTATTCTAGTACCTTCTCCTGGATTTCTAATGGTACCATTGCTCTCCTAGTCACCCAAGGTAAAGAACTTGAAGTCATCTTTTGATATGGGTGGTGAAAAAAGGAGAGGAATTAACCATTAAAATCCTGTTGCTTTTTCCTTCACAAAGTCTTCACACTTAACCTTCTTCCCTTCATTTCTGACCCACTGCTACCACCCTGGTCTAACTTTTCAGGACCAATAATTTTGATGGCCTAACTGGTTCTCTCTCCCTCAAGTTTCTTCTTGCTACCTTTCATCCTATAGTGACTGAAACATTTAACTTTCCTAAAGAATCCCATCCTAACTTAATCATGTCCTTCCCCTGGTCAAAAATTCTGACAATTTCAACTGTCCAAGTCATGTCTTAAATCCTTAAACTAGCTTTTAAAGGTTTGGCCCTAACTTTATTTACACACACACACACACACACACACACGCGCATGCTTGTGCTCTCTCTCTCTCTCAAACTTAACTACTAGACATTCCCTGCATATACCTTGCCCTTTCCCATCTCAGTACCTTTGTCAACACTGCTATTTCTGCTCAAAATAATCTCTTCTCTATACTACACCATCTTTCAAGGTTCAAAATAAATACTACCTCCTCCATTAAGCCATCCTGATTTTCTTAGGTTCTCAGGAATAATCTCTTCTTCCTTTGAATTCTTTTTATTTGATTTTATTTTTTTCCTTTTTGGAGGGCAATTGAGGTTAAGTGACTTGCCCAAGGTCACATGGCTAGTTTTTGTGTTAAGTGTCTGAGGCCGGATTTGAACTCAAGTACTCCTGACTCCAGGGCCAGTGCTCTATTCACTGCACCACCTAGCTGCCCCCTTTGAATTCTTAATGTACTTTAAAAATTTTTATTTATATTTTTCTATATGGCATTTATGATATATCTTATAATACACATAGTTCTTGGAAAGAATCAACAAGAATAGCAACTGTTAAGTTTTAGAAATGTATGGATGTGGAATAAGACTTGGATATATTAAGGCTATAATCTGTACCAGACAGTGAAGTTGACAGCTTTGAACAGGGCAGCTGGGATGAGATATCTAACCATAAAGCAAGAACAATCAGATGCAGGAAGTGAAACAAATACCTTTGTCTCACGTTCATATCCAACCACCAATAGGAAATGTTTTATCAATCTTGGGTCTGGGAGAATCTAAGAGGGGTCTGCACCCTGCCCCCCCCTCCCCCCCCCGCCGCTCCCTGGAGATGCACTGTTACTATAGAACAGAAATGGATAAGGGTGAACTGGGGCAATAAAAATAAAGCATCCCTACCCCACATGTTTGTGGAACACTAATAGCAGGGATCAGTCAGGAGGACAGGTGCCTATTGGTCTCTCAAGAGTCCATAGAAGCTATATTGATTAGGACAAAGATCTAGTTCCTATTCTCCTTTGTAGCCCCCAACAATGTCTACCATAGGGCCTTGCATATGGCAGGTGCCCAATTATTTACCAACTTTTGTTTCAAAGTTAACAAAGTGGAAAGAGATCGTCTAAGAGTTACCAGGGAAAAAAGAAAACAAGTTACTTACCCCAGAGGGCACACAGCCGAGGTATACCATGAAAAGAGGTATTGACAGTCTGCCGTTTCATGACTAAATTCTGGGATACCCTCCTTCACCAATGGGTCACAATGGAAAAAGATGGTAGAAGAGACATATTTCGTATTATCTTTTCCACACTTAGAGGAAGAGGAAAACACAACATCTAGGTCATCATCTACCAAGAGAAAGGAACACACAATTTGAAATGCCATAATAACTTTCATCATTTCATGTTTTCCAGCTCTATTGGTCTTTCACAGCTATAATTACAACCCTTCAAAATTATATTCTACTCTGGCTTGTCACAGGATGACATCAGTAATTGGGAAGTAATGATTGAAAAACAAGGCTTTGAATCCATCATATAAAATGCAATGCCATGTTAGCTCTTCCAGGGCAGGGACTATGTCATTTTTTTTATCTTTGCTCCCCAGAACCTAATATAATGCCTTGGACAGTTAGAAAGAAATATGGGATAGGAAAAGACCACTAGAATGGAAGTCAAGGCCTGGTTCCAGTCTTAGCCTTGTGCAATCTTGGGCAAATCTTCTAGCTTCTCTTGAGTTACAATTGTTTCATCTATAAAATCATACGGCTGAATCCAATCACTATGATTTAATACAACTCTAAGATTTTATATAAAAAATATGGTAAAAAAAATTTCTTTTCCACTAGAGTCTAAACCCCTAACCTATTTAATTGTAGTGGGCACTATATTTAAATATGCATTGGTACCTGTGAATGCCTTTTAAGGTCATTTAAGCTGTACTACCAACATTACTTCATTTTTAGGAAACCAAAAAATATGCATATTCCAGACCATCCAGCTTGGCACTGCTATCCATGATAGGATCAATGCCAAAACATCATAATGTCTGCTTTAATGAATAATATAACAAAAATATATATGTTTTTTCCATTCCTTCTCCTCTAGGAAAATGTATAAGCCTAAACATAATATGCAATTTAGATTAGCTCCAGAGCTTAATTTGCTGCTAAACAAGTTTTCTTCTGAACATATTACATTAGTGTCAATAGCAAAGCCTTATTAAGTATTCTAATTCTAGTTCACAAGTTTAATCAGAAATTAAAAGAATAGAATCCACTTAAGACTTTAATCCCATTTTGGGAAGAAGATACTGAGAAGTTTGAGAGTAATTACCTTGAATGTAATATCTAGTTTTATCCGAAGAGCCAACTTGTCTACCAAATTGTTGATCATTTGTTTTAACCTGACATATACTAGCTCCATAACATAATGGATTTGCTGAATTTGTGATAGAAGAAAGCTGGATTTCATACATATAAGCATCCCCATTTGGTCTCATATCCCCAGAGGCACTGAATAACCTGAAACAAAAACAAAACAAATCATTATAGCCTCTCTATAATCCCTGAAAAACCACATCAACGAAGTGCCTTCTAGTCTTGTTATGAAGCATACAGTGGTTGTGGACAGTTCAGCACATGACCAAGAATCCTTACAGGGTGCTGTGTCTTACAACTTTGTCCAAACTTGGTAGTTTGCTCTTTCGTGACCAGCTTCAGTAATACCTTTCTTTCTCCTCATGAAAGTTCAAAGTAGAAAAAGATAGCTCCAGAGCCTTTTCTACACTTGGAAGAAGAGGTAAACACCACCTAGGTTGAATATACAATCCCAAAAATTTCTCTGAAGACATAAAGTTCCTTATAATGTGCTAGCACTGTCCCTACATGGCCATTTTTAGAACATTAAATATACCTGGCAAGTGTTTATACTCTACCTTCCCTCACTCTGGCCAGTGCCTTGATCATTATTAATTACCTGTAGAAGACTAATATCTCAAACCAAAACAGGCTACAGAAAAATAAGTTTTCTATGAACTACTAGTCATAAAGGATTAATCCTTTACTTCCTAACATCCCAATAGCCTATGTGACAGATTATTTTAAAAAATCTTTTGTTTCTCAATCCTACTAATATTTTTTTTTTATATGGGATAGCTCTCCAAGCAGAGAGGAAAATATAGGGCATGGGGTAGGATAGAGTTAGGTGATATAAAAACAAAAGATAACAATAAAAATTTATTTAAAAAAAAAACAGAAGGAAGGAGGAAAGGAGGGGAAAAATTTTTCACACTGAAGAATTCACCATCTTTGGTGTTAAACCTAATCGTTCAGTAATGCTTTTTCCCATAATAAGGAAAAATATAACTACCCCTAGCTACAGTAACTAAAACACAACACTAAATTTATCTTGCTTTGCTCCATGATGGTGAATTAGTGTTTAATTTTAAACACATTTTGGTACTCAAAAGAAAAATATTTTACTTACTTAAAATAAATATCTCCTAGGCTAAGACGCTTGTCATTGACAGGATTGATGATGGTCCCATTCACCATTTCCACCTCCTGTGGTTTCACTGCACAGGCTGCTCGAGTTTCCCACATAATGTAATATGTACAGTTCTCCCTATCAAACCTATAAAGGAGAATGAATGTATCATGAACTCTAATGATCACATTAGCCTTGGGGATTGTTGACTTAAAATATAGCTTATTGAATGACTAAATCAAACATTTGTTTTCAAAAACATACTAGGCAACAAGTCAGTTCTCAGTGTTCAACATAGGATTATCTTTCATCATCATATCCCTTCAATGTACTAATACTCCCAGATAATCCCCAAAGTTTCCTATGCCAATTCATAACTTTGACATCAAAATAAAGTAAAGCTAATGATAGATTGGTAAAACCTCTTAGTGACACAATACCCCAGCTGTATAAGTAAAAGGTACTTAGGGAAGGGGACCACCCAGTATCTTGGCATTATTATAAAGTATGCAAACATTTTTTAAAACTATAAAAACATATATATTTTAATTTTTTTTAAATAGTACACAATTTAAAAGATGAAGCCTATTTTCTTTCAGAATTCTTGGTTTGGGTTTTTGCAAACTTTTCAGAAATTTGAATCCTTTGAATTTGTTTAATCCTTTACTAGTTTCTGAATTTTCCCTTTCCCAAACCCACAGAAATTCAAGGAATGGCAAGCTCAAGTTATTTGACTTTACTTTTTCCAGCTTCTTGGAAGCAGATACATAAACATTAGCTAACATACTCCCTCTGCTGGCCAGCTTCCTCTTGACACAATTATACATGGTAAATCAATCATTCAAAAAGCATTTAAGAACTTACTCTATACCAGGCACTATAAAGACAAAGACAAAAATCCTACAGTCCAGGGCCTCAAGGAAATTATACTTTATTGGCAGATACAGTCTGTTAGTGTGCATAATTAAGACTATACAAGACCTATACAAAGTAAATATCTGATGATTTTAGAGGATGGGGAGACAGGCATGAATGAAAGATTTCTTCATTTAAGAGGTAGCACTTGCTAAGCTTTAAAAGAGGTCAGTGATTCTAAAAGGCAGAGGTGAACTGGGAATATATTCCAGGCATAAGGGATGGCCTTTGTAAAGATACAGAGACAAGAGATGAAATATAGTTTACAAAGACAAGCAAGCTAATCTGGCTGAGTCCCAAAATAAGTGAAATGATGTCTAATAAGCCTGGAAAGGTGGAGGAGAAAGGTTTCAAAAGACTTTAAATGGAAAACAAAGGAATTTGTATTTGATCTTTGAGGCAATAGGAAACACCACTTCCTATGTGACTTTTTGTAATTATTCCCCCAGCCTCCCACTTTCAACCCCACCAAGCTCCACTTATTAGTATCTTCCTCATAAAAAAATTACCTTGTATTCATTGTGTATGTATTTTGTTTATACTCATTTTGTGCTTTCTCCTCTGATAGAATGTAACCTCATTGAAGGTAGGGAACTATTTGAGGGGGAAACAGGGTGTTTTTATATTCCCAGCAACCTGGAACATAGTAGGCACTTAATAAATGCTTGCTGTTGTGAATTTTTTAAAGTTTTTTTTATCCAATCAGCAAATAATTGGATATAGGAGTGGGGAAGGAGAGAAAGTAGGAGTTGGAAATGTCTATAATGTCTATAAAATTGTGAACCTGGGTGACTGAATGATAATGCCCTTAACGAAAATTAGGATCTTAAGAAGAGGGGTGGAGGAGGTTTGGGGAAAAGATGAGTTCTGCCTTGTGAATGTTGATTTTGAGATGCCAAACATCCAGTAGGAAATATCTAATAGGCAGCTTGTGTTATAGGCCCAGAGCTCAGGAGAAAGACCAGAGCTAGGTATAGAGATCTATGTATGATTTACATAAAACTCACAGGATGACAAAGGAAGCATTAGAAGGCAATCTATTTCTAGTTCAGCTCTCTCATTTTATAGATCAGGAAGTTTAGAGAATCATACCACTAATTACCCAAAAGAACTCTCTGCCTCAATGCCCCACTGACACTTCAACATAGTATCATAGATATAAGGTGAGGAGGGACTGCAGAAGTCGTGTTACCTATTTCATAGAAGAAAAAACAGGCCCAAGAAAATTAAATGACTTGTCCAATGTAACAAAGGTCAGATCAAGTCAACAAGTATTTATTAAATACCTATATTGGCTTTGAGCTAAACATTAGTGATATCAGAGGTAGGATTTGAACCCAATGTGCTTTCCTACACACAGCTTTTGGGCATATTACCTAATTAAATTCAGGGTTTGAAACTATTTCCCACAAGAGTAATTTAAGCAACACTTGCCTTCATACTGAGAGCTTGAGGGGTGGGATGAGGACCTAATATGCCTAGATATGAACTAGAAAAATTTTACAAAGTATAAAATATTTTTTAGAAATAAAATTATAAGATTTATTAATTATTTTCTGGAGCCAAGTCAACTGTTTGGGTCTAGAACCACTGAGAAAATTCTTGTCAGTATATAATTTCCACAATGCTATTCTGATAAACAATTCAAATCAAAGCAATCCCTACCTCTTAAGCGTGGGCTTGCCAACTGTCTTTGCACATTTCAGCTCTATAATAGTGGTTGCAGTCTTATTTCGCCTGCACTCATAGCCATTTGAATAAGTTACAAAGACTTTGTCACCTGCAACACATAAATAATTTAATTAAACAATATTTCTAGTATACTGCAGAAAAAGGACTTCAGTGAAATATACACACCATTTAAGTCCAAAACAGGACCTCAAATGGTCTAGAAGACAACAATCGCTAATTTGATGTGCAAAGAGGGTATTAAGAGTCGGTCAAAGTGTGAAAGTCTATGTGTACAAATGTTGGAATCAGTTGGTCAAATCTTTCATAGGCCTAAGACATTGAGTCATCTCATTTTACAGAGACAGATGACAGAACCTTAATCAATCACTATAAGGATACAATATAAGGATTACCTGTCACATCTAGCTTCTGTGTATGAACAAGTCCCAAAACTTGGACAGTACCAGTTATAGTCTTTTTGCAAATGCTAGCCCTTTCAGGGCAGCCAGAGGGTCCTTTATATATGCTTTGACACAAGTTAATATAGTACCTAGAATTCAACAGAAGAACATTAGGGAAAATGCAATATGATTATTCTAAAGACATTAAATGCTCTATTTTAATGCACTGAGAAATGTATAAAATGCTATTCTCTTGAATTTTCAGAAAACTAAAATTCTTATAAAGAATTATAAACTCTTATAAATTATAAATTCATTATAAATGAAAATTATTCAGCAAAATGAATTAGGATTTGAACTTTTTAAAAAGAAAGGAAGAACTCAATATATTGGTATTCTCACATGAAATAGGAATAAAATAGTTTGGGAAGTAAATTAATATTAGGACATCATACAACTGATACACACACATATGTGTACACACACACACACAGTATTTTAAAGACAACTTGGTACCCTAGTGGACAGTAAAAGTTAAAATACCTTCAATAAACGTGAGCAATACCTTCCAGGTGATTCAGAATTTCTGGCTTTCATTTGAGGATAATGGTTAATATTCTACTTACTAGAACAGTTACCCCATTAACTTAATGAACATTTATTTCCAACTCAAGTACTGTATCCACCAGCAGATAGCACATTGCTTTGCTCACATTAGGTGATAAATAAATATTTTTTATATCTGAAGTTACCTAAATCCAAAGACTAGAATTACAGTTAAACCTGAAAACAAACAGATTCTCTATTACCAATTAATGAACTTGAGATCAAGCAGTTTTAAAGCCCACCTAACACTCTCCTACTACTGCTGTCTGGCAGATGTTAAACAGAAACTTCTACTCACGAGGTACCATCATGGACAAATAACCAGGACCCAGTAAGAGAAGAAAGGAGTCGTAGGTCATAAGTTTTGTGTTTCTGAATGAATTTACAATCCATCTTCTTTGGGGGACAGACAACTTTTGTTTTCCATTCAAAAGTCACCTCACACCCACGGGTCTCACTGAAGACTTGTGGTGTCCCAATATCAATATTTTCATCACAGCTGAATATAATTGTAGATGATCGATAGCTATTTGCTGTGGAGAATAATGTTCATGAAACAGATTATATTTTGGACTTTTCTAACTTTTAAAAAAATTCTAAAATTTACTACAAAATTCTGAATTTCTCTTTTCTTGGAATTCCAAAGACTCAAAAGCATGTGTCATTAATTTGGCAAAGAAATATATAGTCTCCCTACTTCTCATCATGTGGTCTTGTATTATAAATTTAACTTATTAAAATTTTTCTTAATAGACTTGGAGGGTATGAAGAAGATAGTTTTTTGCAAAAGTACATGTATAATGTGGAAACATGTTTAATTGGATCGTACATGTATGTCTGAAGATCATCAATGTTCTTTCATGGCCAAAGACAACATTTCAACTTACATGATCTGCAATATCCCCATTTCTGATCTAAGTCATAGTTTCCTGTTGTAGCACACCAAGGTTTTGTTTTATCTTCTCTAATACATTCATCATAGCTCCTTCCACGATAGATGAATGGAAGGACGCAAGGATCACCTTGTTCAGTTTCTGAAAATAAGTACCACATATGTAATTAGTATCATACAAGTAGTATGATGCCCATACTGCCCAGCCCTTGCCCATGCCAGGCGGTTAGGCATGGATTAGAATATAAGGCAGGAATTAAACATGTAAACCGCCCATTATATAAATCACTGACTTGGATAGTAATAATTACAAATTATGGTCATTGAATGTAAAACATTCTTTTGCATACAGTGCTATTGAGGTGATTTTTAAATATCTATATTATGACTACTCCAAGGAGTTATATGTTTTGTCTTCCAATTGACAACTTTCAGTGTCTGGTGTTCTAAGCTCCCAGTTTTTCTAGTAATTCCCAAAATTTATATTTAACTTATAATCTCATTATAATGACTCACCTGGAGGACACTGGTCACCATTTAGATATCTTAAAATGACTGTTTCATCTTGATGTCTATAATCCAAACTCATTGATGCTAGCCGTCCAAAGGAAGAGGCCTTACTACCTGACAGCAAGCACACCCCTCCATCTTTACAGCTCCCTTGAGGATCACTATTTGCTGCAGAACACACACCCACATTGTAAGTATGGGGTCCATGAGTTACCTAGATGGACAAAGAATACTTCATGGATTACTATGAATATAAATCCTCAGTTAATTGGACTTTACTATTGAATAATCTATCGTTACATAAGGCCACATATTTTGAACTGTCTTAACACATGCATCCCTCTGATCTTTGTCACAATCTTGCTGAGGTCACACTTTTGTTCCTTCCTGCCAGAGGTTCACCTAGGTATGTTATTGCTATGACATGCTTTTAGTCTAATCAGTCATCCCCCCATGGCGAGTCTGTGAAGAGACTCCATTTAGGATCTCTGCCTCCACTTTTACCATTCAGACTTCTCCTTTCCTCTGCTCTGTTTCCAGTCTACCACCTAGGCTTCATAAATCCTGCAATGGAGGCAGACCTAGCTATCCACAACCAAGACCTTAAGTCTGCTACTTGGATTGTCTCTTTTACCCTGAGCTTTCACACAATGGCTAAGATTGCTCTACCTTCTAAGTCGCAGTGTACCTGAGACTCCTTAGCAACAGGGGTGGGAGGTTATGAACATGTTCAGACCTCAAAGAAACAGTCTGTTCCAAAAGTTGATCCTACAGGCATAACTTTGCCAACTCTAGGTCAATGGACTTGATCACAATAATCCAGGCCCCCAGTGGACAGACACATCATTTGGAAGATACTGCTTCAACCTGAACATCAATGACATGGCAAACCACAGCAGGGCTCCCACAGTACATAGTTTGTCCAGGCACAGGTGCTTCTCAAGTTGGATTCCCCCTTCCCTACCTCTAATCTCATTTCACCTCTCTGCTGAACTAATTGTTATCTATTTAATCTTTTTTCAGCAAGTTGGCCAAGAGGCCAGAGAGCCAAAGAATTTAATATATTAAATTACTGGCTAACATTTGACACACTCCACATGTGACATTAAATATATGCAGTAGCATCTAATGAACAACTAAAATTTTATAGCATACAAAGAGTGGCATTAATTTGCAACAAACACACATACATTTCAAAAAAGCTGACCAGTAATTTATTTAGAAGGGTAGTATATTCAAATGGAAACATGTAAACAGATATACCTAATTCCACATCAAATGGGTACCTACCATGGATCATTATATTTAGAAAGGGCAGGAAACTGGCTTTATTCCTCAAAACCCTGACACTTTTGTAGTAGCTTGACTTCCACAGACACTACATCAAGATTAGCCACCACCCTCACAAACACAGAAAGTCATCTAACAGTGAAAACTATACCAACTGTGGAGCAAAGGAATAATGAAAAGTTTGGTACCTATGGTGACTTATTTGTTCAAAAATACTGGCGGGGTGGAGCCAAGATGGCAGAGTAAAAGCAGGGACTTGCTTGAGCTCACCCCCAAGCCCCTCCAAATACCTGTAAAAACTGACTCAAAAATACTAAATACATTATGGTACAGAGGACACTTTAAAATTCCAAAGAATTTTATAGTAGAATTATAGTTCTTCAAAAAAATTTGAGTTCATAATACATATACATTTATATGTCTATCTGTATCAATCTATGTCTTTATATCTACATATATATACATAAATATACATATCTATATCTACATATACAGATATATAAAACTTGATAATGCCAAAGATTAAGAATATTACCTTAACTGGTCTTTTAGAAAGACTGGACAAGTTAAAGCTATAGTATAGCTGCTCATCTGTCACTGAACAGCCCACAGTTTTTACATCATCTGGACATACAATTGGAGTTTCCCATTCAAACACATAATCACAACCACTGGTTCTTATCATCTTTGGTGATCCCTATTTAAAAAAAAAAGAAAATTTTAACTTAGGAAATGCCCTATTTTCTTAAAATATCACTTTTATTCTAGATGACACAAAATGTATAATCTGATTTATCCAGAGATCCTAACCACAGGGTTAAAAAGTAGAAATACAGTGCATTACCTACCAGAAGGTATTACACACCTGTACTTCTGAGTAACCATGGTACCTGTCTGGCATATCAACAATAGCAAGATGGCACTAGGGACAAGGACTCTGAAGACCCAGACATAAGGAATGTTCCATGGCTGCAGGTAACTTGGAATAGGCCTTCTTGGAAGTCCAGAAAATCAGCCATGACAATTGCAAGGAGTTTCATAAGGGCCCCTTTGGTGCAATCCAGTAGTTACCTAGAACTACCTACATATGGCATAATTGCTAACAATTAGGGTTTTCACAAACATCTCACTGGATTCTCAAAACAATTCACTGAAGTAGACAAGCCATCACCTTGCAGAAGGAAAAAAAGGCATTGAATTACCTATCTAATATCAACTCAGCTATTAAGTGGTAGGCAATGCTCCAACCCAGCTCTTCCAAATCCTTACAGAGCAATGGCCTTTCCATTACATCACAGGACCCCAGAAACTCTACAAGTCTGTATCAAGAAATTAGTCTTTAAAGGGTAAAAGAAAAGGGCTTTGAAATAGAGGTTGTCATTGCAAAAGACAGAAACAGCTTACTTCTGTTTACAACTAAAGCTACCTCCTCTGCCAAAACATGCATTTGTTATTTCTAGAATCTGAAGCCAATTAAAACCATAGAAAAGAGTAAAATATATTCATTAGGCCAAATATTCTATTTCTGTCTGATGTTAAAGATTTCTTTTCCACATGGTCTATATATTGAATTGCTCCTACATGGTACATACCATTCAGGAAAAAAAGAAACCACAAGGGGAAAAATACTTCAAATAAGCCCCACAAACCTGGAATATTCAGTCTCCAGATTTCAAAAGGCAAGCAAACACTGACTTATTGCCAACATGTAGCTACTCCAAGACTTAGCCATCATGTTCAGTACACTTTCTTCCTATGTGTAA
Source organism: Gymnobelideus leadbeateri (assembly GCA_011680675.1). Taxonomy (NCBI): domain Eukaryota; kingdom Metazoa; phylum Chordata; class Mammalia; order Diprotodontia; family Petauridae; genus Gymnobelideus; species Gymnobelideus leadbeateri. The sequence goes on from WOXC01000044.1 coordinate 144,874, forward strand.
TCCTAAATGAAGCATAAAGCCTCATTTATCTAGCACTATGAGAGAAATAAATGTTCTATATAAAGGAACTCCAGATTTATTTCTTCAAATACCATTTGAAAAATTCTAACCATTTGATAGAAATCTTTCTATAATATCCTGTATGGTTCATCTTCTTAGAATATGCTAAACATAACTGAACTTTTTCTTAATTATTCATCATGATAAATGACAATTTTTGAACTAAGTTAAAATGTACTAGGAATCTCAGGAGTTATGTGAGTCTATCTGTCCCTACACTAAATGGACCCTAAGCTATTCCATTTTTCAGGGGGGGTTTATGTGATTTGGGGGGGGGGGATCTCTTTTCTCATTATTACTGTATCTCTGTCTACAAGTCTTTTTTTTTTTTTTTAAAAGCAATTGGGGTTAAGTAACTTGCTCAAGGTTACACGGCTAGTCATTATTTATGCGTGGGTGCTCATTTTCTGAGGCCGGATCTGATCTCGGGTCATCCAAACTCCGAGGCCGGCGCTCTTGCTCACTGCGCCACCTAGCCGCCCCTTTAGGGCAATTGGGGTTAAGTAACTTGCCCAAGGTTACACGGCTAGGTTTTTGTTTGTATGGATTAAGTGTCGGAGGCCAGCTCCGAACTCAGGTCCTTCTGATTCCAGGGCCGGCGCTCTATTCACTGCGCCACCTAGCCGCCCCTCTGTCTACAAGTCTTGCTAACCTCCTCATCCTTAGCACCCCCACCCCACTCCAACTTGCCTGAATTCACTCTGGATTCCTGGTAAATAACCAGGTTGTTCAAAACAGGTATAAAGGATGAAACAATAGATTTATATCAACAGACCCAAGGTCCTCTCCTGGGACTAAAGTACATGGATTTTGACTGCAATTCTGACATTCAGAGTGGTCTTTTTTGCTTACTTCTGGGTCTGGGGATTTGTTCCATAAATTTATTCCCTGTGGACAAGTCAATTAACTTAAGCATAAGTTTCCTCATATGCAAAACAGGGATAATAACTGAAACTATTTCCCACAGTTGTTGGGAATGCATTTTGGAAGTCTCAAAGCTCTTTATAGATTTTTTTCTCATTATTATTGCAAATGGCTAAGGTTGCTCAAGTCTGTCCACTGATCAAATGGTACCACTAGGTTATTGGCTATTTAGGGACATAAGAATCCTAGAACTAGAGTTGGAACGGATGTTAAAGGTAACCTCATTTAATACCTACCCAAAACATGAATCCTAAAGACATCCTTGAAAAGTAGTACTACAGTTTCCATAGGTAGACCACCAGTGGTGGAAAACTCTCAAATTTTGCAGTGCCATAATTTTTTAAAGTATTTCCTTATGTTGCTGGTTAGTCGTGTCTGATTCTCTGTGGCCCTATTTGAGGTTTTCTTGGCAAAGAGCCTACAGTGGTTTGCCATTTCCTTCTCTAGCTCATTTTACAGATGAGGAACTGAGGCAAAGTGGGTTAAGTGACTTGCCCAGGGTCACACAACTAGTAGGTATCTGAGGCTAGATTTGAATCAATGAAGAGTCTTCCTGATTCCAAGCCCAGTGCTCTATCTACTGCCCCATCTAGCTGCCCTATTTCCTTATATTGGGCTAAAATTAAACCCCTTGGATTTATATGCAAGGTCCAAAGTTCTAAAATACACTGCTACTACTTTATTCATAATTTATAAATTATTACAAAATTTTCACATGTAAAGAGTGATATTTCTATTTCTATTGTTAACCTTCATTGCTGGCTTCCTAACTATTCCTTCTATCCTTGAATTAAAACCATGAATTTTGGGAACTGGAAGGGAATTTAGAGATCAGCTAGTTCAATTCCCTCGTTTTACAAAGAGACTGAGGAAGAGAACTTAAATGACTTGCCAATGTAATCCAGAATCAGATTTGGCGCTGGCAGAGAGCTTGGAGGTCTTCTTATCCAGCACCTTCATCTTACTCTAGGCTACTCACAATTGTCATAAAACCTTAGATTCTCTGACTCCAGCTCTGGCACTCACTCCACCATGCCCAGTGGCTGCAGAGCTAACTGGGAGCAGTGCTATCAGGTCTGCAAACTGCCAGCCCAGTGACTTTGGAACGAGACTTATCCAAAGGAGAGCAGTTTTAGTGGGGGGTGTTAAATAAAGGGAAGAATAATATCCTTACACTGTAAATATACATTATACTGTACATTTGCAACACCAATGACTGAAATGTTAATGTTTAGGCCATGAAAATAAGTTACTTACCATATTTATTCCCCTCTTACAATGAAATAAAATAATTGAGGAATAGTTAGCATTTCTATCTAAAGGACATGGGGTAGAACTATCAAAAGTGATATAAATTTCATTAGTTGCACGATTAAGTTGTGGAGGTCCAGTGACACGGCCAACATCCTAAGAGATAAAAGAAAACAACAGTCGGTTCAGGAAAACAATTTTTCAAGAGATAGCTTATTAAGTATTATTAAAATAAAATAGCAAAAAAGTATACATCCATGAACCCACATGCAATTAAAATGTTTGCCACATAGAAGTGATATAATGCTACCAGAATATGAAGTTATCAGTGATAATCAAAAAAGTTTTGTTACAACTGTGAATCGTTTCTATTTGTATTTCTTTCTCAAAGAATGTAAATTGTTGAATATTACCTCCAGTGAGCACGTAGCTCCTATCGATCTGGCCTCCCAGAAAGAAGGTGAGTTACAAAGGGGTTTAAAAGTCAAATGAAGAATTTAGTATTTGATCCTGAAAGTAACACTGAAGGAACCATTGGAGTTTACTGAATGAGGGTAGGGGTATGCACACATGTATGTATGTGTGCATGCATGCCCGCACATGTGCAAGCGTGATAGGGAGAGACAAGATCACACTTAGACCTGTGTTTTAGAAGATCATTTTGATAACTGACTGGAGGATGGACTAGAATGGGGGAGACTCGAGGCAGAGAGCCCCCAAACCAGCAGACTATTGCAATAGTCCATGTGTGAGGAGATGAGAGCTGGCACCAGGATGGCAGTGTCAGAGGAGAGAAGAGGGAATATGAGAGAAGCTGTGAAAGAGGCAGAAATGACACAGTAAAGAGACAAAGATGGCACTGAGGTTGTAAGTTAAGGTGATTGGGAGGATGGTGGTGCCTTCAACACTTAAAAGGTAGTTAAGAAGAGGTGAAGAGCTACAAGTTTGGGGGGAAAGATAAAAGAGTTCAGTTTGGGACATACGGAGTATATGATTCAGTTCACAAATCTATCTTTTGCATCCATCTTTTACAATAGCATTTAGTATCTCAAACACACGACTGCAAAAATATAGAAATAAAATATTTTGAGACTTCTTCCAGAAATCACAACATGAAATAAGTGAATACATGATTACTAAAAATGTTTTCAATATTAAAAACCTATATACTCACAAGACTGTAGAAAATCAAAATCCATGATATTCACTTCCCTGCATGATTTATTAAAAGGTCTTAATAAGAGTTCTTAGCCAATAAAAAACACTTGTATTTCACAAGTCTCGTACTTCACACTAAGGAGCTAGGCTCATCAAATACAATTTCCAGACTGACTCTGATACAGAAATCTCTACTCAGGCATAATGACAAATGAGACACACACACACACACACACACACACACACACACACACACACATATATATACACATATAAATAGTATGTGACCCCTTAGCCTTCTCTGCATGTCAAAAGACAGTCTACACAACAACAGTGTTACTTACATAAAGGCTATTGTCAAAATTATATTTCAAACTTGTACATGTGATACTTACTATAGGAGAGTCATCAACAGAAACCCGACACACCGCTGTTCCAGCAGGACAAGAAACTCCATGAATGGGATTTAGAGCCTGACAGATGTTAATATAGAAATCTGGCTTGGTATCGGACAGATCGTCATTCTCATTATAGGCTTCATAGCCACCAGTTCGATGGATCAAAGGGCTGAGGTCAATAATGGAACTTCCATTTTTTACTGAACATTGCTCCTGTTGCAAGATTTTGGGTCATGTCATAAATCAGCACATGGAAAGACACAAGCAGCATCGATGTCAGAGGATTTCAAAACTCTACAACATAAGCCTGACTGCTAAGCTAATTTTCTTTTTTAAGTTTTTTCATATTTATTCTGATATCGTCCATCAAGTGTGTTTTATGGCTAACACAGCCTGGGTAGATTCAGATACCTTCAATGTCAGTGATAAAATTGTAATATGAAAGACAAGACACTGAAATCCAGAACAGATATATCAAAAGTCAAAGCAAGATCTGTTTCATAGTTCAATGGACTTACCTCTTTCTCACAAGCCAGTGGAGTGTGCCAGGAAAAGTAAAGAGTACATGTCTGTTTATCCAAGGAAACAAATACAGGTTTATTGGTCGCCCCAGAATTGTGTGTGCACACAAAGCTAATTACACTCTTATACTTCAGGGAAGTCTTGGAAGGGCAATGAGCTCCATCATCATAAACAAGCTGCAAGACTTGATCTACATACATTAGCCTGTTGTTCCAACTTCCAGCATTAATTTTGCTCAACCCAAAGCAAACACCTAAAATAAATGGAAAGGAAAAAAAATTAATGATATAATGTACTATTTTTCATTAGATTATTCCTTATATATTTAAACCTCATGCTTATTTTTAAATGGCTTACTATAACACTGTACATTTAAGGCTGCATCACTCATCTATCCATCAACTTCTAAAGTGTGATATACCTTCATCAATGCATCTGCAATATCACTGATTATGACATTCCTTCCAATGGCACCAACTATAACTTATCCACCCATTCTCATCCTGTATGACTCTCACCTTACATCTTCATGTCCTCTTTTACATCCTCCATAGAGGGTCTGAGAAACATATTGAGGAATTTCCTCTGGATCTTCCAACATGCCATAGATATCAATGGAGCACATGATCTGCCCAATGATTATCTCTCACTCTCACTGCTTAACCGTTATACATCTTTAATGATACTTCTCTGTGCAATTCTTTGTTGGTAATATATCAAGGCCTACTCATGCCACAGTTCCCATAGTAGTTTGGGTGACCTACAATTTCAATTTTTGGTCAACTGTTACTCCATGGCTCTCAAATAGCATGATAAGAAAAGTATTTCCATCTTCTAAAAGATGGGTCTCCATTTCAGGGAGAAGCCTGCATAATTTCTCAAAGGTAATTCAGTCTATCCTTCTTTTCATTCTATGCCTACTTCACTGTATTGCAGTGGTGTCCATTACATATATATGTGTTGATGGACCATCTGACTGATTTCCTTATGAGGATAGTAACGTCAAACCCTTTTGAGTGGCTAAGGATACCACTGAGGAAGTTTTGCAATGTTCTGGAGTTTGATTTTATTATTGCAAGGTAATCCACAAAAAACATCTAAGGTCACTATATCTACTATAGAGAATTACTCTTCCATCTGTACTCTACACTGGGCATCCTTCATTACTATGAAAAGTAACTTAGGCAAGCATACATTACTGAGTACTAAAAGTATAGTTTGACTTAATTTAGACATTATTCTCAAATTCACTTAATTTTTCATTGCCTTCAGGCAACGTAGCACTAAATTGTAGGCAGGTGCCAATCAACATTGTACACATTGAGATACAAAAAAGAGAGAAATGAGAATAATTTTTTAAAATACACAGATGGAAACAAAAAAGTTACTTGGGACACTAAGTGATTAAGTCTCCTGATTCTTTGCTCTTTCTTTTATACCACTTAAGATGTTTAGTTCATAATTTAATTTTTAGCAAAATTGGTAAAATAGCAGAATGAAAATATATTTTCCTCAGAGTACTTCAGCACAGAAAGATCTTGATGCCCTAGAGCATTAGGACTTTAAGAAGGAAACATTTTGGCACTTACCAACTCCAGAGGGGCAGTTTTTAGTCCCTCCACAAATGCCCATAGAAATTAATCCCTTTTCACTATAAGAAACTGAGTAGCCAGAATCATTCTTTAAGGAGTTCAGATCAAACAGATGGCCTATAAGAAAAGCGAAAACTTTAGTCTTTTAAATAACAGACATTTTGAAGGATTGGGAATCACAATGTTTCCAAGACAAGTTTCTATTCTTATGAGCACCATTATATTGTGTTGCCATCAGTGCTAAACTTAACAATCTATTGACACTCTCCTACTGAAATGGTATAAAAAATGTAACTAACAATACAGATATCTTTGTGTGGGTTGTACCACTTAAGCCCTGCATTTCTAACTGAAGGCCTTGGTATTTTCCTGGAGGCAGGTGGCTCAATGTGTTCTTCCTTCTGTTACTGTACAATAAGCACAATCTAGAGCTATGTCATTTAGGACCCTAAAGCCTTGGTTTCTTGATGGACTCTTCCAAATTGAGCCCTCTAAGTTTCCAGACATGAGGAACTTTGGAGAACCTCCAAGGTTCCCTTTTCCTTCGATCCCTACTGGAGAAGCCTGTGTCACATTCAGATGTGCTTACTGAGACAGCCCTCCCAATGCAACAGTAGGAAGGAGAAAGAGCTGAGCCAAGAACCCAAAAAAGGAGGCTATGTCAACTACAACAGAGGCATTCACTAATATGTCCAATCCTTCTTCTAAATCTAAACAGTCAGTGTGGTCCTTTCTCAAGAAAAGACTGACAAAAAAAACACAGGGATATATTCAAGTTAGGCTCCTTCACTTCAAAAGTGTATCTCCCAGAATCCCTCTGAGTATTTACCTGTAGCAGGATTGGTGACTTGACAGTTCTCCTGTACATTGCTCTTTAAAGGACATGCAGCTGAGGTTTGCCATGAGAAAGTATACTCACAGTCTTCCACTGCACTTATAAACATGGGCTTAGAATCCTACAGGCAAAGGACAGAAAGACTCCAGCATTATGAGGAGATGTAACAATACCAGCTTGTATCAAATTGCTGTGAACATTTAAAAAACATTCTCAATGCCTCTATGAGAGAAGGGGCAGTGTTATATTGTAATTACAGGGTGAGGAAAGAATTTGTTCCTAAAACAGAGCAGAGGTCAAGTATCAAACTCTAGGATTGAACTACCTTTCTGGAAAAAGCTATGCAAGTTTAAAAAACCAAGCCACAAAACAGCTTCCAGAGCAGCAGCTTCCAAGTAGGCTTATCTATCAGGCAACAAGTACTTACTTGAATGCCTCCCTATGTACTAAGTTCTGTGGTGCCTAAGGATGCTGTAGGAGGCCAAGGCATTGTGTCCTTTGATCTGGTAGACCAAAACAACTCCAAACACACCAACAAAATCTTTATACTATTACTGCTAATAATGATGATGATGACAACTAAAATTTGCAAAAGTCCTTTGTGAATATCATCTCATTTTATGTTTACAACCCTATGGAGTGGGTGCTAGTATTATTCCCATTTTACAGATAAGAAGACTGAGCTTGAGAGATAGTAAATTACTTGCCCAAGGTTGCAAAGCTAATAAAGATCTTGAGGTGGGATTATAACTCAGGTCTTCCTGACTGCCAAATCATCTTTTCAAAGCATACTGAAATTACCACAGAACCTTTAAAGGCTCTCTTCTGCAGTACACTGAGGTCAAATTCCTACTGACCCTATATATTCTTTCTTTCCCTATTTTTCATTAGATACTCATCTATGCACTCTCCCAAAGCTATATCTCTCCCTCTCTTCCTTTCCCTCCTTCTTTCCCTAATCTTCAGAGTTGATATTTATGACTCCATACTTGGACACAGGGCACAGAAATAAGAAACCTATTTAAAGGCTTCTAAGTACCCATGCCATTCCCTTCTACAGAGCTTCTATTCAAGCAGAACAGATAGACTTCATGATTAAGAGACTCCTCATATCTCAGTCTTTTAGGACATCAGAACTATTACTTCTAAAGAATAAAAACTGGTTGCCTACCACAATCTCTTTGCCCTGATAGCCAAATAGTTAGTTCAGCTTGGTCTGACTCCTGACTCCCTGACTACAGCCTCACACAGGCAGCTAGAACAATGCTCATTTAAGACTACAGGCATAGAACTGCCCCACAATCTGTAAGGTACTAAAAAAAATCAGCTTCTTAGGAAACTAATCAGATGCCACACACCAATTAGTTATAAAATACAATTATGGATATGAATGAAGGGAATGACAAGGAATCACTACATATGTGGATTCTATGAAATATCTTAAAGATGGGAGTTAAATACAAGCATGGTCAAGTAATTTAAACCTTCCAGAGTAGATATTTCTTGTGCCAAAGAAGAAATCTTAGTCACTGATAACAACACTACTGTACATCCTTTTGCCATCTTGGTTGTATGGCAAGCTATGCGAGACAGCTAGCTGACATGATGGATACTGTGCCAAGTTCAGATCCTGCCTCAAAATGCTGATTAGCTGTGTCATTTCTTCACTTATCCTATCTGGCTTCAGTTTCCTCCTCTATAAAAAAGAGATAGAGGCATCTACTTCACCAGATTGTGAAAATCAAAGGATAGGTGTAAAGCCCTCTGCAAAGTGCTAAATAAAGTGCTTTGTTCTACCCCACCAACAAAGGGCTATTTGATTGCTCCAGCTTAGAAATTCCCATCTACAATAGGACACAGTTGGCAGCTGTTAATATAGTAATGGTACTTACTACATGACTCTCACTGCATGTCAAGAAGATTGTTGTCATCTTTCTTCGAATCTTATCTGGGCACAGGTCTCCATTGCGATATTTCAGCATGGAAATGCCTTCCCCGCTCCATTGAGGGCCATTACTTACTCTGCCCAGGGTTGTATACTTAGAGTTCTCCACCAAGCAGACTGCTGCATCGGGAGGGCATGATCCTAAAACACAAATCAGAGAATAGCCTCTCCTCTTTTCCTTCTACCACATGGTACAATGCTGAGATTTCCAATAAAGCAACAACACGTCCAGAGACCCCCCTCAAGGACAAGTCCACAAAACTAGGGTCTCCACAGCACTCTACGCCTTCTCCTAGCTTAGTGATCAGAAAATGATCAGTTTTTTTTGCTGCTGCTACCTATCCCTATGCATTCTTATCTACAAAGTAGTTTATAAACTACTAACATCTAACTTTCAATATAAATTATATTTGAACTTTAGTTTTATTTAGCAGTGACAATACATTAAAGGCCACTATAAAAAACCATGTTTCCAAACAATAATTGTTTTCTCTTTTATTCTATTATATGACTAAACCCAACAATCACTGCAAGAAATAAGTTCCTGAATTTTATAAGTTTCTTTCTCCTTCAATGTTGTCTACCCTAACATAATAATAAAGATAATGAAGACCATCAGTTCTTGACAACTCATGACCAAATTAGTAACCCTTCCCTCACCAATGCCAGCCTGTGGGGCCAGCGATTTGCAGATGTTGATGAAGTAACGCTCTGTAGCACCAGTTCTTGTAACTGCTTCCCAATTGTCATTGTATCGTGATAGAGGAGAAAGGTCAAAGGAGTTTCCTTCATCATCTCTAAATTGAAGGACAGGAGATCAGTTCAGTCACAATTCAGTTATATATCTACTATATGCTAAATCAAACATTAGCATTACACCTCAACATCATAAACATCCTACCCATCTGTGCTTTGGTCAGTATCAGCAACAATATTGTTGATGTCTTGAAATTTCATGATTATTTCATGATGGCAAGTGTTCAAAAATGATTGGGGGGAAGGGTAGGCATACAGGATAGACATGATCATTTCAGTTCTTGACAAGAAAAATTTACCCAACACATGACATCACTGCCTCTAAAGGTTATTCAAAAGATATCATGATAATATACACTGTGTCTATAAGCCACTTCAATATACACCAATTATGAGAAGAATGTGCTTAACTGACTGAATGACTTCTGACAGTGGTTCTCAGCCTCATCATTTATTATCTGATAGCTACTATCCACAGTAGAGGCTATGAGCCTCTAAAAATTAACTTTGGGAAAAGAATAAATTTAAGTATGATTTTATCTGTTGATCCAGAAGGTTAAAAGTATAAACTAACTTACCTGAATGAACATTCAATGGACTCAAAAGGTGGGCAAGCATATTGGGTTCGCCACTCAAACAAGTAAGAACAATCTAAAGTTTCCTTCAAGAACACTGGCTAAAGAAGATTAAAAGTAAACAAATGTGTCACTATGATGATATAAAACTAGATGCAGTCATTTTAAAATCTGGACTTAAAATGAAAAATTACTTTTATACAGGAGTTTTCTCTCTCTCCTCTATAATAGAATATATTCCCTGTATGGCATCCTGGGATTCTTTCATTATGCCAAATATACTAACCTTTTGGGTGATGCGATCACAGTAAAAAAATATGGTTGTAGATCTTTGATATATTTTGTGGCATGTGTCCCCACTAGTGTAATTAATCTTTATTAATCCATTTTCATAAGTCAGCTTCTGGGTAAGTAACCCTATTTTAAAGGGGAATCAGAAGAAAAGACAAAAGTAAAACACTCAGATATATTATTTAACCTATACTTACATTAAACCAACCTTTTTAAAAATAATAATAATTGCAAATTACTGCAATATAGTGTTTTATGTTTTACAATGCATTTTTCATACATTAAAACCTCAGCTTTCCACATGATTACAGAGCTAGTGTCAAAAGAAAGATCTGAATACAACTCTTCCTGAATACAAAAGCAGTGATCTCTCCATTATTCCATGCTGCCTTTCTTAAATATAAATGACCACCCTGAAAACATCTTGGTCATCTCAGTGTTCCATGGTTATAGTGGTCATACAAATGAAGCTAATGCTCTTCACTTAACAACTTTGAAGGATGACTACAAAAACACTGATTCTCCAGGTGTTGGTTCTTTAAACTGAGTACCACTACAACCTTGTTTAAACTAGTTAGCAAGCTCATTATCAACAAGCAATTTAATGACACAGTGGAGGTATTAGATGTCAGAACATCAAATAACATTTCTAAGTCATTCTGTGACAGCTGTATTTAGTACTGCTACAGGCAATAGCTTCCCTAGTTTTCCATGTGTTGAAATACCTAACAAGTTGAAGAAAAGTCATTATCTTTCATTGCTAACAATTAATGAAAATAAAACAAAATCACTACAAGATCAAATGAGATATCTGTAAAAGCACTTCACAGTGTCTGACACACAGTAGGTGCTATATAAATGCTTATTCTCTTCCCCTCATAAGAATAAATTAGGATGTCAGAGAAACATAGAAAAATTTATGTGAAGTGAATCAGAGTAAAACAATATCCACAATAGCTAAAATAATTTAAATGAAGGTATAATTTAAAATGCAACCATAAAGAGATCAACTGGAGTAAATAATCTTGGTATCAGACAACAGATGATGAACTACACTGCCTTGCTTTTGAAAAAGAAGTGAAGGATTATGGGATCAGAATGCTGTCTACATCATCAGTTTTGCAGGCTTGTTTTTCTGTTATACAATACTTTCTGATGTTGGGAAATGACTGCTGTATACACATACACACCACAATCTCTAAAAGACATGAATAAAATTTAAAGAAAACAGAAAGTAAAACCAATCTAACATTTTGTCAATTTTCTGGATGAAAAAGTCAAATGAAATCTATAAAAGGAAAGAAGAAAGAGGTAGTTTATCCAACTCAAAGATGTAACTTAGCATCATGCCTTAAGTTCTCTCTTTAACATTATCCTGAGAAGAAGCAAATGCACCCTACCTGCAGTTTTCTGGAAAACCGGAGGCACTATCTTTTCCTGACATGATGATACTTTTTTAGAGCTGTCCACAGACTTGCACACATCTGAGGACAGGCTCCCACAGACCCGGAAGTAATACTTGTATTCACCCGCAGTCACTATTGTGTCATTTACAGCAAGGGCCTTCAGGTTATAAATGTGGCCGTGCCTTGGATCTTTCACCTCACAGTTGTCTCCTTTGAGGTCACATGTAGGAAAAAAATTTTAAGTGACAGAGCAAAGAGGAAAATGTAACACACACACATACATACATAATGTCTTCTTTATGATTTAAAAACTGAATAAAAAGAAAATGCAGAGCTTTATAAAAGGCATTTGATACTATTTTACCTTAGTAAAAATTAAAAATCAATTTTAGAAAAAAGCAGTTTGGGTTCTACAATGAATTACATTTTCCTAAGTCTGCTCTAAAGTTTTGCCTCTCCAAGTTTCTTCATATTAAAGAATTGAGAAACAATGAATTAAGGGGATATTAAAATGATCATATTAATACATTTGCAATGATTAATATGAACTTTTAGATGAATAGAAAACTTTTGGGATATAAAATGCCACCAGAACTCACCTTCTGCTCTGAGAATAGGACAAGCCTCTATGGTTCTCCACACAAATACATATTCACAATCTTCCTTATGTTGAAACACTGGTGATCCCTAAAAACATAAGCAGACAGCTCATTTGGGTACAAGTTGTTCTTTTTAGATTTATCAATGGCAGTCAACCATAAAATGGTAGTTTCAAACAAGTAACCTAGAAAGCATTTATCAAAAGATACGAGATTTAATTGCTACAAAATTAGCTTGGACACAAATACATGGCTATTCCTCAATACCTAGGAGTTAGTGTTTGACCTTTCTTGGTATACTCAAAGGCATGATGTCAATTATTTTCCCCATCTGTAACCTTAAATTCCTGAGACAAAAAGAAAAAAAAAGACATCTTCTATGTGAAGGCCTTTCCAGAGAGCTCCCAAAAAAGTTAAAAAAAAAAATCGGAAAGATTAAAATACATAAAAATGTAATTAAGAATAAGGTAAAGTTGGGGCAGCTAGGTGGCGCAGTGAGTAAGAACACCAGTCTCGGAGTTGGGATGACCCGGGATCGAATCCAGCCTCAGAAAATGAGCACCCACACATAAATCATGACTAGCTGTGTAACCTTGAGCAAGTTACTTAACCCCAATTGCTTTAAAAAAAAAAAAAAAAGGAATAAAGCAAAGTGTTTATCCAGAAACTTACAGGTGTCTGATCACATTCAAAGATGATACGTGTGGAGAAACGTTGATTTTCACATTTGTCACCATTCACATAAACAATACTCAGGGATCCATTAGCAGCAGTTTGAGGACTGATCTGTATAACACCTAAGTTTGTGCCTACGTCACCAGATTTTACACAAGATCCCAATGCACTGCCTGGAAGAATAAGAAAGACTAGCATTTTAGTAGAGTGTTTTTAAAATCCTAAGTCAAATGTTTTTAAAATCTCTTTATCCAAAGATATAAGAAAACCAAAATAAAAAGATAAAAGGGAAGGGAATGGATATGAAATTCGAAGTTTTAAAATTAAATGTTTCAAATATATATAAATACTATTATTAATACTATTTTGCAGGTAATTGAGAGATAAGATGTGCAGGCATTGGGGCACAGAGATTCACCTTGCCCTAATGGTAAAGTCGAAGGGGGTATGAGAGAAGATATGGGACAGAGCAGATTGGATGAGGGGATATCTCGTGGGACTATTCTGGGGTGGTGGGTAGGGGAAAAATGGGGAAAAAATTGTAACTCAAAATCTGGCGGAAATGAATGATGTAAACCAGAAGTTAATAAAGCATTTGTTTAATTGAAAGAAGGTCACATATTTAGAGCTAAAAAAAAAAAAGATAAAAGGGAATTCACCATGACATCCAGGAATATAAGGTAGAGGATTGCAAACATTTAAGTAGAAAGTTCTTTTTTTTCCTTCTGCTGAAGTATCAAGTGCAGTCCAAGGTTCTCTTGTTTTGCTCAGGCCACTTAGATCATATTCATTACCCGCAAGGTCTGAAAAGATATTTGAAAACATTGTACTTTCTTATTCAGAATGCACTATCTTAATGGATTAAAGAATATTCTCTTATAGTTACGACTTTCATTTAATTTAGGTTTACAGAATGAAAGCAAATTCACAAAAAGCTATTTTGGAAAAGAATCATAGATTTAGGGCTTGAAGGAACCTTAAGGCCATCCATGACCTACCCCTTCACTTTGCAGATTAGGAAATTGAGGCTCAAAAAACCCAAGTGATTTGCAGATGGTTACATAGATAGTAAGCAATAGATGCTGGAGAGACAATCTTTGCTTTTAGTATGCCAGGGTACAGCATTTATATAGACTGTACAATACTGTCACATAGAGCATATATATTTACATAGGGAAGAATATATATAGTTCCTGTCCCTCTGGCATCTTAAATGATTTTATTGCATATTTCTGAAATGAAAAGTGGTTAGGTTAAATTAACTTCTCAGGGCCTTGAATATATCCATTGAACACATAAGATTCTCTCTAGTTTCATGATCTTTCTAGCTTAGGTGTTATGTAGGCACCTTTTTATCTGAAGATACCACTACTGTTAGTGATAATGATCAGAATACAATTATAGTATTAGGAAAAACCCAGTGCAGAACCACCAATGGTCTTTTCTTGATTTTCCATTCTTTGTTTTGGAACTAAACTCCAAAGCCTTAAAACAACAAAGGCTTAAAAAGATTCTGAAGCTGCCTGACTTCTACTGCATACAATGTCAATAACACACACTATGTATAAAATCTTTTAGCACTGTTTTTTCTCATTTTATGTCTATAAAATTTCTTTCCAACTAGTCTAGTGAGCCAAAACCATGCCTTTTTCTTTTTGAACTTCAGGTTTATGGAGCCCAGTATCTTTCAGGATACAAGTTTCCACTGATGATGATGATTTTCTTTCCCCCTAAAATTATCCCTTCTATATAAAAAGACAGGACTATATAAATATATCAAATAAAAGTTAATTGAAAATAATTTATACATGGTGAATCTAAACACTACTGCTTATGAAACTTAGTACATTTCTCCCTAACATTTTTTGCCAATCAAGAACCAATCTTAAAATATATTTTCATTTCACTAATAAATTAGAAATACTCAATTTTTGCAAGGTACAAGTAGGCAAATTCTTTTATCTTCATAAATAGCAAAACTTTAGTGAAAATAACTAATATAATAGGGGACTAACATGGTATACACCTGCCTTCCTTCAAAACAAAACACACCTTAACCCCACCTTAACTAACACTCTCACACTCTCGGAACTTACCAGTAACTTGGCAATCCACTGGAGAGGGCACACAGGCTAAAGCTGTTTCAAACTCAAAGAAAGTATCATAGATCCCTAGTTCAGAATTAATGTCTTGACGCAGGAATTTGGGTGTTCCTAGGTAAATATCATTATTGCAGATAAAACGTATGATGAACGCATCTGAAGCACCTGTAGAAAAAAAAAAGGCCAGATTTCTGAAAAACAGAAGCAAAAGGAGATACAAATATATGCTAGTAAAAAACAATGAAACCCCTTTAAAACACTGATGCTGGGAAAGGAAATTAATCTTACAGGCTATACCAGGTTGTCAATCATGCTTCAGGGGAATACAATGTTGGTTATTTACATAACAATTTACCATACTATGACTGGTTTCAAGCTATAAACAAATTACATTTTCTGTCAACATTCTGAATATTCCAGGATCTTCTACTTCTTTCAAGTCCTCCCTTTAACTTATCGGCTCCTTTAAAAAAAATTCAAATGTCATTCAGATATCTTCCAGACAATTTCAATGTATAAAATTCTTTATCATTACAAAACAAAAAATTTTCTAATAGAAAATATTTTAAAGTTCTTTGATTTAAACTTGGCACGTAATAAGCTAAAAAATAGCTAACATTTATAGAACACTTTGGTCTACAAAGTGATTTACATATATTATCTCATTAGATGCTCACAACAGACTTGTAAGGCGGGTATAGCTATCATCCCATTTTTACAGATAGAGAAGTTAAGGCAGAGTGAAGTTAAGTGACGAGGTCAAGATCACAAGCTAATAAATATCTAGGTAGGACTGAAACTCAGGTTTTTCTAAGTCTAGCTCTATGCATTACTATAAACTGTACCTACATTAAAAAGGGAAGGGTAGAGAAAAAAATCTAACTTCTATGAGGGAAGCATGAGCATATTAAACAACTACGTGAAAAGCAAGGGAGATGTGGTAGGAAATTGTAGTTACCAAAACTATAGGAATGTAACAGAGATCAAATGATTGACTAATCAGTTTATCTTTTAACAGATGCTCAGGGAAATTTTATGAGAATTTCAAATTGATAACTAAGCCAATTAGCAAAAAAAAAATCATTTAAGTTTTGTTTTGTTGAGGTTTTTCTGAGGCGGTGAGGTTAGCCCTAAGATATAAGTCATCGCATGAACATCAGTAGCTTTAAGGAATCATTTGCTGATAAATTCCAAATTGTCACAAAGAAAAAGCAATATAGGTTGATAGGCATGGAATAACAGAGGCTCAGAATATATACCAATTATATATGAAAAAATGCCCTGAAAAAGAGTATCAGAGAAAATATAAAAAGGCATAGTGAATTAACTTTCAGAACTATTTTAGTCAAACCAAAAACTCACATTAGAACCAAATGTTTGAGAAAGCTAGGCTGGCCAAAAATCTAATAATCCTCATTTCTTCAACCCAGATTTCAAGTAGTAAGCAAAAAGTAAAGAATATAGGAGAATTCTGTTCTCACAAAAGATTTAATAGAAGGGCTTGTAGATACAGACTCAGCCTAGAATGAAACGTATGGAAGTATCAGAACTTTTGATAAAAATTTTGGCCATTTGACAAATTTTGAAGCTCCATTTCATAGTACTTAAAGCTCTGAGCTAGTTAGGCACAGTGGGGCTATTAATATTTAGTGCTGTTAATAGAAGCCATGAGAAGAAATGTTATGTAATGAATAAAGACTTGGGAAAACCTGAGATCAGGCCTTGCCTGTAATCTAGCCAGGCTGAGTGACACTAAGGAAGCCTGAAAGAAGCAAATTTGCACAGTAGAGACTACCTTGATAAAAACAAAATAAGTACTTCACCAGGCAGTGTCTATACCAATGAAATCACAGGTCCAATAATAAATTTTTTAAAAAAATTAATGACTTCCAATATCACTGACCCTTAGGCAAGTAGAAAAGCTCTAAAGCAACATTCTCAAAATGGCATTAAGAGCACAGCCCTGATAAAAATGCCCTAATTCAGAATGACTTCCATTCATGTCTTAACATGGAATAGAGTATTATTCCTGGCATCTAAATATTCACTGCAAGAACTGCATTAGCATTGTCTACCTAACTTACATCATAAAATTAATATAACAATATCCCCTAACAGAGGTGCTAAAGTATCCCCAAAAGCAACAAGAAAAAAGTAAGAAAATATGAGCTATTAATAGGTTTTCAGATAGAAAGGCAGAGCATATTGTCTATTTGGACAGTAAAATGTTAAAAATAATTATTTTCTTTTAGTTCAGCAAGAGACAGAAAGAACTATAATGGAATTCACCCTTTCAGGTTAAATAATCTTTATTAATATCCTTGGTGTGGTCCCTTATAACACGTAAGAATAAAACAAAACAAAAACTATAGGCCTTATAAATGAGAAACACAGACTATAAGAAAAAGGTAAGAAGATTAAGGGAGGGATGAGGGGAAGAGGAATTGGAAAGCAAAACAACATCATTAGACTAATAAAACACAATCAATGTCTTTTTAAAAATATTGTCATACTATGCCCAAAGGGCTATAAAATTGTAATATCCTTTGACCCAGCAATATCACTTCTAGATCTGTATCCCAAAGAGATCATAAAAATGGAATAAGGACCCGTATGTACAAAAATATTTATAGCAATTCTTTTTGTGGTGGCCAAGAATTGGAAATTGAGGGGATGCCCATTAATTGGGGAATGACTAAATAAGTTGTGGTATATGAATGTAATGTCTTATGCTATAAGACATAATGAGCAGGCAGACTTCAGAAAAACCTGGAAAGACTTATATGAACTGATGCTGAGTGAAGTGAGCAAAACCAGGAGAACATTGTACACATTAACAGTCACATCATGTGAGGACTAACTTTCAAAGACTTGGCTCTTCTCAGCAATGCAAGGACCTAAGACAACACCAAAAGACTCATGATAGAAAATGCTAGAAAGAACTATGGAGTTTGAATACAGATCAAAGCATACTATTTTCTCTCTTTTTTTGTTTTGTTCTCATGGTTCCTCCCACTAGTTCTAATTCTTTACAACATGACTAAGATGAAAATATGCTTAATATGAATGTATATGTAGAATCTATATCAGACTGCATGCCATTTTGGGGAGGGTAGGGGGAAATTTTAAACTCAAGAGCCTATAGAAGTGAATGTTGAAAACTAGGAATAAATAAATTTTTAAAATATAGTCAAAATTTTTACCAGAGAACAGAGGTACATTTTCTTTCAAGAATACCAAAAAAAAGAGGCCTACAAGATATACACAAACAGAGTTTGCCCAAAGAGTAAATGAGGGCCATACGATCACTCTTAATTTCTTATGTCAATGATTGAGATACATTTGGCTTTTAAGCTTACCTGAAGATGGTGAAAGGGCTCCTCTGTAGATAAGTGTTATAAAACCCTCTGTGGTTAAATGAAGACTTTTCTTAGCTCCAACTTGTCTTTCTGGTTGCAGGGTATTTAGGTCTCCTGATTTGATCTCTCCTTCACATCCAGCAGCCTCTTTCCCTTCTATCATCCCACAGACAGGCAGCGTTCCACAGATATTAAACTGGAAAGAGGGAGACATTTTATAAAAACAGCCATAGACATCATCTACATTATGCTATTTATTGCTGCATTACTTTCTCATCAGGTATTAATTATAAACAAAACATCTACCTCCTAAAAACAAAGCCCTCTGAACTTAAATAAAAGTTTAGTGATTTTGGGGGGTGGCTAGGTGATGCAGTGAATAGAGCACTGGCCCTGGAATCAGGAGGACCTAAGTCCAAAGCTGGCCTCAGACACTTGACACAATTACTAGCCATGTGACTTTGGGCATGTTGCTTAACCCCAACGGCCCTCCAAAAAGCCAAAAAAAGAAAGTTTCATGATTCTGCACTTTTTAGTACTGACAATTTAGAGATTTTAAATTGCTTTTGATCCCACTGTTTCATGAGTTGCCGGGTCGTGTGGTTGAGAGACATGGAGTACAACTAGCTGTGAAGAGCTGAGAGAATATCACACAGAGGGCAATGAAGTGGTGCATGTTTGGGGTGAAAATGATACAACAGAAAAATTAAGAATTTCAAAGAAAAACGAGAACCGAGTTAGTCTTCGTGGAAAGACATGTTTCCAAAAAAAGGGGGGCCTGCAGGATGGTCACATAATAAGAAGTACACAACCTGAATGCTCCTCTAGTATATTCATGTCAAAATCAACTGAGGTAGGTCTTTAGCCCATTGGGTGGCCCTGCCTTTGGTGAACTTAAAGAGTAACATGGACAAGAATTTGGTCAGGGACAGATAGGTTATGATTTGTACCATTGGAACCAAATCAAGATCACAGATCCATTTGTATGAGCTGACCCTACTATCCTACCTTAAGTATTGGCTGAATTTGTAGAAATGCATGCATTGAATATACTACCCTTCCCCCTTGGTAAAGGATGTGATTTTAGGTTTTAAAATACAAGTCAATCAATTATTTCCCTCAAATTTGACAATAATTTCACTAAAAGCTTGCACACTAGAGAGCAAGAGATACAGAAACTTAGTTTTTAAGTCTCAGGCTTCCATATGAGCACACTGTCATCTACAAATAGGAGCATCTTAAGGATCTCTTCATCTTAGGAAATTCCTCCTCCATTTGGACTCTGCAATGGACATCTTCCACAAAAAACAGCAAATATATATGGCCACATTCCTAACTCTACAAGGCCCTAGAAACCTCTCCAGCCCTGATTTTATATATTGGAAGCATCCTCCATCCTTGTGACTGGCTGGTTCCACCCAGAACCACGATTTTAAGGAGGAAGCCCATATCATCCATGTCTTCAGTCCTCTCTAGGCTACATTCCTGACTCCCCTGGCATACTCCAGAAACCTATTCTCACTGGAAGTTCACGCCAGCCCTAGACTCCACACGATGGAGGTGGCTTCTTTCTTTGATGGTGGGGGGGGGGGGGTTGGTGCTTGGTGGGGTGGGAAGAAGAGAGTTCCTTCCAGAATTTCCACTTAAAGGAGGAAGAGCAGTAATTTCCATTACCCTCCAAGCTGCACTCTGGACACTCCCAGACTTTCACTACAAAGCTAGGTACCTTCATCTCTTCCTAGCTTCAACCTGCATCTTTTAGCCTTTCAGCTATCTTTTATTTGTTGTCTTCTCCCATCAGAATGTAAACTCTGTAAGGTCAGGATCTGTCTTATTGTTCATGTTTATATTTCCACAGTTTAGCATAGTGCCCGACACATAGTAAGCACTTAACAAATATTTGTTGACTTGACTTGCATCTCTTAAGAATAGAACACCGGCCCTGGAGTCAGGAGGACCTGAGTTCAAATCTGACCTCAGACATTTGACATGCTTACTAGCTGTGTGACCTTGGGCAAGTCACTTAATCCCAATTTCCCTGCACTCCCCCCTTCCAAAGAGAAAAAAAAAACAACCCTAAACATCAAACAAAATCACAATCACTTCTTTGACTCATATAAAAGAGTTCCTTGGGCATCCCTCTGCAACAGTGATATAAAATTTTATGACATGAAAAGATATCTCACCTCACACCTTTGTGTAAATGGAAGATTCATAGGTGTCAAACATCACATATAATTTCAGGGGTGTTTTGGTTTGTTTTTTTTTCCACTACATTGATCAGTTACTTTTTTTCTTCTTGCTGGTTTTTTTTTTCTTTTAAAAAATATTACTTGTCATAGGACATGACCCTCTTGGAAGGGTTAAAGAGAAGAAACACATAGGGGGGGAAATTTACAGGGTGCAAAGACAAATGATACCAACACATTTTATTTCAAAAACAAACAAACAAAACTGTTAGTTCAACCAAAAGAAAGGGGAAAAAATAAATTTATTAAAGTTCTTTCCTTTCCTTAACAAATTATACCAGCCTTCAGGTACACCCAGATATTCTAAGAAAAGGATTTTAACCTTGGGTTCATGGATAGATTTCAGGGGATCTGTAATTTTTTAAAAATATTTTGATAACTGTATTTCAATATAACCATTTTCCTTTGTAATCCTATGTATTGTTTTAAAAAATATTATTCTGAGATGGAATCCACATAAGTAGGCCTTGCCTGACTGCACAAGGGGTCCCTGACACACAAAAAAAGGTTAAAAAGTAGTCTATGAAGTCACAAGTACTCTATTCCATTACATTCTAAAAACCTCCATTTGTTCTGTACCTTAATATAGGATGTGCTTTCTAGCATGTTCATCTACATGAGTATCTATATATCCACTCCTTCTCTGACTGTATTTACTGGCAACCAAGGGATATAAGCAGTTACCTTACATCTCAGAATTTCTGTTTGCTAAACTGCTCTGCACACAGCGCTAAAGCCTTGAAAGGTCTACCATGCTAATACCTACATTCCCTGCTGGAGGAAGGAAGGAGGCACAGCTTTAACTGGAAGCCCCAGAAGGGCCACCCCCTTAGGCTGTCCCTATTTCACAAGCTTGTTATAAGCTCTTCTCTTTTCTCACTTTGGTATAGCAATGGCATTCTTATTTTTCTTTGGGTTTTATTAAACCATCTTATCAAATAAGAAAAGTTCACTTATTTTCAAACAGAAACTTCCCTCTTCTGGACATCTGGTTTTGCTAGTAGTATTAAAAATGTAGAGCTCAAAGAAGTCCAAATGTGGGTGGTTATTTTTCCCCATTTAATTAAATGCCAGTTTCCAATGGAAATATAAATAAACCTTGATCCTTTTCTCCAGTTATAACATCATGCACATACATTTAGGAAGTATATTCAGGAGGTTCTATGGCACATAGTCAACCAGGGTGTTTCCTTTTTCTCCTTAATTGAGTAACATAACCACTGTTTCCTTTGGACCCTACAATTTCTCAGTAACAGAACACTAGATCATGCTGGAATGTGCTAAAAGAAAGACAAACTTTGCAAATGAAAGATGTAAAATGCAAGACCAGGTCTTCCTATCTTGCCCAAACTTGGAGTGAAATGGCTACTGTTAGGCCCACTCCCTCTATTTATTAGCACAGCAGCTTTGATCTCTTCCATTCTGATCCAGGCTGGTTCACCCTAGGCAGTCTGGCTGTCCCCTACTCCAAGGGCTTACTATATTGATGGCAGTCTTAGTTTGAACACTAGAATGGCTTAGTATACTAAGGCTCAGAATTCCAGAGCTCAAATGATTTAGTAGTCCAACTAAAATGTCTCTTTCCAAAGTAGAACATTAGTTTCCTAATAAAAACATAGATAAGATGCCATTTATTTATTTATTCATTCATTTATTTCCCCTCTCTAGATTCTCCTTTCTGCTTGAAGACAAAGTCATCATTCCAACAGGCAAGCTTTGCCCAGGTGGAAGGGACTGTAATAGCTGCTTCTTATAGTGACAAAAATGTACAGAGCACTAGACCAGGAGTCAAGAAGACTAGAGTTCACACTCAAACATATTCTTTCACTTAGAAATACCACTACTAGATCTGCATCCCAAAGAGATGAAAGAAAAGAGAAAAGGACCTTTTGATACAAAAATATTTGTAGCAACTCTTTTTGTGGTGGCAAAAAATTGGAAATTGAGGGAATGCTCACCAATTGGGGAATGGCCAAACAAGTAATGGTATATAATTATAATGGAATACTACTGTGATATAAGAAACAATTAGCAGAATGCTTTCAGAAAAACCTGGGAAGACTTCTATGAACTGATACAAAGTTAAGTGAGGAGAACCAAGAGAAGACTATACACAGTGAAAACAATATTGTAAGAATGATCAAGTGTGAAAGATTTAGCTACTCTGATCAAGACAATGATCCAAGACAGTTTCAAAGGGCACACGACAAAAAACTCCAAATAGTAATTGAAGAACAGGCTTTTCACTTTATTTTTCTTGGTTTTGCATGTGAATGTCTTCTTTGGCAACATGGTTAATATGGAAATATGCTTTGCATGAACTCACATGTATAATCAGTATCATAATGATTGCCTTCTCAAAGGATGGGTGAGGGGCACAGGGAGGGAAAGAATATGGAACTCAAAAATTTTTTAAATGAATGTTAAATATGTTTACATATAATCGGGAAATATTTAATGAGATAAATAAAATATATTCTTTGGGGAAAAAAAAGAGGAGGACAAGACCTAAGTTCAAATCTGGCCTCAGACTCTTACTACCTATATGACCTAAGTAAGTTGCTTACCTGCTGGCTGCCTCAGTTTTCTCATCTGTAAAATGGGTATCTATAAAATAGACACCCATACCTCCTACCTCTCAGGGTTGTTGTGAGCCATCAAATGAGATAATATTTGTAAAGTACTTTGCAAACATAAAATATTACATAAATGCTAACTACCATCATTTTAAAACAATTCAGTCATTCATAATTAAATGAAACTTTAGTATAACTCTTACCATAAAAGACTTTCCAACACCAGAGACTACATAGCCATTTGGTTTAGTTAATGGGTCAAAATTAAACACAAATCCACTATTTGGATCCTGTATAGAGCAGGCCTAAAAAAGAGACAAAGATATATACACATATACAAAAATTCCATAGAAACAAAGTACAAAGTCCCTTGTAAAGAATTAGTCACCTACGTATAAAATTGTTTATTTCCTCACAATCAGTAGTAAGAGGAGTCAATAGGAGGCAGGAAGGAAGTTAACTTTAAAATTACAATAAAGTACAAAATACATTTGCCTGTGAAGTTTTAGAAGTATAGAATCTACTTCCTGACTTTTCAATGATACCCAAGGAATATTCTCATCGACCCCTTTCAGTAACACGTCATAAGTATACATAAATGACCCTGTAGAATTCTCTTGATAATAAACTATAGGGTTAGCATATTTATGTGATCTAACTAACAGTTTATTACCAAATACCTACAAAAAGGTAAATGGGATATATTAGGAAAAAAAGCTGGTTCTTTAACAAAAAGTTAAACATATATCATTTTTCCAATAAATTTTAATAAATCTAATGTCTAATATCTCTTCCTCAATCCTTCTGTAACTTGACCTATCTTCCATTTACACACAAAATATTATATTCCAAAAGATGAAGCTATCTCCTTCAGCCTCTTGTTCTCCAGGTTTATTACCCCACTCCACTTCCCTCACCACATGCAGGCCCTGTCAGAAATCAGTAACTGAGCAGCAGCCATGTAAATTGCACTCCATCATAACTAGCCAACATAGGATCCAAATTTTCACTTTCTAGTTTCCAGTTCACTTGATATTTAGCCAAGCTCCTGGAAAATAAACCTCTGAGATGTGAGCAATGAAGTGCTGGATTTAGGCTAAACTATATTTATATAGTAGGCAAGGTAGAAAAAATATGAACAACTCTAGGACTGTCATTTCTGATTCCACTCAAAGAGCTTTACCTATTTCCTCATCTAGCTAAAAGCAATCACCAATGGTTGTGGTAGACAAAGGCAGACCACAGCATACTGTCTACTCAAAGCAATGTGGATACTTCAAAAGTTTGTAGCTCTAGCTACACTTGTAGCACATCATACAAAAGTTTATACAAAGTGTAGCTACACTGAAGCATATCATACAAAGTTAAACATGGGACTGGCCTAACAGGATCCCAATTTTAATGCAAGGGAAATATTCTTGAGATTAGGCCACAAAAGAACAAGAAAAAGAGCAGACATAGCACTTTAAAAATATTAAAAAAAAACAAACAAACATTTCCTCTATGAATTAAATCTGATGTTTTCAATACTTAAGATTCTGGATCCAAGAATACCTCCTGTAATTTTGATATGTTGCCACTCAGTGTTGGGTAGCAAATCTGAATGGCAATCATGGTTTTCCTAAATTCAAGACAGTAGTTTTCTGTCCCACTTTTATGGCAAATTATAATTACTGATTTTCAAACTATAGTTTTGTGGTAAAATACACCTCTTTGCTAAGTCTTGGGCTACTTCATTAGAACAATTTTACAAAAAGAATCTGAGGATACATGAGTATCTTTTATTTCCTAATTCTTGATTGCTCCTAAAACAGTCTTAATAACCTATGAAGACTAAATTAAATTCAGGGTGAATTTTTCAAAGTAAGAAATGAATTTATTAACATTTCCAAGGGAAGATAACAATCTTAAGACTGCTTTCTGCTACTTAAAATACTGTCAGTTGAATTTTCCAGCCACAAGTTTTCTAGCCCCTTTTCTGTATGCTTCCAGAGTGATTTTCCATGCTTTTTTATTCTCTAATTCTGTTGTAACATATATGTTTAAGATACAGACACATAGCTAAAGGGGCAAAATAGGGCTTAAAACCCTAAGTTTATCTTCCATCTTATTGACCACTTCCAGTACTATCAACTAACATATATTCAATATATACTCAATATACTCAACAAGAATTCTTATTATCGCCTTAATCTACTCTTGGGGGCAAGGTTCCTGATTGACTTACTCTGTCTTTAATGATTGTAAGTTATTGATTTTACAAACCTTTTTACCATTTTTCTAAGATATTGTTTCAGATAGAAAATCAACCCCCCCCTCCTTTTTTAAAACTAGCTTTATCATAAATGTTGTAACTATTTCTTTCCTTTCCATGTTCTCTGATTTATGGTAGAGAAAACACTCACCTGATTTTCATCAGTTGTTTTGATTGGACAAGCAGCTTCTGTATTCCATAAGAAAGTTGCAGTACATTCCCGAATGATAGAAAATACTGGGTGGGTGTTCTGAGAAATCAAATCCAAGAGAGCAGAAAACACAAAGATCACAGTGTGACAAAAAGTTCATTTAACAGTCCTAGTCTCAAAGCCTCTGACTATGAACTACATAGCAGAAGGAAAAGTCCTTTTTCTTGTCTGAATTTTACTTTTCTATCTACAAAAATGGGAAAATACCATATCCCCTCCCCTAAGGATTAATGTAAGATTCAAATGAAATTATCTATGCTTTACAATTCCCAGGTGCTATGTTAACATAGAACACAACTGTTTAGATGGAAAGAACTGTTGATGATTTTGTCTTTGTCTCCACTGCATGTAGCAAAGCCTTACACGTAGTTGATATACGGTACATGCTTGCTGAATCAAACTAAAATGTAAGGTATTATGATGAAACTTTAAAAAGAACAGTTTTGAGGCATGCCAAAATGATTTCTCAGAATTAAGTTTTCATGTTATTGATAATTGCAAAAGCCACTCAAAGAAATGAGGGAAAATTAACTTAGATAATAGATTCTCAGATTTACTTTCTTCCTGCAGGGAAGTTGCTCATCTTATACATGATATTTACTTGCTTCTACTTTTGTAATTTGACAAGAGAGAAGTAAAGAAGAGATTCAAGAGACATTAGTCAATCAACAAGCACTTACTAAACACCTACTATGTACCAGGGTTGGAAATACAGATTATAAAAATATAAATGGATGAACAGAAAAACAAATAAATGGAAAAATCCCTATTCCCATGGACCTTACATTCTATGAGCAGGAAAAAACATGTACATATCCAAATTAATAGAAAATAAAAATGAGATTTAGAAGTAAGAGGGAAATTAAGACCTCATATAGTCCAACCCTATTGTTTTACAGCTCAAGAAACTAACACAAATGGAAGTCAAGAGTCTTGCCCACAAAGGAAGCAACAGAATTTGTTGTTTCAAAAGATTGAAACCAAGGTATTTTTACTTCAAATCAAGTGCTATTTCCACTGTTAAATGCTGTCATTTCTGTTTGGTACTACAGGTGTGAGTGTCAACAGTACAGGAAGTGTTCAGAAAGAGTAGGAGCAAGTAGCTATGTAACACTACTATAAGATCCCAAATGAAAGTAGAAAACAAATGGGAAACATATCATACTCAGGGCAAGAAAAGTAGAAGGGCCCTGTAGCTCTTAGTGTAGTTCTTTCCTGTTCTATTTATAACAAAAGGTCCAGCCACATGCAATCTAGTGAATGTGTTTTACCTTTCCTGTCTGTAATACACACCACTGAACATCAATAAAATAAAACTCAGGAAAAGACTACTTGGCTTAAAAATAAAAATGTACTCTTGATTTTCCTATACTAAGCCCAATGAGCATTTTAGTATAGTTTACTGTTAATTATACTGTTGAAGCACAATTGAATTTATTTTGAAATAACTTTTGACACGGAGCTCAAATGTAGATTTTTGTTCATATTTCTTTATGAAAATTAAAATTACTGATTTATCAAATATCCCGGATTTTAACTAAAGATTTAATTAATGGAAGCCATTTCTGGACTATTCGTGAATCAAAATATCCTTGGGCATGAAAGAATTCCCAAGGAGGGGAGGCTAGGTGGCGTAGTGAATAGAGCACTAGCCCTGGAGTCAGGAGGACCTGAGTTCAAATCTGGCCTCAGACACTTAACACACACAAAAAAACTAGCCATGTGACCTTGGGCAAGTCACTTAGCCCCAATTGCCCTACCTTCTCTCCAAAAACAAACAAACAAACAAAAAAAGAGTACCCAAGGATAGGGGGGGAAAATCTCAAGACTATGTACCAAAGTCTTTGGGTTTTATAGTTTCTATCATTCTACAGATAAAGAAACTGAAGCATATGAGTGACTTGCCCACAGAAATTGTAGAATCTCAGAAAAGTCAACAAGACTCTCTTTATATATAAAATGAAAGAGTTGGACTAAAAGAATTGCAAAATTCTTGCTAGCTCTGACATTTCATGTCTTTACTATTCTGAAGTCAAACTTAAATGATCCATACACCCAGCAACAATAAAGATACTGAATTTTTTATTAAAAATTTGAAGAATCTTTATAATTGCATAAGAGTTATACTGTTATTAAGAGTCCCACATTAATGTGCTACACATATGATACACACTTGAGACTTCTATAGACATTATAAAATTAATGATGCTCTTATAGAAATAATTTTTAAATTTAAGCTTCATGAGTTAGATTTTCCTCTCAGCTGAGTTCATATAATCCACTGAGTTCTCTTTTCTCACCTTTTCTACATTTCAACCTCCCTCCCCATAATCATCATCTATTCTCTTTCCTTTTATTCCAGTCTTTAAAGAGGTGAACCTTTTTCTCTCAAAGGTTAACCCATCTACATTTGCCTTTTTCATACCCTATTCATCAGACTGTCCTCATAATCACTGCTTCCCCAGTCTTTTCCTATTTACTAGTTCCTTCCATGATGTCTGAAAAAAATGCCCAAGTTTTCCTCATCCTAAAAAACTCTCAAGAGATTTTATATCCCTTCAAGCTATTATCCTCACCTCTCCTACATTTAGAAAAGGCTATCTAAATCCACTGTCTCCACTTCCATCCCCCATCACAACCTCATCACAGTATCTGATAGAGTTTACTATCTTCTCTTCCTAGACATTCTTTTCTATGGTTTCATGACATTTTATACTCCTATCTGTTTGACTCCTCCTTATCAGTCACCTATCCTAGTTCAACATGCTTGTCAAACCACATTTTCTGCTTGTGACTCTGTTCCAAAGATACTAGGCCATTTACTTTCTATATATTCCCTCACTTGGTGACCTCATCAACTCCTAAAATTCAACTATCATCTCTATGCTGAAGATTCAGACGTGTGTATATGCACATGTACACATACATGTGTGTATACACAGATTTACACACACATGTACACAATACATATATATTTAAAAATCAAGTTCCAGTCTTCCCTGTGCCCAGCTCCATTTCACCTACTGCCTATTAGACATTTCAAATAGGACAATCTAACCTATGTTTGTGCCAAATTGACCTATCTACTGTTTCTTACAAATGACATTCTATCTCCCACCATTGCTCTGGATGCCCAGGAAACTTAAAATACATTCCCTTCTTACTTCCATCTCTTATAATCCCTTATTTTGCCCCAAAATCTGCTCCAGGGTTGTCTTCCACATAAAACCTTTCCTAACCCCTCCCTCCCCCAGTAGCCAGTGTCCTGTCCACCAAAAAAAACAAAAAACAAAAAACATATATATATATATATGTATATACATATTTATGTGTGTGTGTATTACCTTGCTTTATTCAGTATAATATCTATGTACATGCCATCTCCCCCAAAAGAAAGTAGGCTCTTTGAGGGCAGGGCTGATTTTATTTTTGACTATATCCCAAGGGCCTAGCACAGAGTAGATACTTAATGCATAAACTGCTTTTAGACTTCTTTAATTATCCTAATTTCTCTACTTACTAGTCCCCCAATGAAGTTAATACTCTCAGGGCCCCAGTTTTTGTAAAATAATGAGGTTGTAGTAGGTAATCAAAACAGCATTTCGGTGACCATGTAATATTTTAGTTTTGCTTTCTACACTACTAATAAAAAAAATCCTTAAAAATTCGTTACAACTTACCAGACTTCCTCTAGAACAGATAAGATGGATTCTTGTGGAATAAGTAGTGGTCTTTCCTTCACTATTAACACATGAAGAGCCATTCACATACTCTAGAATGAGGCTACCATTGCCATCAATTACAGGCCCTGTTTTGGCAACCCCTAAGTTGCTGATTGCCACTGCTTCAAAAAATGAATCCTAGGAAGAAAACAGAAGGTTTTGCTAAGTTTTGTTGTTGTTGCCTTTCATAAAAAGAAAACACTAGACCTAGTTCATCATCAATACTACAGAATAATCTCTTAAAAATTACACTAAAGGGTGGAACCAAGATGGTGGAATAAAGGCAGGGATTCACCTGAGCTCTCCCCCCAGGCTCCTCCAAATACCCCTAAATAGTTACTCTAAATAAATTCTAGAGTGGCAGAACCCAAAAAAAGATGAAATGAAACCATTTTCTAGCCCAAGACAACTTAGAAAGTCAAAAGGAAAGGTCTGCTGCACCAAGGTGGGAGAGGAACAGGCCAGCATAGGCTGCACCAGTACAGACCAGGCCCCAGAAAACCAGGAGCAGGCCTTGAGAATGACTGAACCAGTGGCAGCAGTAGCATCTTCCAGACCTCTCAGCCCACAAACAGTAAGGGGGTCAGACGACAGGTCTGAAAGAGATTTACAGGGGTCCCTTTGCTGGCACGAGGGTCACGACTCTTGTTTCATTGCCTATACTTGGATCTAGGTCACAGTCCTAGGTCTTAGTCCCAGTGTGAGGAAGTACACTCGCACAGCAGAGCTTGTGAGTGCAGGAGAGTGGGGACTCTGGTCACATTTCCAGAGCAGAAAAGAGTGCTTGTGGTCACTCACAAACCAGTGCACAGTACAGGAGAGTAGTAAACACACCTCTCCCTAGAATCCTAGATCATACCACCTTGGAAGAATTAAAAACTTACAAGTCCCCACAATTACCTCTGAAAATAGCTGCACAAAAAGCCTGAAGTTTGGGAGAGTGCCCCTCCACCTGGGAAGCAGAGCCCCACTTTAGCATAGAGTTAAAAATCAAAAAAGTAGATTGGAAATGAGCAAACGGAAAAAAAAATCTGAGCATAAAAAGTTACTGTAAAACGCGTACTCAGAAGACAACAAAGTCAAAATTCCTGCCTCTAAATCCTCAAAGAAAAATATGAATTGGTCTCAAGCCATGGAAGAGCTTAAAAAGGGCAGAAGATGCAGCAATACTTTAAAGATTATAGGTCTTCCACGGAGCAGCTAGGTGGCGCAGTGAGGAAGAGCACCAGCCCCGACGTCGGGATGACGCGGGATGGGTCCCAGCCTCAGAAAATGAGCCCCCACACATAAACAATGACTGACCATGTAACCTTGAGCAAGTTACTTAACCCCAATTGTTTTAAAAATATATATATTATAGGTCTTCCAGAAAACACACACAACAAGAAAACATTTTTTAAACACACACACTCCATGCTTTAGATTATTACACTTGAAAATCTCCCACAATTATTGGAAAAGAGTCCAATTAATAAAGATGACAAAAGAAGAGAATAGTCAATATCACAGGGGTAATGACAAGCATACTAGTATGTTGCTGGTGGAGTTCTGAAATAGTACAACCATTTAGAAAAGCAATTTGGAATTATGCAAATAAAATCATTAAAATGTGTATGGACCATTCTTAGGCCTATACTCTCATGGAGGTCACTTATAAGAAGAAAGTCCCCAAATACCCCACAATATGTATAGCAGTACTTTTCATGACAAAGAATTGGAAACAAAGTAGACACCCATTGAGTGGGGAATGGATGAACATATTTTAGTTATATGATATTACTCTTCTATAAGAAATTACTAACATGATAAACACAAAGAAGCATGGAAAGAACTACATGAACTGATTCAGAGAAAATCAAGTGGAGCCTAGAAAACAATATTCATAATGACTACAAAAAGTAAACGGGAAGAACCATGCAAAAAATATCAAAAGTGAGTCGAAAGCATGAGTCAAAAGAAGAGATATGAGAAGATGCTCCCACTCTGCCCTTTTTGTAGAGGTGGGAGGTCCACAAGTGTTTTACGATGCATATATTTTTAGACTTTTTTTCAATGTATTGATCAGTAATACTGATTTTTCCCCTCTATTTCTTTTGTGTGTGTGTGTCTTAAAAATATAGTTGTTATGTGTGATGTCTCTCCAAGAAAAGAAGGACAGATACTTGGAGGAGACTATAGTAATGCTTTCAAAGACATCAATAATACTTATTTTAATAAAAGGAAGAAAAATAGAATCAAAAGAACACCAAATGAAAGAAATCCAAGTTTAGCTCACAAAGAAGCACTATGGTCAAAAGTCCAAAAACAAAGTGAAACAACAAAGATCTTAAGCAATGAAAAGAAAGTCCTTTGCTGACAAAGAAAAATTAGTTGAAATTGCTCAGGACTCCTTATAGTCAAGAGAAAATTTGGAATGATAGTCCAAAAACAATGGAAATCAATCTGCACTCCTAAAATAATAATCTATTAAACTAAACTTAATTATCAATTTTAAAAAGATGTACTTTGACCAAAAGAAAGAAATTAAGGTATTCTTTCAAAAGAAATCGGAAGTGAGCAGGATATTAGATATGTTAATTCAAATGAAAGAAGGTAAAGAGTAAATAAGAAAAAAAATAAAACAATGAAATCAGTTCTAGAACTGGACAAGAATATGGGGCTTTTAAACTCCCACATTCTTTGGGACTTTGAGAACAAAAAGATATTTTAAGAACAGGTATTTCAGCAGGAGAACTTCTTCAAGCAGGGGTTAACTACCTTCAGACTACTTCCCAGTCCAAGAGATTATTGGGGTCCCAGAAGGACATAGGTCCAGAGGAAGGATAGTCAGATAGTAATGGAAAAAGCTAAGAGAAAGGCTGATCCCTGTGCTGTGGGATACAGAATACTCCCACCACAAAATACTGTGTCCCTCATGGATATCCTGAGAATGAGACTCTTTAGAAGATTCTTTTTAAAAAAAGAAATGTTAGGAGAAAGAATATGGAAGAAATCTATAATCTCACTAACAAGCAAGATGATTAGAGAAGGCAATGAAGCTTTAATTCTTTAGAATCCCTACCTTATATGAGTTATAAAAAGAAAACCAAAGCATTATATAAGCACAAAGTCTATGAATGAGAACATAAATTCAAGAAAGGTAAAGGAATAGAAAGTGACTGAATTAAGATAATATGCTTTTAAAATCAGTATTTGAAATTAATGCCCTTCAAGCTACAAAATAGATTATAAGCAGAGAGGTGATAAGCAAGGGGTGATTCTATTCTTAACTGAGACATGAAAGGGGTTTAAAAAATTAAATTTGGGGAACTTAAGATCAGGCAGAGAACTAAATAGAAAGGAAAGAATCTGCAGGAAGTGATTAGGGTTATCATAAGGGAAACAAACTGTGGAGACTAACTCATGATTTAAAAGAAGAGAGAAAATAATGTAAAAGAATTAAATAGAAAACACAAATTTATGAAGTTAGGATTAAACTCATTAACAAAACAAAATGGAATTGAAGAACATGTAAGAAAACAAAACCTAACAATTTGCTGCATTTAAAGTACAAACATAACTTTTTCGTAGTGAATAGTTTTCAGATTTATTGCTGTGGTATCTTTATTTATATTTTATTTTTTTAATTTTACAATACTCACTAGCAAAAATGATCTCTAATTCTTTTTCTCCTTCCTGATTTAGGTACTGATTTCATAAGAATATGAATGAGTAATTTATGATTTCTTTTATGTTCTAGCAGATGTTCAATTCTGGTAAAGGTACAACATGAGATTTAAAATGAGTATATTCTTTAATATTTTCATTCAGAAGTCACCATGAGTCTTTTCCTTTTCCTTTTTTTTTTTTTTTTTTTTTTTGGTGGGGAGGGGATGGTGATAATTTGTACAGCTCCATGTTCTCATGTTTGTTTTGGTGTTAGATACATCCCACACTGAAAAAGGATCATTAAGGTTAGTTATATTAACCCTATACACACATTTTTATGAATGCTAGTCATTCATTTCTATGGTACCTTTGAGTATAATGTAGTTTCTGTCATTTTATTAATTTTATCTGAAGTCAGATTGCAACTTCTGTTTTGGGGGGAATTCTTCAAAGCACAGTAAAATATGTTCCAACTCACTTTTATTCCCTATGCCTTTACATTTTTTAAAACCTGTTTCTTGTGTGAAAAAAGTTAGAATTAATTTTGTTCATCCATTCTTCCACTCCCCTTCATTCACACTTAAAATTATTTCATTAATGTTCTGTTTGTAGTTGTTAAATCTTCTTGACTACATTAAATTCTTTTGCAATGATCTTTATCTTCTTTTTAATAAAGTCAGAAGTTAGTTCTTACAATTTGTATGGCTCACAGTAATTTGTTTTTTTAAAGTTTTACAGATGCTTTTTTAATACCAATCCCCTTTACCTCCTCTCCCCGCCATTCAACCATTCCCTGAAATTGAGAAAAATTAATTAAAACTAACCACCACAAGACCTAGTTCTGACAGTATATGCAAAATTACACAAATATGATTCCTTCCACCTCTCTACTAATAAGTGTATTTCATCATCTATCTTCTAGAACAGTGGTATCAAACTCAGAAACATGAGCTACACTAAACCACATATCCCTGTGAGCCTCATATTCATGTAAAGAGGTATTATTATCATCAATGCTTTGTTGTATTTTTATGTATTTTGTTAAATATTTCCCAATTATATTTTAATCCTGTTTGGGTCACACTTGGAAGCCCTGTGGGACACTGAATTTAATACCTGTGCTCTAGAAACAACTTTGGCCATTGTTTTTAATCCAGATTCAGTTACTTTTGACATTTGTACAATTTTAAAATGATTTTAATTCAAATAACAAGCCTTTATTATGTTTTTTCCATGACTTCAACTGTAGTGAAGGTTGGAGACTTCTTGTAACAAATGCTATACACAGTAAAGCAAGACAAATTCTCACATTAGCCATGTGAAGAGGTGGGTAACAGGTTTCATTGTTTTTCCTTTGAAATCATAATTGATTATTGTGTTTGTCCTAGTTCTAAAGTCTTTCAAAGTTGTTTTTCTTTACAGCATTATTGTTGTATAAATTTTCTGCTTCTATTCACTTCACACTGCATCAGTTCATATAAATTTTGCAGGTTTCTTTTGAAACCATCCCTTTTATCATGATGGCAGTCTCTTACAGAATCTCTTCCTCACTTCCAACCCTTTCTGCTCCCATTCATTATCTTACCTCAAGTTCACTGAATCGACTTTGTTTCATTTTTACTCTTAGTTTCCCCAGCCCATATATAAGTACTGTTCAGAAAACTCCCTGGTTCACTCCCATCCAATCTGTTAATTTGGATGGTATTCATTTGTAGTGTCCCTTTCAGAAATATTCAATTAATTCATCTTCTTCTATATTCCTTTCCCCTTCCCAGTTGCTATGAAATCTAACCTCTTATTTATGGGCTTTTTGGTTAAATATTCTTTCTTTAATTTATGTTACTTTTACAGAGTGGGGCATCTGGAAAACAAAAGCCTTCTTTATCCAATGTGTGTGTGTGTGTGTGTGTGTGTGTGTGTGTGTGTGTGTGTGTGTGTGTGTGTGTGTGTGTGTGTGTAATTACAGACCTACTCAAGCCTCTCCTATATTTTTTCCAAAACTTTTTTAAGGTTTTACAAGGAACTTCACTCCCAGGAATATAAAAATTTTAATGGAGTAGTGTGGTATGTTGGAAATTCCTTTGTGTAGCCCTGTGTAAAGGGGCCCCATCATATTCCATTCCCTTCCAGTCACCACCTACATAAGCCAAGGCCAGTATATCCTATCTCTCAACATATGTGCCCCTTTTTACCCACCCTCTGTGCCAGAAACTCTCAGGAGCCCAGCCAACCCTGACCAGATTCTACTCCCACCCCAGAGTTGGATTGCAAGAAACACAATCCTTCCTCGAGAAAGAAACCTTCCTAAAGTGCCTATTTCTTCTAAATGGGGCATATTTCAAGTCTCCATTGTGCCACACATCCTCCAACTCCAAGGATACAGGCCCTGATGCCCCCAGATAGTTTCTTCTCCTTTCCCAAGAAGAACAACTCCTATCCCTGCACAACTATCTTTCCCAAGCTCTCTCAAACAGGGTAAGAGAAAACTAGATAGCTATTCTCTTAAGCCCATGCCAGTTGTCATTAGAACTCCAACTCCCTCATGTTCTTATTACCCTCTCCTCACCAAAGCAACTTTACTCTGTATTTTTCAATCACCATCAATACTGATTACTCAATTATGTAGAAACTATGGGTTTTAGTATAAGAAATTTTCATTCAATTCTTCTTTCCTTCCTTCTCTTTAACGCCTTTGGATATTTTGACCCAGGATTCCTTTTGACCCTAGATATTCGCTAACAGGATTCCAAACAATCTGAAGTTGGCTGTCTTTAAACAATAACTGAAGCTAGCCCGTAGATCACTGATTTCAAATATTTCAGGGTTGCATGTAAACCCTAGGTTTCCACTGAAGGAATCAAATTCTTCCTTGCTAAATTTACTTCCACTGTTTCATGAGTGGTATTCAGGATTTGCATTGTTGTGTTTTGGGTTTTTTTTTTTTTTATATCATTATGTTTTTCCATACCACTAGACCTTAGATTATCTCAGTGGTTTCTTTCTTCAAGGTTAATCATTTTGGCTAATATAGAATACATGTGTTCTTCCAATATTATCCTCTGATCCTGTTCTGTCAAATTTTCTTCCACTCTATTATATTTCTGAATTCAAAATCTCCCATGTCCCTTTTCAGAGCCTCTGTTTGGAAGAGATTTTCTGCCTTAAGTTCCAAACTGTTGATTTTCATGTGTTCTTTTATTTCTTCAGTGCTCTGATTTCTACCCTAATTTCCATCCTTATTTTCTTCTTTTCATACTTCTAATTCTTTGATTTCTCTTCTAAATCATTCTAGAATTTATATTTGCAGCTTCATTATCATGGTGGTAGGGGGAGGAAAGGAATAAAAAGAATCTTCAGAAATTATTGCCTCATTTCCCTTTTATCCAAGATCTGAAACACAATCTCTAATTCTGTAGTATTTATTCATTATTGTGCTCTTCTTTGGACTGCTTTATTCTCTGGCGATCTATGATGTCTGGTTGGTTCCAATGACTTCTTCTTATTAAAGGTAGGGAGGGCCCACCATAGAGGGAGAAAGGATCAATTAGATCACTGTAGAAGAAAGACACCTAGAGATAAGTAAGGGGACAAGGGGAAATTCCAACAAGACAGGAGAAATACTGCTACAACCACACAAAGCTACAAGTCTAACACCAACAAATAGCCAGTGGGGCAGTACATTGATCAGATGCCTTGTTTTGGTTTGGGGTTTTTTTCTGAAATGTCTCCCTTCTTTCTCTTGCCATTTTCATCACTTTCTTTTGTATCTTTCTTGCTTTGAAGTGGTGACAGAAGCTAGGCTTAGAGTCAGCCTCTCTACCACCCTGCTGGACATTCCTCCTTCTTTAAACAACCTTCAAGTGACCACATAAAGAAAGCCAAAAAAGGTAAATCGCCAAGGACCCATAAAAAACTTTTTACAGGAGCACAAATGTATCTTTCATATAAGAATTAGCATATTCAAACAACTATGGAAAAATATACAGAAGTTGTTCTAGTGACTGAATTAATTTTAATGCTAAATTGCTAACTAGCCTCCTTAAAAAGCAATTATCTAAATTTCAGATTTGTTAATTAATCCAGAAGCAAGACTTTTTTTTGGTATTGATGCTGAAATAACTCTTCATGTATTCCAGAAAATAAAGCTGAATCATTGAAAAGTCTTTGAGTTAGAATTAGAAAGAGTCTCTAAGTACCTCCATTCCCTCAAAATCAAAAGTCACAAGCATCATGACTTTTAATTTTTTAACATTTTAAATCTGAATGATGACACAAAATCCTTTCAGCCAGCAAGTTGATGACATTGAAAGTCTACACTGATGATCAGTAGTCGTACACTTCTTACCATATTATTGTATTCAGTGATGCTGAGCTTACTGGAATAAGTTATTCTGGCCCATATCCAGAGAGAAATAAAATAGCCAGTAGAAGAAAAGACTTACATCATCCTTTTCATATTTCATTTGACAAGCAGAAGCATTTCGATCACAGCCTGGAATTGGGTTTAAAGGTCGACAAATATTTATATAGTATTTCTTCCACGTGCCGTGTTCCCCCGAGTTGTCCATTGCATACCAGTTTCTGCCACTACTATCTTCAGACTTTGCTAAACTAAAATTTCAAAATAAAACATGTCTTTAAACATCACGTATAACAGGAAAATATATGCCCAATTTCAAAGAAAAAGTCCCCTGTCATTCAAAGTTAATAAAATTTTCTTAAATTATATGCTACTGTGTTATCTACTGATCCCTATCACTACAAATAACTGTTTTTACTAAAAAGTTCCATAAGGACATAATGAATCTCTAAAAATCAACTGATCTGAAAATATACAAAAAATTATTGAGCATATCCATCCTATGAAGCTAATTCAATTACAATCAATTTATTAAGTTACCTCCTGTCAATAAAGACTGGAAGAAGATTTAAAAATACATAGACCCTGTTTTAAAGTTTACAATCTAATAGCAGAGAGGTAAAGAGGAAAAAGATACATAGATAAATTACTTAGTAATGGGAGAATATTTTGGAAACAAATGAGAGATCTAGGCAAAATGCTAAGAGAAAATTGTTAAGGGAAATATCACTTTCAGCTGAGGGGGAAGAAGTAAGGCTTTTTAAAGGAAAGTAATGGTACCCAAGTTGTTCCTTGAAGGAAAGGGAGCAACTTTATACAGAGATAGGAAATGGATTTTAACACTGAATCTTCATTGTGACACACAATAGCTATTAATATAACAGGTCTCCTACCATATGCCATATCTACCTATTATAGTAAGAAAATAAAGCCCTGGACTTGGAGTCAGAAATGTCTGGGTTCAGATTTCACCTCAGACATTAGCTAGATTATTCTGGGAAAGTCAACTTTAGTCTCACTGCACCTCAGTTTCCTAAGCTTTAAAAATTTAGGGTTGCAATCTATGGCCTCAAAGTAGTTCTAACTCTAAACTTTCGATTTTTCAATCCAAATTCCTATTTTGTTCACATACATGCAAAATTAACTACTTTTGAACATCAATTCAGGGGCATATTCATTAACAGTTTCTAACAGACCAGACAGTCACCTGCACCCATTCTAGTGAGCAATGGAAAGCCACGAACTACCCTACCTGGATAAATCATATTGCTCCAGGGTTTTGGGATCCGTCACCATACATTCCAGTGGTTCCTCTGGACATGCAAAACTAGTATACCATCTAAAATTATAGGTGGAATTATCTTCTTCCTAAGAAATCATAATGGGGATAGCAAATGAAAGAAGATATAAAAACCTTTCAGAGTGAGGCACAGCAAAAAATATGACCAAGTTTCCTATCAATTTATAAAGTAAGTAAAACCTATTTTATTCTTAAATTATCACGTATTAAGCAGAGATTCCAGGCTTTCTTCATATCATCACTGCTAAAGGAGAATGAGAACATAAGAGCTTTATGTTTTATGCTATAAAATTCTGTAGCATTCCATACTATGAACACTGTACTAATACCATCTGGAGCTTAAGTGGAGGCATTCATGACACCAAATGATTTAGAAAATGAATAGCACTAGTGTACTCTGGCAAAACTAAAAGAAGCAATTCAGATCCTTAGCAGACTAGAATTTGGCCAGGAAACCAGACTAATAGCTCTACTTCTAAGAAAAACATCATGACAGCTTCCTGGATAAGTTTAGGGGAAAAATATACAGCAGTTAGCATCATAGGTTATGTGTAAAGAACTTTGTGGTTCATACTTTCCCTACTATTCATGACATTTCACTTGTAACTCAGAAATGTTACAGTAATTTCATTAGCATAGTACTTAGCCTTCCCCCTCTTTTTAGCTTTACTTTACTTTTCATATATAAGATGGACTTCTTACCTGGTACTCTGGGACACCCACTCCAGCATCTCTATCACAAAGGAAAGTGATAAGTGTAGCTCGTGGTGTGTGTTTTTCATCATTGTAAGGTGTACCATCTTTGTAGCTCAACTGAATCATCCCATCATAATAAGAAAGGGCAGAACTCTTTATTCCCAGATTCCAAGCTTTCGTTTGACTAAAAGAAAAAACAAAGCTCTCTCAAAAGAGAAATTAAAAGCAGTAACATTTTTGCAAAAGAAACATTAATTGTTCAAGGTACTGTTCTCTTTAGGTAAAGAGAAACTACCCAACAGCAAGGAAATACACATTAAATGCACATTAGCTACCTTTCCTTAGCTATTGAGGTGTCTAAAGTAGAATTTCACTAATCATAATGACGATAATAATCCACAACTTACAATTGTTATCAATTTTCTAAGTTTTTTCCTTAACACAACCAACCCTACAAGGTAACAGTTTCAGGTCTTCACTCTGAGACCAGTGCCTGAACCACACATCTCTTCAAGGAGTTTTATTTGTAATATTAAAAAATAAGTTATCATCATATTCTGTAACAGATTTTCTTTGTACAACCAAAACAAGCTTTTAAACATAGGGTAGGCTTCAGTTTTTACCAGGAGACTACAACCCACTCCTGCTCTAAAATATATTTTGTAGCATAAAACCCTCAAAGCATCAATTACTTAAAAGTACACTGAACATAATAGAAACTACTTGCCTTCTTTCCACTTGGCATGCTCCTGAATTTGGAAGACAAATATTTTGAGAGACAGGACCACAAACATTTATATAGAAGTTATATTTTTCTGTTCCAACAGAATAGTCCCCATTTTTCTTAGTCAAAGGTGACAAATCAAAAGAAAATCCTAAGTATAAATAAAAAGTCAAACACATATAATAATTAAGACAGATATTTCTTACAGTTCTATGCTCAACTACCATCTTTGTCAAAAGAACTAATCCTGGGGCAGTAAATAGAGCACCAGCCCTGGAGTCAGAAGGACCCGAGCTCAAATCTGGCCTCAGACACTTAACACAAAAACTAGCCATGTGACTTTGGGCAAGTCACTTAACCCCAACTGCCCTCCAAAAAAGTCCAAAAAAAAAAAAAAAGAACTAATCCTATGGGATAAGTAGCCATCAAAATTACAAAATTATGTTTTTAATGGGTTAATTTTTTCAGTTAACCCTGATGTGAAATCAGCACAAACACTAAATTCAATTGCCTTTACTTGATTTGATTCAGCACTTTATACATAGTAGGTAGGTGAATGAAAACAATTTATTAAATGCTTACTATTAGGCAAGAACTGTGTTTGCTAAGTGTTTGAGATATAAATAGAAAAAGACAGTCACTGCTTTCAAGAAGTACACACTCTAACTGGGAAAGACAACACAGCCTGGAAGAGCTCAGCTGCAGGCAGATGGAAAGGGAGTGGGAGTGCTTAAGATGCAGGAGGATACCTGACCCACCAGAGCAGACCACCACTACTGACAGGTGGAACAGACCTACTCACTGGGCAGAGTGGAGAGGCAATTCTCTCTGCAGGACTGCGGATAAGTATCAGGCTAGGAAGGAATGCTGAAAGGAAGCATTGCCAGGAAGAGTGGGGTGGACTCTAGGATAGGAAGAAATAGGGTACCATTTGGGTACTATTTAAGTAGAGCAAAACTAAAGTTAGGTTTTGACAGAACTTATACCCTTTGTATCTTAGAAATAAGCCTTTATTTCCAATATCATTTAAGAACAAGAAGCCACAATCATATAAATTTCACCAGATTTCCAAAAATAAGATCTCATATTTACAGTTCTAAATGTAGTTCCATCTAAAATGTACTCATATGGATCAAAAGGGCAGAAAATTATAAATATTCCTTACACAAAACTAACTGAGAAGGTAAAAGTTATCTGGATCTTACATTACCATAATTACAAAACAGTATTCACAATAATGTAGATTTTGCTCAGATACATACCTGCCTGTGAATCAGTAACTCTGCAATTTTCTCCTTCAGTCTTAGACAAAACACAGGCAGCAGCTGTATGCCACTCAAATTCATATAAACAACCATTATCTCCTGAGTTTCTCAAAACTGGAGCACTTTCAAAATCACCTATCAATAAGAAACAAGAGTCACAACCTTCCTTTGTTCATCCTAATAAGCCAACTAAACCAGAATGACCTATAATCTCCAAATTAGGGTCATGATCAAAAAGAGTTTTATTCTCATATTCATCAATTTATATTATTTCTAGTTTATTATATTATCCATAAAATTATAGAAGCTCACCATTTTCAAATGATATGCTTTCATTGCTTTAAGATATATCAAAAGGGAGTAACTATCAGGACAGTGATTAAAAAAGAAAACACGTATAATTCAAATTATACATGAACCCAAACAGAAATTCCAATTATGGACCTTTACTCCCAAATCTCAATAAGCAGGTATTATACATCTATTAGGCACCAATTGCTATAGTAGGTGCTAAATAAATTAAGACAAAATTGAAACAAAAACTCCTGCCTTCAAGTACTTGACATTCTAAAGACAGAGACATTGACATATAGAAGGAAGTCAAATACATACAAAATAACTATAAGGTGGAGGGAGGAGTGGAGGGGGTGGAAATCAGGCAAGGCCTCATAAAAGATGCAGTCCCTGAGCTAAGCCACTGAAACAAAAGCATCAGACTGCTACACAGTGAATGGCTGATAGAAAAAAATAAATGCAGGAAATGCACGAGTTCTACAAAAGCCAAGAGAAATGAACTGAAATGTTGTTTTTTACCAGGCTTGCATATAAGTGTTATAATGGTTGTGATTTTCTTGTTTTGGCCACAGTTATCACCATCAGAGTAAGAAAGTTGAATGTTTTCCTTGTTCTTTATTGGAGAAGACACAAACTTGCCCAGATTTTTAAAACCTTTATCTCCTGGGGAGAGAAAGGAAAGAAGCCCTGGTCAATTATATCTTAAACAAAAATAAAATGGAAAATTAATACAATACAATGTATTAATCAAACATTCTAATGAAGGTAAGTAGAATGTACTAGTCTAATTCCTTCACCATTCAAAGTTTACCTTACCAGTAAACCAACTCTTTTTTTGCAGTGAAATGTTACTCTGGATAGAGTGATAGATGTAAAATCAAGGCAACCCGAGTTCAAATTTCGGAAACTTACTAGCTGCATGTTGCTGGGCAAGAAACACCATCTTTGCCTCAGTTTTCT
Source organism: Gymnobelideus leadbeateri (assembly GCA_011680675.1). NCBI lineage: Eukaryota > Metazoa > Chordata > Mammalia > Diprotodontia > Petauridae > Gymnobelideus > Gymnobelideus leadbeateri. Next base: position 187,581 of record WOXC01000044.1, read on the forward strand.
CAGCTGCGAAATGGGTCAAATAATAGCACCCATCTCCCAGGATTACACGTATGGAGAATCACAGGAGACAATATGGATAAAGCAGTTTGCAAATCTAAAAGTGCCATATAAATACTAGTTAATATTGTAGCTCCTTTACCATTATGTGTCCCAGTAAAAACACTCAAGACTCAAAGACTTTTTCAATGCTGGGTGTGTATTTGCTTTTATTAGTGCCTAAGGGAGTCTTAGTTCTTTCAGGGTAAAGCAAAGAAGCTGTAACTTGTTCAGTAGAAAGAGACAATGGGACAATAGCTTTGGAATGAAGGGAATGGGAGGCAGGGAAGGTGGAGGGAAGGGGGGGACCAGGATTCAAATCATGACTGTCATTGTCACATCTTGGCCAAGTTAGGAAACCTTTCTGTCTCATTAACTTCATCTGTAAAATTAGGGGTTGCATTCACCAGAGAGTCTCTAAGGCTCCTTCCAAGTCTTAATCTAGGGACATATCTTCATCTTCAAAATGAGAGAGTTGAATCCCTTCCAACTCTAAATCTTCCAATCACATCTTCATCTGTAAACTGAGGGAAGTGTAGACACCAGCGGGTCTCCAAGGTCCCTTCCAACTCTGAATCTTCCAATCGCATCTTCATCTGTAAACTGAGGGAAGTGTAGACACCAGCGGGTCTCCAAGGTCCCTTCCAACTCTGAATCTTCCAGTCGCATCTTCATCTGTAAACTGAGGGAAGTGTAGACACCAGCGGGTCTCCAAGGTCCCTTCCAACTCTGAATCTACCAATTGCATCTTCATCTGTAAACTGAGGGAAGTGTAGACACCAGCGGGTCTCCAAGGTCCCTTCCAACTCTGAATCTTCCAATCGCATCTTCATCTGTAAACTGAGGGAAATGTAGACACCAGCGGGTCTCCAAGGTCCCTTCCAACTCTGAATCTACCAATTGCATCTTCATCTGTAAACTGAGGGAAGTGTAGACACCAGCGGGTCTCCAAGGTCCCTTCCAAGTCTTAATCTAGGAACGTATGAATGGGTCAGATATGTGTGCACAATACTGTATGGCTTTTTATTAACATTCTGCCCCCCCCACTCCCTTTGGGTCTGAAAAGTTTTGTACATTTGCCAAGAATCCTCATTAAGGACGTGCGCACATGTGTGCGAGTGCGCGTGCCCACGTGTGCCCGGGCACACACCATCTCAGGCAGTCAGGGGGAAAGCGGAGCAGTCACTGCCACTGTCATTCACTGCGCGCTTCCTTCAGGCTCGGTGTCAGAGCGCCTCCTAGTGGCCATGTGTGTATGTATAAATGTACGCATGTACATACGTATATATAAATGAACACGCACGCCTTAGTCAAATATTTAGGAAGACGACGCTTCAGAGAGGCCATAAACTTCTTCCACAAGGATAAGGGCTTCATAATGAGCCTTTAGTCACAATTTCTGTCCTAAAGTGTGCACCAAATGCGTAATTTCCACCAGTCCGTTATCAAAAAGCGGCGCCAAAACGCAGAGGTCCAAAAAAAAAAAAAAAACCCAAGCACGCTCCTGATCTGAACAACGCAAACAAAGCGGCGCCGAGCCACCGGCCTCAGACCAACGTTTGCACCTGAGGCTACGCCTGGCTTGGAGCCAGCTTTTGGGAATCCTGAAGGTACACATTCATCATTACCAAGCCTGCTGGCTGGCGAACCACTGGACCACACCATACCACGTGGTACGCCGTGGCGTCACATCCGCCTGCGACAACCTCCTGCCACCTGCCCCACAGCTCCCCGAAGTTGTTAGAGGGAGGGGCTGCCCTGAACACCATGCCCAAAACCGCGTAGGCCGGGTCTGGCTTTGGCCACGAGGCGGCGCTATAGCCTAGGATATGGCCTGGGACGGGCTTTGAAGGGCCATGAGACTGCGCAGTCCGTGTTTTACCTCTAACCCTTGGCTTTCTTCCAGACGATTTAACTAGAGGACAGAAAGCTCCGAGAAGGATTCCTGGTTTTTGTTTTATCTTATGTAGCCTTAAGTTATAGGTCTTCCCCCAACCCTGAAAGGGGAGGGGCCAGAAGAAAAGGCAGCGTATCTATGTCTATTACCTATCTGGTAGCAGCATCTGCTGGAAGTCTTTCTCTTTCTTGCCTGTCTCTCGGGTAGACCTCACTGTTACAGAGATCTATGGACGTCTATGTATATACCTTCGGATCTGTACGTCTTTCCAGGAGATCTTACCACTATATGAAACACTCCCAAGCCCTCCATCCCCCCTGCAGGTAGCAGTAGGGCCATCGCCCTGCACCTAGCGCACTCCAGGATTCCAGGATCCCGCGGCGGAACCTCCCGTGGCGGGGGCAGGTTAACCCACTGAGCGGAGCGGAGCAGCCGAGATCATTCCTAACACCAGGGCTAAAGGGACCAGGTCAGAGTGATACCAGAGGCAGGACTCGAGCCCGAGAGACAGTCCACCTTTCACTTCACAATGAGAGACATTTTGGCCAAGTTGGTTTTGCTTTTATCAGAGGAAAATGCTGGTGGAAGCCAGGCGGATAGGTGTATAAATGTGACAGGAACGGGGACTACACCTGAGAGTGAACTCCATTAATGAAGAAACCCCTTCTCTCCCGCTTACCAACCACTGCTCAGGGCACATGGGTTAAGTGACTTATGCAGCATATGGTCCATGGGCAAAACTGCAGCAAACATTCCTGATGTCAAGATGGACTGTCTGTCCACCATTCCATTCAGTTTCTCTCATATAAATGTGTTATTAACACTAGTTTAGAGACAATGGTCAGCAACTTGGAAGAGGGGGACTAGGTAAGTATTTTGTGCAATTGTTCGGAAAAAATAAAATAAAATGAAATAAAGTTGAACTCGTCAAAGTGACTGAGACTGCCACAGAGAAATACCAAGAAGGGAGGAGCTAGGGTTAGAAGGGAAGCTGTCAGGAGAATGAGTGCAGCCCTACAATCGAGAAGAGTCAGTATAAGGGAAGCATAGTAGAGCAAACACTGGTAACCTTCTAGGTAGCCTTAGAATGGTGGGGACAGAAATTACATTCCAAAGCATGCAAGATTTAGTGGGTGATGAGGTGGAGACAGTAGTAGAAATTACTTTTACAAGTTTAAAAGTAAAAAAAGAAATAGAAATGGAATTGGTAGCAAATTACTATGTAGGAAATCAGCTGACTTCTATTAAACTTACCTTAAAGAAGAACTTTAAAGGAGGATGCAGTATATTTTTTAAAGCAAACTACTGTACTTCAACAATGGAGAATGTTTCTCCTCCCTTCTGAATTTCCCTCCGCACTAAAAAAACAAAACACACGGCACCCAGAATTGGATAAAACTCTAGATTTGTAATGACTATGGTAAAGAACAAGATTTCTCCATGTTCTAGACACTAGGAGGGGCTTTACCCTAATCCATACTAAACAGCCTAGAAGCTATGAAGGTTTGTCTTTTTAAGGTTTCTGTAATTCATGAAGGGCCTATGGGTTTGGAATACTTACTACCTGTTTCACACTCTTCCATTTGGATAAAAAATATCAAGTGTGAAACTATAAAATGGGGACAGTATGACAGTATGGTGTAGAAAAAAAAAGAGTTTAATTTTAAAACTTTAAATTTAATTTTAAAATTATCTGCTTTGACCCAGGAAATGTACATTTTCTACCATGGTCTACATCTTGGAGATATTAAGAACCACCAAGATAAGATGCTAAAAGCCATCTTTGAACTGCTATTTCCAATTACTAAATAGTAATAGTACTAATAGTACTAAAGGTATTTTCTTCTGTCTCCTTAGAGCCTTCTAAAAGAAACAACCAACTTTTACTATGACAGGCAACAAACAACCTAAAAAAAGAGCCCAGAGATGACCTTGAACCTTTCATTTTAGCTATTCCAATTTCATCTTTCACTCCCTTCTCCCCAATATTTTACCAAGAAAGGAAGCAGATTACTGGGTTTTACTTGATACTTGGTGGGAGTCACAAAACAAGTATAACTCATCTTTTGGAAATCTGCCCAAAATGCTCAACACTAGGAGCAGAGGGTGGGGTGGGGATTGTTTGGTAACTTCCCCACAGTTCTCAAAGTGCCAGAAAATTTCATACTTTACCTGAAAGTAAACTACACCGAATATCTTAGACCCTCACCTTGACATGGGCATATATTAAAATGAAAGTAAAACTTCACAGGCTGTGGCCCTATCACTACAACTTTATTTTTAATTCCAGGGTCTGGACAATTAAGTTGTTATAATTATCTTGTGGGTATCTTTAGATGTTCAAAGATGATAGAAGAATCTATAAAATGTACTGAAAATATTTCCTATAATAAGGCCAGATCTAACGCATGTATTTCATAGTGTCTCTATGGGTATGTGTGTTTGTGTGTTCATAAGTATCTGGATGAAAAAAGTACTAAAAAAAAAAAAGTCTGAATAAACTGGAAGGTCAAACTAAATTAGTACAACCTAGTCGCAAAAAGCAAATGAATATAGGCAGTGTCCACAACTCATTTGGTGCCACCCTTTAGAAAAGACAATGACAAACTAGAATGTCCAGAGGTGTGTGAACTGGATAGTGAGAAGACTACAGAGCCTGTCACATGAGGATAAGCAGTGAGTGAAGCAATAGGGGATATTTATAAACCGGGGGGAGGAGGCTTTGGAGTACATATGACAACTGTCTTCAAATATCTGAAAGGGCGTCAAGTGGAAGAATGAGACTCATGTGTCTTAGCCTCAGATTAGAATTCAGGAGCTATGGTTACAAGTCACAAAGAAACACAGACATTTTTAAAATAATTTTTATTTTTTATTCCAAATTCAGTACAAGCATTTCCATATGCAAAGAAAAAATTTTATATATAAATATGAAACCATGAATGTCTAATGTTTACAGCTTGCTTTTTAAAAAATATATACTTAACTCATCACAGTTTCAAAGCATCTCCTTCTGGCTTCTTTTCTGTTCGTTTTTTAAATAATACTTTACTTACCCCTCTTTTTTTTTGGCTTTACTACTGCTAGTCCTTTCTTCCAGGGTCCCTCTCCAATCCCCTCCACAAATTTTTCTTCCACAATTCTCTGAGAAATAAAAGGTCTAACTTTTTTTTAATTCACATATAAACATACATTCATATGCAGATTTTGGTGCCAATACAAGACTGTTCCTCCATACAAAAAATATAACACATATTGAGGTCAACATTGTTTAAGAACAGTAAAATTCTAAGGAAGGATCCCAAAATTTCAGAATATCAGGGATATTTTCATCAGAAATAATAATGTGGTTGAAACATTAGTATCAAAGAAATTAAAACTAAGCTAGTAAAATCTTAAAATTGCACTAAGACTTTTGGCACACCCTGAATATTTCCATCCACTGAGAAACAGCTAAATGAATAGCAGTAAATGGTAATATAATGCCATAAGAATCAACAAAAGGCACATGAAAATTGAAGGAAGCAGAACCAGAATGAAACACACAATGACTGCAATTAACTTAAGTGCAAAGAACAAGATAAAAAACAATCAAAACTGAATGTTAAGAAATGCTGATGAACACTCCTGGCTCCAAAGAAGACCTAGAAGAAGCCACCACCCCTCTTTTTTCAGGAATGGTAGTACTATGGGAGTGGAACACTGTATATGATATTGGAGTCAGATGTGCTGATTAATATTCTTAAATTGCTTCCCTTTTTTTCTTTTTTGTCGTGTATTGCCATGGATGAATTTCAGGGAGGAGAAAAGGGGTGGGGATATAGGACAGTATAATGTTAGGAAATACAGATGAAAACAAAAGCCACCTATAAAAACAATAACTTTCATGAAATGGAAAATCCCATCAGAATCAGTTGATATTCTGGTGAGTTTGATCAACTCAACCTTTTTCCAACTCTTTTTTTTTTTTAATTCTTTACTAAGAGGGATAATTTATAGGTTAAGGAAAGGGACATACACAAAAAAACAAAGGATATATATATATATATGGGAGCGATAAAATATGTTTAAAATAAACATTATTTCAAAACACATCATTCTGTATGTTTAAGTGGAAAAAAATAACTTTTCTATACTTTGATAAAAATCACATTCATACTGCCCTTTCATAATGTAAAAATCTGGAAAAAAATGACCTTTATAACTCCTCATTATTTGGAAGAAGTATGTCATCTACGTCAAAGGGTGTCAAATACACGTGACCTGCAACACTTCAGAGTGCAGCCAAAATTAGATTAACATGTAATTGAGAAATATTTTTAAAAATAAAAATACAATAGAACACATATATTGTCAATATGTAGTTTTCTAAGTCAATATGCAACCTATAGGAATCCTTACATAGTTTAGTGACCCCCATTTCTATTTGAACTTGACACCAATGCAGGTGTCACAAACATGCACCACATGAGCAATTCCTGCTAAGATTCTCTTTCACTTAGCCAACATTTTCCAGAAGATTCTCTGAAACCAGATTAGTATTCTCAGCTGATATGTCAACAATTCAATTAATACACCAACAATCTTATTAATAAATATGCTACAGAATTAAACAAAGAAAACCAATTAAATGTTCACTTGTTTTACCTGGCAAGATAAAAGGTTCAAAAACTTTGATATTAACTCCAGTATTTTATTTTTTAAAAAGTTTTACTAAGATGTAAAAATTTTTCAATCTTTGGGGTTAGATGAAGGACCATTATGAAGTCCTACTTAATAAAAATTTGTCCATAATTGGGTTTATTTTTTGTTCTTGTTGACCAAAGTTTAGAGCTAAACAATGTATATATTACCATGGGGCTATAATCTAAAGATATGAAATTCTGTGTCTTCCTAGTGTGATATGCAAATACCATTCCATTTGTGACAAGTTTCATTTTCAAAGAACCATCTTTTTTGTGGTGAAGATTGTGTCTTCCTAATCTTGCCCAGGATAGAAGTATAGTGGCCACTCATAAGCCTTATCCCAATGCTAACCAGCATGGAAGCTTTCATCTGATCCCATTTCTCACCCCCTCCTTAAGCAGCCTAGTGGTTGCCTCCCCACCCCCACCCCAATCCTCCCACTCTGAGTGAAGACAACCAATTGACTTTAGCTCCACTGCAGCTCAGAACTCCCTAGTTCCACCAAACTCCACCAGCTTCAGCCTCCTAGGAGCACAGATTATGGCATGTACCCCTACACTTGGCTAAGAACTCATTTTTAAAAGTAAATATACAATATTATTGATAAAGACAATGACATTTCACTGATTATGAAGTGATGTCAGGTTTCTTCCCATGAGTAATGCCCGTAATTACCTTTTTCTGTGGTCTAGACCTATGACTCAGTTTGGAAACCACCTCCACCGATGCAAATGTTTGACATTCAAGAACCAATCAGCAATTACTTCTGGATAATCCAGAATACTGTACATACCCTCCACCAGTGCATCAGTGTAGATGAGTAACTCAGTCTTAGAGTATCTGGGGCAATGAGAGGTTAAGGGACTTGTTCATAGTCACACTGGCACTATGTACAGAAAATAAGTTCTTCTAGGGCAGGAGTTGTTTCCTATTTTGCCTTGGTATCCCATTATCTATTACTGTGCTGACACACAAAAAACATTTAGAAATGCTTAAACTGAATTAAATGTGTGAGAGAAAGGAGTTTCTTAGGTCTTCTCAACCCTGAGGTTGGCTCTTTACCCACAATGCCATTGTGCCCCTCATTGTAGTCAATCTAGTTTGCCTTGCAGCCAAAATAACCTAGGCTTTTATGTATGAATACATGAAGTAATGTTCAGAGGTTTTATACTGGGAAAAGTAATACCTGGTTGTTCCCCCACCTTGCCCAGAACACCACAAACATTCACACTACACATGTATATAGCCATAAACATATAAAATACCAGTCAATTTGGCAAGGTTTCTCTGAGAAGTTAAGAGATTTCTCAGTTTATAATTTAAAATAGAAAATCTTTTATATATTTTAACTTTGTGAATATTTTTAATGAATGTTTTAATTAAAATTCAGCCTTGATTCAATCAGTTGCTAATTGCTGAAACACTTATATATCACTACCTGATTTTAGGGGACAATGGAATACACTATTTGAAACTGTGCCTGTCCCAGACAAATCCAGGTTACATGATCAGCTGGATAAAGGCTCTTATATTTGGTTGTTCCTTAAACCACAACTTAAGAAAAGACCTGAGTGATTAACTGTAAAAGTAAGGTTAATTTAGAAAACTATCACCAATACTGTCTTAAAATCACATAACACAAGAGTGTTAAGGGACAGTGTTTTTCTTTGTGGATCTTTATGTTAACAGCCTTGCCAAACACCTCTTCCATCTACAGCCAATCTTTATTTCTGACCCCCAATTGCAGCCTCAGTCAGAGAAGCTTTCTTTGAAACTCAAAGTTCACTGAGCATCACAACCATATAACTCATAAATAAGATTTTTCTGTCTCTGAAAAAACAACCAAATCCATTTAAAGGGATAAAGTTTTATAAGCCCTAGAAGAAAACTAGCACAGTGTTTTCTGGGGATGTTATACTCACCAACAGAACAGATAGCTGCATCCTCTGGGCAGCCTTTGGCCCTTCCTTCCTGAAGTACTTTGTGACAAATGTTGATGAAAATGTGTTTCTTTCCTGATTCTATGTGGCTGCTGTCCACAACTTCCCAATTTTTCTCCAATTCTAAAACAGAAAAATTTACTTTCAGCCAAAAATAATAGTCTTACTAAGTCACCACTACCACCACAGACAATTAATCTAAACAAAATTAAAAGTTAAATTTAAACAACCTATACTAGAAACTTAATCCAAATTAAAAAAAGAATACATTTTCATGATTCTATTTTAATGTAACTGAAATACATCATGTCACTGGAATAGGCTTTTAAAAGGGGGGTAGGGTGGGGGAAAAGACTCGAACATGGTTCTTCAGAGTCCCATAATAAGCTAGCTACTATGTAAGAAATTGAAAAGCCAAGGAAGAAGCTACATGGAATAAAAAATCTAGCTTGTTTTTTCACAAGTTTGGGGAAAAAAAAAGATGTGATATATCAACAGGCTATCAAGTTTTAAACCTGACTCGTCAATAGCAGTTTTCAACCTTTTACATCACCAAAAAGTTATTATAAGTGCCAAGAAGTTCCTTTGGATAAAAAAAAAAAAGTATGAGACATAGTCCTACCCTCAAGGGGCTTACGATATAGTTGAAGGGAAAAGATGTGCATGAAACAGCAGACCCATTCCTTGGTAGAGAAGTTACTGGCTAAGGATGTAAAAAGAGTCCATTTTCAGACATGGTCAGTGTTTTGCATGACTATGCTTAGCTGTTAACAGAGAAGGCTATCTGGTGTATGTGTGAATGGGGAAAGGGAAGGAGAGTCAGAAGGAAGTAAGAGAAGTTTAAAATTTTATTTAAAGAGCATCACTAAGGGGAGGTAGGTAGGGGGAAAATGGGGAAAAAATTGTAACTCAAAATCTGGCGGAAATGAATGATGGAAACCAAAAGTTAATAACATTTGTTAAAAAAAATTTTTTTTAAAAAAAGGGCATCACTAAAACATTTTTTAAAATATACAGAACTTCAGGAGGCACAAACTAACAATTTATTAGTACCATAATAAAAACAGCATACACTTTTTTTAAAAAGTTATGTAACAGGTTCGTGCTTTCATATGAAATCCCCTTTTTCCCCTTTGTATGCTGAAATGTTCATGCTAACCAAGTTTTTAGTTTATAATAAAAAAGGAAATTTTTAAATAAGATCTGCCCAACAAAAATATCAAACAATTGGGGTGGCTAGGTGGCACAGTAAGTAGAGCGCCGGCCCTGGAGTCAGAAGGACCTGAGATCAGATGCGGCCTCAGACACTTACCACACACAAACAAAAAACCTAGCCATGTGACCTTGGGCAAGTTACTTAACCCCAATTGCCCTCAAAAAAAAAAAAAATATATATATATACATATATATATATATATATATATATATATATATATATATAAAACAATGTAAGATTCCAGATGTCAACAATAAATGAGTGACAAAGACAGTGTGTCTTTATTAAAACAAAACCCTCTGAAATAAAATCAAATGCAATAATCCAGCAAGAAGACAATCTTTCATAGCCACAATGAGGAACAAATCTAAGTGTGACAGAAACAAAAATGGTCCCCACTTTATTTAGCACTTTTGAGATTTAGAAAGTGCATTCTTCAAAGTTTGTGAAGTTGATTATCATCCCCATTTTACAGATAAAGACACTAAGACTCACAGAATTTAAATGAACTACTACCAAAGGTCATCTAGCTAATTAAGTGGTAGCATAGAAAAGTTTATTATTTCCACAGTGATCTGATAATCATATAGAAATAAGCACAACTAATGATACCAATAAATCTTGAGATAAAAAGATCAGCCATACACACACTGCTGATGTGCTTGATGTGCCAATGGACATGTGGCCAGAAGGTTTCTGAACAGGTTAGAAAATCAAATAACCGTTCACAAGAAAGAAGGCACTTCAAGTCAACAAAAGTAGAGCAAGTTTAAGCACTTTACTACACACTTTAAAAAGTAATTATATTAGAGGAATCTAAAGTGACCATAAAACACACCAGTAACATACCTCAGCGGAGGTATAGGATAAGAAATATAGAATATATGCGAACACACAAAGGACTCTTGATTTTCATACTGCTCTAATGTGTATATACAAATACACATATACAAAGACATGGTATACAAGGCATATGTTTATATACATGTGAGAAATTAGTTTTCACTTCAAAAAGGAACATTTCCTTTTCAAAAATCCTAATTTTTAAAAAGAAACCTAGACTTTCTGGTCCAAAACCTGTGATTAGCTATGGGGCTTCAGACAACTCACTTTCTGTTTCTATTTATTCATTTTTAAAACTACTATACTATCTATTCTATTTTATAGAGTTTTGTGAGGATGAAATAATAAAAAAATGAAATAAAGGTGAAAATCTGGCAAGTGACAAGATCTATACAAACCTAAGATCGTAAGACAAGAAGTTACAGAAGGTCAATTTCTTCTCAATTTAATTTTCTGAAGTAATAAATGACCTTGGGCAGGTGACTTAGCCTTTCTGGACCTACTTCCTCCCTACAACATGTGGAATGTGATTTCCTCCCTTCTAAGGTCCCCTTCCATCCCTAAAATTCAATATAATTCAAGTACCAGGTAATTACAGGAAGAGCTGTTAAGAGTCAGAAATATCTCTATTCACCCACTTGAAAGAATTGGGGGTAGGGGAAGAGAGGGAGAGAAGAGAAGAGGATAAATGCCCACAAGAACTATACCTGAGTGACGAACCAATGAGGACAAGTCATATCGCTTGTTCCCATCAGTGACTCTACAAAGAAGATCTTCCTTCTCTTTGACACAAGCATATTTTGTATCCCACGTGAAAAAGTAGGTACAGTCAACCTCACCCGTGAACACAGGAGTTCCTTTTCCATCATTGCCTATGGAGGGAAACAAGTACACCACACACATACATGTGATTACAGTCAAAATCTTAGGATCACAAATGGTGAGGGAAAACACTAACATTATTTCTTGCCCAGTCACAAATCCATATCTAGGTTATATTTCTACCAAGTGATAAATGGCATTGATATGCAATGACACAAATATAGAAAAACACAAGTTACATACTTTTAGAAAACATTCAGTGAAGAAATCTAAAAGAAGGGTAACAAGTAGATATCATACTAAGGCCAATCCAACTGCCAATACTAACTTTTCTGAAAGTATATTTTCATTATACACACTCCCCAAATTCCCTCACTGCCCAATGCAGTGTTTCCTAAAAGCCTCACCATGCATCCTTCAAGGACACCCTATCTACACCATGCGTGATTTTGAAGAATTCCATCCTATCTGCTCTTCAACCCCCTTCATTATTACAGTGTATCTTAAGCAGATTATTTATAGCTTCATTTATCTCCTTCAGGCTCAAAGACTAGAATAATACACATTATTCTAGGTGGGAATACAATATGGTTTTGTCTCATAACACTTTCATCCAATCTATCTCCTGATGATGCATGGTATTTTGTTGATAAGTTGTATGTTGTGCCAATGTCTTCAGCAAACAGTCTGATTACTAGCTCCCTTTTTTGAAAGATTAATGGGAAATCCGGAGCCTATCATTCTGAAATTAGTCTAAAAGCATTTTTCTCTGACCTGGTAATACCACTATTAGGTCTGTTTCCCAAAATAATCAGGAGAAAAGGAAAAGGACCTATATATTCTAAAATATGTATAGCAACTCTCTTTGTGCTGGCAAAAACTGGAAATTGAAGGGATGCACATCAACTGATGAACAGCTGAATAAGTTGTGGTGTATGTTTGGGATGGAATACTACTGTGTCATAAGAAATGATGAGCAGGTTGACTTTAGGAGAACATAGATCTGCATGAAATAATGAAAGTGAAATAAGTAGAATCAAGAGAATATCATATACAGAAACAGCAGTATTGTTGGAAGAATAACTGAATGACTAAGCTATTCTAAGATATATGAATATTTAAAGCAAATACAAAGAACCTATGAAGAAGATACTATACACCTCCAGAGAAAGAACTAATATATGCAACTATAAATTATATTAGGGGGTGTGTGTGTGTGTGTGTGTGTGTGTGTGTGTGTGTGTACAGCGTGTGTGTGTGTGTGTGTATGTGTACAGCCTGGAACTCAAATGTTACAAAAATATACACATATACATTTTTCTCTGTAAATATTATCTTTACCCATAATAATGTTTATCTGCTACATATGTATATATGTATATATAATAAAAGGCCTTGTGATATCTTCCTCTGATTTACAAACACTGGACAGGTATTTTATTCATTTGAAAAAGCTTTTGCAAAAAAGTCTTTGCAAAGATACACTTTTCACCACTTAAGATTCAAATGATTTACAAAAATGTTAAATGACGGTTTCAGTACTGATCACTAAGAGGCCCTACTGTTAACACTTCTCCATACATATAATTCATTTATCTCTATTTTTTATTTCTTGTTCCTAAAAGCTAGTTTCTTATCCACCAAGATAAATACTTCCAACTAATTTCATATTAACTTAATTATAATAACTTGTTACTTTCTCTGGTATAATTTACTTCTGCTATGAATTTTGATAAATAAATAATGTAAAACTTTTCCTTTTTCCCTTATGCAAACCATACTAACTTCTCCAATACGTTTATTTTTCAAACCCTTCACTTTTTCCTCAAGTCCTCTATCAATTACTCCCTTTTAAGGTTTGGAAGGGGGTGAAGGTTTTGGAAGGTAACAGAAAAAGACAGGTAACTCTGACCTAGCAAGTTTATATTCTAGTTAGGGGGGAAAACCTGTAACAATTGGGGGTTGGGGGGAGAGGTAGTCTAGCAGGAAAAAAAAACCCCAAATAATAAAGCACTTAAATAATGGTCATACATGGATTCCCAAAGGTGACCCTTTAAAGACGTGAAAGAAAGGGGGGGTATCTTGTGGACAGCAGTAGAAAGACGAGATCAGACAGGTAAAGGGATATACTGTATGAAAAGGCAAAAAGGTGGGAAAAGGGATATTCCATGGAAAAGACAGCTAAAGTATGAAACTTTACAAAGTCAAATGATACAAAGAGAAATAACAAAGAGGTTGTTCCATGTTACTTGGGAAACACGGTGCTTCCTAAACAACCATAGCCAATTAACACCCATACATGTACCTTTAACATCACAGGCACTTACTATTTGTTGTATTAAACTAACAATCAATTCATGTGAGCTACAAAAGCCTCAGGTAAATACAAGAGTAGTAGTGGTACTGACTGAAAAAGATAATGAACACGAAGTTAGACCTCTCTGCTGAGGGCCCTTTCACCTAGAATTCTACTGCCAATTTAAGCCTGGCCTCCCTCCACAGCAACTTATTCTCATTATTATTATTAATATTATTAACTGCCTAAGACCATAAATATAGGCCTCACTGCTTCATCCATGCTACTCACATAGGTTTTTCAAGCATAGGCCCCTTACCTCAAGACTGATATTCAAAATATCCTATTCTTTACTTGAAACCTAAATTTCTATAGGAAGTTTCATATACGAACTACACAGAAAAAGAAAGATGCTGTATTACAACATTACAGAAAGGATATCTGTGGTTTTTTGAAATGAGACAGCCCAAGTGATTTCAAAAAGTCTTCCCCAATTATGTGACTAGGCAACATAAGAGTTGCTGCAAGAAAACCAACAAAGGTTCAGCCCCACCTTGTGCTTTGTATCCTATAATAAGAAACTGCAGAAACATCTTGTTTACCAACAGGTTCCTCTCCTAAGCACATAACATACAAGACACATAAGGTAACACAGCAGAGTGAAAAGAATGCTGAACCTGAGTGTTGGCCAGGGTTCAGATATTGCTGCAGACACTTAATACAGACATTCAACTAAGGACAAGGCACTTCTCTGAGCTTTGGTGTCCTCAGCTCTAAATTGTCCTCTGTGGGTATAATAATCCTCACACCACCAATCTCACAGGATGGTTGTGAAAAAAAGAGTACTTTGAAAACGTTCAAATGCTAGAGCAGTATTACTAAAATTACCATAAATATGCCTATTAAGTGTTTTGTAAAAAAAAAAAAAAAACCCAGACTGTGACTGAGCTAAAAAGTCCGTGAAAAACATTAAACAAATATGTCTTATTATTAAATTTTAAATTGTATTACATCACTTAAGACACATAGACCAATGAAACTAGATTTTGTTGTATACTATTCCTCAATGATGGAATCAGCTACTTATCTCATGTCTTGGAAGGCATTTTGCCAAGAGGAGGAAACTACATAAATAAGGTATGTATTATTTACCCTGATGACTGTTTCAGATGACATACATATTTGAGGACAGAATAAGTTCAGAAAAAAAATTTAGCCATCTAATATCTTCCTACAATCCATTTCCATTAAAGCTAATTTCTATGCCACAGAGTTCAGACATTTATTTCAAAATTTGGGATGATGAATATCATGACAATGATAGCACAAATTTATACTGCACATTAAGGTTTTCAAATGCTTTACAAATATCTCATCTGTCTTCACAACAACTTGGGAGGAAGATGCTATTACCCACATTTTATAGATGAGGAAACCAAGGCAGAAAGAGGTCTGCTTTACCCAGGGGTTAATAAGTATCTGAGGCCAGACCTGAACATAAGACTTTTCTGACTCCAAGCCCAGTGCTCTAACCACTGCAGAATCTAAGTGCCTGAGTTAACCTATAAAGGTTAACTTTTAATTTTTTAAAAAAATCCAAAGATGGATAACCATTTACTTACTCAACATTAAGTGTCAGTGTTAAAATGTCTTCTATGTAAAAGACCTAGCTATGCTAGGTATTAAATAAAGGAGAAAATACAAACACAGATAAGATATATTCAGTATAATAATATCTATTATTATAATTACTATTATCAAGAAGGAGAAACAAGACAGAAATGTACACAAATAAAATTAAAACAAAGTAGACTCTAAGTATACAACAAAAGTGAAAAATACTGGGTTTTGATGAGAGAAAAATCACTACCACCTGATTAATACCAGGAGAGGTTTATAGAAGAAATATTTGACATGAGCCTTGAATGATGAAGATTTCACAGAGATCAAGATTGTAGGATTTCCTTTTTTTTAATCTATTACAACAGCACAGAAAGAAAATTAAAGCAAAACGACAGTTTCTAATAAGCTGCTGGCAGAGCAACCATAAAAGTTTGGGCTACAGAACAAAATGCCTAGAGAAATACTCCTAACCCATTAGGCAATGGAAAAAAAGGTTATCTTGCCACAGTGAATGAGGGGCTGCCTAGTAACCATTCCATTAAGCTGTCTCCTTTTAATACAACATTATGAATTCAAATACAGGAAGCAGATTAAATAGAACCATAACCTCACCTGCTGTTTTGTTGCATTCAAAGTTGATGACTGACATTCGCTGAAAGCCTGATCTGCAAGTATCTCCACCAGAATAGATTAAGGTGAGGTCTCCATCAGAGTATCTAGAATTCATTAACATAAATGCATTAAATATATTTTCCAGTCAAAATTATCCCATTCTCATCACTTTCCTCTCTCCCTCCCTCTATTAAGATTTTTGGCACACAAAGAACCAATCAGTTTTCTAGTAAGACAGCAAGTTATATTCAGTGATTGTGAAATTTTTAAAGGAAGTGAGTGCCAAGTAAATCAAGTCTTTTAATCATTATAAGCTGAGTTAAGAATTAGATTTAAGACAAAAAATTCAAAGGTATTTGCCTTAAGAACTACAACATTTTCTTCTTTTTAAATAAAACTTCTCAGTTTAGTATATGAGAAAATGCTCAAGATGAAAATATAAGAGATGTGAAATTAAGTCAACCATAGCAGTTTCCAAAACAACGTTCTATGAAACGCTAATATTCCAGAAAAGATTGAGACACCAGTGACCATTTCTAGTAGACAAGAAAAGAAAGGAATCCAGACTCTCAAAACTGGAAGAGAACTCAGAAGGTATCTCATAAAATCAGTAATTCAAGGATCTGGTCCATAATATGTACTACAAGAAGTCATTCAATCTTTGCTTGACAAAGTTTTAAATAACAGTCAATCGAGTACCTTCCAAAGCAAGCCATCCCATTTTGAGATCTCTAAATGTTAAGAAATTCTTCTCTTACTATCAAGCGTAAATCAGCCTCCCTGAAACTTCCATGTTTCCCTAATACATTTTAATAATGACATTTCACACCCCCAAATCTCCTAGGTCACTAGACTAGCATTTGTGAAATCTATAAAAATATTTCAAACCTAAAAGTACTACATGGCCAAATTAATTTGGAAACTTAGAGTAGTAAAAGTCAGTACTCACTCTCACATAATCACACAGGTCCACAATATCTTTAAAGATGAAAAGCATCCACTTAATGTCAAGAGTTGCACTGAAAATACCTTTGAGAAATTCTCTTTTCCCTGTAGTTATTTGCACCCTATAATTTAGTGTCATCAGACAATAAAGTTGTCGTAGGAAAAACAAGATATCTCAAAATAAAAAACCCCACAGACTTGAATTTACTGATATAAGTACATGTCAATATAATTTTATTACTAATGTAATGCAAATTATTTACTAATGTAATTAATATTTCTGTGGCTTCTATAGAAATGATACCATTTATGAAAAAGGCCAATCTTAACACAAAATCATTCATCCATACCCACAAAGACAGAATTCAAACTTAACAGAACTTGAATCATCTGGGTGACTTGATATCTGTAAAACAGTCCTACAAAAATCACAAGCCTAGTTATAGCAGGAAGGAATGCTGACTCAAGCTCACTTTTCTGTCTACTTTATAGGATTGGGGAAGAGGAAACCAGGAGAAAGAATAAGGTTCTTAGGTTTGTTTGTTTTTTTTTAATCAAATCAGCAGAGGTATGAATCAACATTGCATAAAAGCCATAACAACACACCGGAGGGTCTGGTTCTGGTATTTTCCTGCCACTTTGACTTGTTCTGGATCAGTCTTCTTCACCTGGCACACAGCAGCTTCTTTTTTACTATTGCAAACCTGGGCTTCAGTTCCTCCACATACATTTATATAATAAAGATATTCTTTTCCATCCGTAGCATAGTATGGTGATTCATAATCTAAAAATAAAAAACAAAAGCAAAATGAAACACGTATTTAGTTCCAAATAAGAGTTCCCTTATGTTACTAGGAATCAGAAACATTTTTTCCTTACTTCATTTCATTAAAAATTCTTAATTTATGGGGCAGCTAGGTGGCACAGTGAGTAAGAGCACCAGCCCCGGAGCGGGGAGGACCCAGGATCAGTTCCGGCCTCAGAAAATGAGGACCCACACATAAAAAATGACTGGCCATGTAGCCTTGAGCAAGTTACATAATCCCAAGTGCTTTAGTAAAAAAAAAAAAATCCTCATTTAAGTCCCAAACTAAGATGAACATGATGATTATACAACTTTCTTGCCAGGAAATTTATTAATAAAAAACAAGAGGAATGAGTAAGGGGACATACCTTTCTTGTGGGTGAGAGGGTTAAGGTCAATGGAGATGTCATGTTGTTCACTATTCAAAATACAGGTTTTACTTTCCAGATAATCTCTATGGCAAGCATACTCTGTGACCCATTCAATTTCATATCGGCAATTAGATTTAGCAGTAAGCTTAGGAACTGTGCCCTAACAAAACCAAACAGAAAAGAACAGTTATTTAAAAGCACAAAGCTCCAATCATGTTTGATGAGCACACCACAGGCCAAAATGGGAGATTTGCTTTGTTTTCTGACAGCTCAACAGACAAAAGGCCAAATAAATAAAGGAGGTTAATTTGGAGATGATAACTCACTTTACAGGAGGACTCCCTAAATACTCATCTCTCTAACAACATTTAAAATGTTATGATTCAGTAATAACTCAATTTATACACAACTTTCCAGGAAGTGAGTAAATTATGAGAAAGTACCTTGTACTACATTAACAGGTTTTGCATTAGAGAAGATCTACTAAAAATATAAAGTAGATTACTTTTGATACTTGCTGGGGAAATAAGAATTTAAACTGGAGACACAGTTCACAAATACATATGTACATATGCATGTACCTCAGAACATCAACTAGTATTAGAAAATTAAATAATCAAACAAAAATATAAACACATTTGACCAAATACTAGTCAAATTAGAATAAATATTAGGAAATGTAGAGGGAGCATTTTTGGTGAACAAAATGGTATCAATAATTAAACAAAAGCATTATCCAAAGTGTAGCTAAAACTGCGTGACAATATGCTAAAAAGACCTGCCTTCCATCTCACATTTGTGAAGCCCAGATAGCTGCAGGAACTTGTCCTGAGAAATTAACTTGTGTCTCTGGGTCCAGATGCCACCTATCCTCTCTGAGTCTCAACTTTCATCTGTAAAACAAAGGGAACTTCTAACTCTCTAAGCCTACAAATTCATTATCCAAAATCTGAAGACTAAAAAGGAGTTAAGTAATTTTAAAAACAAAAAGTATTAGTTTCATGCACCCATCATATGCTTCCTATATATATGGGCTTTCAGAGGAAACTTATACCTCTAGAAATATTCAAATAAGGTCAGCTACCTCAAAACCTAAGTATGCACTTAAAATAATTACAAACTCTAATAACATTGATCAAGTACCTAAAAGTATCACTGAACTAGACTCAATATAAAGATTCAACATGAATCCTGGTTAGTGAATTCAGCCATAAGCTTCAAATTAAACCTCTCCAATAACATAAAATCATTTGCTGCCTCAAAAAATGCTACATCAAAGTATCAATGATCACAAAGTTCAAGAATGCTAATAAAAGAAATTAAAAATGAGGGGCGGCTAGGTGGCGCAGTGAGTAAGAGCGCCGGCCTCAGAGTTGGGATGACCCAAGATCGAAACCGACCTCAGAAAATGAGCACCCACACATAAATAATGACTAGCCCATGTAACCTTGAACAAGTTACTTTACCCCAATTGCTTTTAAAAAAAAAAAAAAAAGGAAAGAAATTAAAAATGAAGATGGCAGATTAGAGGCAGGAATTTGTGCTCCCACTCTAACCACATCCAACACCTGTAAAATATGATTCTAAACAAATTTTAGAAAGACAGAACCCACAAAGTGACAGAGAGAAACAAATCTCCCACTGAAGGCAGCCTGGCAGGCTGAAAGAAAGTGTCTATCAGACCAAGCTGGGAGCTGAATTCAGTCCAGAGCAAGCTACACAATCCTAGAAACAGGGTGGCCCCAACCAGCAGCACAGACTGGCCTGAGCAGACTTCAGGAGAGTCAATCACCAGCAGCTGTGGCAATTTCCAGACTTCTCAAGCCATAAATGCCAAAAAAAGTAAAAGTTCAGTGGGGAGCTCTGTTGAAACCAGGTGACAGAAGAGCTCATTCTGGCCCCTGTCCCCAGGCCAAGAGGTGGCAGAGGTGCAAAAGCTGGAGCATGGCTGCCTCCGGAGCTTCTGGCCTGTAGATTGTAGGGGGACCAAGTGACCATTCAGAGGATAATCACTCTTGCTTTGACCTGCTTGGATCTGGATCATGGTCTTGGGTGGTGTGGCCAATGTGCCAGAGCTTAGGGTTTCTGCAGAGAGGGTGCCCTCCTCATAGTTCTGACAACATTTGTGAAAACCCCAGTGATTTGGGACATAGCTCTCTCCACTCTGGAAGCAGAGTTCTACCATGGCAAAGAGCTCAAAAGTCAAGTAATTGGCTGTCAAGAAGAGCAAGCAGAGGAAGCACAATCAGACCACAGAATCCTTTTTTGGGGGACAAAAAGGATCAACATATAAAACCAGAAGGAGTCAATGAAGTCAAAATTCCTGCATTAAAAGTTTCCAAGAGGGGCGGAACCAAGATAGCGGAGTAGAAAGAGCACGTCCAAGGCACTCTCCCCCAGATTACCTCCAAACTATGTAAAAGGGGACTCTGAACAACTTCTGGAGCCCCAGCACCCACAGAACAACACAGAGAAGCTAACCTCCTGCCGAGAACAGCCCGGCAGCCCTGCAGGAAGGACCAGCGCAGCGTTCTGGGAGCCAGCAGCACATGCGGAGAGCCAAGCCCAGGTCCTCCTGAGCTGCGGTTTTAGCCCCAGGGCGGCCAGGCCAGCAGCCAGCCGGAGGGACCCCAGATCACCAGCTGCTGTGTCAATTCCAGAATTATCAACACAGATATGCCCAGGACAAAGTGAGAGGTTAGTGCCCTATGGACTTTGGGAGCATTATTTGGGGAACGAGTCTGCTTCCTCCCCTGGGGGCTAGAAGGCACCGAGGAGACACGCCATTTTGCAGTTTCCAGTGGCAGCCCCAGCTCCTGGCCTGCGAACTGTAGGGAGATCCAGCAATCAGTCTTGGGGGTTAATCACTCTTGCTTTAACCTCCCTGGATCTGGATTGTGATCTGGGGGAGGGAGGTCTGGGGTGGGTATCCAGCTTGCCAAAAAGCTGTGAAGACCCCAACGTTCAGGACGAAAGCTCCCCTGTCTGCTGGCAGAGGCCTACTGTGGCAACAAGCCGAAAAGTCAAGTAATTAAGTGGCAACATGTCAAGGCAAAGGAAACAAAATGAACAGAAAAATGCAACCTTAGACTCCTATTTTGGCGGCAAAGAAGATCGAAGCATAGAACAGGAAGAGGTCTGTGAGGTCAGAAATCCTCCTCCAAAAGCCCCAAAGGAAAATATGAGCGGGTTACAGGCCATAGAGGACCTTAAGAAGGACTTCAAAAATCAAATAAGAGAAGTGGAGGAAAGATTGGAAAGAGAAATGAGAAGGATGCAGGAAAAGTATGAAATGAGGGTCAACAGCCTGACTGAGGAAAACAACACCTTAAAAAATAGACTAACTCGCTTTTGGCCCGTTCACTACCAGAATGAAGACCATTCTAAGCAACCAGACCGTCGACATCCCAGAAAATGTTGACATCTCTCTTAAGGGTCGGACAGTTATTGTGAAAGGGCCCAGAGGAATCCTCCGTAGGGATTTCAATCATATCAATGTTGAGCTCAGTCTCCTTGGAAAGAAGAAAAAAAGGCTTCGGGTAGACAAGTGGTGGGGAAATCGAAAAGAACTTGCAACTGTGCGCACAATCTGTAGCCATGTACAAAACATGATCAAAGGCGTTACCCTGGGTTTTCGTTACAAGATGAGGTCTGTGTATGCTCACTTCCCCATAAATGTTGTTATTCAAGAGAATGGCTCACTTGTTGAAATCAGAAATTTCTTGGGTGAAAAATATATCCGGAGTGCGCATGAGACCAGGTGTTGCTTGTGCTGTTTCTCAAGCCCAAAAAGATGAGTTAATTCTTGAAGGAAATGATATTGAACTTGTTTCTAACTCAGCTGCCCTGATCCAACAGGCCACCACCGTCAAAAACAAGGATATCAGAAAATTTTTGGATGGTATCTATGTTTCTGAGAAAGGCACAGTGCAACAAGCTGATGAATAAGTTGGAAAAGATGCCAAAGGCCGTGTCCTGAGGAGTCAACACTTATTCAGATGTCAAATAAAAATACTTTTTGTCAAAAAAAAAAAAAAATAGACTAACTCAAATGGCAAAGGAGGCTCAAAAGGGCAATGAGGAGAAGAATGCCTTAAAAAGTCAAATTTGCCAGATGGAAAAAGAATCTCAAAATTTCACTGAGGAGATTCATTCCTTCAGAGTTAGACTGGAGCAAATGGAAGCTAGCGACTTTATGAGAAATCAAGATGCTGTTAAGCAGATCCAAACAAATGAAAGATTAGAAGGCAATGTGAAATATCTCATGGGAAAAACCACTGACCTGGAAAAGAGATCCAGGAGAGACAATTTAAAAATTATTGGACTACCTGAAAGCCATGATCAAAGAAAAAACCTAGAAATCACCCTTCAAGAAATTCTCAAGGAAATTGCCCTTATGTTTTGATCCAGAGGGCAAAATAGAGGTTGAAAGAATCCACAGATCACCTCCTGAAAAAGATCCCAAAAAGAAAACTCCCAGGAATATTATAGCCAGGTTCCAGAATCCCAGATCAAGGAGAAAATACTCCAAGCAGCCAGGAAGAAACAATTTCAATATTGTGGAAACACAATCAGAATAGCACTGGACCTGGCAGCTTCTACACTGAGGGATCGAAGGGCATGGAATATGATATTCCAGAGGGCAAAAGAACTGGGAATGAACCCAAGGGTCACCTACCCAGCAAAACTGAATATTTTGTTTCAGGAGAAAATATGGTCATTCAGTGGAATAGAGGACTTTCAAGCATTCTTGAGGGAAAAACCAGAGTTGAATAGAAAATTTGACATCCAGACACAAGAAGCAAGAGATACCTGAGAAGGTAATCAGGGAAAAGAAATCAAAAGGAACTTATCAAAGTTGAACTATTTACATTCCTACATGGAAAAACAATAACTGTGACTGATAAAACCTTTCTCAGTATGAAAATAATGGAAGACGGGTATATGGTCATATGAATACATATGTGAATGTGTGTGTATATGGTTACAGTTATATATGGATAAAGGGCATAGGTTGAATTTGTTGGGAAGGGAGGATACTCAAGGGATGAAATTATGAGGTGAGAGAGGAAAGTGGCAAGAAGAGATGGGGAGAGACAGGGTAGGGTAAACTATATCATGTAGAAGAAGCAAGGGGAAGTGGCTGCAAGGAAGGGGAAGAATAGGAAGGCAAAAAGGCAAAACCACATTCTCATTGAATTTGGTTCAGGGAGAGAATGACATACATACTAAATGGGGTATCTCAACCTGCAGCAGAATAGGGGGAAGGGGGATGAGAGGAGGGATGATGGATGGGAGGGCATTCTTGGGGGGAGGGGAGGTTGGAAGTACCCACTATAGAAGAGGGACAGGATCAAGTAGGAAATGGACCATGTCGGGGCATGGGGGGGATGGGTGGGAGGGAATTATAAGCAGCCTTGTACAATGTATCTACTATGGTAATATTTTGCATAGCTATACATGTACAACACATACTGAATTACTTATCTCCCCAGAGGGAATGGGTGGCAAGGCAGGAAGAGAATGGATCTGAAATTCGAGGTCTTAAAATTAAATGTTTCAAATATATATAAATACTATTATCAATACTCCTTTGCATGTAATTGGGAGATAAGATGTGCAGGCATTGGGCCACAGAGACTCACCTTGCTCTAATGGAAAAGTCGAAGGTGGTATGGGAGAAGATATGGGAGAGAGCAGATTGGAGGAAGGGATACCTTGTGGGACTGCTATTCTGGGATGGTGGGTAGGGGAAAAATGGGGGGGAAAAATTGTAACTTAAAATCTAGCAGAAATGAATGATGTAAACTAGAAGTTAATAAAGCATTTGTTTAATTTAAAAAAAAAAGTTTCCAAGAAAAATATGAACTGGTTATAAGCCAGGGGGAGCTCAAGAAGAATGTTGAAAATCAAGTAAAAGAACTGGAGGAAAAATTGGGAAGAGAAATGAGAATGATGCAAGAAAATCATAAAAAGTAAGTCAACAGCCTGCTAAAGGAGACCAAAAAATACACTGAAGAAAATAACACCTTAAAAAGTAGACTAACTTGGGGTGGCTAAGTGGTGCAATAAATAGAGCACAGGCCCTGGAGTCAGGAGGACCTGAGTTCAAATAGGGCCTCAGACCCTTGACACACTTACTATTGAAGTTGAACTATTTACCTTCCTACATGGAGAAATAATTAGAACTCATGAGACTTTTCTTAGTATGAGGATAGTTGAAGGGAATATATATACATACACATGTATGCATAGGAGGGTATACGTGTGTATAAATACATGTGTGAGTGTGTGTATATGTGTGTACATGTATACATAGACAGAGGGCATGGGATCAGTTGAACAGGAAGGGATGATATCTAAAAAATAAAATTAAGAGGTGAGAGAGGAATATAATGAGGGAAGGAGAAAGGGAAAGATAGAATAGGACAAATTATCTCATATAAAAGAAGCAAGAGAAAACTATTACAGTGGAGGGGAAGAGCAGGAAGGTAAAAGGGAATGGGTCAACCTTACTCTCATTGAATTTGGCTTAAGGAGGTAATAACATACACACTCATTTGGGTATCTTACCCTATGGCAAAGTAGAGGGGAAAGGGATAAGAGTGGGGATAATAGAAAGGAGGGCAGACTAGGGAAAAGGGTAGTTAGAAGCACACACTTTTGAAAAGGGACAGGGTCAAAGCAGAAAATAGACTAAGTGGGGAGCAGGATAGGATGGAGGGAAATATAGTTAGTCTTTTGCAATATAACTACTATGGAAACATTCTGCATAACTACACACATTCAAACTATATTGAATTGCTTGTCTTCCCAGTGGGAGTAGGTGAGGAGGGAAGAAGGGAAAGAATATGGAAATCAAAGTTTTAAAAACAAACAACAACAACAAAAAGAAGTTAAAATTAAATAACCCTGAGATTCTACAAAATTGGCAAAGAAAATAAGATGACAAAATTCAATACTAGTGCAACAGTCATGGAAATAGACTTCAGGAAGAGTTGTGAACTTGTCCAAGCACACTGGAAAATAATATGGAAATATACAATTTTTAATATGTGCATACCTTTTTGAGTCAAGAATCCCCACTAGTTGGATTATATCCCAAGAAGGTTACTGACAAGATTTAAAAAAAATTCTTCTCTGAATGGTCTTAGTTACTCTTTTTTTTTTTTTTTAAGCAATTGGGGTTAAGTAACTTGCTCAAGGTTACACGGCCAGTCATTATTTATGTGTGGGTGCTCATTTTCTGAGGCCGGATTCAATCTCGGGTCATCCCAACTCCGAGGCCGGCGCTCTTACTCACTGCGCCACCTAGCCGCCCCTAGTTACTCTTTTTTAAAATAATGTCAAAAAAATTGGAAACTAGGTGTCAAATAATGGATGAATAAATAACAGGATATACCTATAACGGTATGTTATTTCACCAGAATTTATGATGAATATTAAGAATCCAAAGAAAATGGAAAGATATCTAAAAAAATGAAAGTTCAATCAAAATAACAATAAACACACTGACTAGACTGAACTATGTGGTCAAAATAACCACAAAAATTTTTAGTATATATGGTAAAGGAGATCAAAAGAATAAGGACAATACAGGCATGACAAAAATAAAGTCAATATACAATAATTTTGAAGAGGAAATAACAACTGGAAAGTCATAGACATGTAAAATACCATCTTCATTGATTTCAACCTACATATCTGTGTTTATTACACTTTTCTTATAATTTAGTATCTGTAATTGCCAATGGAAGCTGAAATTAAATTCATACATGTATATGTTAAATGTCTCCATCCAATAAACGGTAAGGCCTCCTCTGCCCTCTCTTGGTTATACAAAGACCCAAGCTGTACACAGTAGGTACATAGTAAATGCTTGCTGAATTGAACTGGCATAAAAACCAACTCCTTCTTACTAAACAAGGAGGACTTTACTGTTACTTACAAAGATAATGTCACAGGATTACTTTAATATTGTAAAGACTATTAATTCCATGGATGTGTGTACTCAGCCAAATCATTCTATACCTTATTCATTTGCTTGATGAGCTCTTATAATAAAAACCAAACATACAAAAACAAAAAAAACACCAATAAGAGCACATCTGATTGCCAACCTTCTGGAGAACAGCCCCTTCCCACTTACCTAAGCTACTTCTCAGACACAATAGGCCAATGTCGCACCTCATACTATATTATACTTCAGCTTTTAAAAAAGAAAAAAATTTACCACCACCACCTCCATCAATAAAGTTCCCTTGATTAGGCCATACAGTCCAATATCATGTCCAATATCATCACCTGGTATAATGAAGTACTTAGAATGAGGGCTACTTTTAATAAGGAATGTATTCAGTATTTTCATTATAAAAGGCAAAAAATAAGTGATATATAAAACTGGGCATCGAGGCAGCTAGGTGGCGCAGTGAATAGAGCACCATTGGTCCTGGAGTCAGGAGAACCTGAGTTCAAATCCGGCTTCAGACACTTAACACAAAAAACTAGCCATGTGACTTTGGGCAAGTCACTTAACCCCAACTGCCCCTCCAAAATGCAAAAAACTTTAAAAACAAAACAAAAAACACCTGGGAGTGTTAACGGCAAACCAGCCTTGATGAAACTGTATTCTTGTTATCTTATATGAACAGTACCTTGCTGAAAAGCTTACTAGATTCAGCACAAGACATAGCCTAGCAAATAAGTTTCCTAATTCATAATAAAATTCCCTACATCAAAGTCTCTCAGGTTAATAAAAATTAAAAAGCAAAAAGTAAGATGCTTGTACCTTTGCAACTGTTTACTGTTTAGTCAAACTTCACTGTAACCTACAGGTTTCATCTCAATTTTAGATATCTACTTATGTAGAAACAATCTTTCATTGCTCTTCCCTTTATGTCCAATAATGTAGAAAGATAGCCACTCCCAAGCTATTTAAGCTACATTATAATTTAGCAGCAGTTCTACAGAACTTTCGAGGAGTCACATCACATAAAACTTACTTCTCTTCTCTCCGATGGACAAATAAATGTAATAGTCACTGCTGGAGTATGACCTTCACAGAAAGCGGGCTGATCTTCACCTTCTTTCACATAACTAAGAACAAGCCTAATATACAAATTAAATAGAAAATATCAGATTAAAAGTCAAATATACATTGTGAATGTACCATTTGCCTCCAGAGTCAAGAACATTTACTCACATTTATTCTTTATTAGGGTGTAATGAAAAAAATTATGAGTAACATTTAAAAAATAATTTATTTTATTTCAAAAAAATAAAACCCAATGGAGATTCTGAATGAATACTATGTGGCTAGAACATTTAATCATCTTTTTATAAAATAAGAATAAAAACTAGCCCTCCTGCCACAGACATAATATAAATCTTAAGAATAAAAGAAACAGCTGTTCAACTTTAAAACTTAATAGTGCATTCACCCTATCCCATAATCAAGCAAAAAACCCAAACAAGATAAACTCATTTTTAAGCTGATAATCTGTATTACCACTTCCTTTTCCAAGTCAACAATGAATGGCTGCCAAGACCAAAGTAAGCTGCCTGCCTTTTTTTTTTTTTAAACTAAAAGGTTTTTTAAACTAAAAGGTACCATTGGCTTAATCATTACTAGATTCTGCAGTGGGAGTTTTCAGAGAAGGACCCACATGACTTCACACAAAGTCATTAAATGATCAGATTTATTTATAAACCAAGTGAAATGTCTTAACTTGAAATCTGAAAAATATTCTAAGGAACCCTTCTAACTGAAGATGTGAATACAATTAATTTATAAAACAGCAACTGAAGAGGCATATATATGCCTGTCCTGTTTTCTAATGTATTCCCAGACTTTTGTCTTCCTACCTCAACTTTTGTTATTCAATACTCTTGAAATCCTTTCAGTAACTGAGAAACAGACAGTAGCAAATAACACATTTGTTTTGTTTTTTTAAACACATATGCCTGATACACCACCAACCCCAGATGGCCAAAAAGTCCTGAAAGTCTACCATTTGTAATATACTGAAACTCAATCCACAGACTTGGGACTGAATCTAGGAACTTTTTTTAAAAATTCAGATCACCAGTATAATTTACCATCCCCACCACATCCCCAAGGTACAATATAGGTAGCAAGTATAAATCAATAGAGTAATACCAAAATGCTACGATGTTTTCTTCATTGGATATTGTTCACCACCTCTTTTCTGACACTATTCTCAATCAACTCCAGTGACTCCCCTCTTGACTCTGGGATAAAACAAGAACTCCTCTGTCCAGCTTCTTAAGTCCCTCCTATCTTTCTAGACTCACTGTATAGCAATCCCCCTCCTTCCTTATGCAATCTAGTCAAACTGGCCACCTCTGTTTCTCAGACATAACAGGCCCTCTTCTGTTTACAGGTCTTTGTGCCGATTGTCTCACATTTCTGAAATGTACCCTTCCCTTACCTCCACTTCAGAGAATTCTTCCTTCCCTCACGATGCAGTTCAACTACTGCCTTCTACATGAAGGCTTTCCTGAGTCTCCCTAACTGCTGGTGCTCTCCCCCTCCCCTCCTTTCTATTTAACTTCCTAGTATTTGTTTGTATTTTTGGTGCACGTGCTTCTACTTATGTGCACATGCTGACTGTCTCCCCCAAAACAGGCCAACTTGAGAGTAGATAAGGTTTCTTGCTCTACATCCATATTCCCAGTGTAACCCCAGCAGATAGTAAGAGCTTAACAAATGATTGGTGATGGTGGCTGGTGGTGGGATACAAATTCAACAAACAAGAAAACCCAAAAACTGAACCTACTAAGTTTTGAATTATGAAAAAAAGTGTTTCCTACAGAGTAGCAGAAGGCAAAAACTAAAAAAGAAGCTGAACAGGAGATGACTTTTAGTTACTGTTTGCTTTTTCAAATGCCCTCTCCTCCCTCAAGGGGTGCATGCACTTACTCAAGTCTCAACTTCAAAAACCCCACATAACTACCCCACTTATATGGAAATCTAGGACGTCAGCAAATTACCCACTCCTGCAGGCAACAATGGCCTAAAGATAGCTCAGAAGATTTATACCACCAGAGCAGCCACTGATGAGCATAAAAGCAATGGAAGTTTTTGGTGCTAAAACCTAAGCACCCAGTAAACAAGATGTCAGTGATTTTCAGTTTCAAATGGAGGCAGAATTATTAACTCAGATCTTCCTCAGGTAATAACACAATATATAGACTATGTATATAGCTATAGACTAACCTGTCTTTATCCACTAATTTCAGTCCTTCTTTTGGCCTTCCAACATCATAACCTTGATTCCCCTTCACCAGGCATGCCGCAGTACCAGAGGGACAAAAACGTGTCTCTTGACTTGATCCACCTAGTTTAAAAGAAAAAATCAATAGTAACAAATAATATCACAGAAATAGTAGGTCACCAAACAAGGTTAAGTTTGGGAATCAAGGTTTTTTTCATGCATGTTGTATGTTACCATCAGACTTCCTGTCCTTACCATAACTCATACCATACCATATTCACACCATAACTACTCTGGGTAGATTATTCTGCCCATTTTAAGATATCAAGGACCTGATCCTTTGGTATGGGAATTCTCTCCCCTGATGTAGACTTTAATTAAGTCATAATTTATAGCAGTGACAACAAACGCCAATAGGAACAGAGTCATTAATATTTCCCAATTATATTTTAGTACCATCAGGGCCAAACTCTCCAGCCCTCGGGATTGCTGCTGGCCCCAACGTGACCTGGACCCAACATGACCCAACATGTGGTTGTGGCTATGTGTTTAACACCTCTGACTTATAGTCTTAAACATCAAAGAGCTTACCTGACTTTCCCATGGTCACATAGCTAATAAGTGTCAGAGGCACATTTCAAACAGATCTTCCTGACTATGGAAATCTATCCACAATAACTTATAAAATATTATTGGCTGATTATGAAGGAATTTTAGTTTTCAAAGCATTTGAGAAAAAGCCCAATCTATAAAGAACTGTTTTCCTCCAAAGGAATACATTTGAACAGGGTGCCATTGGGAACAAGAAAAATCTCGTGATATAAAATGATACCAAAAAAGGAAAATTATCTTGGATTATTTAGATAAAATGTTATTCCATACAACTGGTGGACTAATTTTCAAAAGTTTTTTTTTAAACTTTCCTAGGACCAAAACTTGAAACACCAAGTATAGAAATGGGAAATTAGTAGTAGAAATACCATTTTTTTTAAACTGCTTTGCAGTTTATAACTTAATAAAAGGTAAAACTAAAAAACACAACACAAAAGTATTCAGGTAACACAATACAGTGTTTTTACTAGATCACCAGGAGAATATACCAGTCCTAACATGTCTAATTGAAGACTTAGTATAGGAAGAAGTTGGCACTATCTTTTATTCTCCATAATACCTGGTGCCACAGAAAACCTTGGCCTGAAGAACTGACCATGTTGCCCTTGGTAGAAGAGCATAACACTCATCTTTAAGTATTAAAACAAGGGCAGCTAGGTAGCATAGTGAATAGAGCACTGGCCCTGGAGTCAGGAGGACCTGAGTTCAAATCCAAATTCAGACACTTGATACTTATTAGCTGTGTGACATTGGGTAAGTCACTTAACCCCAACTGCCTTGCCTTGCCCCCTCAAAAAAAAAAAAAGAATTAAAAGACAGTCGAGTACAAGACTTTACTAGGAACTTGGGCCTTTCTTCTTTTAAGGGTTATTGAATTGGCCCAAGACTTTTCACAATTATTAATTGGCAAAAATCCCAATTATTAATTGACCTCCTGGTCAACAGGTTCTGGAATGTTGCAGGACACACACAACTAGAAAATGAAGCATTACATGGGTCAGTAGATGCAAAACTCCCCCAGGGTTTTCCCCTAAAACACAAGGAAGTCACAGTCATACCTAGTCATACCTTCTCCAATTGGGGCCAGCATATCTAAGAGATCTAATTTGATCATTCTCTGGATCACTGATTCAAAGGGTTACCAGAAAATAGGGCTAAGCCTCTAGTCTATATTTCACCTTCCCTCTTGCCCAATATCCAATAACACATAACAATGCTAGTACCCTTGGGAGTACTGTCTGGCAGAAAGCTAACACAGCATAAGGGTTTCATCTTGATCAGTTTGGTCTAGAATATGTACTGCCTGAATATAGGTCAGGAAATCACTAGATTATGGATAGGGAGGGATGATAAAATAAATACCTATTTACAGGAGAAAAATGCTAGTGTGTTTTCCTAGGACAACTATAAATGTTCATTTCAAATCAGAAAAGACATAAAACTGTTTCAGAAACTCAAGACTGGAGTCTTGAGAAAATCCCAAACAACAAACAGCGCGCGCGCGCGCACACACACACACACACACACACACACACACACACACACACACACACACACACACACACACACACACCTAGGTCTCTACAGATGTTGATGAACAGCGAAGTATCATGATCAGAGTCATCCACCAAGTAGCTACCAGAGGTATTGATCAGTGGATTCAAATCATGCTTTCTTAACTCTCGATCAAACACATAGCAAGGCACCTAAAAAAAAGAAAAAAGGTAAGCAAATAAGGGCTTGTCATGTAAGCAACAAGCATATTTCATTTATGAAACTGGCTAGGTGGTGCAGTGAGTAGAGCATCGGCCCTGGAGTCAGAAGGACCTGAGTTCGGATCCGGCCTCATGGCCTCAGACACTTAACACAAAAACTAGCCATGTGACCTTGGGCAAGTTACTTAACCCCAGTTGCCCTCCAAAAAGCAAAAAAAAAAAAAAAAAGAATTTTACATATTCAGCACCCAGGCTACTTTGATTGACCATCAACTGTCAGCATAAATATTCCTTTACTTTGCAATTATGATAGCTATGTACATAAAACTGAAGCAAATCTGAAACAAATTAATGAATAGATCTAAGCAAAAGCATACACACCAACTCCATATGAACTTTTGGTTGCTGGTGATAAAAGAAAAAGAAATCTGTCAAGATGCATGCATAAACACACACTCCCAAGTCTTATTGCAGTTACCATAAAACTGGAAGAGTGTGAGTATGTGTGTGCATGCCCTCACACTGATGATTTCACTGGTATAGGGACCTCAGGATAAATAAACTTCCTCTTCCAATGGAAATTAGCATGTGTTCAGCACCATACCACCTTAGACAGTTGCCTAGGGGCACTGAAAAGGAAGTAACGTGCCCAGGGTCACACAGGAGGCTAGATTTGAATTCAAGATGAATATTCCTGACGCCACCTGGGGCTCTATCCATTGTGCCACCTAGCTGCCCTTAATCTCCCATTACCACCTTAATAAAAAATATTTTCCTATCCTTTTAATCAAAGATATGTTCGTGGGCAGGTCTATTTTTAAAATCCAGTTAAAGTTATACTTGACTTTTATAACTTACTTAGACTTGTGAGAAATTTCTAACCTATTAACCTTTTCTTCTACTTCTGTTTTTTCAGAGATTTCATTTAGATTTTGCCACAGATCGGGTCACACTGCTTCATAGTACTGTATTTCTCATGAGTGTATGGAATCATTTCAATCATATTATTAAAGCAAAGACCTCACAAATTTGCCTTTCATTTTGTCAACTAAGAGTGTGTGTGTGTGTGTGTGTGTGTGTGTGTGTGTGTGTGTCTGTCTGTCTGTCTGTCTGTCTACATACATACATACATACATCAGGGATCCACTAATGAAGCTTGGACCCATTAGTGCTTGAAGCTTATAGTCACAAAGAACCAACCACCTAGTCAAAAAAAAAAAGCTTATTCACTGTGCCCATAATATGAACAAATTAAGGTAAAATATGTTTTATTTATTAAGTCACTGTGACTCCTTTTAAAATGTTTGACCAATACAGGAAAGCAATGTAAAGGTTGGATTATCTGGGAAGGGAACTAAAAAAGATAAAGAAATAATCACAAAAGATAAAATAAATCCACTTCAATTGGATAAAATTAAAAAGTTTTTTGCAAAATACAAAACTGTTGGGGGCGGAGCCAAGATGGCGGAGTAGAAACAGCTCGTCCAAGCCTCTCTGCCCCCAGATTCTCCACAAACTATGTAAAAAAGGACTCTGAAAATCTTCTGGAGCCCCAGCACCCACAGAACGACACAGAGAAGCTAACCTCCCGCTGAGGACAGCCCAGCACCCTGCAGGAAGGACCAGCGCAGTGGTCTGGGAGCCGGCAGCGCGCAGAGCGCAGGAGCCGAGCCGAGCCCAGGTCCACGTGAGCCGAGGTTTTAGCCCCAGGGCGGCAGGGCCAGCAGCCGGCTGGAGGAACCCCAGAACACCAGGAACTGTGGAGACTCCAGAATTATCAACATAGACTTGCCTAGGACAAAGTAAGAGGTTAGTGTCCTATGGACTTTGGGACCTGTATTTGGGGAATGCGTCAGCTCCCTCCCCTGGGGGCTAGAAGCTGCTGAGGAGACACGCCACTGTGTAGTTTTCAGAGGCATTTCCGGCTCCCAGCCTACAAATCGTGGGGAGATCCAGTGATCAGTCTTGGGGGGTAATCGCTCTTGCTTTAACCTCCCTGGATCTGGATTGTGATCTAGGTGGAAGTTGTGGGTGGGTTTATAGCTTGCCAGAAACGGAAGTTGCCCCCCACACGTTCGGGACGAAAATTCCTCTATCTGGCCTTAAAGCCATAGTGTGGCAACAAGCCCAAAAGTCAAGCAATTAAGTGGCAACATGCCAAGGCAAAGGAAACAGAAAAATGCAACCCTAGACTCCTATTTTGGGGGCATAGAGCGGGAAAAGGACTGTGAGGTCAGAAGTCCTGCTCCAAAAGCCCCAGGGGAAAACATGAGTGGGTTGCAGGCCATAGAGGACCTTAAGAAGGACTTTAAAAATCAAATAAGAGAAGTGGAGGAAAAATTAGAAAGAGAAATGAGAAGGATGCAGGAAAAGTATGAAATGAGGGTCAACAGCCTGACTGAGGAAAACAACACCTTAAAAAATAGACTAACTCAAATGGCAAAGGAGGCCCAAAAGGGCAATGAGGAGAAGAATGCCTTAAAAAGTCGAATTTGCCAGATGGAAAAAGAATCTCAAAAGTTCACTGAGGAGATTCATTCCTTCAGAGTTAGACTGGAGCAAATGGAAGCTAGTGACTTTATGAGAAATCAAGATGCTGTTAAGCAGATCCAAACAAACGAAAGATTAGAAGGCAATGTGAAATATCTCATGGGAAAAACCACTGACCTGGAAAATAGATCCAGGAGAGACAATTTAAAAATTATTGGACTACCTGAAAGCCATGATCAAAGAAAGAACCTAGAAATCACCCTTCAAGAAATTCTCAAGGAAAACTGCCCTGATGTTTTAGATCCAGAGGGCAAAATAGAGGTTGAAAGAATCCACCGATCACCTCCTGAAAAAGATCCCAAAAAGAAAACTCCCAGGAATATTATAGCCAGGTTCCAGAATCCCCAGATCAAGGAGAAAATACTACAAGCGGCCAGGAAGAAACAATTTCAATATTGTGGAAACACAATCAGAATAGCCCAGGACCTGGCAGCTTCTACACTGAGGGATCGAAGGGCATGGAATATGATATTCCAGAGGGCAAAAGAACTGGGAATGAACCCAAGGGTCACCTACCCAGCAAAACTGAGTATTTTGTTTCAGGGGAAAATATGGTCATTCAGTGGAATAGAGGACTTTCAAGCATTCTTGAGGAAAAAACCAGAGTTGAATAGAAAATTTGACATCCAGACGCAAGAAGTAAGAGATGCCTGAGAAGGTAATCAGGGAAAAGAAATCGAAAGGAACTTATCAAAGTTGAACTATTTACATTCCTATATGGAAAAGCAATATCTGTGACTGATGATATCTTTCTCACTATGAAAATAATGGAAGAAGGGTGTGTGGTCATACGAATACATATGTGAATGTGTGTGTATATGGTTACAGTTATATATGGATAGAGGGCATAGGTTGATTTTGTTGGGAAGGGAGAGTACTCAAGGGATGAAATTATGAGGTGAGAGAGGAAAGTGGCAAGAGGAGATGGGGAGAGACATGGTAGGGTAAACTATCTCATGTAGGGGAAGTGGGTGCAAAGGAGGGGGAGAATAAGGAAGGCTAAAAAGGCAAACCACATTCACATTGAATTTGGTTCAGGGAGAAAATGACATACATACTAAATGGGATATCTCAACCTGCAGCAGGATAGGGGGAAGGGGGATGAGAGGAGAGATGATGGATGGGAGGGCATCCT
Organism: Gymnobelideus leadbeateri; assembly: GCA_011680675.1. Classification (NCBI taxonomy): domain Eukaryota; kingdom Metazoa; phylum Chordata; class Mammalia; order Diprotodontia; family Petauridae; genus Gymnobelideus; species Gymnobelideus leadbeateri. The sequence continues at coordinate 222,922 of WOXC01000044.1, forward strand.
TGGGGTGAGGGGAGGTTGGAAGTACCCACTATAGAAGAGGGACAGGATCATGTAGGGAATGGACCAGGTGGGGGGTGGGATGAGTGGGAGGGAATTATAAGCAGCCTTGTACAATATATCTACCATGATAATGTTTTGCATAGCTAGACATGTACAACATATACTGAATTACTTATATACCAAGAAGGAATGGGTGACAAGGGAGGAAGGAAATGGATCTGAAATTCGAGGTCTTAACATTAAATGTTTCAAATATATATAAATACTATTATTAATACTCTTTTGCTTGTAATAGGGAGATAAGATGTGCAGGCATTGGGACACAAAGATTCACCTTCCTCTAATGGAAAAGTCGATGGGGGTATGGGAGAAGGTATGGGAGAGAGCAGATTGGAGGAAGTGATATCTTGTGGGACTGCTATTCTGGGAGGTTGGGTAGGGGAATAATGGGGGGAAAATGATTGTAACTCAAAATCTGGCGGAAATGAATGATGTAAAACAGAAGTTAATAAAGTATTTGTTTAAAAAAAAAATACAAAACTGTTTCAGTCAGAATGATGACGAGAGAAATGTGAAGTTAGGGAAATAGCTTTACGTCAAATACCTTGGATATAGAAATTTGACATCAATTACTGAGATCGAGAATCATGACCCGTTATAAGCAGTAAAAAGAACAAAGTTTTCTAAGAAGAACTGCGATCTATCAGCAACCATATAAAAATGTTCCAAATTACTAATAAGAGAAATGCATATGAAAACTCGAGGTTTTACCTCACACTAAAGTAGCAAGAGTGATAAAAAAATAAAAACTTAATGTTGAAGGGGCTGCAGAAAGAAAGATAGATTTAAACACAGCTGGCAGAGCTGTGGATTGGTCCAATCAGAATGGAAAACAACCTGGCTGGAACTGTATAAAAAAATGACCTTCAACTGTTCACTCTCAGACCCTGAGATTCCATGCCACAGCAGGAGTTCTTAAACATTCTTTGTATTACAATCTCCTTTCACAGTCTGGTAAAGACTATTGACTCCTCAAAATAATGTTTCTGGAAAAATATTACAGATGAAGGAAATGCTATGTTTAAGTTAGATGTTAGTGAAAATAAAGATGTAAATTTTTTTTGTCATTCAAGTTCACAGACCCCCTGAAATTTAGAGTACATGAAGTATAGATTAATAACCCTTATTCTACAGAACATATATCCCAAAGAGTTCAAGAAAGAAAGAAGAGCTTCATGTACACTGAAATTCTGAGAGAAACATTTTCTAAGGAAGAAAAAAATTGGAAGGAAACATACTATGATCAATTGGGGAATAACTGAACAAATTACGGTATGGTACCACAACTTGGCCATTCCCAAATCAGTGGGTATCTATTTTGTTTCCAGTTTTTTGATACTACAAGAAGTGCTACTAGCAATATTCTGGTATGTATGTGATCTTTTTGGGGGGAAGAGGGGGGTTACCTCCTTATTTGTTGACTGACTCAGCTTTTCGTTCACCAAAACCCCTAGAATTTTTTTCAGATAGGTCTACTCTCTCACCATGACTTTCCCATTGATTTTGGGACTCTTGGTGTCCATCTTATATTTATACTCATTAAATGTCTCCATATTAAATCTGGCACACCATTCTACTCTGCTAAAATATTTCTGGATCCTAAAGTTATTACCACTGTGTTGGCTAGCCTCTCCAGCTTTGTGACATATGCCATCTATGCCTCAAAGAAGTCATTCATAAAAAAAAAAAAAAAATTCAACAACCTAGGGCCAAGGACTAATCAATGGGACTCTTCATTAGAAATCTACTGAGCTGACATCACATCATCAAAGATACCTCTCTAGTTTAATTCGTTCAAACCAGATCCCAATATTACCTATTATCATTTAGCATACATCTCTCTATCTTGTCCACAAGCACAGCATAAGATTCTGTTAAACGTTTTGTTAAATCCAAATAGACTATATCTATAGCATTATTTTTATCTAGCAATCCTGCCCCCAAAAAGGGGAAGATCGAAGGAGGAGTTAGAGTTAGTCTGGCATGACCTGTTTCTGATGAAGCCATCATGGCTCTGAGTGATCTTCCTTTTCTAAAGGTTCACAAAAACCTCAACTTTACCAGGAATTGACTCTAAGCTCACTTGGTTCAAATTTTCAGGTCTCCTTTTCCTTTCCCCTCATCAGGTTTTTGCCCTTCTCCTATACCTCCTCTTTCATACACTTTCTTTTCCTTTTCTACAAGATCTTTTAAAGTTCACTGACAATAGATCAGCAACTACATTTGTCATCTCTTTCAATACCTTGGATGGAAGACTCAGTCAGGTATTAGTGTACTAACTTAGACAGATTAATGTTTTAAAGTCAATTTTAATTTAATTTTCTTAATTTTAAATTTAAAAAATAAAATTTAATTTAAAATCAAAATTAAAAAAATTTTAAATAACTAATTTAAAAAACTAAAAATCTTTAATCCCTTAAAAAAAAAAAACTCTTTTAATGCTGATTAGATGATTTAATACTACAGAGAAACTGTTCTTTCTAAAAAGAAATTGAGATTTATACCTTAGGAAAATAAAAACAAAAAAGACATCACTTAGACAAATAGGGAAAGAAAATAAAATTAGTGTTTACCTCTCTTTGAAATTTTTTTCCCTTGGCAGAATGAAAAAGTGAGATAGATGGGATATTTTGATAACAAAAACCAGTGGCAGCTATCAGGGTAAAATGAAAAACAAAATACAAAAAGGACAACTGTGGAGCCAAAAAAAAGTCAGAAGTCCAAAAAAGGAAATTAAAGACTCCTTTAGCTTGCTAAAGGAGACCATTTAAGACGTCATTTCTAAAGCAACTTGAAGAGTGCCTCAAATAAAGAATGCTTTAGAAGGCAATTTATTCCCCTTTTAAGAAAATAGTTGAGTTCCTAGTATGGTGGAAAGACAACTGAACTGAGAAGCCTGGAGACCTAGGTTATAGTGCTAGATCTTCCTCCACCTCTGTTATCTCTTAAGCCAATCATGAACTCTCTCAAACTCCAGATTTCTCTAAATCAAGGATACTGGATAAGAATCAGACTGCACATTCCCTACTCCTGGATTATAAGATTTCTAAGGACCCATCCAGCTCCAAGATTCTTTACACAACCACTCATTTCCTATGAAATTGTTTAAAAATTGACAGTATGAAATGGATGTGATAAGAATGGCTTTGGCTGAAATGGGAGGGATATCACTTATGTATTCCCCTCAGATAAAGTAAGGAAACTCAAATTTAACATTGATTTCCACTTCAGAATATACTGTCTGCTAAAAAGTTGACAAGCTTTGTCATTCCCAACCAATAATTTCCCCCTCTGGCTAAACCTCCTCTACTCCATTCCAGAAGAGAGCTCTTTATCTCTCTGCTTCTCTATTGTAATGCCTTCTTTTTTCTTCTTTTACTGCTTGATTAGTTTGCATACGTAGCATTAAGTTACTTGATAGTATCTACTGCTTTCATCACTACCTATGGTATAGTCCTTCAATGTATGGTATTAAAAGAAAAACAGACAAACAGTATCTCTTTTAAAAGAATAAAGGATAAAATGTATTTTGTATAGTAGTAAAAACAAAGCAGAATCAAGGGATTAGAATTAAGGAGTTAATAAAAGCTCACATTTTTCTAGTCCTTAAAGGTATATAAAATACATATCTCATTAAAGTATATATCTTGCCTTGCAGTAAGTAGGTAGTATAAGTTCTCTCTAACTACACAGGTAGATCCCTGATGAGGAAAATCTACAATTACTAGTCTTGGAGAGCTGTGTGGGACACTGAGAGGTTCAGTGTTTTGCTGAGGGTATAAGGTAGGGCTTAAAACTAGGTCTTCCATATATCACTTTCTATTCACTAATCCATTCTAACAAAACTGAAGCTGAAACAACAGATGTCACTAACCCAAGTAGTGGGTAGTAAGGGTCAAAAACAAAATATGAACCAAAGTTCCCAGACATCCAGTCATCATTTCTCTCTAATTTTCAGAAATGGCAGAGTTTAGAGGCTATTAGTTGATAAAAAGAAGAGCATTACAGGACACCAGCAAAGAATGTGTACTCTCTAGAAAAGTGTGAGCAAGATGATATGTCCTCCCCCCTCCCCCAGGGGAAGGGGGGGGGGTGTTGAGTGAGTTTGTCTGTTTGCCTGAAAGATAAAATGAGACTAAGAAATAGAAAAGGCCAAAATCAAGTGACCTGGAGAAGATGAGAATATTAGGGTGTTTATGCACAGTTCAATAAGAAATGGCTGTTGTGTTAAAAACAACAACACAATGAGATGGTCAAGACATATGGAGAAGGCAATTGTGATAAAGAATACATAGTGGTTGGCCATTTTGCTGTGGAGCAGCGAGAGGGGAGGAGGTGGAGGCAAGGGGTAGGAGAGAGAGCGCCCTGCAGCCGGTGTCGGCAGAGGAGGCTGCGGGCTGGGCTGGGTTGGGGCGGCCCGGTAGGAAGACAACAAACAGAGCTTCGGGCGTTTGGAGTCGCTCGCCCTGGAGACCGGGAGCTAGAGCTGAGCGAGAGCAGGAGAAGAGGGGAAGGGGGCGGCGGCAGCCTTGGACTGGGGATTGAGCACTGGAGCTGGACATGGAACTCCCCTCCCCGCCCCCTGCACCATGAGCTGGGGCACTGAGCTGTGGGATCAATTTGACAACTTAGAAAAACATACACAGGGGGGAATTGATATTCTAGAGAAATACATCAAATTTGCCAAGGAACGGACAGAGATTGAAATCAGCTATGCAAAACAACTTAGGAATCTTTCAAAGAAATATCAACCCAAAAGGAATTCAAAGGAAGAGGAAGAATATAAGTATACATCATGTAAAGCTTTCATTTCCACTTTGAATGAAATGAATGATTATGCAGGGCAACATGAAGTGATTTCAGAGAATATGACCTCACAGATTACTGTGGAGTTAACTCGATATGTGCAGGAACTAAAGCAGGAAAGGAAATCGCATTTTCATGATGGTCGGAAAGCTCAACAGCACATTGAAACTTGCTGGAAACAACTTGAATCAAGTAAACGACGATTTGAGAGAGATTGCAAAGAAGCTGACAGAACACAACAGTATTTTGAAAAAATGGATGCTGACATTAATGTTACAAAAGCAGATGTTGAAAAGGCACGGCAACAAGCTCAGTTACAGCATCAAATGGCAGAGGATAGTAAGGCTGATTACTCAGCCACTCTTCAGAAGTTTAACCATGAACAGCATGAACATTATTATACTCACATACCAAGCATCTTCCAGAAAATACAAGAGATGGAGGAAAGGAGAATAGTCAGAATTGGTGAATCAATGAAAACTTATGCTGAGGTGGATCACCAAGTGATACCAATCATTGGGAAATGTCTGGATGGTATAGCAAAGGCAGCTGAATCTATTGATCAAAAAAATGATTCACAGTTGGTAATAGAAGCCTACAAATCAAGGTTTGAACCTCCTGGAGACATTGAATTTGAGGATTATACACAGCCAATGAAGCATACTATATCAGAAACTAGTCTTTCGAATTCCAGAGGGGACAGCAAAACAGAGCTCAAATTTGCTAGCAAGTCCAAGGGGAAATTGTGGCCCTTCATCAAAAAAAATAAGGGTGCAGGACCAGAGGACTTCAGCAACCTTCCACCAGAACAAAGAAGAAAAAAGCTGCAACAGAAAGTTGATGAATTAAATAAAGAAATCCAAAAGGAGATGGATCAAAGAGATGCCATAACAAAAATGAAAGAGGTCTACGTAAAGAATCCACAAATGGGAGACCCAGGCAGCTTGGATTACAAGTTGATAGAAGTTGGGCAAAATATTGAGAAACTCCGACTAGAAGTCCAGAAATTTGAGGCCTGGCTCACTGAGGTCGAAGGCAGACTCCCAGTCCGAGGGGAACAGGCCCAACGACAGAGTGGAATGTATGAAGCACAGACTACACCATCAGTCAATAATTGTGCGCAGGACCGGGAGAGCCCAGATGGCAGTTACACAGAGGAACAGAGTCAGGAGAATGAGCTGAAGAAGATGGCCACAGAATTTGATGACGAGTTTGATGATGAAGAGCCCCTTCCTACCATAGGAACCTGTAAAGCACTGGATACATTTGAAGGTCAGAATGAAGGAACTATTTCAATAGCTGAAGGAGAAATATTATATGTTATAGAAGAGGACAAAGGTGATGGCTGGACACGAATTCGGAGAAATGAATATGAAGAAGGTTATGTCCCTACTTCGTACGTCAAAGTCTATTTGGACAAAAATGCCAAAGATTCCTAAAGGTGATGTGCTGGTGCAAGAGCCTCGAGTGAGCTTTCACAGGAGGAGAAACAAATACTCTGCTTGTTTCCATAGGCCACTCAAAGGGGTCATGTGCATAGACTTCTTGAGCTGGTCTGGAGTTAACCCTTGAAGTCTCAATTTGAAATGACATCCCCACATTACTCAGATGCTTGCTCTTTTCTTCTAGCATGTTCTTTGTGGTTTGGACTAAAGCATAAACCTTACCCTTGGTTCTGTTGGGTGGGCTTCCTTTCCAGGGAGCTAACCTGACAGCATTTTCTCTTTAGTGTCCAATTCAATTCCACATTCATGGTTGTGGGAGGTCTTCCCCTTTTCAACACAAAACTAGAAACTCCCAGAAGAGTAACCCACGGCCTTTTAAATTGCTCCCTCCTCTCAGTCTGCGTGAATGGGTGACATGGCCTATCTCAAGTTCACAACGTGCCTTTTGTGATAATTTTACATCTAGTCTCATGAGAAGACTAAGGGAGTATAGAACTGGAGACCCAGACATACATTAGCTAGACAGAGTGCTCAGATTTTTAAAAAATGTATTGAGTACCATAGTAACCAACAATAAATACTTCTTCCTTCCTGAAAAAAAAAAAAAGAATACATAGTGGTAGTAAGTTCAATGCAGAGTCATAGGTAATAATCCAGGATCTTTGTCCTGTTGGCTTACTTATTTAAAATGAATTATCTAGTCATAACTAGGGCAACATTTAATCCATAGAACTTGAGAAGGTTAATTTATTAAATGATGTTCAGGAAGAGTTATGGTCTACTTCACATATGTAAACAGTTTTTAAAACTTCCAAACTAAGCATCATGAACCTTCAAAATTTAGCATCTCTTGCTCTTAACTTAGTGCCTAAAACTATTTTAAACAGGCAACTAATCTGTATAGTAGCTTTGTTAAACTGAGGTTTGATAATTAAAATGTTCCTTGTCTCCCAAAATCAGTATTTCAGGCCTTAAATATTACCACAGCTTATCTGGTAAACATGCAAAAATTCACTTGTTACCTCTTTGTTAGCTTTAAATGTATCTTTTTTGCAAGCCACAGTGGTCCTCCATTCAAAGTAATGCACACATTCTGTTGAGGTTACAAATTCAGGCGTTCCCTATTTTAAAAAATTATAAAAATTAAAACCACAATGATAAAATGTCTTTAGAGATTCTTTAAGATTTTTTAAAGTTCCTTTAAAACAAAATCAAGATGACCAAAAGGTTTCAGTCAAACAAATGAACATGCCCGTTCCTGTATCACAGGGTCACTGGCATTGTCTTAAGTCACCTTGAGACATAACCTTCAGTCCATATGAATTTCTCAAGTTTACCATTGTTATCATGTTAACATGCAACAACTAGGCGATAATTAAACCAAGTGTTTTCGATTCTCAAATTCCAGGTTTTTCCTCTTATTCAAATGCGATTCATGTCAAAGCTAAGGGACATACCAAAACATGTGAGGTGAGTTAGAAGATTCTTCTAATCTTTCCAAAGTTATCATCCCTCTGAGCTCAATTCAAATTTAGGTTCTTTCCCTAAAGAATTACTTGTGTTGATAGTCAATTTCAGAATAAAAACAAATACAAGTGATCTTTGCATGTGCTAGAACATAATAGGTCTCAAGATGGTCAACTCTAAATGTCCTAGTATTATGTCTCAGAAGAAGGAGGTATGAGACTAAATGCACTTCCTATTTATTGACTTTTAGCTTCTTGTGCACTGAAGATGGAACCAATTAAATGAAGGTAATTAGCTAAAATTTAAATGCTGGCTGCTTTTCATTGTTAAACATGCACTTCATAGTTTCATAGTATTGCAAGCAATTTCAGGTCAATTATTTAAGTAATCCAGACAGATCAAAAATTAATACTAAGAGTTCTATTTTCAAATTTTTTCAGGTGGAAAATTATGGCACCAGTATTTTATGGAGTTTTAAAATAGTGTTTGAGGCATGTAAGTATCACTTGTCCTATATTTCTGAACCCTGAGGTACCTGTTCTGCTTTGAGCAGATTTAAATTGGTTGCTCTGTCAACAGGCTATCAGAACCTCAATAGTCAATAAAAGAAGTTCAGGGGACCCCTTAACAGCCCTTAACACCCCCAAATGCTAAAAGTTGTCTCCTAAAAGGATCCTCATGTTAAATAACAGCGATGGCAACTGACTAATCAAATAAATGTATGTTCAGTTTCATTGGTTTTTTTTTTATTTCATTACTTTACACATTCAAATTCACTTTAGCATTTAGTTTCTCAAGGGTTATCAGCTCTACTCCTTACTAGTGGGTGACATTTCTCTAAATATATCCTCTTACTATTTCTCAAGTTTAATATAAAATGGGTGAACTATAAAACATACACTCTCTCTTGGAAAAAGGAATCTGCTAAAAACAGAAAAATCACCCTATAACTAACTTAAGTATTCTAAATTGTCGCTCTCTACAAAACATGTATTTCAAGTTTCACTGAAAACATTGTAAATATAGACTTGAGGAGTTTAGGATTCATATGCTTTCTTGTTTTCTTACTTGTGGCCAAAACACACAACTAACCAGACACCTGTTACCAGATAATAGACAACATGCAGAATGAATCTATGTCAACTAACCAGTGTTTTCCCACATAAGAAGGTGATACTACTATGTACTGTTGTCCTTGTGCCTTGCTGCAAACAGTTATTTCCTGTGTTGAATTCCATCAAGGATTTGGTTCCATTTTTCAAAGATAAGTCTCCTATGAAGGGAGAAAAGAAAAAGCCAACCATAAAATACATACCTCAAAGTTAATGCCAGTGGAATACAAAAAAGACTGCAATTTTTCAATAGAGTATTTTTATTTAGCAACTTAGAGACATACAACCAAACTATGCAACAAAGCATTTCCACACGTACTGCCATCTAAAATTAATTCTTCAAGTACCTGGCTTAAACATTAAAATGTTACTATGCAAATACTATCTGTAATGAGGATAAAGCTATAAGTTTTTTCAATACAATCAGGGGTGAAACAAAGATGCCCATTATCACCTCTGTTCATTCAATATTATACTATTAATGTTAGTTATGGCAATAAGAGAAGAAAAAGAAATTAAAGAAATTAGAATAGGCAATGAGAAAGCTATTGCTTTGCAGATGATATGTTATACTTAAAAGAAACCTAGAGAATCAACTTAAAAAGCTACTTAAAATTATTAACGACTTTGGCAAAGTTGCAGTATACAAAATAAACTCGCATAAATCAACATTTCTATATATTATGAACAAAATCCAGCAGCAAGAGACAGAAAGATAAATTCCATTTAAAATAACTGTAGACATAAAATACTTGAGAATCTATCTGCCAAAAGAAACCCAGGAACTATATGAACACAACTCTGAAACACTTTTCACACAAAGTCAGATCTAAACAAGCGGGAAAATATTAATTGCTCATGGGTATACTGAGCCAATGTAATAAAAATGATAATTCTAAGTTTATTTATTCAGTGCCATAATCAAACTATCACAAAAATTATTTTATAGCGCTAGGAAATATAACAAAATTCATCTGGAAGAACAAAAAAAAAAATCAAGGATATCAAGGGAATCAGTGGGAAAAACAAAAACAAAAACATGAAGGAAGGTCTAAGGTCTAAGCCATGCCAGATCTCAAACTGTACTATAAAGTGGCAAATATCAAAATAATCTGGTACTGGCTAAGAAATAGGAATCAGTAGAACAGATCAGGTACATTATAGTAAATGACCATAGTAATCTGGTACATTATAAACCCAAAGATCCACGCTTTTGGAACAACAACTCATTATTTCACAAAAACTGCTGGAAAACTGTAAAACAGTATGGCAGAAACTAGGAACAGACCAATATCTCACATTGTAAACTAAGATAAGTTCAAAATGAGTACATGATTAACACATAAAGACTGATACTGTAAGCAAATTAGGAGAGCATGGAATAGTTTATGTCAGATTTATGGGTAAGGGAAGAATTTATGACCAAACAAGAGATAAAGAATATTACAAAATATAAAACAGATAATTTTGACTATAGAAAATTAAAAAGATTTTGCACAGAGCCAATGCAACTAAAATTATAAGGGAAGCAGAAAACTGGAGAAAAAATTTTGCAACAAGTATCTCTGATAAAGGCCTCATTTCTCAAACATGTAGAGAACTGAGTATAATTTATAAAAATACAAGTCATCCCCCAATTGATAAATGGCCAAAGGATATGAACAGGCAGTTTTCAGACAAAGAAATCAAAGCTATCTATAGTCATATGAAAAAATGTTCTAAAAATCACTACTGATTAGAGAAATGCAAATTAAAACAACTCTGAGGTACCACCTCACACCTATCAGACTAATATGACAAAAAAGGAAAATGATGGATGCTGAAGGGGATGTGGGAAAACTAAGTCACTAATACACTATTGGAGGAGTTGTGAACTGATTCAACCATTATGGAGAGTAATTTGGAACTATGTTCAAAAGGCTATAAAACAGTGTATACCCTTTGATCCAGTAACATCACTGCTAGGTCTATATCCCAAAGACATAAAAAAAGGGGGGAGCTATATGTACAAAAATATTTATAGCCATTCTTTTTGTGGTGACTAAGAATTGGAAATCAAAAGGATGCCCATCAAGTGAAGAATGGTTAAACAAGCTGTCATATAAGATTGTAATGGAATACTATTGTGTTACAAGAAATGACAAGCAGAACAATTTCAGAAAAACCTGGAAAGTCTTCCATGAACTGATACTAACTGAAGTGCACAGAATCAGGAGAAAATTATACACAGTAAGAGCAATATTGTTTGATGAAGAACTGTGAATGACTTAGCTATTTTCAGCAATACAATAATCCAAGAAAATCCCAAACAACTAATGAAGCATACTATCCCCCTCCAGAGAAAAAAATGATATTGTTTTAATATAGACTGAAGTGTGCTATTTTTCCACTTTCATTCTTCTCCTTTTAAGTTTTCTTGTACAAAATTACTAATATGGAAACATTTTACATGACTATATATGTATAACCTAAAATATCTGATTGCTTACGGGGGGGGAGGGGGAAGGGCAGAATTTGGAACTCAAAACCTTTTTTTAAAAATGTCAGGACAAACCAAGTAATTGGGGGGAAAAAACAAACTATATTAAAAATATTACTGTTACAGTCTACTGCTTGTCATACCTCCTCAAAGTATTTGCATTTTTTTGCCTTTTATTAAATGTTTTTGCATATATCTTCACCAAGATGAGGCCTCCTGGGGATTGCCTTATCATGGCATGGACTTGACTCTGGTTTCTTAAAGGCTATGCCAACAAAACACAAACTCTGGTAGGATCTTACCAAACTAGAAAACTAATTATAGATCTGGCCATGACTTGTATACTTGCTGTCTGAGAAACAAAGTTCAAAGAGTCTATCACCATGTTGGTCTCCAAGTGATGAATTTTATGAATATGGTAACTCTTGAAAGCTATATACCAAATTAAAGGGATTTTGAGTTAAAATGTTGAAAAGGGTACACTGCTAAAATAATAAACTCTCTAAGAAATTGTCAAGTTTTATTTCTCTTAAATGAAATAAAGTTTCTTTTAAAAAAAAAAAGCAATAAATGCTTGAACAATTTTGAATCTTGGTATTACATACAATGCACTGTTATGGGGGCAATGAGAATCACATTAGGTGCTCAATGAATGAATCAATTAGTTTTAATTGAATTGCCGGGATCCACTGGATTTCACCTATCCACAGAAATAGTTTACTCTCAAGATCATCTCAGGATCCAACTTCTGTAATCAAGCTCCCAAGACAGTTAGAAATAAGGTGAAGAAGCTTCATTAATAGTTCTTTAGGAACAGATTCACTTTGAGCTTCTCTGGGGATAAACAAATAAAGTCACTTAAAAGCCAAAAAAAAAAAACCTTATAGGATTAAAATTTTTTTTAATTTAATTAATTTTAATTATTAATTTAATTATTCATTAAGCTTTTGCTATTCTTTTTTCATCTCATCCAACAGACTTTTTTGTTCATTCAGGAGAAGCAACCTAAAATCGAGAAGATCCAGGTTCAAACCCTCCCAGCATGACCATGGTCTAGTTACTTAGCCTCTAGACAATTCCTTAAAACTGTAAATTATGTATCTGCACTGGAGCAGTTCCCAAATGTGAGCCTCCCCTACCCCCCATACTTCAGATCACGAATCCTGATACTATCCCCTTCAAAAAGCCACCATAATTCACAAATATCTCTCTGAGAACCCAGAAGTTGGCAAGTATGTACTTCCACTGTGTTATGATTACCAACCTTATAGAAGAGAGCGTAGCTAAAAAGACAGATTTCCAATAATACTATATAGAAAACAGCAATTGAACATTACATCAGATTCAAAACTTTAAAGTATAAAAATTTACTGCTAAAGATTTTATTTTCTTTTCATATTTCATACTCCTTTATTCCTTCTTAAAAACAGAAATAAGACCATATCATCAAAGATTATTAAAGTATAAATAATATAGTCTAAATTTATCCTTGTGATAGCAACTGTGGTGACTGAAGCATGTTGGCAAAGCATATCATATTCTGTTAAGTAAAATCGACAAATAAAATGCTTGATTTATTCAAACAACGCTGAAAGGTTGGGGTGGAATGAGGAATAAGGAAATATCCAGGACAAGAAATTCAGATAGGGATAACTAGGGTTTTTTAAAAAGGTAGTAAAGAATGTGCATGACAATACACTAAGCAGTCATCCAACTAGACATAAGACAATGAAAATGCTCAAAAAGACAGAGATTTAGTTCCTACAAGTAGATGAAAATGACAGCTGATGAATTTAATTTTCATAAATAATCTTGTGCTAAAAGAAAATAAACATGAGTGAAGTTTCTGAAAAGAATGTCAGATATAAAGTAATGAAAGAAACATTAACCATCTTTTATTTTTTCTAGTCTTTCTCATTTTGGAGATCATAACTAGTGATGAAGCATAGTGTTTCCAATATGGTACAGAAATGAAACATCAAAACTTTCATTGGAAAATGCAAACATCTCTGAAACCCATGTCAAAAAATATAAGAGAAGACATGCTGATTTATTTCTTTGTCAGCAATGACACGGCTTACAGAAAATTCATCCATGGGGTCAAAGAGTAAATGTAGTTTACCATGCAGAAATTCCTCAGCTTCTGTGCAATGTAAAAAAAAAATGAATTATGTATGGCCCAATGACTGACTTTATAGAGAAAATCACAATAAACATTTTTAACAGGTTTAAATTCAAAATAATCACTCACCCATTTTTATTTACCACATACTTATGACTTCTACTTAGTAGTGGTTCCAAAAATTAAATTCCCCCTTAAAAGATGAAGATTTGATGCCATGGTCAATAATCATATTTCATGGAGTTATTAGCTTTCACTTGGCTGATAATTTTCAAGAAGTCATTTTCTTCAGTGAGGTTTTCTATCTCTTTCCCCACGCTACTAATTCTCTTTTCATATCTTTTTTTCCCTAGCTCCTACTTTTTTTTTTTCATTTTTTTCCCTGTACTGTTCTTATTGGGTTTTTAAAAAAATTTTTCGGCTTTTTTTTTTTCCCCAAATCTTGCTCTTAACCATTTTCTAGGAATTCTTGCTGGACTTGTTTCTAAACTGAATTTTTCTTTGAGGCTTTGCTTGTAGATTATTTTTTAAGTCATTCTCTTCTGTGTTTGTATCTTGAGCTTCTGTCACCATAGCAGCTTTTTATCTTGGGATTTTTGTTTTTTTGCTCATTCTTCCAGCCTTCTCCTTAACTTTGGAATCTGAATCTATGTTAGTCCTGGGTTTGGTACACTCCATGGGGGTGGGTGAAATGTCTAACTCCCAGCTTCTGTCCCTTTACATCCTTGTTTTGCTTTCACAGCTCAGTCTAGGGGCCTGCAAGATTTCAACACTCCCAAAGTGGTATGATCTGGGGAAAGGTCTGTTCACTGTCTTCTTTGAGTATAAGTTCCTGACTCATGTTTGGGTCTAGTGGTTTCTCCTTGGCTGGAAGTTTCAGTAAACTGCTGCTGGAGTCAGTCACTGTTAGCCTACTGATGCCATGCACGTTCAGAGTGTCTGAACTGCTGGTTCCCCTTAGGTCTTAGACTCCAGTCCTGGTTATATATTCTGAGCTCAAAGCTATAACTAAGTCACTGCTCTGCTCCTAGGATCAAAGCCACAAAGCTACATTTGTTTCCAGAATTTGTTTCTTGCTCAGTACACGACTAGAGCCCACACTCACAACTTCCCCTTTCCATCCTATATGTATAACCCAGACAAGGGAAACAGGTGACAGAGCTGCCAGATGGAACCTATTCTTGCACCTAGCACTAAGTTCTGGGGTCTCCAATCTCTTTTTAACATGGCACCTCCTGCCCTGGTGCCTCTCTTAGCTATCAGTGCCTGGATAATGGAATGCATGCTTCTGATCAGACCCTGACCCCAGTGTCCATAGATCTCTGTCTCCCTCCCCCTTAGCTGCCGTGGGCAGGAAAAATGACTGTGAATTTCTTGGCTTTCCCAAATAGAATTTGGTATGATGCATTTTCTAGATCACTGTGGAGCAGTGGGGAGGTTCTACTGCTTCCTCTTACTTCATTCTCTTACTCCACTATAGACCCTACCTCCACAGACAATATTCAAAAGAATGCAAAGTTCTAAAGATAATTTCAAAGGGGGAAACCCAAAGAAACATGTTGTGCAAAGTTAGCATTTTTGTAATAAAAGCATAGTGTTGACAAGGGCATTCATTAGGATGTGTGGAATAACAAGCAGTGCCTTAGGCATAAAACCCTCCCTACTATGTCTTTCCAATGCTTTCATCTCTATCCAGCTGAATTATAATCCTCTCCAGATTTACTCCACCATTGTTCAACCCTCTGCTAACCCCTTCCAGTGTGCTCCTTATGAAAGCCTTGTTATTTTTTTTTTCTTTTTCTGCTTCATTGACATGAATACATCCATGATGTGAAGTACTATGATAAATCAATCAGTCATGTATTTATTTGCTAAATGCCTACTATAACTATATGCTAAGCTCTAAGGATACAACCACAAAAAGAAATAGCTCCTACTTCCAGGAGCTCAGTATAATCAGGGAATCCAACATGTACATATATAAGTATATAAAAAATACAAAACAGATACAAAGTATTATGTACACTAAATAAATAAAAGGCATGATCAAGTGTTCCATGTTCTGGTAGTATCAGCACTGGTGGAATATTTCAGACCTCTTTCTCCTATCTATTAAATCTGAAAGAGATGAGAAACAAAGGTCTCCTGTACAATGTATATCTCTCTTCATATTTGTTTTATGTAATATTTGCTGTAAGGTTATTTTCTATTTGCATGTTTCTTTCTTTGGGAGCTTATTCCTGGAGAAATATTTTCTGTTCCACTGGACCTACTCAACAACTTTGTAGCCTGTGTTAGTAGAAGTTTCTTCACTAAGTGTTCCCTATATCAATGAAAATACAGTTTGATTCTCCCCAAAACATAAGAAAATAAAGAGCTATAGGTTCTTGAGAAGAATGATACTATAAAAGTAGAAAATTAGTCTTGGCAAACAGCAAATATGTAGGATGGACTAGAGAGAATAAAAAACATAATTTAGGAGGCTGATGGTGGCAAGAGGTGATGGGGGCCTTATCTACAATAAAGGGCAGCAAATAAATAGACATCTGTAGCTAACCACCATCCCATAAAATTGGTAATTACAGCTAAACAGCTATAGGTTCACATTACTAATCCTTGGATCAAAAATTCACTGTAAATATAGCCTTGTTTCTAAAGCTAGAAACCACAGCTGGAGATCTAAAACCAGATCTCTAACCCCAAGGACAACCAAGAAATACAATCTCTTAAGAAAACCAATGCATTTCTTTCCTAGCAAATTCTTGAGTCACAGGCAATAATTTAGAGGATCTAGTCTTTCCAAGGATCTGCACATCCTCCCACATGTGCACATATTTCTGAAATCAGTATAACACCATCAGCTGAATAAAAATGAATTTCACAAATACATACTTGGGCTGAACAGAAAAGGGGAAAGCCCAAGAGTGTTATATCTGCTCTTACAGAGACTGGATGACAGATAATTTTTGTGATACTAACCTGATACTAACCCTCTCCTACATGTTCTTTTGAAAAGTATTCAAGAATTTAATTTTCACCTACACCTTCTCAGCAAATTAGGAAGTTCTCTCTATAAAACTGGTTCACTATGACAGATTCAATCTTTACTTCACTCAGGAGAACATTATTTGGAATTCCTCCTTTTATGCAAAGGGCAAAGAATTTTATATATTCCTGAGAGACATGTATAAAAAAGTTTTTTAACTCAAACCTTACTTTAAACTCACTAGAAGAGCTGGCTGTTAAGACAGAAAGAGAGGTGAGATAATTTTTTTTTCATTCTATCACTTTTGGTGATAGCAAGGAACTGAGGTGCAAATAGTAGGTTCCCAATGTCTAAGGAATTTGGCTTTCAGACATAACCTACTATTTCACTGGTATAGAGAAGTTCCAAAGGGAAACTTAGCAATGCAGGATAGGCTCACCTACTCTGCAACTAATATTCTTAGAGAGAGCTCTCTAGTGGCACCTAGTGAGGTTAAGAAATTAACCCTTCCACCTTTTCCATACTTGCTGGGTGCAGCTTTTCCTCCTTGGTCCTAAGCTTAAGTGTGACAGGGTGAGAGGCATCCAAGAGCAGGGTCAGGCCTACACCAACTGCAGGGCTCTACCTTCTGTGGTCTCTGCCCCTCCCCAGTAGGTGTGAGCCTTGAGAAAGAGGGCATGGCTCCTTTGCTGACAGTCAGGCCAGAAAGGAATCAATCATATTCAAGGATATGGCTGTGGAATTCACCAGAGAGGAGTGGATACAATTACATCCATCTCAGAAAAAGTTGTACAGGGAAGTGATGCTGGAGAACTATAGGAACTTGGTATCTTGGGGATTTGCAGTTTCCAAACCAGATGTGATCTACCAGTTGGAAAGGAAGGAAGCATCTTGGATGCCAGAGGCAGATATTCCCAGAAGCAGCTGTCTAGAGAGCAGAAAATTTAGTGGAGATAAACATCCTGAATGTAATGAATATGGGAAGGGCTTCAGAAGCAAGAAGCATCTTGCTGAGCACCAGAGAATGCTTACTATAGAGAAACCTTCCAAATGTAGTGAATGTGGAAAGGCCTTCAGGGATAAGACAAAACTTAAGATTGCATCACAGAATTCATACTGGAGAGGAAACCTTCTGAATATAGTGAATGTGAGAAAGCCTTTAGGGGTAAAATAAAACTTACAGTACATCATAGAATTCATACTAAAGAGAAACCTTATGAAAGTAGTGAATGTAGAAAGACCTGCAGGGATAAGACATAACTTACAGTGCATCAGAGAATTCATATTGGAGAGAAACCTCGTGAATATAGTGAATGTAAGATACAACCTACAGTTCATCACAGAATTCATACTGGAAAGAAACCATATGAATGTGCTAAATGTGGGAAGGCCTTCAGTGGTCATAGACAACTTATAGTTCATCACAGAGTTAATACTATAGAGAAACCTTATAAATGTAAGGAATCTATGGAAACCTTCAGGAACAAGAGCTGCTTTGCTCTGCATCAAAAAATTCATACTGGAGAGAAACCTTATGAATATAGTGAATGTGAGAAGGACTTCAGGGATAAGACAAAACTTACAATTCATCACAGAGTTCATACTGGGGAGAAACCTTATGAATGTAGTGAATGGGGAAGGCCTGCAGGGATAAGACACGACTTACAGAGTATCAGAGAATTTATACTAGAGAGAAACCTTATGAATATAGGAAATACAAAAAGGCCTTCAGGAGAAAGGACCTTATTACTAGTCATCAGAGAATTCATACTGAAGAGAAACCTCATGAATGTAATGAATGTGGGAAGACCTTCAGAGTGACAGTATAACTTACTCAACTCCAAAGAATTCATTCAGGAAAGAAACCTTAAGAGTGTAATACATGCAGGAAGACATTTAGATGGAGGATACTACTTTACGTCCATCAGAGAATTCATGCTGATGAGATTCCTAATGAATGTAAGGAATGTGGGAAGGCCTTCCATTGCAATTCAGATCTTATTAGGCACCAAAAATTCATGCTGAAGAAAAACCTTATGTTACACGTAGTAAATGTGAAACGGCCTTCAGGAAGAAACTGTTTTACTGTATATCAGAGGATTCATAAATTCTTTATGAATGTGACTAGTATGGGAAAGTCTTCCATTCCAAGTCAGATCTTTCTCAACTTCAAATAATTCATAGCTTCTGATTATAATATACAAGGGAAGGCTTTCCACTTAAATGTATCTTTTACTCAACACAAAAGCATTCATACTGGAGAGAGAACTTATGAATGCAATCAATGTTGGATGACCTTCAGTTTGAAGACACAACTTACTCAACATCAAAGAATTAATTCTGGAGAGAAATCTTCAAGTTTGGGAAGGCTTTTAGACAAAGACACTACTTTATGTCCATCAGAGAATTCCTACTAGGGTGATTCTTCATAATTGTAAGGAGTGTGGAAAGATTCCCCCAGGTGACTAGACTGTGATTCTGAGTACTAGATGCAATTGAGAGATTCCTTCTTTAGGCACTTTGGGAGAAGGAGATATCCCTCTCTCTAGAGGCCTGTAAAGGGGCAAAGATTTAGTGTTATCCTCCCATGGACCTTCATGGAGGAAGAGGTTATGCTGGCTGAGGCAAAGATTACTGAGTGGATGATGGTATTGGGAGAACCTTAGTATTAAGTTTGATTCCTGGGTATGTGGCAAGCAAGATGCTTGGGGATGACCTCTTTACCATGAGATGAGCCTGAGCCTAATGTGTGATGAATAACTGTTGATGGTTCCTGAAGTATATCTCATACTCTGAGCTGTGTTCCTGATGTTGGTGGTGCTGCTTCTCCTATTCATTAGTGACTGTGAACCATAAAGATCCGGAATCATCTTCATAGAAACAAAGCAGCACAAGGACCTGTGGCAGATGTTGATGCAGTGTCATGGTAGTCAAATGCCTTGTCATCTAATTAGTGACACACACAAAAAGATGAATAAGACTCCCATTACGGGTAAGGAATATAAACAGAGTTTTCAATGAAGAAATCAAAGTGATCAATAATGATGAAAAAGTCCACTAAATCACTATTGATTAGAAAAATGAAAATAACTTTGAATTAACATGTCACACTCAGATTGGCCACAACAGAAAAGGAAAATGACATTCTGGAGAGGATGTGGAAAAATAGGGGCACTAATGCATAATTTAGAATTAGTCCAACCATTCTAGAGAACAATTTGGAACTATGCCTAAAAGGCTATAAGACTGTGCATACCCTTTGATACAGCAATACCACTACTAGGTCTGTATCCCAAAGAAATCAAAGAAAAAGGAAAAGGACCTTTATGTACAAAAATATATTTATAGCAGTTCTTTTTCTGGTGGCAGAGAACTAGAAATTGAGGGGATGCCCATAAGTTGGGGAATGGCTAAACAAGTTGTGGTATATGAATGTCATGGAATACTATTGTGCTATAAGAAATGGTGAGCAGGTGGATTTCAGGAGAACCTAGAAATACTTAGATGAACTAAAGCCAAATGAAGTGAGTAGAACCAGGAGAACAACGTAAACAGTAACAGCAACATTGCTTGATCATCAACTTTGATAGACTTAGCTCTTCTCAGCAATGCAATGATCTAATACAATTCTGAGACTCATGACTGAAAAAGAACTATGGAGTTTGAATGCAGATCAAAGTCTACTATCCCCACTTTTTTTTCTATTTCCTTTCTCATCATTTTTCCTTTCTGGTCCAGTTCTTCTTTCACAACATGATTAATGAGGAAATATGTTTAATGTGATCATACATGTATAGACTATATTAGATTGCTTACTATCTTGGGGATGGGGAAGAAAAAAATTTGGAACTAAAAAATCTTAAAAGGGGGCAGCTAGGTAGCACAGTGAATAGAACACCAGCCCTGGAGTCAGAAGGACTGTTCAAAGACAGACACCTGACACACTTATTAGCCGTATGACCTTAAGCAAGTCACTTAACCCCAATTACCATGCCTTCCCCCCTCCAAAAAACAGGAAAAAAAATCTTTAGAAAGTGAATGTTGAAAAATGTTTACATTTAATTAGAAAAAGTAAAATACTATTAAGTAAAGAAAAAAAATAAACTAACCCAAGATTACTATGTATCAGAGGAAGAAATTGAACCCAATGAAGACTGACTTGGAAAATTCTCTACCACCTATGCCAGAATGCCTATTTGTGGTACACGAAAAATTCAGAAAAGCATAGAAAGACTTTTATGAACTGACAAAAAGAGAAGTGAAAAGAAACAGAAAAAAAAAACACACAGCAATAAAGCAAAAAGAAAAATAATGAACAAAAATGAAAGCAATATAACTATCTTGACCAAGAAAGCAATTTGGAATAGTCCCCCCAAAGTCGCTAAACTGTGTATACTCCTTGACCCAGTGACCCATTACTAGGCTTTCATCCCAAAAAATTCAAAGAGGAAAAAGGCCCAAGTGTACAGAATTACTTGTAGTAGCCAAGAACCAGAAACAAAGGGGAACCAACTATGGGGAAATGGCTAAATAAATTTTGTTTTATGAATGTAAAATATTAGTGTACAATAAGAAATGATAAGGATGTTTCACAGAAATCTGGCAAGACCGGTAGGAAATGCTGAGTGAACAGAAATCAGGATCACAATTTATACAACATTAACATTACATGAACAACTTTCCTTGAAAACTATAAATTACACAATGACCAATTAAATTTTGAGAGGGCTTATAATAAAACATGCTCTCCACTTAATAAAAGAATGCAGAATGGGACATCTACTTTCAGATTATGGGTAGCTGTTTCAAGAACTCTGTGCTTCTTTTTTTGTGGGGGTGAGGTGGGCAAAGGTTGGTAAAAGAGGACAAAGCAAGATAATATAGGAGGAAAAGGAAAGAAAAGAGGAAAGTCACTGAGCCTAAAGCAGACAAACCACACAACTTTAAAAGCTAAAGGCTGAACTTACTAATAGCAAGTTGTTCATAATACATAGATAATTTCATGTACAATTCTTTTTTCATTCTATTATGCATATGAAAATGCCCATTCTATTTGGTGTTTATTAAGAATAAAAATGGAAAATGATAATTTAAATGGGACACTGTATATAATATATTCACTGTCAGATAAAGACATGGCTAATTTAGTAAACTGCTCTTTTTACTCTTTCTTTTCCAATTTCTGTTGAAAGAAATGGCTTTCTTGAGCTTGGGAGCAAGATACATTTGGAAATGAGTGACATAAAAACGGCATCAATTAATTTTTCTTTTTAAAGCAACTGGGATTAAGTAATTTGCTCAAGGTTACAGGCCAGTCATTATTTGTGTGTGGGTGCTCATTTTCTGAGGCCGGAAATGATCCCGGGTCGTCCCAACTCCGGGCTGGTGCTCTTACTCACTGCGCCACCTAGCTGCCCCAATTAAACATTTTTTAACAAAGAATCCTACAGTTCATTCTTCTGTAAACAGAAAAATTCAGTTGAAAGGCAAATCATCATCTAGTTTTCTCTTTTATAGAAATCTGGATTTTTCATACATTAGCTTTGCTGAGAGTTGCGATAAATTAGCAGTGGCCCATATGTTGCCCTTAAAAAAAAAAGAGGTTCACAGAATACTACTTGAAGGTTCATTATCACCTTTTTTTTTGTACCACATAACCACTGTGAGATTAGAGAAGTATATTTTCTAGCTTTACCAGACACATTAGAGCCTTTGGACATAAATGTTAGAGTATTTTATTTTCATATAATTGGCTACTCAAGTGGTAATCTGGGAAAAGACACAAGTAGTTAATTTATAAAATCTATTAATTGCCACATCTGGCAGTATTTTCTCAGTACTCATCCTTCTTCATTCTCATTGCTGAAAATGACACTAATGGTCAACTCTCTGCTCATAGAGACTCTCTCTTCTTAAGAGATTTCACAAAACTGTTCTCTCCTGGTTCTGCTCCTCCCAGTCTAATCTTGTCATCTCAATCTCCCTTCTGCATCATCATCCATATCAAACACAACGGGATATACCACATGAGTCAATCTTAGGTCTTTTTTCTCTCTTCTCACTAGATCTTCTCTTTAAATAACCTCATCAACCCCAAGAGTTTAACTATCATTATGCAAATAACTCCCAGTTGTACAAATCTAGTCAACATCACCAATTGCCTGCTAGGTTTTTCAAAACTGATGCCCTACAGGCCATCTCAAATTGAACACATCCAAAAGAAAAGTCCAAATGTCCCCATTTATGTACAGGGCACCATCATCTTTCTAGTCTCTCAGGTTCACAAGCAAACAACAGCACTTGATTCCTCAACCTTCTTTATTCCACCAAGCCAGTCAGCAAATCTTGTCATCTCTTCCCTTGATCCTCTTATCTTTGTTCACATAGGCACTACACTAGTTCAAACCCCCATCAGCATTAAAACAGTTTCCTTGTCAAGGGCTTATAACCAGGCTAATCGATCCTCCAAAGCTGCCAAAGTGATTTTTCCCTAAGCACAAGTCTTAGCATGATACATCCACTAGCTCCCTATTTCCTCTAGGTTAAAATATAAACTCCTCTGCTTGGCAGTTAAAGCCCTTCCCACATGCCAGTCCCAACCTACCTTTCCAGTCTCACTATACACTGCCTGTCAGATGTACAGACAAGAGAAGAGTTCATTACCAAAGAAAGGGCCACAGAAGGTAAAAGGGATCATTTGATTACATAACATAAAAAAAGAGAAGCAAGTAAATACGGGGTAAATTTTACAAGAAACTTCTCTGAAAAAGGTTTCATTTCTAAGATACACAGGAAACTGATTCAAATCTTGAAGGATAAGAGACACTACCAACCGTAATGGTAATGGGAATTTGAAGCTCTTCCCTGCCCCTTAATAAGCCTAGGGGAATTTGAAGACCTTCCCTTCTTTGAAAATAAACTCTATCCCCAATAGGCTGAATGTAGTCACATGGAGCCCGTGGTGTGAGGAGTTTGCTGAAGGGAAGTAGAGCCCACAGGAAGCTGGGGGTCAGAACTAGACTAGTCCTGTTGGGAGGAGAGCACTGCTAAGGCACGGAGTAAGATAGGCTTATGAGTAAATATTGGTCAAATATTGGTTTGTGGGAAGGCTAAAGGATGCTGTGGCTCTCTGTGCTGTTGTGGCTTATTAACTTCTTTGCTATTATGATGGAATAGCTTACTGGTTTTGGGATTTGTTTTTCTGGTGTCTGAATAAATGTTTTGATTCTGTCTTCTATATGGAGAGTTTGTTAAATTTTGCAATTAAGCACTATGCAGGTCTATTTATAGTGGGTGCTATAAATATTGCATTGGTGCTATACCAACTGATAAAGGGTCAAAAAATATGAACAGGCAGTTTTCAGGGGAAGAAATCCAATCTATCAATAGCCATAAGGAAGAAAAATGCTCTGGATCATTAATAATTTTTCTTGAGGGGCGGCTAGGTGGCGCAGTGAGTAGAGCGTTGGCCCTGGAGTCAGAAGGACCTGAGTTCGGATCCCGCCTCAGACACTTAATGCACACACAAACAAAAACCTAGCCCTGTGACTTTGGGCCAGTTACTTAACCCCAATTGCCCTCCAAAGAGCAAAAAAAAAAAATTTCTTGTTCTTCAATCATTTTAGTCATGTATGACTTTGTGGCCCCATTTGAGGTTTTCTTGGTAAAGATACAGGAGTGGTTTGCCATTTTCTTCTCCAGCTCATTTTACAGATGAGGAAACTGAGGCAAACAGGATTAAGTGACCTGCCCAGGATCACACAGATAATAAATATCTGGGACTGAATTTTAACTCAGGTGTTCCTAATTCCAAGCCTGGCACTCCATCCATAGAGCCACCTACCTATTCTTTTCTAATAATTAGAGAAATGCACATTTTAACAACTTTGATATTCTACCTCACACCAATTAGAATGGTAAAGTTATAAAAAAGAAAAATGACAAATGCTAGAGGAGCTATGGGAAAACAGGTGCGTTAAAGCACAGCTGGTGCAGTGTGAACTGGTCCAGCCCTTCTGGAAAGCAATTTGGACATACGCCCAAAAAACTATTAAACTGTGCATACCCTTGGACCCAGAAATACCATTAATTCAATACTCCCAAAGAACTAAAAGAAAGAGGAAAAGGACTCACATGAACAAAAATATATGTAACAGTTCTTTCTGTGGTGGCAAAGAATCAAGGAGTGCCCATCAATTGGAGAATGGCTGAACAAGTTATGGTATATGTGAATGTGGTAGAATACTTTGTGCTGTAAGAAATTATGAAGACAGAAGGACCTGAGTTCAGAGCCGGCCTCCGACACTTAACCCACACAAACAAAAACCTAGCCGTGTAACCTTGGGCAAGTTACTTAACCCCAATTGCCCTAAAGGGGCGGCTAGGTGGAGCAGTGAGTAAGAGCCCCGGCCTCGGAGTTGGGGTGACCCGAGATCAGATCCGGCCTCAGAAAATGAGCACCCACGCATAAATAATGACTAGCCGTGTAACCTTGAGCAAGTTACTTAACCCCAATTGCTTAAAAAAAAAAATTATGAAGAGGATGATTTTGGAAAAAGTTGGAAAGACTTTAATGAACTAATGCAAAGTGAAGTGAGTAGAACCAGAAGAATAATTTATATTAATAACAACAATGTAAAGACAAACAACTTCAAGACTTAGCAACTCTGATTAATAAAATGACCAACCATAATTACAGAAGATTCATGATGAAACATTGTACCCACTACCTGAGTTAGGTGACACATTCAAGAGCACAGTTTGTTTGGTTTTTTGGGGACATGACCAAGGTGACAATTTGTTTCACCTGATTATACCAGTTTGTAGAAAGGCTTTTGCTTTTCTTACATTCTCAGTAAGGGAGAAAGTAAAGAAGAAGGGAGGGAGAAAAGGCAGATCTTCATGAAAACAAAATAAAATTTAATTTTGAAATTGCAGTTGTAATAAAAAGTATTCTATTATGTACTCTTAAAGAATGCTACTGAAATGTTCAAAAATCTTTCAAAGTTCTACTTTTTTTAAAATGACCATCTCTTAGCTTTTCTAACCCAATGACAGATGTGACAAACAAAAAAATTCTAAAAACCTCAATTGTTAAATCATTACAGAAATATAGAAGCCAATGAGAATAAACAACTTTACATTTAGGATACAACCATTGCAAATGTTTATAATGAAAAAGACTTTAGAATTTCTTTTTCTCCAAAAAAAAAAAAGAATTTATTTTAATAGGTTAAAACTTAGCACAAAACATTTAAAAAAAACAAAAACAAAAAAGAATGTATTAACTTACCTACGGAACGATGAGATAAAGTCTCCAAACTATATGCACAGATGGCACTAGACTCACATTCAGGAATAGACATATTTTCACAGAGGTTTATTTTATATAGTATACGCCTTTCAATATCAACAGCTTCCCATGTATAACTAGAAAGAAGAAAAAATAATTATTACATTCTAGTAAAAATGAGACAATTTTATAAGTCAATTCTATTTACGAAAGTCACCGTAACTGAAAAACATTCAATTCTTCTAAAGTTGTCATACTGTTCTGACTGAAAGTATATACCAAATAAAGACTATACCCCCTAAAATGATCAATTTTAGGAGGGAAAAAGCATAAAAATAAAAAGCATAAGTATACATGGAAAAATTCTATCAATTATAAACCACATTCAAGTTTTATACCAGTTAGATTTGAGAAAAGTACAGCCTAAATTAAGAGTATTATGATAGCTCTCCGAAGTCATATTCTGTACCTTTCTAGATCATCTAATTATTTTCATCTCCAGGATCAGATATATAACTATCCCAGATTCAAAAACTGATAAGCGCTGGAAGGAATATTCAAGGAAATCTAGTCCAACTCCCTTCATTTTGCAGTGAGAAAACTGAGTCCTATTTAGGTTAAATGACTACCCCAAGATCACAAAGAAAAGTTAAGGGGAAAACGAAGATTTGAATCACAGTTCAGTGTTTTTAACTAAACAACAAATGTCTTACTGGCCATCTACTGTGTACAAGGTCAGGTAATAGGTGTTTGGGGGGGGGCGGGGAGTGAGGTTAGGGAGAATTAAGTTGCGTAAGTAAAAAGAAAATACCATCTAAGTAGGGAAATAAAGAACAGTTACATAATAATATAATACCTTAAAATTAGAGCAAAAAAACCAGTAATGATATCTTATATTGAAGTGCTAAATAATAAAATAATAGTAATATTTTAAATTTGAGTTTAGACAAAAGTGTAAGAGATTCCACAAGACTGACAAAGATATATACATTGGTAATAAATTTAAATTACATGTTTGGGTTAAGTCATGGTACTCATCTGTTTTTATTAGTACTCCGTAACAATACAATCTAAATTTCTGCTTCCCTTCACAAAATATTATTTAATTCCATACTAACATTGTCACGACCTTAGTTCAGGCCCTCATCACTTTACTCTTCATCCATTATAAGAGCCTTCTCGTTGGTCTACCTCTCTCCATTCAATACATCCTCCACTAAGCTACCAAAATGGCCTTCATAAAGCACAAATTTGACCATGCCATCCTCCTATGTAAAAACTCTAGTGACCCCCTATATTTCCTTCAGTAACAAATATAAAATCCTGTTTGGCTTTAAAAGCCCTTTATAACCTATCCACTTCCTACTTTCCCTGTCTTCTCACACTTTACTCTCTACCTACTCCAAAATCCAGGGACACTGGCCTCCTCATTGTTGCTCAAACAAGACATCTTTCTACTGTGCGTTTTCACAAGCTGTCCTCTGTGACTGGAATATCTCTTCCTCCTCATCTCCAGTTCCATCTTCCTTGAAGTCTCAGCTAAAATCCCACCTTCTACACCAAGGCCTTTTCTGTCTCCATAATGCTAGTGCCTTCCATCTGTTGATTACCTCAAATTTACCTGGGGTATAATTGCTCAGTATATAGCTAAAGTTTGCGTGTTGTCTCCCCCATTAGACTGTGAGTTCCTTGAGAGCAGGGACTATGGTTCTGCCTTTCTTTGTATCCCCAAAGCACAGTGCCTGGCACTAGCGGGTACTTGATACTTGCTGACATAATAAGTTCATTTGAACAAAGCTGACAAAAGACTGCACAACAGACCTTGGAAAGCATCAAGTAACCCAATCAAAGTAAGCATCTGTGAATTTACCAGAGGAAAAGAACACTGAAAGAGTATAGCAAAAGCAGGAAAAATGGGAAAAGACAAGTCCCCCTACTACCACATTCTTCTGTAGAAGGGCAAAGTCCACAGGTCTGATTCACTGTACATGTTTTCAGATTGAGGGAGGGGGGAGGGGAGAAGGCAAGGCAATTGGGGTTAAGTGACTTGCCCAAGGTCACACAGCTAGTAAGTGTTAAGTATCTGAGGTCATATTTGAACTCAGGTCCTCCAGGGCCAGTACTCTATTTACTACGCCACCTAGCTGCCCCTAATTTCAGATTTTTTCAGTGTATTGATTGGTTTTGTCTATTTTTTCCTCTACTTTCTATTCTTTAAAAAATATCTGACATATGGCTTTCAAGAAGAGAGAGGAGAGGGGCGGCTAGGTGGCGCAGTGAGTAGAGCGCCGGCCCTGGAGTCAGAAGGACCTGAGTTTGGATCCGGCCTCAGACACTTAATTCACACAAACAAAAAAAAACCTAGCCGTGTGACCTTGGGCAAGTTACTTAACCCCAATTGCCCTAAAAAAGGGGCGGCTAGGTGGCGCAGTGAGTAAGAGCGCCGGCCCGAGATCGAATCCGGCCTCAGAAAATGAGCACCCACACACAAATAATGACTAGCTGTGTAACCTTGAGCAAGTTACTTAACCCCAATTGCTTAAAAGAGAGAGAGAGAGAGAGAGAGAGAGAGAGAGAGAGAGGAGAAGGGAAACTGGGAGAAACTCTGGTGATTTACAAAAGGAAAGATACAAAAAAAATTTAAGAACTTAAAAATCTAGGGGGCGGCTAGGTGGCACAGTGAGTAGAGCGTTGGCCCTGGATTCAGAAGGACCTGAGTTCGGATCCGGCCTCATACACTTAATGCACACACAAAAACCTAGCCTTGTGACCTTGGGCAAGTTACTTAACCCCAACTGCCCTCCAAAAAGCAAAAACCAAAAAAAAGAAGAACTTAAAAATCTAGTTTGACTATCAAATCACAGAGTAAGAAAACAAGCCCAATTTGCCTTCCAAACTCATCACTCAAATGAAACTACTGTCTCCAAAGTTACCAAATCTACTGGCCATTTTCTTCACCCTCAGCCCTTTTGATCTGTCTTCAATACTTTATACGATCAACCACCCTCTCTTCCTGGATCCACTCTTCTCTTCTCCAAGTTTCCATGACAGGGATCACTCTGGGTTCTCCTCCCACCTATCTAATTGCACTCCTCAGTCTCTTTTGTTACAAATGCCATCACACATTTGAGTGTCCCCAGCCGCCCTCTCTCCTCTCCATATGCTGCTGTTCCTCGTGATCTCTCAGCAGCTCCCATGGATTCAGTTATCATGTCTATGCCGATGTCTCAGTTCTACTTATCCAGCCCTAACCTCCAGACTACATTTCCAACTATTGGACAACTCAAACTGTATGGACCACAGCATCTCCAACTCAACATGTCTAAAGCAGTACTGTCTTTCTCTCCAAATATACTTAACCACCTCTCCCCTGGGCAGCTGCAATAGTGTTTTATTTGTTCTACCCATCTCTAACTTCTCCACTTTACAGTGAAACCTCTACATAGCCAAAGTCATTAATGTGATCATTTTTCTACTTACCCACTTCCAGGAGCTTCCTCTTCTTTCTAAGATCACATATAAACTCCTACATCTGGCATTTAAATCTCTTCATAATCTTGGTTCCTTTCTACCTCTCCATACACAGCAAGATCCAGATATGCTGACCTACCCCACACGATACTCTCTCTCTGCTCTGGGCATCTGGACTGGCTGTTCTCCTTTGACTCAGCCTCCCATAATCCCCAGTTTGCTTCAAGACTCAGATCAAGAACAACCTCCTAGAAGACGACATTCTTGATCCCTGCAACCATTAATGTATTCCCCTCAACTACCTCTGTTTTTATTGATTCTACATATGTTCATCTTTGTACATGTTGCCTGCCTCTGCCCTAGACAACATACATGTTCCTTAAGAGAAGGGACTGTTTCTGTTCCAGTTTTGTAGTCTCCACATTTAACAGAGTGTCTTTCACAAAGAAAGTGTTAAATAATTGCTTGTTATTTAATCAATCCAAAGCTCCTTCCATTACACCACACTGCCTCACAAAACCGAATGGATCATCTTTTAGAGGGGAAAAGATCAGAATCCTTATTGTCATTTTTAGATAGAATAATCGTATTTCAAACTGAGCAAAGTAATAGCTTTGACAAAGTTTTTCAGAAACTTAAAGATACTGGCACCTTGATATTAAGTCCAAATCCTAGGTTATGCAAAGAGAAAACTAGCACTAGAACTCTGATCACACTGGGAGTGCAATTCTAGATGGGTATAGAATTGTCTGTCCATAGTTGTAAAGTTATAGGTCATTTCCAGGGCTATACCAGAAAGGAAGCAAACAGCTGTTTGGGAAAATGGTGCTAAGACAGCAGCTTTTATGAAAATATGATGGGATTTTAGTGTATCATAAGGTTATCAGCCAAAAAGGTGATGAAAGTCAAAATAGCTAATTAATTAAAATAGACATTATCTTGGTTGGACTACATCTAGGGTCCTGAGTTCATTTCTTATCAGCATGTTTCAGGAAGAATATAGATAAGCTTAAGAACAACCAAAGGAAATTATGATGGTAAAAGTTCTCAAGATCATCCCATAAAAGAAAAACTGAATGAAATAGGAGTTGTTTAGCCTAGAGAAGAAAAGGCATAGGCAGGCATATCTTTACAAATGAAAAAAACTGAGACCCCCAAGAGGTTAAATTTCCAAAGATCACACAGGTATTAAAAGTCTGTTATCTATGTATGTGCCAGGTACCAAGAAGCACAAGAATAAAAGCACAAATAGTCCTTGCCCTAGAGAAGTTTACAATCTCAACAGGAGACATGTGCAAAATAGATATAAAATGATTAGGAGGATCAGAAAAGGGTAGAGGAGAGAAAGATTTCAAGGAACCAGAGACTAAGAAGCAAAAATAAAGGAGAAATGCATTCCAATTAATAGTAAAAGTACTTTATCCTATGCAAAGGCACCAGGAAATGAAATGCCATGTTGGAGAAACAGTGAAAAAGCTAGATTGACTGGATCACAGAATACACAAATGGGAGTTAACTCAAGAAAAATGAGATTTGTTCTGTCACTGGAAAGACAGAACTTGGAGTCAAGTGGAAAAGCATATTTAGGAAAAACTTAACGATAAGCTGTCTCAAATGTAATAGGTCTCTAAGGAGATGGTAGCTCACCTCTCAATGGACATTTTCAAATAAAGGTTTACTTGACCACTTGTCAGGGATACTGCTGCAGAGAGGATTCTGGTTCACAAAATGGGTCTGAAATTCTATAATCTGGAGTCAAAAGATTTGGCTTTGAGTGCTGGCTGATATTTATGATCTGTATGACCCTGGGCAAGTCACTTAACACCTCTCCTAATTGTATTAATTGTTGAAAGTCCCTCCCACTTCTAAATTCCTTGATCCTAACAAGGTTCTTCTGGTAACCAGAGGGCCCTTAAAGGATCCAAAAGTGGATAATTTTATACTGAGTTCCCTACTAATTAAATATTCTCCAAAACCAGTATGTTGTCAAGGATTATTCTCTCACTGAAATGATAAAATTTGATCATTAGTAGCACTCCAGATTAAGGGGAAAAAAACTAGGTATTTAGTGAAGTTTCTGAAGTTAGAGCAGCAAGATCATTCATTTCTAAATGACAGGTTCAGGTGTTAGCAATAATGCACTTAGGAAATGGTCTAGACTCAACTGCCATTTTTAACATATATTTTAAATATTTCTATATGACCTCAGATTTAGAGCTCAAGGCACCTTAGGTCCTCTAGTCCAATGCCTTTATTTTACAGAGGAGGGAACTGAGCCCCAAAGATATTAAGAGATTTCCCTCAAATCTCACAGAAAGCAAATAGGAGGTTTGGGATTGAAACCTGGGTTTCTTGAATCTTTCCACTGCTTTGTTTAGTTAAGGGGGGGAAAGGGGGGAATTTTGTTTTTAAGCTGAGAAGTTCTACCTTTGGCTCTACCTTTTCATCAGTCTCCAGTCAGGCTTGAACTGACAAAATATAAAGCAAGGGCTTAAGGCAAATAATTTCAGAACAAAAACAAGACAGTATTATCAGTTTTGCCAAAATCATCTGGATGTTCATCTTCACTTCTCTTCAGGGCTATCTGACTTGAATTGTATCACCTTCTTTATAAAATGTGCTTCATCTTCCTGAACAACTTAAAAGTTATCTTCACAAGGAAAAAAAAGATTCTATTCAACCAAGATTAAACTTACCTACTAATAGCAGAGAAAAGATAGGGTGTCAAGTTCAATTAAAGAAAAAGGCATTCCTACCAAAGGCAGAAGGAGATGAATAAAAGTGGAGTATGTATCCTAGATATAGATGTATTTGTCGTTATTTGCATGTTATCTCCCCTATTACATTCAGACTATGGAAAGTGTGGGAGAGAAAAGGTATTAGACTGACTACCAAACTGAAGATCTATGGAGCCATTGTGCTGACCTCATTGCCTGTAAAAACTGGAGGGTATAACAGCGCCATGCCAGGAAACTGAATTGCTTCCATTTGAATTGTCTTAGGAAGATTCTGAAGATCACCTGGCAGGATAAGGTACCAGACACTGAGGTCCTTTCTCGAGGTAAATTATCAAGCATTCAAACTCTGCTTCAGAGAACACAACTACAATGGGCTGCCTATGTTCTTCAAATGCAAATGTATACTTGCCAAAAAGACTATTTTATGAAGAACTCACATGGGGCAAGTGCTCACATGGTAGTCAGAAGAAGCAATACAAGGACATTCTCAAGGTCTCTCTTAAGAACTCCAGAATTGATTTTGTGACACGGGAGAAACTGGCAGAGGGCCACTCAGCATGGCATACACCTGTCAGAGAAGGTGCTGTGCTCTGTAAGCAAAGCAGAATTGAAACAACTCAAAGGAAAGTCAGGATGCGCAAATGTAGAGAATCTACCCCAAAGGTTCACACAGACTATTTGTGTCCCACCTGTGGTAAAGCATACACTAAAACT
Organism: Gymnobelideus leadbeateri; assembly: GCA_011680675.1. NCBI lineage: Eukaryota > Metazoa > Chordata > Mammalia > Diprotodontia > Petauridae > Gymnobelideus > Gymnobelideus leadbeateri. The sequence goes on from WOXC01000044.1 coordinate 255,614, forward strand.
TGACTCTAGCATAGTGATGTCACTTTGGTCCTCTTGAAGAACAAAGGACAACACACCAAGATCCAGAGCTCCTAGAGACCAGTCCTAGAGACCAGGGACTGCCTTCTTCTTTGTATTCCCAGGGCTTGGCACAGAGCCTGGTGCATGGTAGGTGCTTAATAAAAATTTACTGAATGATAGCTTGATATTTTTTCAAGCCCTCTAATTTAAGAGCTTCCCCTTTCAAATGTCAGAGTACAGTAAAGCTCTGCAATCTATTAATACTTTTTATCAGGATCTGTGATCTTAGCCTGGGAAACTCCCAACTACTAAAGAAGAACAGAAGCCAAGCTGCATCTTACAGAGTTGCCTGTGGTACTGAAAGATGAAGTGACTTAACTGCCCAGGGCCACACCTGGTATCCAGAGAGGTATCTACATCCTGACTCAGATACTAATGGCCCTCTAACCATTTTTTTTTACTTAAAGTCTAAAAATAGAACAAATTTTTCATCCCATCTCACCTTTCATTCAGCATCAAGCTTACCACAATGCTACAGGCCCCTTACCATCTACAAGCCTACTTCCATAGTCTGTATCAACATATCTGGCAGTGAGTTTAAATATCAATAGTTAAGTTAGGCATTCCTCCTGGGGCCAAGAAAAATTAGGTGCCAATCAGAAAAATAATTTATAAGCAAAGTTTTAAGGAAGTGATATACACTCTAGACAGTGACAAAACATTCATCCAATTAGTTTTGAGCTTAACCAAGAGTTACAAACCTGACATTCAGTAATCTTCAACCAAGCACCAGAACTAATATTCAAAAGCTTGTGTGCACTCCATGAAAATTAAGGCTGTGTTTTTGTTAAGAGCAGCATCAAAGCTTATATTCTTACAGACTGGGCGGGGGGCGGGGGGGAGAGAACCTATTACCTACCCAACAATTAAATTTTAGAGGTGGAACCACTACACTGTTTTATACAACTTAAGGTACGTGAGGGGTTTTTAATGGGGATGGAGGAGTAAGTAGGAGAGATGGGTAGCAACAGTAATGTCAAAAAAAAGAGACAGTAATTTTTTTTTTTCAAATGCACAAGAGAACAGAAGGAAGCATAGATAGCAGGACAGTTTTGAAAGTAATGTGTGGAATTTATTGCATATTTTTTTAAAAGCAAGCAATATGAAATTCAGTTGCAGATATAATCCTTTTTATGTTGTGCTATATATATGGAAGTACTCTTTTGATGTTTAACTTAGAACAAAAGAATTTTTTTTAAGAAAGTGAATAATGCCAGAGGAAGAAAAAAATGGATACATATACCCTCTCTTGGACAACTGACAATCTTGCTGTGTTATACACAGCCCCAAATTCTCTTGGATCACTACACAGACATTCTCTGTGTGGCATCATCCACTTCCTTTTTAATTGTGTATTCATATACATGTATTTTTAAGGACATGACAACAGAATAAGTGGCAACCTTTCAGAACTGATGGACTAGGCAGAATTCCATTTTAAGGATCTTTGGGATATCCAAAGTGCTACACACTACACTATATTCAAACTCCGTTAAAATAGAAGCTTGTTGCTACTGTTTACATAGAGGTAATATTTTACTGTTTCATTTAAACAAATAAAGTAAGTAATCAGCATACACAGCTGGGGAGGCAGAAGGCAATCAAGAAGATTTTCCTGACTGGATGGGGGAGGGGACAGCAAGAAGTCTGAATCTGATCACAGAAACTGAGCAATAACTCCCAGAAAAATAAACATCCCTACCACTATTTGAATTCAAAACACTCTCAAACTGTAATGTCACACTTTTTGGAAGGGTTGGAAGGGTACAAATCACCAAGAAACTTTTTAGGGGTATCATTAAATTAGCTTTGGGGTGCTTTTCTGTAAGAGATGACAGAATACTTCCTTTTGGGAACTAGAGGGCCGTTATCATATAGGGGGGTATGAACTGAACTGCCAAACCAGACGAGACCAGGGTTATGTGAGGGAGAGCACCAGGCAAGGTATTAAGATGTTCAATAACAATTATCAAGAACAAAAACAGTATCATTAACAGCACTTAGGAATTAAATCCATGGAAAACTGGAAAAATAAATGATTCCTGAAGACAATACTCAAAGCTATTCCATAAAATGTCTCAGCTGTCACAGAATTTGTCACAGACATCAGGTATTTTTACAGAAAGGAAGCATGATGTGGTGGTTAGAAAGCTCGTCTCAATGGTCCAGGTTCAAGTCTCACCTCCAACACACAGTGTGACACTGGGCACGTTGCAGGGCCCCCACACAACTAAGACTAGACGTGACAAATGAGCACTATTAGTGGGGGTTTCCTCTCCTTGAACCAATGAAATCACAGGTCTGGGCCCACCATTAAAGTGTGTGTGTGTGTGTGTGTGTGTGTGTGTGTGTGTGTGTGTGTGTGTGTGCGCGCGCGCGCGCGTGCGTGTGTGTATGTGGATAAAAAGATTTCTTTATGTATTTGCTATATAATGGTTAAGTATTCAAATCCATATTTGTGTAGGAACATGAATGCCATATTCAAGACATTCAAAAAGAGCTCTGTGAAAATCTTGGAGGGCAAGCTCACTGAATAAGCAATAAACAAAGACGGTTCAACAGATATGTATATACTGTTAAACTAAAATAGTTAAAATACTTAAATTAAAATAGTGTCATATGTGACACTATTCCCCTGGTCAGATATCTCCTAGTTGCCCCATCGCTCAACAAAACTTATTAATCCGAGATTTCACTCCTTCAGGACCAAGGAGGTCCCTAGTTGGAAAATCTAGAACCAAAGGACTGGAAAGGAACAATAACAAAAAGCATTTACATGGTGTTTTAGAATTTACAAAATGCCCCAACTGATAAATGGTCAAAGGATATGAACAGGCAATTTTCAGATGAAGAAATCAAAGCTATCTATAATCATATGAAAAAATGCTTTAAATCATTATTTGATTAGAGAAATACAAATTAAAACAATTCTGAGGTACCACCTCACACCTATCAGATTGGTTAATAAGACAGAAAAGGAAAATAATAAATGGTGGAGGGGATATGTGGGAAAACTGGGACACTAATGCACTGCTGATGGAGTTGTGTACTGATTCAATCATTCTGGAGAGCAATTTGGAACTATGCCCAAAGGACTATAAAAACTGTGCATATCCTTTGTTCCAGCAATACCACTGCTAGATCTGTATCCAAAAAGAGATTTAAAAAGAGGGGGAGGGGACCCATTAGTATGAAATACTTTTTATCAATTTTAAACTTAAATATTAAAATTTAAATACACAATAAGAAAAAAGAAACACAAACTTAAATACAAAATAAGAAAAGAAAAAAAAGCACTGCCATGTGCATAGCAGAACATAAGAGGATTCAAAATGCACAGCAATAAATTTCCATTTCAAAAAAGCTTATATAATAAATACTATGCATTGTGTTCAGAGCTGTCCATCTTTTCGCTGCTTCCTTGTAAGTTTTTTCTCATTCTCTGCTGTGCACTTTTTACTTTGTTCTTTTTCCCCCTCTTCTCTAACCCCAGAAGACAATTAAGCCTTGTGTGTACACACACATATATACATACATACATACACTTACACACACACAAACATATATTTAGATATAGCATCCCTTTGTGCAGTGGCAAAGAATTTGAATTTGAGGGGCAGTCCATCAACTGCAAAATGGCTAAACAAGTTGTGGTATATGATTGTAATGGAATATTATTGTACTATAAAGAATGATTAACAGGCTGATCTCAGAAAAACCTGAAAAGACTAAATGAACTGATGCAAAGTGAAGTAAACAGAACCAAGGGAACACTATGCACAGTAACAGCAATACTGTATGATCAACTCTGAATGATTTAGCTATTCTCAGCAGTATAATGATCCAAGACAACTCTAACAGATTCATGATGAAAAATGTCATCCATCTCCAGAGAAAAAAGGGATGCTGTGTGACCTTGGGCAAGTTACTTAACCCCAATTGCCCTCCAAAAAGGAAAAAAAAGAAGAAGAAGAAGAACTGATGAAGTCTCATTACAAATCAAAGCATTTTTCAATTTTTCACTTCCTGTATTTTTTTCATGTTTTTTCCCCATTGGGTCTGTGTCTTCTTTCATAACATGACCAATATGGTAGTATGTTTTGAATGATTGAACATGTGTAGCCTATATCAAATTGCTTACCATCTCAGAGAGAGGAAGAGATGGAAGTAGGGAGATAATTTGGAAATCAAAAAATTTTTAAATGTTAAAATTTGTCTTTATATGTAACTGGAGAAAAAAATATTATTTTTAAAAAAGATTTGCGGTAGAAACAGCATTTCCAATGTGCTCTGCCCCACACAAATTTCAAACAATGTGAAAGGGAGCTCCGAACAACTTCTGGAGCCACAGCATCCACAGAACAGCACAGAGAAGCTAACCTCCTGCTGAGGACAGCCCAGCAGCCCTGCAGGGAGTGGCCAGCACAGCGCTCTGAGAGCAGGCAGCACAGCGCACTGGGAACCGACAGCGCAGCCCTCAGAGCCGAACCCAGGTCCACGGTTTTAGCCCCGGGGGGCCCGGCCTTCAGCCAGCTGGAGCGACCCCAGAACACCAGCAACTGTGGCGATTCCAGAATTATCAGCACAGATATACCTAGGACAAAGTGAGAGGTTAGTGCCCTATGGACTTTGGGACCAGTATTTGGGGAACACGTGGCTTCCTCCCCTGGGGGCAAAAAGCTGCTGAAGAAACAGCTGCACAGAAGCCATTTTGCAGCGTCAGTAGTGGCTCTAGCTCCTGGTCTGCGAACTGTAGGAAGATCCAGCAATCAGTCTGGGGTTAATCGCTTTTGCTTTAAACTGCCTGGATCTGGATTGTGGTCTGGGGGGAAGTTTGGGGTGGGTATCCAACTTGCCAGAGTGGGTGGAGGCTTTACAGAGGCCACCCAACTGGCAGAAGTTGTGAAGACCCCACGTTTGGGCGGAAGCTCCCCTGTCTGGTGGCAGAGTCCTACCGTGGCAACAAGCCCAAAAATCAAGTAATTAAGTGGCAATATGCCTAGGCAAACAAAACAAAATAAACAGAAAAGTTCAACATTGGACTCCTATTTTAGGGGCAAAGAGGCTCAAAGCATGGAGGAGGACTGTGAGGTCAGAACTCCTGCACCAAAAGCCCCAAATGAAAATACAAGCTGGCTACAGGCCATAGAGGACCTTAAGAAGCAAATAAGAGAAGTGGGGGAAAATTTGGGAAGAGAAATGAAAAAGATTCAAGAAAAGTATGAAATGACAGTCAACAGCCTGACTGAGGAAAATAACACCTTAAAAAATAGACTAACTCAAATGGCAAAAGAGGCTCAGAAAGGCAATGAGGAGAAGAATGCCTTAAAAAGTCGAATTTGCCAGATGGAAAAAGAATCTCAAAAGCTCACTGAGGAGATTCATTCCTTCAGAGTTAGACTGGAGCAAATGGAAGCTAGTGACTTTATGAGAAATCAAGATACTATTAAACAGATCCAAACAAATGAAAGAATAGAAGGCAATGTGAAATATCTCATGGGAAAAACCACTGGCCTGGAAAATAGATCCAGGAGAGATAATTTTAAAATTATTGGACTACCTGAAAGCCATGATCAATGAAAGAACCTAGAAATTATCCTTAAAGAAATTCTTAAGGAAAATTGCCCTGATGTTTTAGACCCAGAGAGCAAAATAGAGGTTGAAAGAATACACAGATCACCTCCTGAAAAAGATCCCCAAAAGAAAACTCCCAGGAATATTATAGCCAGGTTCCAGAATCCCCAGATCAAGGAGAAAATACTACAAGCAGCCAGGAAGAAACAATTTCAATATTGTGGAAACACAATCAGAATAGCACAGGACCTGGCAGCTTCTACACTGAGGGATAGAAGGGCATGGAATATGATATTCCAGAGGGCAAAAGAGCTGGGAATGAACCCAAGGGTCACCTACCCAGCAAAACTGAGTATCTTGTTTCAGGGGAAAATATGGTCATTCAGTGGAATAGAGGACTTTCAAGCATTCTTGATGAAAAAACCAGAGTTGAATAGAAAATTTGACATTCAGACACAAGAAGCAAGAGATGCTTGAGAAGGAAAAGAAATCAAAAGGAACTTATCAAAGTTGGACTATTTACAGTCCTACATGGAAAAACAATAACTGTGTTTGATGAAACCTTTCTCATTATGAAAATAATTGAAGAAGGGTACATGGCATATGTTCACAGGTATACATGGATAGAGGGCACAGGTTGAATTTGATGGGAAGGGATGATTATTTATTTTTTTTTTGGAGGGCAACTGGGGTTGGGTGACTTGCCCAGGTTCACGTGGCTAGGTTTTTGTTTGTGTGTTGGGTGTCTGGGGCCGGCTCCAGGGCTGGCTCTCTGCTCGCTGCGCCACCTAGCCGCCCCAAGGAAGGGATGATTCTTAAGAGGTGAGAGAGGAAAGTGGCAAGAGGAGGAGAGAGACAGGGTAGGGAAAACTATCTCACGTAGAAGAGGCAAGGGGAAGTAGTTGCAGGGGAGGGGAAGAACAGGAAGGCAAAAAGGCAAAACCATATTCTCATTGAAGTTGGCTCAAGGAGAGAATCACATACATACTAAATAGAATATCTTACCCTCACTCACTCTCCTGAGTAGGGGAAAGGGGGATGAGAGGGGGGATGATGGAGGGGAGGGCATTCTGGGGAGAGGGGAGGTTAGAAGTACCCACTGTCAAAGAGGGACAGGATCAAAGTAGGGAATGGACCAGGTGGGAGGTGAGACAGGTGGGAGGGAAATATAAGCAGTCTTTTACAATATATCTACTATGGTAATGTTTTGCATAGATATACATGTACAACACATACTGAATTGCTTATCTTCTCAGAGGGAGTGGGTGACAAGGGAGAAAGGGAATGGATCTGAAAATCGAAGTTTTAAAATTAAATGTTTCATAAGATGTCCAGGCAAAAAAAATAAAAAATAAAAAAAAAAGATTTGCAAAATGCTTTGCAAATTATCCTTTTTGGTGTTCCCAATTCTGTACAACAGTTAACATTTTACAGGTTTTTACAGTTTAGGAAACTAAGACTGAAAGGTTAAGTGATTTACTCAAGGTCACAAGAATTTGAACTGTGTCTTCCTGACTCCATGTCTAGAATTCTACCTACCATTCCATTTACATTTTATGGATGAGGAAACTGGAGCCTACAAAGAAGCACATGGACAAGCACAGATGAATGTGAACTAAAATGGAGGCACATGTGCTGATGTCTCAGAAGCAGGGGAAGGTACGTGAGGAAAAGTAAGGGAATTAGGAATAAATAAATCAATACCAGGGTTGAGAAGCAATGAGACTTGGCTAGTCTTCAGTGGCATCTTGGGTCAAACTACAAATTCAGGGACACCTCAAATCTTCTTTTCCTTACCAAGGACAAGAATGGAATAAAATAAATTATCCTGAGTTTAAATCCTGCCTCCCTCAGACGCTAGCTGTGTAACCCTGGCTAAGTCCCTTGATGGGTCAGCCTTAGTTTAGGGAAAGGCAGGGGAATATAAAAGGTGATATTTCAAAGTGACGAGGTGCTTGCTGTAAGCAGTGTTTCCTGGTTGAAGGGAAATGGCTTTCTTCATTAGATCGTTTTTCATTTATTTTTTTTGGTCCCCTGTTAATTCACTAAAGGACCAGTAATTTCAACAACTTACTTCACTTCTCTTGAGCCTTAATTTCCTCCATCTGGAAAATGGGAGAACTGAACTTGCTGAGCCTTCCAGTTCTAAATTCTACTGTCCCTATGACACAAGCAAATCACTGTTCAAATACAATCTAGCTGTTTTGTTTGTCAGCCAATGGTGTCAAGCTATGCAGATAGGATGAACATCAACAAAAGAAGCTAAATTCTGAACTTGAGCATAAATTATCTGAGTTACAACATGAGCAGGCAAAAGGGAAATGATGGGGAAAAATATCTAAAACAATATACAAAGGAACTGAAACATGATATGAAAAACTAATTAAACACCACAGCAAGAAGCAAAACCCTGATCCTATTAATCTACTTTTAATTTTTTTTTATTTTTAAGTTAAAAATTTTAATTTTATTAAACAAAAACCTATTATTTAACCTCCAAACCCTTCATTTTTTAAAAAATTACTTTTTTTTAAGTTAGAGAAAAAAATAATAGCAATTTCTCAAATATATATTCATTCACACAGGAAACACTGCTAGGTTACAATAAGCAGCTTGTCATTTTAAAATTTCACTTTCAGTCTCTCACTCCTCCCCCAAACCTTGTCCAGTTACCTAGGATTGTGAATTTTTACTTAATCTATCCAGAAGTAGTAGTTCAATCCTGGTTAGAACTGCTCTTCTGAGCACAAAACAGCCTATTTAAGGAATTGGCAGGTGAGTCTGGCTTTGGAATTCACAAAGGTAAGCGAAATTTTCTGCTGCGTAGCATCACTATTTGGTGTACTGAACACAGTTACGCACACAAAAATATAAGCCTATTCCAAAAACTGAAACTGCATATTCCAAACAGATATAACAAGCTATACAAACCTCTCCCGGTCACTTGATTTTTCCCTTTTCTATAGCACTTGCTGTCTAAATGTTTCTCACTATTAAACATTTATCTCATGAACACAGAATTATCTTCTCATGTATATACACAAGACTATAAGCTCCTAGAAGATAGGGCTATGTCATTTCCCTTTTTCTCCCATGAAACCCAGAACATAGTAATTGTTCAATAAATGTCTGTTGACACTGAACTGAAAAGGAAACAGCTGGGTCACTTGAGATGACAAAGGATGCTAGCCACCTTTTTGTCTTTGAAATAGTCTTACTATTTCAAAGCATTAGACAAATTCCAAATGGCAATTTGTACTATAATTTAAGTGAGATGTCATTAAAAGAAAAAAATGTCACAAAATCTTCATCTTGAAGCTGGAAAGAATCACAGTCCAGGACCTAGCACATAGAAGGCATTTAATAAATGCTTGCTGATGAATCACCTGGTCCAAAATTATTTTATGGAGCTAGAATTTGAATCTAGGCCCATTTACTCTGAATCCAATACTCTTTCAACAACACCATGATAACTTTCTATACAGCAGCAGGATTTTCCACCTTGTTGACAGGTTGTATGTAGCAAATGGTCATTACAAAAAAGTTTCTATAAAATGCAAAAATTAGGCCAAACTTTCAGAGTTCTTCATCATGGTATATGATCTTCTCTATCCTTTCAATGTTGAATTCATCACAGACTTCCAGTAGTACTGGTTCAGTTGAAAGTGGCTAAACCTCTCTGATGATGTCTCAGAGAAAAGCTGTGGATTTTTTAAAAGGGTTAACCTTCCATCAGATCACACTGACCAAGAGATCACGTTATTTTTGCTCAAGTTCTTCCCTACCCAGACAACAGATTCTACTATTGGCACCTGAAAGCAGTTCTGCTTTCTCCTTCCTACAACTCAAATGGCCAAACCTCTTAGGAGAGACCTTTGTTACTAATCCAAGACTGCCCTCTCTAAAATAACTATCAGTTCACCCCCTTCCTCTCACTGACTGCATTCTCACCATTATTTATTTGCATCCAAATTTAGGCTCTAAGCCCCAGAGAGAACACATCTATATTTACCTTAGTCATCTCAAATTCACACTTTGAAGAAAGATAACTGGTTAGCTACCAAATGACAAGTCCCATGCTAATGGGCCAAGTTACAACTGTCTTCACTAACTCTGGAGTCTTTCTTTTGGCTAAAACATCTGGCACAGGAAGCAAAAATTCAAAAAGAAAGAAAAAAAAGCCACATGTAATTAAAAGCCCCTTTAATATCCTGAAGTCTTGTGGTTAAAAGTTATTCTAGGCATCAAGTCGCATACAACCTAAGCTGACAAGCTTGCCTTGTATCTTGCTAGCTCTGAAGTAACACCTTTTCCCCTCCAATTCCAACTTCCTTACTCCTGATGAAGCTGCCAGTAGGTGTGACCACCAATCAACATCTGCATGCAGAGCACAAGGGTTTCATTTTAATCTTATTTAGTTTAAATTTCATAACATCCTGAAGATGTTGGCAGATTACCAAGTAGATGGAAATACACAAGTCCTACACTGTCAACCAACTCTGAGGAAGGGATAAGTTGCTCCTTTCCTGATACTGCAACAACTTGGATACCACATTTAGTATAAAAACATAGCTGATTCCATAACCAGACTCATTTAAGATGAGAGAAAGGGAATAAGCATTGAATTAGTGCCTAGCCTACTATGTGCCAGATACCATGATAAGTACTTTACAAAGGTTACTGAATACTCAACACAGGATTTTATGTCAGATCCTGGAGGTGAAAGGGAGTTTATTGAACTGGAGTTTATTGAACACAGGATAGTGATGGTCAGATCTATACTTTAGGAAGATTATTTTGAGAGGTGAGTAGAAGATGGAATGGAATAGGGAGAGCCTTATGGCAGGCAAACCCACCAAGTAGGCTGCTAGATTGTCTAGGCATGAGGTGAGAAGAACCTGAAGAGTGACAACCATGTCAAAGGAGAGAAGAGGATATATACTAGAGATGTGGAAAAGGAAAAACCAACAGGACTTGGCAACACCATCACTCATAGGTCTAAAAACTCAGACAAATGTTGAGTTTTTCTAAAGATCTATGAAAAAGACCCAAATGTATCATATTATGCCTCCCAACTTGTGTTCTCTTATTCCAGCAATATGCAAAGCAAGAAAAAAAAATGAGATAAGACAGAGGGGAAACACTATTGAGTGAATATAGAATGTCAAAGTATAAACATTCAGGTCAAAAAACAACATATAATCCAGGGTATCTATTAATAACTAAATTCACATAATAGAGGACACTTTATATAAACCATGTGCCTAGATCACCTTTTGTCATCTTATTTAAGTAATCTAAATGTTTAGAATTTTTAAAAAATTTTCCGGGGCGGGCGCAGCGTCGGCCCTGGAGTCAGAAGGACCTGAGTTCGGATCCGGCCTCAGACACTTAACACACACACACACACACACACACACACACACACACACACACAAACAAAACCTAGCCATGTGACCTTGGGCAAGTTACTTAACCCCAATTGCCCTCCAAAAGGCAAAAAAAAAGTTTAAAAAAATTTTTTTCCACTTTAACTCCTAAGGTTGTGACATTTCTCATTACAGGCTAGTAAAATAAGTTACTCATCAAATCCATTTACTCAGTGCTGCCATTTTCCACAGTTAGTCTTCCAGGTCATAAGCCTAGGGGAGAGGGAGAGAGAGGAGGGGAGAGGAATGGGGGGCAGGGGGGATGAAGAGACAAGCAGGGAGAAAGAACACACACAAACCTTTCAATCCATGGAAAGCAGGGAAATGGGGAAGAGAACTGGAATGGCCATTTACAGCAGTGCATCTACTTCATGGTATATTTAATGTTGTCAGCAAAGTGCCAAGAGGGGAAGCAAATACCCAGGGAGGGGGGAAAAAAACCTACCTTATTGGGAATGATGGATTTCTGCCCTGATCTTGGGGTTATGAAAACAATGCAACTGCAGTTAACACTTACATAGGAAATAATTCACTTCCTATTTTAACAAACCCACAAAGCTGAGTATAGAGATATATGACCTAGAGAGAAAGACAAGGAAACACAAGACATTAATCTTCAATTTTCATGGATAGCTTTATGCAGTGTCAGGAATCAGGGTGTACACATAAGTGGTGTAAGCTACTGTAAACCAGGATTTGAAATTCTAAGTCAGAAATTACCCTCAAATATTGTACAAGAAGAAAGAAAATAAGTGAAAATATTTTTCTTCTTTTTAAATGTTGACCAAAGATATAGTTTATTATATAATTTCAATGGTACTATATTTTCAAAAGTGGTTATGAAATTAGTTTTTCATCATGCTTTTTTGAAGCATTTATTAAGCACCTGCTATGGGTAAGGGCCTGGGTTAGATAATTGGGACACAAAGGCAAAATAACATAAATCATAGTATTGAGGAGTTTTAAATCTAATGGAGAGGAAAGACACAGATAGCTACAACATAAAAGAGGACATGATAAAGGAGAGATCTAAGTAAAATGCTACAATATATCTGTAAAGAGAGAAATTAAGACTTCAGGGAAAAGCTTGGCATCTGACTTGGATGTCAAGGGAGGGAAACACCTTCAAAAAGTAGGAATGGGGGAGGATAAGAAAAGAGAAAGTCTCTTCCAGGCATTAAGAGAAGATGCAATATAAACGAAGGCTCAAAGTGAGAATAGGACAGGATCAGAACAGAAGATGAAGAACCCCATTTTAGTTAAATTTGGAAAGTGAGAGTGCATCCATATACAGTAAAGCAACTTGAATGTCAAGATCTAAAATTCCTATTTCATTTGGTAGGCAAAAATGGAAGGTTTTAAAAAAAAAAAGGGTAAATATGAAAATGTGTTGAATAGGAATATATGTGTAGAGCCTAAATGAGATTGCATACCATCCTGGGGAGGGAGGGAGAGAAAATTTAAAACTTAAAGAAGTGAATGTTGAAAACTAAAAATAAACAAACTAATAAAGTAAATAAATAGTAAACTGATCATAGTCATACATTATAAAACTTACTCCAGCGTTGTGTAAAAGATAAACTGGAAAGAGAATACAAATGAAGAAGGATGGTTCACATGGAGGCTACAAATATCTAGATAAGAAGAATTAAAGGGCTGAACTAAGTTGCTTGCAGTGGAAATGGAAGAGAATGATATGAGTGAACAACAGACTTTGATGACTGAATGGAAATGTAAAGTGAGGAAAAAGGAAGAGTCAAATATTCTGAGGTTATCAGTTGGACAAACAGAGAGCCAAGGAAAAAAGGAAGGTTTGAGGAGAAGATGATGAGTCCAAAGTGCCTAAGGGACCAACTTCATTCAGGCAAAGATGTCTAGTTGGCAATAAGAAATAGAGGAGGAGTATTCTAGCTTGCTATCCCAGTGGAGCACTGGACTGAGATTAAGTTCAAATCTGGCCTTGACACTTAGCATGTGCCCATGAGCAAGTTACCTAACTCCCCTGGGTCAGTTTCCTGACCTGTAAAATGGAGATAATAATAGTACTTACCCCACAGAATTGTTGGGAAAATCATGAGTTAAAAAATTTATTTTGCAAACCTTAAAATGCTATAAAAATGCTGTGTACCTATAATAATGTTATACACACACACACACACACACACACACACACACACACACCCCCCACACAGTAACATAGGGGTTCTGCCTTTCTTCACCTTAGTAATCTAAATAATTCCATTTATTTAAAAAAAAAACCTCCAGATTTACCTTTGAGTAGGTAGAAAGGTTCCAACAACTTAAGAAATGAACACACAAGAAACTAATTTTGGCCCAGTGGTCAAAAATACCCCCAAGTGCCAATAAAAGCACTGAGGCAGGCAGCTAGGTGGCACAGTGAATAGAGCACCCACTCTGGAGCCAGGAGGACCTGAGTTCAAATCCAGCCTCAGACACTTAACACAAAAACTAGCCATGTGACCTTGGGCAAGTCACTTAACCCCAATTGCCCTCCAAAAGGAAAAAAATTAAAAATAAAAATAAAAGCACTGAGGCAAAGGAAAACAATGACCAATCTGACAACAAACCATATAAGAGAAAGATGGGGGCCTTTTCTAAAACACTGCCTTTCCACTAGCTTTTCTGTTTTTCGTATCTAATACCAGATTTGGTTATCTCTCTGGACCAGCTGGCTTTGTCAGAGTGATGTTAATGAGGCCCAGGTCAGGTGCTCTACCTTCATAAAGGCCAATTAGCTTCATAGAGAAAAACTAGGCAAGCAGGTTTTTCATAAGGGGGATTAGATAACAACATGGATGGCTAGCCACTGGAAAATGTAACAGTAGATGCTCTGATGGTAGATAGATAGCACGGTTTCATTTGATGACTGATTTAAAACATACACACACACATGTACTTACAGATACCTACCCTAAGAAGTCTTCAGATAGACAAATGCTAACTTATAATAAACCTTAATAGAAAAGTATGTACTGGGGCAGCTAGGTGGCGCAGTGAATAGAGCACCAACTCTGGAGTCAGGAGGACCTGAATTCAAATCCAGCTTCAGACACTTAATACAAAAACTAGCCGTGTGACCTTGGGCAAGTCACTTAACCCCAACTGCCCTCCAAAAAGTCAAAAAAAAAAAAGGAGAGAGAGAGAGAAAAGTATGTACTGGATTGCTAATAGATCCATTCTTAGAAGGCAGCACAGGGCACAGGTTTTGGAGTTAAGAAGACCAAATTCACATCACATTCTGCCACTTACTACTTTTGTGAACAGTTACTTCATCTTTCTGGGCCTCAGTATCTTCATCTGTAAAATGAGGATATTGAATTAGATAATTTAAGGACAATTCTAGCTCTGAAACTATAATTCAACCCTAAAAGTTATTTAAGTGATTTGGTGGCAAGTAGATAGAGCACTGGAGTTCAGAGTCTGAAAACTCACCTCAAACACTAGCTGAGCAAGCTTTTTGTTAACCTCTCAGTCTCAATTTCCTCATCTATAAAATGGGGGTGACAGTAGCACCTACCTCACAAGGTTGCTGTAATGATCAAATGAGATGACATATAAAATGCTTTACAAATCTTAACGTGATATATATAAATATTAACTATTACTATTGTTATTGTTATTACTATTATTAAATGTATGATACAAAGGTCAAAAACTAACTGGCCCCTTGAATTGCGCCAGAAGAATTCTAAAAATCAAGACTCTTCAAAGTCACAGCTGAGCTTGCTCTAAAAAGAACACTAAGAGCAGGCTTAAAGTCTGCATCTGTCTTGTGGTGAGTGAAATATTTAAAGGACAGGTGGAAAAACTAAGTCAAAAGAGACCTCACACCAACAAAAAAGATGACTAATTTTAGCCAGACTGGATTTATGAGAAACACTGCCCCCCTCACTTTTTTTTATAGAAAATATTTAAGTTCTAATGGAAAAAACTCAAAAAATTAAAACTGAGGCTAAACTAAAGACCACTTTTACAAAATCACTTATCAAAATCCAACAGTTAATTCTGAATGAGTTATCCCAAGTAAAGATCCACTTTTATCCAATTAACTTTAAATAAATTTGTACATTTTAAAAAGGACAAAAATTAAATACTTCCTCTTGCACTTCCTAAATTTTCAGCCAAAGTCTCCCACAGGCATCTGAATCATAAAGGGCCCCTTTCGTTTCGCTGTTACTGGTTTCCCCTTCTCTCAAGCCAATGCTTCATTAACACAAACTCCAGTTCTAGATTTGCTATATAACCTTTTTTGTATCAAGGAACACTTCCCACTCTCTCCAGACTCCCCCTCTCTCCCTAGTCTGGTGTTTCTAAATGCATAAAATAAAATACAAAGGATTACAAAGGAAGTCAAAGATTAGTGAAAATAAAAATTTTTTAATTTTTCCCATTCAAATACACTGACTCCCTAAAGCATGTCAATTAAAAACTCTTGCTCAGGCTCTTACCCTTCCCCCTAATTTGATGAATACCATTAACTAAAGGCTCTTCCCCACAACAGAATACTCTCCCCATTTTTAACTGTCAAACTACAGAAGATTCAAAAGGTCCCAGACCACACATAGGGAAAAGTCCTATTAAGGGTTTTCTCTTCAAAGGTAATACTTCTACCAAGTTCCCAAATCTGCACGACAGGCACAAAGCTAACTAAAGCACTCCACGAAATATAAGAAAAGTGTCTACTCACCACTCAAAACATCAGCACTACCAGTTAAGAGCTTCTGTATTCTCTAAAATTTTATTTGTAAGTTGGAAAAGGACTAGATTCACAGATGAGAAAACCAAGACACAGAAAGGGGTGATTTAGAATCAAGAGAATGCCAGAACTGGAAGGGACCTTCCAAACACAGGCCCTAAGAGATGAAGCGATTTGTCCAAGGTCACAGTGCTAAGACAAGGTCTCCAGATTCCCAGTACACTTTTCTTTGCACCATATTCAATCAATCAACAAGCATTTACTGAGTGCTAGGCTTGGTGCCTGGCATTAGACATTAAAAAAAAAATCTTTACTCTAAAGGACCTTAACATTCTATCAAAGGAGAGCATGTACCTATGTAAGCATATAAAGAATATGACTGTTTAATATAAGGTAATTAGGGGAAAAGGCCACCAGAAGTGGGGATTATCAAGAAAGGTTTCAAGTATAAGGCAGTGGTGCTTTAGTGAAATCTTGAAGGAAAGAGTGACTCTATGAGGTAAATGAGAAGACAGTGCACTCTAGATACAAGATGGCCAACACAAAAGTATGGACATAAGAAATAGAGTGTCATATGTGGGGAACAGAGAGAAGGTCAGTTTGACTGGACTGCACAGTGAGAGAAAAGAAGTAAAGCATTGGGGCAGCTAGGCGGCACCAGTGAATAGAGCACCAGCCCTGGAATCAGGAGGACCTGAGTTCAAATCCAGCCTCAGACACTTAACACTTAGTAGCCATGCGACCTTGGGCAAATCACTTAACCCCAATTATCCAGCCTTCCCCCTGCCAAAAAGCACAAAAAAAAAAAAAAAAGTAAAGCATTAAGAGGTTAGAAAAATAGGTTGGAGTCAGGGTATAAAGAGCTTTTTTAAAAAACAGAATTTATATACAGTCATCCTAAGATTATTTAAGGATGAAAATGGAAAGACAACAAATAAAAGAAAAACGGAAAAGATCTGCAAAAGATTCTGACTTTGCCGAGTCTTGACTTTTTAGAATTTCCCTGGCTCAATTCGAGGGACCAGAGGGAATTCCCACAAACTTCAAAGGCTATTTGCAATTTGAAATAGGATTCATAGCACAGATATACCAAGATCCTCACCCAGATAAATCTTTTTTATATTCTGTTACATGATGATCAATCTGATAACATAAAATCAACTCTTTAAATGCTATGGATTTTTTTTCCCTATGTACAAGAAATCCATCTTCCCTGGGATTTGAATAAAAGCCAGATCAACCCTGAAGTAAAGTTAACCAGCACTTACTAGTTTTACCACTTTGTTTTCACACTGCCCAATATTGTTCATCATATTACATATTATATTGTTCATTCAATAAATTTTTATTATATGTCTATTATGTTTAGGAAATCATGGTGGGAATATATGTATTGCCCCACCAAGTGAACCCTAAGTTTCTTGAGGAAAGGAACTATGTCTTATACTTCTTTGTATCCTCCCACTGTTTCCAGTGTGCAATAGTAAATATTCAATAGATGTTTATGAAAGAAAAAAGGACCTATATGTACAAAAATATCTATAGCAGCTCTTTTTATGATGACAAAGAATTGGAAAATTAGACAATTATCAATCAGGGAATGGCTGAAGAAGTTTGTAGTCTATGATTATGATGCAATACTATTATACTGTAAGAAATGATGAGCAGGATGGTTTCAGACCTTGGGAAAATGTATACAAACTGATACAAAGTGAAGTGAGCAGAAATCAGAACATTGTACATAGCCACAATCAACAATGAAAGACCTCGCTACTCTGATCAATACAATGATACAAGATAATTCAAATGACTTATAATGAAAACTGCTATCTACCTTCAGCAAGAGAACTGATGAAGTCTAAGAGCAGATTCTGAAGTACATTTTTTTACTTTTTCTTTTCTTTTTTGACAACATGACTTTATATGTATTAATGAGTATCATATTTCTTGCCTTTTCAATGTGTAGTGTAGGCGCTGGAGAGAGGGAGAGAATTTGAACCCAAAATTTTTTTAAATGTTGAAAAATAACTAAATAAATGGAGATTTTTAAAAAATCCTTATTGAGTGATTTGAGGAGGGATAGGGGTTGTATTTTATCCTACATGCAATAAGAAGCCATCAAAATTAAGAAAGGAAGTGACATGATCAAGCTAAATTTAGAGAAAATCACTCTTGAAGATGGATTAGAGTAGATACTTGAGGAAGAGAGAATAATCAGGAGTCCCACTGTAACAGTCTAGGCAAGAAATGAATGTCTGTAACTATGACAGAAAAGAGGAAAGATGTAAAAGATGTTGTAGAGATATTAACAGCAAGATTTTGCAACTAATTGTAAATGTTTAGTAAAGGAGAATAAGAAGCTGAAAACAAAAGCAGTTACAAACCTGGGAGGCTGAAAAATTAGTAATACCTTCAACAGAAAGAGTAAAGTTTGGTTGGGGGAAGAAGGTGGGTTAGAAGTAATGAATTTGGTTCTAGACCATATATATATATACACATATGTACACACAGATGCATATATATATACTATATACATATACATATAGAGAGAGACAGACAGACTCCAACTGATGGAGATAAATCAATAAACATATTTTTCAAAGATTTGTATTGATATCTTGTTTTTACAACACCTATCATTCTTTCTCCCTCACACTTCCCCCCTCTCCCACTTATTTTTAAAAATGGGGAAAAAAATTCAATTCATAAATCCAAAAAATCTAAAACTATCTTCAGTGTGTCATCCCCACTGACCCCCAGGTCTCTGCATGGAGGTGTTTTCTTGAAACTCTTCTTAGGGGGCAACCTTTTTCTTTATAGTTTTGTACCATTTGTCTTCAATAGATCTGCCTGCTGCTCTTTCCATTTATCCTGATGTAGTCATTGGCCGTTTCCTTTGCTCTGTTTACTTCACTTTGCAACAATTCATGTAAGCCTTTCCACGCTTCCTGTAATCATCGTTAATAATCACTTATTAAGCACCAACTATGTGCCAAGCATTCTGCTAGGTACTAAAGATAAAAAGTGTTTTCCTGGGGCGGCTAGGTGGCGCAGTGAATAGAGCGCCGGCCATGGAGTTAGAAGGAGCTGAGTTCAGAGCCGGCCTCTGACACTTAATCCACACAAAACAAAAACCTAGCCATGTAACCTTGGGCAAGTTACTTAACCCCAATTGCCCTGAAGGGGCGGCTAGGTGGCGCAGTGAGTAAGAGTGCCGGCCTCGGATTTGGGATGACCCGAGATCAGATCCGGCCTCAGAAAATGAGCACCCATGCATAAATAATGACTAGCCGTGTAACCTTGAGCAAGTTACTTAACCCCAATTGCTTTAAAAAAAAAAAGTGTTTTCCTTTTATCCTTACTATCAAAGAGATTACATTGTATTTTGAAGGGGGAAAAACTTTTACGTATATATAAAAGCACATATGAAATAAATATAAAGTCAATAAATATGAAGTAGTTAGGAGAGAAGAAGTGCGTTAACATTGGTGCAGAACACAAAAAGGGAGGAGAGGAAATCAGGTCATTGGCTCAGATGGCCCTATCTGGAATAGCTGCCGCCTATGGAGTGGGCATTTTTGTATGGAGAATCTCTCAAGTCTAATGTGGTCTTTCCATCTTCAGGCTGTCAATTTCAGGATTATCAATACTGAAATGTACAAGAAATTGTACAGGGCTCTGCTTGTCTCAGTAAAACTGATTTCACAGTTTGAAAACCAGCAAATTACACCTAATGAAAACACACAATGATAAAAACCTTACACCTGAACAGCACTGTTGCCATTCGTTACTTGACATTCCTTACCTCAATGGAGCATCACAACAAGCCTATGATGTAGGAAGGGAAGGTATT
This sequence comes from Gymnobelideus leadbeateri, assembly GCA_011680675.1. Taxonomy (NCBI): domain Eukaryota; kingdom Metazoa; phylum Chordata; class Mammalia; order Diprotodontia; family Petauridae; genus Gymnobelideus; species Gymnobelideus leadbeateri. The sequence continues at coordinate 275,247 of WOXC01000044.1, forward strand.
GTTTCCCACATTTTACAACTAAAGACAACTGAGGCTCGAGATTAAGCTACTTGAGCAAGGTCACATACCTAGCAAAAGAATAAATGAAAAAGTATTCATGAAGCAGTGACTATGTGCCAGACACTATGCTAAGTGTTCAGGGCACAAACACAAAAGTAGACAGTCCTTGTCTTCAAGGAACTTACATTCAAATCAGGGAGAAGGGTGTTGTGGTAGTAGATATCAAAGGGCTATGCCACTCTACCTCTCTTAAACAGGAATCCCTCTTCTCCCTACCAAGAAGAATGTATTTGAGAAGTCTTAGGGAGTCAAATCGCCTAATGTGGAAACATGTTTAATACGATTGTACACAGATAACCTATATCAGGTTACTTGCTGTCTTGGGGAGGGAAGGAAGGAGGGAGAAAAAAATTGGAACTCAAAATCTTATAAAAGTGAATCTTGAAAAAAAAAATAAGAAAAAGAAAAAAGTGAAGTCAAGTCACCAAGCATTTATGAAGTGCTCATTATGTGTGAATGCTGGGGACACAAATCAAAGCTAAAAGGAAGACAATTACTGCCTTCATGAAGCTTACATTCCCATGAGTAAAGATCACACATAAAGGGAAGTGAAAAGTAGGGGATTGAGGGAGGAAGGAACCTGGATAGAGACACGGTGGATAAATGGCAGAGAAACAGAGATGATTGTTCTGGGGCCCTCATCCAAAATAGAGATTCAAAAAAGAATTCACCAGAGGAAGAAAGGACCTAACGTCCAGAAGAAAAAAGTGACCACAGTAAAGAATCTGGATATGTCTTATTCTCTGCAGACATTACACTGCCCTGAAGTCAAGGATATAGAGATTAAAAAAAGAAGACATGAACATGAGAAGAGAGAAGATAAAAGAGAAAAGAGCTGTGGAACTAAGAGGCTGTAACAAAAGCTCAAAGTAGAAATAGCTACAGTAGTGGCAAGGAATAGTGGAGGGAAGACAGAATACATTATTTAGAAAGCAAACCACTAAGAAGGCACTAAGACAAGGGAACTCTGGGTAAGAGGTGGTACTCCTGGCAGGTATCTCCAGCTGAAAAGAGAACAGGTAAGCTACTCTGTACAGACTGTCCAGCTCTAGAAATTCTTGCTGGTTCTTCACTTTCCAATGTTAGGCTACCATAACCAACATCAAGGAGACATGAGCTGAAGCATTTTTTTCCTCTCAACTTCAGCTGCTCATCTGTAAAAGGTCTGATTAGATGAGCTCTAAGGTCTCTTCCAGGATTTCCCCATTAGTGTCCTTCTCTCCTCCACTCTGCCCCTCTACAACACCTCTTCTCTCCCCAAGAGAAAAAAGGGAAAGAGGGTCTGATTGGGGAATAATTTGCTGCGAATTGTTGAGAGGCTGTTCTCAGAATTCATTTATCCTCAGTAGAGGACAGAACAAATGGGTCTATGATTACCAATTTTAAAGACGTCTTCTCTAAAGAAATATATATACATTAAAGGCTGTGGTTCACATTAAACATGTGGTCCAAATTCAACATGCATGCATTGTTCCTCTGGCAAATGATCCAGAAATCATCAGAGAAGACAGCTAAACCAACCTCAACTCCCAGCTGAACTAATTATTCTCTCATCCTCAAAACGGCAAGATTTTCATCTAGTATTTTCCCCAAAACAATTTACGGAACAATTTGCCCTGCCAATAAATGCAAAGGTGCTTAACTCACATAAATTAAGCAAAGGCTTCAAACATTCTTTTATAATTCTATAAGCCCACTCAGTCCTCATTCAACCTTATTCCAGAGGGGATCTATTCTAATTCTCTCAATCACCAGATGAAGAAACATATCCTGAGAAATAAAGTGACTTGCTCAAAGTCTTAAAACTAGTGGCAGAATAAGTAATAGAATCCAGTAATAATAACTACTAGGTAGGCCATCATTCTTCTAACTACACTATGTATCATAAGGAGTAGAACCAATGGATAGCATTTGGGGTCATGAACTGTCTAACACCATTGAAGCTTATCCTTTCCGTTACATTTTAACAAGTAACACATGAAAACTCAAATAATGCAGAATGTGTATCACAAATCACAAGCCATCTGTTACTTAGTACCAAGTCTTCAGGAGTTGCTTAAATCACATGAATGTGAAATGACATGGTCAAGGTCACTAAGCTGTGTCAGAGGTTGTATCTGAATCAAGGTCTCCCTGATTCCAAACCCAATATTCTTAACAAACAGCCTCCCCACACACACACACACACCCTAAACACCACACACCCACACACACACACACACACACACCCTCTGCAAATTACAAACTTTGGACAAAAAGTGAGGGAAGGTGGGGCAGCTAGGTGGTGCAATGAGTAGAGCACCAGGTGGGGCGGCTAGGTGGCGCAGTGAGTAGAGCACCGGCCCTGGAGTCAGAAGGACCTGAGTTTGGATCTGGCCTCAGACACTTAATGCACACAAACAAAAACCTAGCCATGTGACCTTGGGCAAGTTACACAATTGCCCTCCAAAAAGCAAAAAAAAAAAAAAAACAAACAAACAAAAAACAAAAAAAAAAGAGGGGAGGGAGAAATAATTTTGACCCTAGGCAAGTCCAAAAGTCAAAGACTAACCTTCCTAGGTGGAAAGATCCCTACCACCAGGAGAGTTAAGAAGGGAAACAGCTGTAACCCCCAAAAATATAGGCCTTTAGGCCTCAGGCAAAAGCCTAAGATCTCTCTCTCCTGGGGGAGGGAATCCCTATACTAGGAGCTACTGATGAAATCCATAGATCCTTCATATGTTCATGTATGTACACACTCCAGTTAGGCTGAGATAAGTTAACTTTCTAATTTTGCTTATCACTTGAAAAATGGAATTTGAGATGAAGCAACCTAACATGAAAGGAATTAGGGGGTAAAATCTACACAGTATATTCACTTATGGCCTATAGAGAAAATTCAAGCTTACTTTGCAGCTTAAGTTCTATACAAAGGTGGACTAGGAGTAAGAAAACCTGTTTATAAATAAGTCCGTGCTGACTCCCTTCCAAAGTACTAAATTACTAAGAGATCCTCTAACCTGGGGTGGGAAACAAGTTACTATGGCTGGCCTTCATTTATTACCAGATTAACTGAAGCAGGTACTATTGTTACAAAGGCACCAAGCTGTAGTGGAAAGGAAATGGAGTTTGAGTCAAAGGAGCTAGACTGGAAGCCTGGTCATACTATTTACTAGTTAAGCCTCAGTTTTTTTCATCTACAAAATGAAAGGGGTTGGATCAAACTCTTCCGACCCTCTAGTTTGGAGTTTAAGATCCAGTAATCCCTCACCAACACAATGGGAAACAGAAATCTCAGACCCACCCCAGTGACTCAGAGGATCTCTCCTCAATCCTCCCCAACCTCTACCTACAGGTCACCACCAAGAAAACAGGAGCTAGACTTTTGGGGGGCAAAGGAGAAAGAGAAGCATTTTGAATCTCTCTATAACACCTAACTACTCCTTAATTCATTCCACAAACAACAAATAAAAGCACCTGCTGAAGAATAATTGCAAATCCTGCCTTCCCTTCCAAAACCTAAGGATTCTTTCTGAACAGAATCAACTATACCGTCTTGGATCAACACTACCAACTTCTGATCTATATGGAAACTGTCCTATTCACATCAAGAGCTGGAAAGGATGGCATCTAACCCAAAAGGGTCATTTAAGATAGGAAACTAAGACAGGCCTTTTCCTACTACTTGCTTCCTCCCTACATTTTCCTATGGTTTTTCAGTACTTACAACTCAGTTTATCCTTCTCCCCAGTCCTTCCAGGAAAACCAGAGAGGTCTTAAAAGAAAGAACAGAGTACCCTAGTCAAAAAACAAGAAAATAACAAAGAATTTCAAAATTAAAATGTACCTTAGAAATTATCAAATAAGAAGGCTAAGAACAGGTTAAATAATTTGACCAAGGTTAAACAGCTAGTTGCTAATAAAGGTGGAATGAGAATAACAACAAAAATAAATGCTCCGATTTATATAGTTCTTTAAAGTTTTCAAAGTGATTTCTTCACTGAAGCTGGGTCAGGTAATTATCCCCATTTTGCAAATGAAAAAATTGAAGTTGGGAGCGGTAAAGCAACTAGCTCAGAGTAAAAAAGTCAGCAAACTTCCAAAGCAGGACTCCAAACCAAGCCAAATTTCACTACTCTACCCTGCTTCCTGTATTACATTAGGCAGACTCCATTAGGCCTCTTCTCCATTACTACTCATCCCCTTACCTAGAAATTTCCAATTTTACTTCATTTCATGTCCTTATGGCAAATATATAATGTTCTTGGTAAACTGTCACATCTTTAGGATTCTGCTCAACTATTCCATTATCCAAAATTCAACTTTGGGGGACAGTTTAAACCCCAATACCTTTTTGCAAGAACCATATAAAATCAGTACAACTTAAGATGTCTCTACTTAAATAGAATAAAAATACTTTAAATTATAAAATAAGAACCTAGTAACATACTAGGAGAAAAGCTGAAAAACATCATATATTAATTAACATTTACACACTCAAATACTGTACTGGAGACAATTCCAAAGTAATATGTAATTAGATATTCTCATGTTTATTCTTATAAACCCACCAGTTATCTTTTCTCCAGCAGTTAAATCCCAGAGATTAGGAAGATTCTCCAAAACTGAACATTTGATCATTGCTTCCATTAGTGAACACTGCAAGAAGTAACTTTATTTCATATTCTTTATAAGTGTTTTAAAAGAAACAGAAAAATTCTCCAATTTACCATGTACCTAAGTGACATGCTGGGTGCGCAGTCAGTCGAGAGAATGACCTGAGGGAAGCAAGCCCTTTCTGCAAAGGGACTATTATATAAGTCTAAGAAACCAGATGGCAGCCTGTGAAGAGATGCTGAGGCAATATCTTGGTCATAATACAAAAATCCTTATAGATGCATAATGAAATCTGGCACCAGGATGATAAAGGGCCACTTGGTGCTATTTAAATTTACTCAGCGTCACAGAATATAATTTGTATAACTAAAAAAACATCCTTCTCCAAAGCCTACTTGAATTAATCAGGTTTCAGATTATTAATCAATTCTCTACAATGCCCCCAAAACTTCTTCAATCAGGAAGATCACTTCAGCCCAGAAACGCACACCTCAAAAGCACCCTCTGCCCCAGGGCCTTCCTTTAATCCATCTAAGAAGGATGCTTAGGCAGGCCAGTCTGGACACTGCATCATGCCCCAACTCCCCAGCTTCCTCTCATGTGCTATCTCCCCCATTCAAATGTAAGCTCCTAGACAGCACAGGCAGTCTTTCTTTTTGCATATATTTTGCACACATGTCCCATCACTCAGCACAGTGCCAGCACATAGCTGTTGTTCAGTTAGCCATGTCTGACTCTTGTCCATGGGGTTTTCTTGGCAAAGATACTGGAATGATTTGCCATTTCTTTCTCCAGTGTGTCCCCATTTTACATTTTACTCCCCATTTGAGGCAAATAGTGGTTGATTTGTCCAAAATAACATAGCTAATAAGTGACTGAGGCAGGATTTAAACTCAGATATTCCCAACTCCAGGCCAAGCACTCTATCTATCTATACCATCTAGGTGCCCCTGCCTAGCACACAGACTCTTTTTTCTTTTTTGCTTTTTTTTGGAGGGCAATCGGGGTTAAGTGACTTGCCCAAGGTCACTCGGCTAGTTTTTGTGTTAAGTGTCTGAGGTGGGATCCAAACCCAGGTCCTCCTAACTCCAGGGTCAGTGCTCTATTCACTGAACCACCTAGCAGCCCCCCAGTATAGACTTTTTTTTTTTTAGGGTTAGAATTATTTATTTAAGCTGTCCCAATCACAAGCAAAATGATAAATGGTCAGCACATTTGTCACATTTGATGCAAGTGAACCTAAAGTCCCCTGTAATTTTCTGTTCCACATAGAAATAAAAGGATGGCCCGCTGCTATGGTGCCCAGTGCTTGATTAGTGTAATCCCAGTTTTCTTTACTCATCCTCATACCCAGTTGGGAGAGGACTGACGTGATGGTTATGAAATAGAGTATGGTTTCCATCTCCCCGTGGGAAGGGCTTGGTCTGGATGCAGAAGTGGGGGGAGGGGGCTCGTGATGCTCCCGAGACTTCAAGTAGGTGGTCACCACCCCAGGTTAGCGTCCTCCACATGCAGCCCAAGCCCTCCTCGCTATGGGCGCCGCTGGAGAGTGCCCACCTCTACAGGGTACGGACCTGGGCCAGCTGCGCCAGCAGCCACCCACTCACCGTTACAGCCATCTTCTAACAATCCAGTATAGACTCTTAATAAATATTTTTGATTGACTAATCATCTAACAAGTATTGGGGGTGAAGGGGTACGGAACTGTTTATTAAGTCACGTACAATGCTAAATACTTTATAAATATCATCTCATCTGAGCCTTACAACAATCCTGAGAAATTAAAGATTATACTCATTTTATAGTTGAGGAAACTGAGGCAGATTGTAAATTATTTGCCCAGGGTCACAAAGCTAGTTAAGTGCCTGGGGTCAAATCTAGATCATTATGGAGTACTTTAACATTCAACACTGTTCAGAAGGTGTTACAAGTACTGCCCCTTAACTGAGAGCAATTAGATAATTCATCCATGTATAATTAAACATTAACAGACTGTTACTAGAGGTCAGAGAACCTTAAAGGATAGGTAGATAAGAATGAGATGGGTAAAGAAGGAAAGGAAAGACATTTTAAATGTGGGATACAATATAGACAAGTACATTGATACAATGTGAAACAAGGAACTTATCCTAAAACAAAGTATACTGGAAGGTGTGGTGAGAAATAACCTTTGGATTGGTTAAGTGGGGCCAGATTATGATTGGCCTTGAAAATCAAAGAGGAGTTTGGACTTGACGTAGTGAAGATGGGATGCCATGCACTTCAAGATAAAATAACCAAATCCCCATTTTCCAAAAAGAATGCTCAATTATATAATGGGCAAACTGAAGTGTTAAAATCAAGTAAAGCTGGTTAAATTGTTTTTTTAAAGTAAAACATGCTCTCCAACATTATGCATTTTTTAGAACTAGAAATCTAACCATTTTGGTAACTAAAGTTTTTTTAAATCAAGGTATTTAACAAATATTGCTTTTCTCAAAGAATGAAAAAAGCATCGTTGGGCAACTCTGAAAATATTTAGTCTGTGTAAAACTATATCCTTCACAATAGCATGACAATTTTCATTGTTTCAACTGCTTGCCCTGGCAAAAATGACTAAGCAAATATAGATGTGGGTTAGAAGGTTTATTAAAAGTGACTCTATAACAGTCTAAAACCAACTGTCCAAATAAAGATTTCTGATTGCTTGAGCCTTTTTTTTAACTACCACTATTTCCTTCCCAATGCCAATGGGATCTCACAAAAATGAGCAGGAACATTTATGTGGTCGTTCTTCTCTCTTACTTTACTTTCATCAAAGGAGTTTTATATTCAAAAGATACAGAATGCAAATAGTTTTTTTTTTTCATTTTTATCTTTTTTATGTTGCCTAAATTTCCCTCTGTATCCCCTTCTCTTCCCCCCTCTCAGAGAATCATCCCATATATAAAAGAATTCAGCTAAGAGTTTTAAAACATATTACTTCCCCAGTACAAGAACCTAAATTGGCACCCAATTATTCTTTGTCCTTATTATCACCTTTAATCAGTCCATCTTTCCCCTTTCCCCTAGTAGTGGCCATCACTCCTGCTCTATCTAGTCTCAGGCTCCTTCAGGCTTAATAAAATGGTTAAACTAAACAAGATCCTCAACCTTCAAGTCCCTTGTCCCATTTCTAGGGCCTAGAATGATTTATGTCATGGCAAGTTCCAACATTTGTATTACCTCTACTTCATCTCTTCTCTTTCTCCCAAAGACAATGGAAGAGGTCAATTGCCAATTGGGTCGATACAAGTTTATGTAACTTCAACTGGGTCCTCTCTCTTTCACAGCAATAATTTGCTGTTGTTTGACTCTGCCAGAGGCCGTTCAAAATCTTCCTTCTCTTGCCCCTCTTCCCTATCAACAAAGGATTTTGCCCCCTACTTTACTGAGAAAAATGGAGTCATCCATCCATCCATCTATTGTGAGCTCTCTATTATATCTCCTAAATGTCTATCCTGTTCATCCTCTGGATCAGTCTAAAAGAGATGGGCCTTTTCTCTGATAACTGATTACTCCCCCTCTCATTTCCCCAAGGTATCACTCAAGTTCCCTTGATCACCTCAACTCTCTCATCTTCAATTTCTCTTTATCTGTCAGGGTAAGTACTAAGTTCTTTAAAAACCTAAAGTTGGCCTGGCCATCCCAATGTCATTCACTGCCAAACTCCTCTTTTTCCTTACACATCACAAACTTCTCAACTCCCTCCAATGTGACTTCTAATCCCACCAATGGACTAAAGCTTCTTTCTTTGTCTAGAGTTACCAAAAGATCTTTTAATTGCTAAACCCAGTAGTCTTTTGTATCCCAAAAAAGTCAAAGACAGAAAGCTCCCATATATACCAAAATACTCTAAGCAATATTTTTTACAGAATCAAAGAACTTTAATCAAAGTGGGGGTCCACAGATTTGGGAATGATTAAATAAACTATGATCTATGATTGTAATGGAATATTATTATACAGTAAAAAATGATGCAAATGAGGAATCTAAAGACATGGGAAAATTTATATGAACTAGGAATGAAGAAATCAAAACTAAGAGAATATACATGTCATCAATAATGTAAATGAGGAGAGAAAAACTAAAAGGAAGTTGAGTAACTCTAAGAATCAATATTGATTCTAGAGAATAGCACCTCCCTGTATCCCCAGGGTGGCTGCCAACACAGGTTCTTAGATCTGCTTTTTGGAAGGAAAGCAACCAAAATGGATTAACAATCTTGGTTTAATCAAACATATCATTTACCTAGTTCAGGGGTAAAAGTCAGCACCCCGAACTTCAGAGTATACAGAGGTTACAAGCAAACAGAAACATTTCAAGCAGACAGACAGGCCTCCAACTGTCCAACCATTACAAACTCCAAATTCTAAATAAATTGAACTATTTGTTCTCTCAACTCTCTATCTCCAACTTCTGTGCCAGCACAGATTGTCCCCCATAACTGATATGCACTCCCTTCTCATTTTAGAATTCTTACCTTTCTTCAAGAAACTCAACTCAGATGCCTCTGCCTGTGGCTTTCCTGATCACCTTAGTGATCCATCCCTCCTCAAAAATATCTTGTATCCATTTATCTGTTATATTCCTCATGTGAGGATGAAAGTTTCTCGAGGCACTTTGTACAAAGTAGGCACTTAATAAATGCTAGTTCAACTGGCAATTAACTGAATCTACATAATCACATCCAAATTACTTTCCCATAACAGAACCACCACCCTATTATTATTTTGCAAAGCATTATTTTAGAGGCAGCTAGGTGGTACAGTGAATAGTCACAAAGACCAGGAGAGCCAGCCTCAAATACTTAGTAGCTATGTAACACTGGGCAACTCACTTAAATCTTTGCCTGCCGCAGTTTCCTCAACTATAAAATATAGATAATAGTAGCACCTGCTCCCCATATTTGTAAAGTGGTTAGCATAGTTCCCTTGCTTGTTCCTTCCCTTTTTTCTCTACTGCTGCCTATTAAAAACATCCTACATAGTCAAACTATCCTGTTCCCCACACCTAAAATGTTCTCTTCAGGCTCTATGTACTGGTTATCCCCTTTAACTAGATATAGGGGTGGGGACCTATGGCCTCGAGGCCACATATGGCCCTCTAGATCCTCAAGTGTGGCCCTTTGACTGAATGCAAACTTTACAGAACAAATTCTTTTATTTTTATGTTTTGCTTTTTTTTAAGTGTCTGAAGCCAAATTTGAACTGAGATCCTCCTGACTCCAAAGCCAGTGCTCTATCCACTGCGCCACCCAGCCGCCCCAACCAATCCTTTTGTTAAGGCCCCATTGTGAGTAGTTAGGATGTATACTCCTCGCACCCATTTCTTAGGACCCTGAGGTTCTTCCAGAGCATGGCTCAAGTACTGCCTCCACGTATGTGGCTTTTCACGATCTTCCCCAGCTACAGTGCTTCCTCCTCGACATTACCTTAATATTTATCTATATGTACAAATTGTCTCCTCCATAGAATGTAAGCTCCTGGAAAGTAGAGACTGTTTCATTTTTTATTTATCTACAGCACCTAGAACACAGAAGCTACTAACTAAATGCTTATAAACTGAGTGAGTCTTTGTTCAAAATGTTGTCCGGACCTTGCATGAAAAATCAGGAGACTCTAGTTCAAATGCCAACCCTCCCATTCACTTATCTAGTCACTTAATCTAAGTCACCATCAGGGGACCACATAGGGAGTTTCTAAAAGTACCTAAGTCTAGCATTTCATGATTCTATTCAGCCCACACTGAATTCTCCTTCTCTGAACACCTATTAAACTATGTGGTACTGAATTATATACAAGTTTGAATTGGCCTAATTGTTCATCTTGTCTTCCTGACTAGTGTGTGTTCCTGACAATTAGAGACATTATACTTTTCCTTTTTTTATATCTAACCCCTCTCCTACTCCCCCACCACCATACACACACAGAGCAAGTGTTTAGCATCCTGCTGATCACAGAGCAGGCATTAAAGATAAATGTTGCTTAGTCAGTATCACTTTCTTCAAGGGCACAGTATTTAGCAAAAAGGATTGCAGAACGTTTACTTTATTTACTTTTAAAAGATTAAACACATTCCAAATGGCAATACAAAGTTAGGCATACTCGGGGAAACCTTTATTTTGAATTTCCATTACTCATAACATACTTTCCCCACCCCCAAAAAGAGTCAAGTCCACGTAACATGAGAACCAGTCAAAAAAAGGAGGATGTTAAGCTCAAGGAAGAAAAGGCTCAAGAAAAAAATCTAACAGCTATCTTCAAGCATCTGAAGGGCTGTCATTTGGAAGAGAATGAGACTTGTTCTGCTTTGTCCCAAAGACAGAGCCAAGAACAATGTGTGAAGTTTCAAAAAGACAGATATATGTTTTATGTCAGAAAAAATTTTCTAAACAATTAGAGTTATCCACAAGTGTAACAGGATACTTCCAAAAGGCCTCAGGAGGCTCCCCCTCATTGGTGGACTTCAACCAAAGGTTACTTGTCAACTACACTATGGAAGTAGCCTAAGAGGTCCCTTCCAACTATAAAATTCAATCATTCACCAATATCTGTCACTGATAACTGGCCAGGGACATGGTTGTGAGAATCCTCTTCAGTAGCATCTTCCTTCCTTCCCACCACCACTGCAACCAGGGATACAAAGTCCCTAACCTTTACCCAAACTGGTAATACTGAGAGAGCTTCAGCCTCCCAATATGAGGAGCAAAAATCACTCTCACCCTCCTCCACCTACCATCACTGCCAAGGCCAGCTAGCTCTCACACATCTTCTTACCAAGGCCTAGAGTTCCCGGCTCACCTTCCAATACCTCCCCCGCCTCAACCAAAGCCCCTCAGGGATCCCCTGCTGCAGTCTCACCTCCATTAGGTGGTTCACCTCTCTATACTTTATAGGGATGGGAGCAATGATTCTCCTCTCACTACAAGGATGAAGAAATATTTGTTAGTATGTGCCAGACACTGTAATAAAGCTGCTGAAGGCTCACCCAGTTCCCAGCTGTAGGCAAGACCTATTTCCCTCCACAGGAACAGGAAATTATAGTTCTATTAGTAAAGCCCAATTATAGTATGAGTTTAGATGAATAAGCAGGCAGAGAGCATAAAGAAGGTGGAACTGCACAGGTACAGAAAGGTTAGCCAAGTGTGGAGAAGTTGTCCCTAAAAGGTTAGGTGCATAAGTGTTAAAAAAAGATTACAAACTAAGACGTCTATCTTAAGGAATTGGAGAAGGAAAAGTTCAAAATCAAATACCAGAGAAGAACAAAGGCCAACCTTCTGAAGCAGAACATCTTTGTTGGATGACAACTGATATGAAGAAGTACTGGTCAGCTCCATCAATCTAAAGAATGAGGGACTGGCAAAACCAGTCCTGTCCATAACAAGGGCAAGCCATGAGGGGCTCCTAGGCTCCAAGTTCTCAGGGAACTCGGGTGCATTATATGTTCTCTTAACCAGAGGGCATGCTGGGGGCTGAGCAATTATAATTCTCCCCTCTTCTCTCCTGCCCAGTATTACCTGGGCATTTCCTCTTCTCTAAAGGACTAGGTATTTCCTTTACATGAAAGACATGAAGTATTATGTGTATAATACAAAATAACTACTCTAAAAACAAGGGGAAGGGAGAGACTTCTTGTCTGTATGGTTCTGGAGTCATACAAGACATGCCTGACCTGTTTCACCCTGGAGAGGGGGCAAAGGTCTGCACAACCAAGGCTAGGATCCCCAGCCTTTAGGGAGTAAGAATTCGGCCAGTCAGCTTAAAGGTGCAATGAGTCCGTAGAAAAAGGGACATCAACCAGTACATAGAGCCTGAAGAGAACATCAACTCTGGATATCCCCTCCCCTCCCACACTATTGTCATCTGAACCCACACACAGCTTGGTTGTGGATCATCAGCCTCTGCACATCTGCACCCTGAATTTTAGTAACTTAAAAAATATATTTTATAATCTTAGAAAATATAGTATTATCCATCCTTCAATATCTAATTCAAGCCCCATCTTCTCTATGAATGCAGTGTGCTAGGACAGAAAGATTAATAACCTAGAGTGAGGAAATGACAAGTCTAATGTCAGCTCTACCATCCACTTGCTCCAAGTAAGGCAATGGAAGAGAACTGTAAGGTAACATGGGAACTAATAAGTATACCTGAGAGAACATATATATTAAGTGCCAAGAAAATTATGTAGCTTTTAGAATATATTAATAAACTGGGAACAGATTACAAATGACAAGTTGCAGAAAATATTCAAGCATTTGCAGAGTTTAAGATACCTTTCCACCCATAGTCAGTAGCTAGTTTGGGGGGAGGGAACCAGTGCAAGTATGAATATTTTAATGTCAACTATAAATGCTGTACCACCATACCAAATAGCTATCTTACCACATCCTGCTAGCAGTACAGTAAACACTCAGCACTGCCACCTGGATTTAAAAAAAAAAAAACCAACTGATCTGATCAAATTCTTCAAAAATATACCGCAGTTTAAAAATTCTTAGTTGTTCTACAACCTGAAGGTGACACATTTCTTAACAGAAGCGAAATATTATATAGTCATGAAATATGTGTACTGGAGGAGGGGGATATGGAGCCAGACAAAATGTTGTATGAATTTATACAACATTATAAAGCAACTTTGACAAACTTCAGCACTCTAATCCATGCAGTAACAACCCTCACTTCCAGAAGACAAAAGATGAAGCATGTTCCCCATTGCTTGTCAGGAAGGTGATGGACTCAGAATGAGACATACATTTTTGGACATGGCTAATGAAGGAATTTGCTTTGTTTGACTAGGCATATTTGTTATAAAGTTTTTATTTTTCTTCTTTTTGTGTTCAATAGAGGGGGAAAAGACAAAATAAATACTTGTTAACTGAAAAATAACAATTTTTGAAAAAAAAAATGATATATGTAGTCAAAAAGCTAAGGGAAGAGAGAGATAATAACCACTACAGTAAGAACAGAGAAGCCATACAATTTAGAATGAGAGCAAACCTGAGGCATCATCTTAGTTAACTCCCTCATTTAACAGGTGAGAAAAATATAGGAAGTCAGTGCCAACAAGTCACCACCAAAGCAAGTTAATCTTTAATTACAATTCTGTTTTGAAGGCTGTCTTTTATATAAAATGTATAACTTGTCTTTCACAGTTATGTTCCCATAACCCCAGGGCCTATAACAAATAATGTAGACTAAATATGCATTCAACTCTTTACAGCTGAGGGGTGGGAAAATGTCAGACAGCTAACAGGATTGCTGTTTTCTTTTTCACCTTAGGTGGATTTGCTGAAAAGCATAAATACCTCTCCCTCTAGCATACTCTAAGATTACAATAGCAGATCTTACCCAATTTTTATTTCATATTTTTTAACTTTCATTTCATTTAACCTTCATTATGAACACTTTAACAAAACTATTATCTACAGCACAGTCTGATCTGTAATTTAATTGCACAAGTGTGACTGTAACTAGAAGTTTTTAAAGATAAAAAAAATTACTTCCTACTTAACAAACATAAGCAGAGTATGAGCTAATACACTCATGTGACTATCACAATGTAAAACCAAGTGTCTCATTTACCAGAGGCACAAGGTACTATCACAATGCAAAGCCAAGTGTCTTATTCATCAGAGGCATAGGGTACACTGCTTTACCCTTAAAAATCCACCTATAAACTTATAAGGCAATGAGTATAATTATCAGGTCTGAGGATTTAAAGTCATTAGCATATTCTCAAATTTAAACTATGAATGTTCATCTGAGTGAACAAGTCCTTAGTAGTTCTGTGGGGGTTGGTTTCTCCTTTCTACAGGTTACAATACCTTTCTTTTTGTCCATCTCCTCCTCTCAAGTCACAGAATCACTGAGGAAGGGGTAGAGATCACTGAGCCTGACCCTCTCATAGGACTGAGAAAACTGAGGCCCAGAGAGTTAAAGTAATTGCGCCCAGGGTTATCCAGCTGGTAAGTAACAAAGTGGGCAATTCCTTCTAAGTTTGAGGCTCTTCTTACTATGAACCCAATGATACCATGACCTTGCTTCAGAAGTCATACTATTTAGTATTTTAGGGATATCTTCTGTACAATGCATTATGCATTTTAGTGCCAGCAACAAGCTAGTCCTCTATATGCTAATATAAGCTCAATAAAATGGTGGCCCTCTCCATAGTATTTTTGCTACTCTTTCTAAAATAGAAATCAGTCAAACAAAAATCGTAGGCTCCTACTATGTGCTAAGCAACTTGCCAAGTATTGGGGATACAAAAACAAAAACAGTCCCTGCTCTCAAGGAGCTCACAGTGTAATGGGGGAAATAACATATAATCAACTATGCACAAACAAGAAATACACAAGATAAATCAGAAATCAACAAAGTCAAGGAGAAATCAGGAAAGATTTCTTGCAGAAGGGGGGATTGGGAGCTCCTACAAGTACTACTTTATGGGTACTCAGCAAAAAATTCAACAACCAAAATTTTAGTAGCATTTAAATATGAGTGAGGAACTATGCTAGAGAACAAACAGGAATTCTCCCTGTGATTTCATCAATATAAGGTACTCCCTGGTGAAGCAAATTCTATCTACCAATGCTAGTCAGCAACTTGCAATTCTTAATCTTAGAAAGCTGACTAGAGCACTGATAAATTAAGTGACTTGCCCAGGATCACAGAGTCAGTATGTTTTGGGAGACAGGGCTTGAACTTAGGTCTTCCCAAGCAGTTAACTTTCTATCTACTACACCACTGCTGCCCCTTAAGAAAGTGGGTCAATTACTCAAAACAAAAAAGAAAAAAAAGTTCTCCTCAAGGAACTTACATTTTACAGGAGTAATACATAGTCACAAATAAATATATACCGGCTCAATAATAATGTAACTAACATTTAAGAAACAGTTAACATATACCAGATACTTACAAATATCTCAATTTGATCCTCACAATTCTGGGAGGTAGATACTATTATTATTCCCTTTTTATAGATAAGCAAATTTATCATATACAAAATAAAAGCACAGAGATGGACTAACAACTGGAAAAATAAGGAAAGACCTTTTGTAGGAAATGGCACTTGAATTGAGCCTAGAAAGGAGCTAGGGGTCCCAGGAGACTGTAGCATAGTCTTTACTGGCAAGCAGTTTATAATCCACTAGAGAGAGAGGCAATAGCAACATAGATAAAAGTATACAATACAGGGTCTAACAAGCATTAGTAAAATTTCTGTTATGTTCAGGGTTGGAAACACAAATGGGGTAGCTGATTCAGTACAGAATGTCTATGGAGATTCAAGAAGGGAGGAACTACTTCTAGATGAGAAGGAAAAGCTTTAAGATCCCAGAAGGAAGGAAAAGATGATATCAACAGATTGAAATGAAGGAAGCCATTCCAAGCAAAAGAGATGGTCCAAAAAAAAAAAAGGCACTGTAGTAAGAGAGATCAGGACAATATCTGGAAATGAGTAGTGGTACAATTTGGCTGGAATACAATGTGTAATGGGTAATACTGGGGAGAGAAAAAGGACAGAAAAGGTAGGTTGAAGCCAACTAACAGAGCTTGAATACTAATCTGATGAAAATTAATAATGCCTAACAAAGTTAAAGTTCTTCTAGACTGCCAAGACTGAATGAATATATCTTTGCATTCTGCTCAGTCCCTAACACTATCTTTCTATTTATATCCAGCCTTCCATCTCCTTTTCAAATAACAGAATCACAAAAGTGTACCTAGCTGCACACAAAAGGTGCTCAATAGCTGCTTAATTTTAAAAAATGGATCTTATGTATTCAAAATTTTGTAGGTGGATTCGAGTGCATATAGACTTTCAGAACTCTTCATGCTACTTTGTTTTAATCAGAAAGTTGTTTTTTTTAATCTGTGTTTCATTGTTTATTTTACATAGTGCCAGAGGGGAAATACAATCCCATTTGTGATTCCTGGATCAAACAGCCTCTAAATGGAATAATTCTCATCTAAGCAAGTGACTTATCTGCCATGAAACAAGAAAACAGTTACCAACTGGGTGAAGGGCAATTTCTGAAAGGTAAAGTTCAGATAGATTGATTCCTCCCTTCCTGCCCTCCCTTCACCCATTTCACACCTAGAGCAGGAAACCCACCAGCTACTTGAGAAAGAAAAAAAAATCCATGGTGCAATGGGCAAGTGAAACAAAAAGCAGCTATTACGAATTTGTGGTGGGGGAACTTGGTGTGTTTTAGGAGATTCACTAGGAGAGCCTCTACTTATGACCCTCGAAAAGAAGTTTCTACCTTCCTTCTCCATACATACATACACACACACACACACACACACACACACACACACACACCCCTTTTCCTTGCCTCCCCCTCCCTTCTTCCCACTCCTAAACACACCCCTCCCTTCTCCTTGCCTACTCTTTCCTTTTTCCCACCCCCTCCTACATACATACACATACACACATACACACACACACACCCCCTTCCCTTTGCCTCCCCCTTCCTTCTTCCCACCCCTCCTACATACATATACATACACACACACATATACACACGCACGCACGCACACAAAGAAACAACTTTCCCAGATGCACCGTGATGCAAAGCAGGAACTACACCGCAGCCGCCTGTCATCCAGATGGGCCACGGCAGCCGGGCGAAAGTGCCCCTCCGCCTTCACACAAAGCAGTCCGGCACTTAATGACAGCCACAAGTGGTCTGGGCCCCAGGGCTGCTAGTTCCAGCACTCCGCCTCCCCTCCAAGCCAGGTTAAAGAAACCCTCAGGCTTCTACCCCCCTCCCCCACCAAAGGTTGCAACTTAAAGGGAAAAAAGATGAGGGAGCCCGGCAGGGCCCGGGAGGGGGAGAATAAAGGGGGGACGCTACCCGCACCCCCACCGCCCAGGGGAGTCAGAGGGGGCTGGCGGTAGGGTGGGGGAAGGAGAGCTCGGGGAGACGCCGCCGCCCTGGGAGCAGGCCCCCACCCCCCACCCCGCGCCTCCCTACCTGCACAGCTCCGGGAACTCGAAGCTCTGGGCCTCGGCGATCTCTCCCGCTGAGATGAGGAGCAGGAGCAGCACCAGCAGCGGCGGCGGCGGCGGCAGCGGCCGAGGCGGACGCCGAGTCCAGGGCCGCAGGTGGGCGACGGGCGCCGGGGCGGCGGCGGTGGCGAGGGCGGCAGCGGCGGTGGCGGCGCCTCCCATAGTGCTCAGGGTTCCGGCCGGACTAGGGACTGGACGCGCGGGCGAGGGGCTAGCGGCGCGCGGCGGCTCCTGGCTGCTCCAGGGTCATGCTCGCGCCGCCAGGGCCGGAAAGGGAGGGAAGGAGGAGGAGGAGGAGAGCGCGGCTCCAGCAGCTGCGGCGGAGACCCAGTAACTGCGCGTCACATGACCCGCGGCCGCCCGGGCACCGCCCCCTCCCCTTCCCTTCCCCCCCTCCCTCCTTCCCACCAGCCTCACATGACCGCCTTGTTCAGGTGATCCTCGCGCTCCCCTGGCTCGTGCTGGGCCTCTCTGGTCACGTAGGGGCGGCGCACTGGGGAGAGGTCCTGCGCGGTGTAGGTGGCGTGGGTGGCGAGGCCGCGTGGGACTGGGCACCTGGTCACTGCCGGCACCCAGGTCAGGGCCTCGCGGGGCCGCGGCGCCTCTGGGATGCAGTAGCCCGGGCCCCCAGGCTTCCCAGGATGCCTCACGGACGCCGGGCAGAGGGGTGTAAATGGCCCTGGCTTCCGAGGGCACCCTAGCGTAGCTTTTGTTACCTTGGGCGCCAGTCCAGTTGGACGGTTGAGTGGGGGGCGGTGGCCTTTCTATCACCTACCTCCCAGGGCTGTCGAGAGGGCGAGATGAGATAGCTAATGGAGCCCTGGGAGCGCTGCGTAAACGCTCCCAGTATGGTTTCTTTGTATCCACATCGCCTGCCAGGCAGACAGCTGTTAAGACACGCTCTTTGACCTGGAGCCACTGTGTGCCGCTTGTCGAGTTCTATATACAAATATCCTGGAAATCGCAGCTTCTCAGGACCCCGGTTCGTTCATCACACTGTGACTGAAAGCCTCCCTTGAAGAATAACAAATGGAGAACAGGAGCAGGAATCCAAAAGCTAATTTAAGCACACGTGTTCTGTGTTACCTGCACGATATTGGGCAAGATAGTTATTATCTCCCTGAACCCTGGGCAAGGCACTTAATCTCTTAGGGCCTCTCCCATCTATCAAGATGAGATAGATGGCCTCTCAGTGTTCTTCCAGTTTTAAAAATGAGTTTACAAACCCTTAAAAGATACAGTTTAACAGAAATAAATATGAAGCCCTCCCACTGAGTGAAAAAACAAAACACAGTTTCATAAGACAAACATAGGGAAGACAGCCTGGAGTTTTGTTTTCTTTTTCTTTTTCAAGTGAAAAGGATCTGGGGATTTTAATGGACTGCCCACTAAGTCAACAGTGGCATGTTAGCCAAAAATATTAATGTGAACTTAGGCTTCAATGACAGAAGCAGTGTCCAGAAATAAAAAGCTGAGTGGTCTACCCTGTTCAAATAGCATCCTGGATTATTGTGTTCAACAAACAATTCCATTTAACAAGCTTGTACTACTTAAAGCCATATTGGGGAAAAGAGGAGGAACAAAGAAGGGCCATTGCTGGGTTAGGACAGCAATACCATGAAAGAGAAAAGGCGTTGCTGCTCCACTTGTTATTTTGCTTCTCTTTCTGTACCGACAAGAATGATCTTTGGACCAGAAAAGAAAGTTTAAAATGTATATTGGGGGTTAATAGCGAAAATAAGTGAGGAGATAGTATGATAGTACCTAGACATCCTTGATGAGTTTGTCACCTGATCCAGATACACTGCACCCTGGATATAGAAAGAATTGGCAGCTGTGATTGCTGAACCAGTGTCAGTGATCTTGAAAAGATCTTAAAAGATGGGATTAATACCAAGGATTAAAGAAAAGGAGAAAAGATGCAACAATTGTTGCTTCAGCCTCCCACTTTGCTGTGAGGCAAGGGGTGGGGCATGATCTGTTTCTACATATTTTGGTATCTAAGGGAAATGGGAAGTGTGATTTAGAAAAGGCTTTGGGATGTGGTAAAGGGCACCTGTAGGATCATGTTCTATTGCTTGGTAGAACTTTTTTTAAAAAAAAGCACATTTATGTCCTTGTGACTCGGTGCTTCAGGCATTTTTCTCTTGGTAACTGGGCTGGAGTGTGAGGAGGCAGCAGCACCGCTGAGAGAAATCTCAGGCATTCGACCACATAGGAAGCCTGAATCAGGAAGTTTTCCTGGGAGACAGTTCATGGAATTACCAAGCAAATGAGAGGCCCATGAGCTTCCAACTGTATTAGTTAACTAGAATTTAATCTAAAATTCAGTTAAGATGTTTGGGGGAGAGGGAAGGAAAGCAAGTTGTTGGAGTCTGACAAGGGCAGTCTGGTGCTTCAGCTTCAGAAGTGGAATGAGAAGAGACACTTGTAGACCATTGAGAAGCTAACAAAAAGGACCTTTATTTAGCCTGTGGCATGGAAAGGATACTCAGCAAGGATATAGTATTGATTCAGTTGAACACAGCTTCCCTGTTTCTATGTTGGCTATGAGTGCTCTCTCAGAGTAACCCTTGCAGGCTGGCTTTTGTACTTGAGCAACTAGGAAACTATGTCAGTGGCCCAAGCCTTAGTCTCACGAGCCAATTAGGTCTAGAGGATACTTTCAATTCCTCTTAAGGAAAAATTAACCTAAGCTACAAAGCAGATATTTCTCCTACATCAGGGACTATGTTGAGTAGAAAAGAGATATTTAGCTGTAATATGTAAGGGCAGTAAGCCAAGTATATTATGAATTATTTATAGGGATATCTGTGTAATCTCATCTCCAGATTATTCCCTAATTTATAATCTCAGATTGAGTAGCCTGGGCAACAAACTACCCAAGTGTCAAATTACTCTGTGGATTCAGACTCTTGGAACTATAGCTCACAAGCTGCACTGATAGGTCTACCTTTCTACTAATTAGCCAGCTGACACAATAAGCTCAAAAGAAAAGTTGTTACTCAGAGAGGTGACAAGTGGAAAGATACATATATAGGAAACACATGTGAGGAAGGTATATTTAGGGAGGGCCAACTCACTTCTCTGATGCTTCAAGGCTGAAGGGCCACAAGTGTTTTTTTACTTTTCTGACCAACCTTGATCTCAAAGTTTTCATTGGGTGCTATTCTACTAGTCAGTGCTTGATACTGCTTCCCTGGATGCTGCTATATACCACTCCCATGCACAATGTTTCAGGGTTTTTTGGCTGTGGTCATGACTGCTTCAAGCTCCTGGCATAGCTGAAATCCTTCATAGTTTTCTGCTTTAAGTAGGACACTGAACAGGAGCCATGTCAACCGTCTTCTTCCTTCTCCAAGGAGCAGGACACATTAAGAGTTTTCTCCCGAGAATAGGAGTTCTTAACCTAGTATATGGGAACTTGTTTTTTAAAAGATATTATGAGAACTATTTCAATACAATGGAGAGAACATCAGGCCTGGCGTCAGGAAGACCTGGGTTCAAATTTGGTCTCAGACATTCACTAGCTCTGTTTGCTTTAGTCTCCTCAAGTGTAAAATGGGGATAATATAGCATCCACCTCCCAGAGTTGTGAGGATCAAATGAGATAATGTTTGTAAAACACTTAGTGTTTTACAGTGCCTGATACATAATAGGAGCTATATAAATGCTAGCTATTGTTTATTAATATTATTATTACATAATGGGTTTCCTTTGTAAGCCTATATATATTTTTTCTTTGCTTTTTGGAGGGCAATTGGGGTTAAGTGACTTGCCCAAGGTCACATGGCTAGTTTTTGTGTTAAGTGTCTGAAGCCAGATTTGAACTCAGGTCCTCCTGACTCCAGGGAGGGTGCTCTATTCACTGCACCACCTAGCCGCCCCTATATATTTTATTTTATGCATTTAAAAACATCATTCTGATAAAATGTCCATGGGCTTTACCTGACAGATAAATGGACCATGTTATGACACAAAAATGTTAAGAGCTCCTGCTCTAGAAGATCTAATACTTGAAACTCAAAGAACTCTTGAACTTGGAGTTACCCATGAGACAGTTCTCAAATCTGGTACTTCCCTGGAAATCTCCCCTTTTTGCCTCTGTCCAAAGAATTCAGAATCCTCCCTCCTCTGCATGGAAGACTATAGTTCAGGAAATAATGTACCCAAACTCTCCTCTCAAGCTTTTCATAAGCACATATGTCCTTCAGCCATGTGTTTTTACTGTAAGATTCGATTGACAATATAATGGGAGAAGGAAGAGAAAAATCCCCTTTACTTACCCCCCACCCTCAGGTTGCTAAATTTTCCAAAAGACATAAGGGAAAAGATGAGAGGCAGACTCTTTGGACCTGACTCTTGCTTTTTAAAAACCATAAAAGGTAAAGCCAATCCTTCAGTCAGCCAACTGGTAGACATTCCCTGTGTTATGTCAATTACTTTCATGCAGTGATGAATGCCTTATAATCAATCACTCAGGCTCATTGAGGAATGTCTTCAATTTGGTCAGTGTTTTGCAATGGCCCTTATATGTTTATAGAATTGTTTAGGGCTATTTAAGAGAATTCCTAAATACCTCCTTTATAGCCTTACACCTATGTAGCCCCCCAGAAACATAAGAGAATTTATAGAGGTTTGGAAGATTCAGTAAACTAGGGCCATTTGGTATATGTAGTGAATGAATAGAGATATCCTTGTTTTGCACAAGCCCAGGTGAGTGAGCTTGCACAGCTCAAATTTGAAGTGTCACATGATAGCTTACCAATATACTGTACCTCTAAGAGGCTACTACAGACATGCTTCCTAGTGCTAGGTGAACCACTGCCCTCTGAGGGAGTGTCTAACAATTTCAGTGCCCCAGACAATCACCACAAGAGGAAATATAAAAGGTACCCTAAAATTAACTTACGACAAACATAGTTGAGGAGAAAGGAGACATTGAGGAGATGCCTCAGAAGTCAGGACACAATGCCCTATCAAGCCTGAGACCCAGGGAAACAGTTAAGCAGCTACTGGGGAGGCTGCTGCTGAAGGAGGGAGAAGGGGATGGTCTGGTTGGGAAAGGGCCTAAATGTTGTTTGGGAAGACCACTAGCACCCACCCTCTGCAGGCATGCTTTCACCTTCATTGCAACAAATGGCTTTTATACAACTTCTTGAATCACATATATTAGATTCTTTGGCTAGCAATTCCAGGTGGATAGAGTAGGTCAGTTGAAATTCCCAATAGCACCCTTCTTTGGGTCCCCAGAAACAACAGCAGAAGAAGGTTGAGGAGCATAGATAAAAATCACTAGGCAGCTCTCTGAAAAAGATTTGGAGGTTTTAGTGAACTACAAACTCAACATGAGTCAGCAATGTGATGTGGCAGCCAAAAAAGCTAATGCTAAGGAGATACTGGGATGCATTAAGAGAAGCAAAGCTTCCGGGAATAAGGAGGTGATAGTCTCTGTGGATCCTGCCTTGGTCAAATCACATCTGGAATAGTGTAGTTCTGGGCACTATGTTTCATAAGGACATCAATAAGCCAGAGAACATCCAGAGGAGGGCAACAAGGATAGAGGAAAGGCCTTGAGCTTGTCACATGAGGATAAATGAAAAGAACTGGAAAAGGGAAAAGACTTAGGGGAGACATCTAACTGTCTTCAAGTATTTGATGAGCTATCAAGTAAAAGAAAGATTAAATTGATTTGTTTGGTCCCAGAGTACAGACCAGGAGCAGTGGGTGAAAACGACAAAGGGGCAACTTTTGGCTTGATGTTAGGAAAAACTCCCTAACAATTAGAAATGTCCCAAAGTGAGTGGGCTGCCTCTAGACATGGTGGTTTGCCTGAGGTTGGAGATCTTTGAGCAGAGGCTGGCCACTTGTCAGATGAGTTATAGAAAGGATTCTTTTCCTGCTGTGGAATGGACTAGATAGCCACTGAGGTCCCTTCCAACTCTGAAATTCTAGACTCTTATGATTTTGTAATTCTGTTGTTTGTAGTTTTGCAGCAGCATCCTTCAAGTCATACCTCATAGATTTCTAGCTACTCAGCTCATGCCTTTGAAGTAGTCAGAAAGAGCCTGCCAATGAGAACAAAAATCAAGAGGTAATCCACACAAATGTTTATCAACACTGAAATAAACAAGTTGGCTCTGCTGACCTGCATGCATTATGTACAGTTGATTATAGTATCTGTAATATACTTTGAAAATATAAAGACTAGGGGCGGCTAGGTGGCGCAGTGAATAGAGCACCGGCCCTGGAGTCAGAAGGATCTGAGTTCGGAGCCGGCCTCCGACACTTAATCCATACAAACAAAAACCCAGCCGTGTAACCTTGGGCAAGTTACTTAACCCCAATTGCCCTAAAGGGGCGGCTAGGTGGTGCAGTGAGTAAGAGCGCTGGCCTCGGAGTTGGGATGACCGGAGATCAGATCTGGCCTCAGAAAATGAGCACCCACGCATAAATAATGACTAGCCGTGTAACCTTGAGCAAGTTACTTAACCCCAATTGCTTTAAAAAATATATATATATAAAGACTTGTCATGAGTTTTGCTGAACTCCTTTTTCCTTCTCTTCAGTATTCTGTTACAAGGGGTGGCCTTCTGGGAAGGGGAGATAAGTTGATAAAGGTGATAAAGGTGATAAAAATGCTAACAAAATCTTTTTTAAAATAAAAGGTGAAGGGGGGCAGAGTCAAGACAGCAGTGTAGAAACAGCACTTCCACAGGGCTCCAGCTTCCACCCTCATCAATCCATGCAAAAGGGGACTCTGAACAAATTTTGGCGCTATAGAACCCACAAAATGACACAGAGAAGCTAACCTCCTGCTGAGGACAGCCCAGCATGCTGGGGGAGTGGCCAGGGCAGTGCTCTGGGAGCCTAGCCCAGCCCCTCGTGAGCCAGAGGTTTTAGCCCCAGGGCAGCCTGACCAACAGCCTGCTGGAGGGACTCCAGAACACCAACAGCTATGACATTTCCAGAATTCTCAACACATAGATGCCAAGGACAAAGTGAGAAGTTAGTGCAGTATGGACTTTGGGACCCACTAGTTGGGAGAGCACATCAGGTTTTGCCGCTAGGGTGAGAAGTCGCTGAGACATTTAGGCACAGCTGGTGCCACATTGCAGCTTCAGCTCATAGCCTTCAAACTGTAGGGGGACCAGCAACCAGTCGGGGGGGGGTGGGGTAATTGGTAATTGCTCTTGCT
Source organism: Gymnobelideus leadbeateri (assembly GCA_011680675.1). Lineage (NCBI taxonomy): Eukaryota > Metazoa > Chordata > Mammalia > Diprotodontia > Petauridae > Gymnobelideus > Gymnobelideus leadbeateri. The sequence goes on from WOXC01000044.1 coordinate 300,136, forward strand.
TTAACCTTCTTGGATCTGGATTGCGGTCTGGGGTGGAGGTCTTCAGGTGTGTGACCAGATTGCCAGAGCATGTGGAGGCTTCAGAGAGGGCAGCCAACTAATATCTCTGGCAGCTGAGAAAACTCCAGCGTTTGGGACAGAAGTTCCCCTTTCTGGTGGCAGAGTCCTACTGTGGCAACAAGCCCAAAAGTCAAGTAATTAAGTGGCAATATGCCTAGGCAAAGTAAACAAAATAAACAGAAAAATTCAACATTAGACTCCTATTTGGGGGGCAAAGAGGATTGAAGCATGGAACAGGAGTAGGACTGTGAGGTCAGAACTCCTGCACCAAAAGCTTCAAATGAAAATACGAACTGGTTACAGCCCAAAGGGGACCTTAAGAAGCAGATAAGAGAAGTGGAGGAAAAATTGGGAAGATAAATAAGAACGATGCAAGAAAATTATGAAATGAGAGTCAATAGCCTGACAGAGGAAAATAATACCTTAAAAAACAGACCAACTCAAATGGCAAAAGAAGCTGAAAAAGGCAAAGAGGAGAAGAATGCCTTAAAAAGCCAAATTTGACAGACAGAAAAAGAATCTCAAAAGCTCACTGAGGAGAATCATTCCTTCAGAATTAGATTAGAGCAAATGGAAGCTAGTGACTTTATGAGAAATCAAGATGCTGTTAAACAGATCCAAACAAATGAAAGAACAGAAGGCAATGTGAAATATCTCAGTGGAAAAACCACTGACCTGGAAAAGAGATCCAGGAGAGATAATTTAAAAATTATTGGACTATCTGAAAGCTATGATCAAAGAAAGAACCTAGAAATCTTCCTTCAAGAATTCTCAAGGAAAACTGCCCTGATGTTTTAGATCAAAGGGCCTGGCATATGATATTCCAGAGGTCAAAGGAGCTGGGATTAAAACCAAGAATCACCAAACCAGCAAACCAGAGGTGAAATTAAGAGGTGAGAAGGGAATATAATGAGAGGAGATGGGGAGAGACAAAATAGGGTAAACTATCTCATATAAAAGAGGCAAGGGAAAATGGTTGCAATGGAGGGGAAGAACAGAAAGGCAAAAGGGAATGGGTCAACCTTATTGGTATTGAATTAGGCTCAGGGAGGGAATGACATACACACTAAATAGGGTATCTCACCCTAGAGGAAAGTAGGGGGGAAGGGGATGAGAGGGAGGATGATGGAAGGGAGAGCAGGCTGGGGGAGAGGGAAGTTAGAAGCACCCACTTTTGAAAAGAGACAGGACCAAAGTAGAGAATAGAACAAGTGGGAGGTGGGATAGGAGGGAAGGAAATATAATCAGTCTTTTATAATATATCTACTATGGTAATGTTTTGCATTAGCTACACACGTACAACCTATATTCAATTGCTTATCTTCCCAGTGGGAGTGGGTGACAAGGGAGGAAGGGAATGAATTTGGAAAAGTTTTAAAACCAAATGTTAATATATGTGTGTGTGTGTGTGTGTATACTATTATCAATACTATTTTACATGTAATTGGGAAATAATATATACAGGCACTAGGGCATAGAAATCCACCATACCCTACTGGAAAAGTCAAAGGGGGTATGGGGGAAGATATGGGAGAGATCAGATTGAAGGAGGGGATATGCAGTGGGATCACTGTTTGGGGGACATGGGTAGGGAAAAAGCGGGGAGAAAATTTGTAACTCAAAATCTGGCAGAAATGAATGATGTAAACCAGAAGTTAATAAAGCATTAATAAATAAAATAAAATAAGAGATGAAGACAATTTTAAAGGATTAGCTACATTTGAGAAATTTTATTGATAATCAAAGATGTGACTGTAGACTTCACCTAAGAGGAATGTAAAAAGCTGGACCTTGCTCAGAAGGACATATATAGGGATGGTATGATAAAGGACTTTGAGAAACTTCTCTCCTTAGGACTTTTCATTTTGAAACCAGATCTGATCTCCCTGCTAGAGGAGAGGAGAAGCACCATTGAAGTCGGAAGGAGAATTCCCAAGAGTTTCTATCCTGATAAGCATATTTTCTAACTAGCCCAATCCAAACCAACTATATTCATTGCTTGCTGCTCACCAGCAAACTTCATGGAATGTCTTCTAGCCTCCAACAAGACTCTACCAGCTCCTGCCTTGGAGCTCTACTTTCTCCTAATTGATGAGAGTTCCCTATAATGAGCCCCACCCAGACCCATAACTTCTGCCAGCTATTCTCCAACCATCTTCATGTTAAATATTCTTGCATATACTTCCTGCCCTCCTTTCCCCTCCTAGCTCAGAACATTACTATTCCTGGATAGGACATGTTAATCAGTTTACTTACAGTTTAACCCACCATCCCCATGACTTCCCAGACCAAAACACCTCTCTTTTTCCATTCCTCCCCTATATGTATTGGCTTCTTTTATTAGAATAGAAGTTGCTTGAGAGCAGAGACTATCTTGATTTTTTTAATATTATTCTCGTCACTTAGTACAGTACCTGGCACATGATAAGCACTTTGTGCATTTTCCTTCATTTCTAGCAAGTCTCTCCTTATGAAAATAAGTTTGAGAAAATATAGGCCCACTTAGGAGCTAAGAAAATGGAGACCTTAAGTAGGGAATGATTGGAAAGTAAAAAGAAGCTTTAGAAGCATCCAGTGCCCCTCTCCCCAGTTGTATATTCCTTCTTTGACCTGACATATTTGGAAAGCCCAGTGGAAAGCCCTCTGTAGTCTGAGGATAGGAATTGAGATTCTCTGTCATCAACACCTTTATTAAGCTCTTAAAATGCATGGCGTTTCGTGTTAGGCACTATGGGAATGAAAAGATTTTAAGCTGGTCATCTATTTTACCCTCATCATTTTATAAATGAGGAAACTAACATGTAGAGAGATTGTGACTCTCAGGATCATACACATGGTAAACATCATGGTCCGGATTTGAAACAGATCCTATGACCCTAAATCCAATTTCCAATAAACTTAGCATCTAGTTATTACTGAATTCACTTTGGAACCTCTCTCAGTCTTTATGCAATATTCAACACACCTGGAGGATCCTTACTGAATCCTCATCTCCTTGATACAGGAGTTCAGGAGGATTCTGAGTCTTGGTGGTGGTGGTGGTCCTTTGTTTAGAAGAGGACCAAAGACATCAGAGGGTGATATCTTGACTCACTAGTGAATTGTATTTAAGTAAGGCACAGTTGTACAGTCATCAGCCTCTCTCTCTCTTCCAGAGTCACTGAAGTCCAGTGGTAGGTTAAAAGTCAAGATGATCCAGGATGTGGTGGGTAACTTTGGCATCTTCTGACCAAGCTCCTTCTTCAGCCTCCTTCATGACAAATTTTTCTCATCTGCCCATTATACCAGGGGAAGTCTTCACATGCTTATGGCAGACACACCCCACTCATTGACAGGTTTGAGGCCTGTCAGTTACCCTCAAACTGATTTAGTCCATCTGCTGATATGGGTTTAGTGAGGGGTAGCTGCTGTGAATGTTATAGCTTCTTGGAACCACAGGTGAGTTGGGTGAAGGTAGACACCAAAGGTGAATGAACTACCCAGAAAAAAGCTCAACAAACCCTCACACCAGAGGTGCTAATTCTTCCTGAACACCCGATACACCTCATTGGTGGTCTTAGAAAACTTGAATCAAAGGTCTCTCCTCAACCCCACCCAGTCAGGAGCAAATACAGTCACACTAGATGTTCCATACCTATATTCCATTTAACATCTTGTTTCTTTCTCCAATTACAAAAAACAAAGTCACAAAATTGTCTTTATTATGTATCTTAGTCTGAGTTCCCCAGCCCACACCAAAGAAAAACCAGTGTGTGGGGGAAGTGGTAGTGATTATTAACCTGTCAAAATGATGTGGAAACAGTATTCTAATAGTCATTATGGGTGTGATGAGATTCCACATGCTGGGAAATAGTTGAGTAGGTTAAGGATGAAATGTGGGATGAGGATTTTCAGGAGCAAGTAGTCCTTCCATAAATGTCCATCATTTCTGTCCCTAACATCTGAAAAATGTAAATAGAAACTTGTATTGCTGTTTATTAAAACCAACAACATTAGGTGTGTTAGTCATGCCTCTGGGAAGGACAGGTCTTTGGCAAAGTTTAGAGTAGAGAGAAGTGAGTCATTTAGAGGTAGCAACAAGCCTGCCAGCTTATCCACAGGGTCCTTGGCCCAGGCAACATACCTCATAAGAATGGAAATACAAGTCGTCATCATGTTGTATTTATGACCTTCAAAAGTACTGGCTGGCAATGTGTAGGGTTTTACATAAATCCTACATGGACATTTGTGGCTCTCCATTTAGCACCATCAGAGGAATATATGGATCTGAACACAGGTACGGAAGCTTATAAGAAACTAACTTTTGTATATGAGAGCTATTCCAACTTTAAGTTCAGATAGAAATGGTATTGGTCCAACTTCCAGCAAATCTGAACGTGCTCCAGGTTTTTATCATTGGTATGGATGCTAATGAGATATCATGTTCCTTTGAGATGGTGACCTCAAAGGCAGTCAAGTATTTCCTTTTCTATATTGTGTATTTAATTTCAGTGGTAGTCAAGTTGCAGAAGTACATACAGGACCAGGGAATAAAAGAAGGCAGGGTGGCCCATGGGGAGATGGCCCCAAAGGTGACATTAGATTATTATGGCTTCAAGATGAACCATTAATATGGGTTTAGATAGGTTCAATTAAATTCAGTCCACATTAACAAACATTTATTAAGCACCTGCCCTTTGCCAGGCACTATCATAGACTCTAGGGACAAACCCACAAAAGAAAAGCTACCCCTGCCCTCAAAGAGCTGATATTATGCTGGGGGAAAATAGCAAAAAGTTAAAATGTAAAATCAAAATGTATATGAAATAACTGATGGGGGTTGGGAAGTGGAGTATTAACAATTTAAGGGATCAAGATGGGGCCTAAGGCATATCTGTAATTGAGCTGGTGGAAGTGCCTTCTGCCTCCAGTATCCACTGGAAAGTCTTGGAGCATTTCAACTGGTTGTTGAGAGGCACTTCCACAGTGGAAAACTGTGGAAGGAATGGCAAGAACACCAAAACTTGAAAAACCACCAAAATTATTTTACAGATGTCAGGGGCACCTAGCAGTAATGCTATGCCTTGTGGGGAACAGAGCAGGTGAGAGAAGGGCAATGACATCACCAGACAATACGGATGGCCCCGCAGCAAGAGAGGAATGAGTTATTCCCTTCTCAAAGGTGTCCTGGCCTCACATGTTCCCCCCGTGTGCCCTACATCTATGATATTTATGTATGTACTTTGCCCCTTCATGATATGTATGTTGGTAGGATAGTACCTCCAAGATTTATGGAGGGAGCGTTCTATTGTGGCTTTTATTGTCATGATACTTCATTAAATGCCTTTTCTGTGGACTTTGTGTCCTAAATTAACTAGGAAAAAAATTGTATGTATACAGTGGGAGTTCATGAGTTATAGCTTTGAGTAGATTCAGACCCACAAACATACTTTGAATTTGGAGCAGCTAATCTGGAGTGCCCAGGTCATTTTACAACTACCTGGTTGAAAGCACTGAATCACTTGATCCCTCAGTGCATGTTTTTGACCCTTTTAAAGAGGGAGAGAGGGGAGGGGCACTTTATTTTCTATAGGCAGCAGGTGGCACTATCAAGCAAAAGCCAAGCTGCTGATGTGCTAGAATAAGGGAGCATTTTCTTCTCTAACTGCTCCCCATGGTCTGTCACCCTCATGAGCTTACATTTTCTTCTAGGGGTACTTGAATCCCAAATTCATGTGCCAGCCTTTTATGATTCTGAATCACTCTTGTCCTAATACATCCAAGCCTGAATGAAGATCAGCTACCACTGACCCAACCTTTTGTCTCCCTTATCTTTTTCCTATTTATATGCTTAAAATAAAATACATACATAAGGTTAATGTGTCTGCAGTCTAACAGTGTTTTATAGAAAGAAAATAAATTCTATATTGGAAGCAACAGAAACAGATCAGACCACCTGGCACACCCCAATAGCCAAAAAAGAGAAAAGTGACCTTGACTAGGAAGGAGAAAGGATACCCAGAACAGTCTCAGCCACTGGACTGGCTCTCACCATCCCAGAGTTGTACATCCCCTCACTGCTGTTGTTTACACTCTCACTCTATCACAGGATAGGATCAGGCCAGATTTTCAAATAGGCATCTCTCATAGCTCAATTCCCAGCATCTGCTTACTTTCATCTCACACCTCTAGTCCTCTCTTCCTGCTTGGGCATAAAGGTCAATCCTTCTTATCAAGTCTCTCAACCCCAAGGCAAGTCACATCTCCCATATTATGGAAAAGCTTCAAGTCAATCTCCTTAGTCTTACCAAAGATTTTAAGCTAATATGAGGTAGTTCAATGTAACAAAAAAGGGCACTGACTTGAATAAAAATTGTCAAAAGACCTATTTTCTAGTCTAGTATCTACACTTTGTGGACCTTGGGAAAGTCAATTGTCAATAGTTGGTAAACATTTATTAAGCACCTACAATGTGCCAGGCATCGTACTAAACTCTGGGGATACAAATATGAAAAAAGAAAGACAGTCCCTATCCTCAAGGAGCTTACAATCTAAAGGGGAGGAAGACAGTACACAAAAGGAAGCTGAAAGGGTAAAAAAGGGGAAAAGTATCCCAGGAGAGGCATGATGGAGAAGTAAGAGAATTCTCAAAGTAGTAAAGCCCTGTGGAAAATGAAAAGTTTTCTGTACTGCTTTCTCCTTAAATGGAGATTTGGGGGTTCATGGCTCTGCCCTCCAATCACAGGGGCAGAAAGTAATGATGACGTATGAATATCAGCTAGGTGGCACAATGGATAGTCAGGAAGACTCATCTTCCTGAGTTCATATCCAGTCTCAGACATTTACTAGCTATGTGACCCTGGACAAGTCACTTAACCCTACTTGCCTCAGTTTCCTCATCTGTAAAAAGAAGGGGCTAGACTAGATGACTTCTAAGGTCCCTTCAGGGTCTAAATCTATTATCCTATAACTGGATGGTATCTGAACTCCCTTTTAGTTCTGACATATGATTCTAGACACTTTCATTTTACTTTCAATTTACTTCTTAGGTACAAGAATCTTCTACCAAGATTTTTCTAGCAAGAAGCTAGGAAAAACTTAACAAATGAAATCAATCAGTATTCCTATTCCTTCACATTAATACATGTCCTTCCTGTAACATTTTCTTTTTTTTAGCTATTGTGTATAATGAAGGAAAGAGTAAGGATGTCCTTTGACATTAAAAAATGTATGATTCAAATGTGTTGCCTACAGTGATACAACTTAAGCCTGTTACCATTCCTTTTTAAAATTTAATTTGCTCCATAGTCAACTCCTGAAAGTTTAGCCTCTCCTTTAAGCATCTTAATAAATATACTGAGTCCTTGCCTTGCTTCTCCTTCAGGGGAAACTAAGGGAGTAAAGGCCTACAAAGGGTAGAAGTTTAGCAGCACTTCTTAATTAGCCTAGAGTGATAGGCGTGCCTGGTTAGAGAAACAGCATTGTCTAAGCCAGGATCCCAGTGAGTAAACAGAAAACCAGGTCAAGGTCAGGAGCTCACAAAAGTGGACAATCCAGAGAGCTAGATATAAAATCATGAACTGAGTTTGAAAAAAGCAAGGCCAGTACCAAGAGGAGGTTGTAATAGATAGAGATCAGGAGGAAACCCACAGAGTAGGAGCAGCACAAAGTAGCTTCCAGTTTGTCTCAAACAAAGAATCAGTCAGGACGTGCCTTTATATGACAGTGGTCTGCTAACCTCATGGGATTGTTGTAAGAAAAGCATTTCATAAGCCTTCAAATGCTATATAAATGTGAGCTATTATTATCAAATATGCCCCCTTGTAGCATCATAGGATTTAAATCTGGAAAAGAACTTAAGAATTGTCTAGTTCAATCCCCTCATTTTACCAATGAAGAAACTAAATTCCAAGGTGGTAATGCTATTCCTAAGGTCACACAGACAATATACAAAGTCAAACCAGGAATCAAATGGGGGTCTTCTGAATTCAGTTCCCGGGCCAGGCTGTTTGGCTACAAATGCCCAGCCATGAACCTGATGTTCACAGAGTAGTTCACAATCACAGGCTTCCACTACACAGCAAAACCACTGGAAATCAGCTGTTTTAATTGTTTTTCTTATCTGGGCAGTTATTCTCCTTGCCATAAACAGAAGTTCTACTTTACTTTTCTTAGGAGCTTGTGAAATATTTATGATCTAATTATGGGGTAGCAGTTATAGTGACTTCCTCTTTCCCAAGGGTTTTTCTCCAACAATTGTGGTTATAGATGTTAGAAAAGACTGGGTGGAGTTTGAGAGTATTGTCTGTGGGTTATTGCATCATAATTGGCTGCTGACTCAATGCAGAACATGTGAACTTCCATGCTTCATGGACAAGTGTGCAAGGGAAAAGCTATGAAATTTAGGACTAGGTTCATAGGCACCAGTGGTATATCCTATTTAGGTTCAAGCAATCATCAAAGAGATCCTTTTGCATTTACTTATAAATGAGGGAAAGAGGCCATCCTGTGATGTTCTCAATACAGAAATGGGCATAGGTTATTGTCAAAGGCAGAAAAACTAGCATTCCAAAGATGGTTGTTTAAAATGAGTTACATCCCAAGAGAAAATAATTCTAAATCTGTCCTAAAAGTTTCATTGATTATTCAGCCAGAGATTGAAATTAACTGAGATTGTGTTTAGAAGGGGAAAAGGGGTGTTGATTTTCCATATTCTAATTGATAAAATGAGTTTGTAAGAGAAAGGTAGCAGAATCAATGAGGTTTTATGATTTTAAAGGAAATGTGAAGAAGTTTTTACACTAAGCTACTACTTTAGATAAAGTGATAATCCTTAGTCAACTTCTTGAAAGAATTATGGGACTACCAGCCACTGACTGAATGAAGGATCGGTCATGCCCCAAGACCCTTTGAAAGGTTGAACACAGTTCTGAAGAAAGTGAGCTCAAGCAATGGAAAAAAATGACAGAAGCAGTGAGGATGAGATTCCCCATCACCTCTCCCTCCCCCAAATCAATGGTGTCTTGCTTGGGAAATACTTGCAAAGTGTAGGTAGGCGCAGAGTTAGTACAGGAGAGGCTCTGGGAATCAAGAGTTAGCCTAGCAGTCAAGAATTGAGTTGCACAGAGGAGCAGGCTGGGGGACCAAAACTTGAACATCACGTCAAACAGGCACTGCACTTGGAGGGGAGAAAAGAAGAGGAGGCACCAAGGGATCAGCAACACTGGAGGCATCAGTTTTATTGGCCACAGTTTCTTTGAGCTAAATGTGTTCCTCTTGCACCCATATACTCTAAATATGTGCCCACCCTTCCCACTGCTGCTGTGTGGATTTACAGCAGGGTACTCCCAGGTTTATGGAGGAGTATTTTGTTATTATTGTTCATGCTGTGCCATTTTAGTAAATGCCTTTGCTTTGAGCTAATTATATCAACTGACTGACTACTGAAGGTAAAACCATCTATGGGTGCTCATGATCTATGAGTTTTAAGAGTGTGGACCACAGAATACTTTGAACCTGAGGTAGTTAGCCCCCAGAGGACCCAACCTGCAAATGCCAGTTAGGACAGTATCCCAGAGGGGAGACTACATTTACAAAATACATTCAACATTTTTCAACTAATTATTGACGTTAATCAAAAACTGGGAGGGAAGACCAGCCTTTTAGGGAAATGGAATAGCATTCAAAATGACCCTGGAAAGATGAGAAACAGCATATAGTAAGGTAAGAGTATTTCACTTGGGGAGAAAAAAATGAACTTTACATATATAAGACAGGGATTGCACAAGTAAGGCAGAAAAAAGGTACATCTTGGTTAAATATCAAAAATATATTAGTAGGCAGAACAATGTTATAAGTGGATGATTAGCTGAAAAATATCATAGCTGGTTTCATACCACCATACTTTGATAAGATTGCTTTTGTAAAATGATACAAATTGGACATTGACAGGTATGTCTTCAGGTATCTCTGTAGTACCACTAATACAGGAAATATCCTGAGATATTTAAATCAGTATAGAAAGTGGTTGACCATGAATTAATAACTAATAAATTAATTATATCAGTAAAGTGAAATTATTACTCTTCCATTGAATCAACAATGAATTGTTATAGTTATCATAAAATTGAACATATTGGTGAAACTAGCAAATAATCACGTGGGCAAATTAGAGTATGATTTACTTCTAATAAATCCAGAATATTGTGGAAACCATGCAATGATTTAGTTCATATTAGTTTGTGGAAGTTATCTTTGAAAAGCAATGTTACCAAGTTTCTCAGATAATTGAAATTAACATTATAGATAATAAGGAAAAGTACATAACAACAAAGGAAGAGGAAACAAAACTGACCAAAGAGAGGGGGCTGACTGCCTCAGACTTAGCAGAACTTCACTTAAAAATATATTAGCATGACAGAGTCTTACGCAAAACTTAGAGGAAATTTTTATGTAAAATGGTCCAGTAAAATGGAGTTCTCTGAGGATTTCACTAGGCTTGTAACTAAAGATGCTCTATCTCTGTAATTCCTCTGCTTCCCCTTGTTGTAACCAGGGCTTGCCTCCAGTATATATGAGCTTATAAGCATCAAGTAAATAACCTTGTATAAAAATGTAGAAATAAATGAATGAGTGTATGTCACTATATGAATGTGAGCTATTCTTTTTGTGAGTGGAGTAGGGACTATTTCCCCATGTATAAATCATACTCGGAGATGTCCTTACTGGTTCCAGTTGACTTTGTGTCTAGCTCCATGGATGACTCATTACTGAGGAGTAGGTACTTCTCTACAGCTGAATGGCTTGCTTTGTTTTAGATAGATAGATAGATAGATAGATAGATAGATAGATAGATAGATAGATAGAACTTATCTATCTTACTATCTATCTATCTATCTGTACAGACTCGAGGGATGACAGATTCTCTTAGCCAATCACAAGATATCCTTTGCTACGTTAGTCACTTTCATCCAATGACCAATCCCCTAAAAATCCTCTCAAGCTGCCAAAAGGAATTTCTTTGTGCATTGTGGGATTGTGGGAACATTCTTTAACACCTTCTTCATACTTCTTAATTACTTTCTAGGTCATCTGTGACTATTTCAGCTGAAGTGGGGAGGGGAACTCCATTTCCTCAGATAAATATTTGCTCTTCCAAGCAAATTACCTGGAGTACTTTTGGCAAAGTCCCCAGTTCCAAGTTCTGGATAGATTTTAGTTAACTGGGGGAGGCTCAAACATTGTCTGTTTGAGTGCCTTCCCCAAGAGCTTTGTACTAAAGAGTCTCAAAAGAGTCCATGTGGAACTGTTCACAAATAATTAGAAATTTACATTCTTCCATACTCCCAAACACATGGTGTTATAACTTAACAAACAGATGTCAAATGCCTCTCTTGGGGCTTGCAAAAACCTTCCCTAACCCAAAGACAATGAAAAAAAAAAAAAAAGGAAATGAAAATCAAGCTTCCCAACTCAGAGGGAAAGCCAGGACCTTACAGAGCTCTGACAATGCATGGGGCTCTTCCATGAAGATTAGAAATCTGTATGCCTCACTCTAAGGTGAGAAACCAAATTTTGATGCATGAAAATTCTTCAGTGATTCTCTTTAATATATAGGAAGATCCAACTACAGATCCAGACAAAACATCTTCAGCTTTTTCACACAGGGCACACCAAAATGTCTCCTGGGATCCCTGAAAACATAAGGCAATCCCACTGAAGGTACAGATGATAGTCTTTTGCTCTGGGTTCCTGCACCACAGGGCATCTGAAATATCCCTAGGGCATTCCTGCCAATGCAGAGACCAATCCAAATGGAGTTCCTAATATGCATTATTAGGACAAACAGTTAACTCAAAAAGAAAACAAACTCAGAAAGCCCCAAAGAGATATAGGACTCTCTAAAAGAGATTAAGTAGTTGGTATTGATTACTTAGGGTTTCTAAGTCAGCAGGCAAATTTTACCCTATGGATCTAACCTTCATAAAGATATCAGTGAAACCATCTGAACTCATATCACAAATAAGATAAAGTCTAGTTCTGCACAAAAATAATATTAATGAGCTTCCAAAGTATTTTTGAGTAAATTACTAGATACCAGTATTCTAGGGATACAATTCATACTGCTCATATTAGCTTCCATATTGCTAAGGGATAAAATAATACAACAGACATCAGTACATAAACATTCAAATGAACAAAAGTTGTCTCAAAGAAACTTCTCTTAAAAAGGAAACACTGGAATACAATTTTGTTGTTGTTGCTCAGTCGTTTCAGTCAGGTTGAACTCTTCGTGACCCCATTTGGGTTTTCTTGGCAGAAATACTGGAATCATTTGCCATTTTCTTCTCCAGCTCATTTCACAGATGAGGAAACTAAGGCAAACAGGGTTAAATGACTTGCCCAGGGCCGCATAGTTGATAAGTGTCTGAGGCAAGATTTGAACTCAGAAAGATGAATCTTCCTGACTTCAGGCCTGGTACTCTATTCCCTGTGCCACCCAGTTGCCCCAGGACAATTACCACTTTATATAAAAGAAGAAAAAAGTATGATTTTCTCCAGTGGTGTGCTTTGGACCAGGTTCAGTCCTAGAAAACATCTCTACTTAAAGGAAGGAAATTCCCTTTTCTAATACTCTTTGGCTTGTTAAGAAACCCCACTTTGGTGACCTTAGGGATGCTTTTCATTTATAGCTTCAGTTATGGTTCACAGGTCAAGGATTTCCCCAAAATGGGGGAGTACGAAGGTATAATGCAAATCAGATGTAGAACAGGTAATTTATTCTCACACACAAAAGAGAAGCTAACAGAAAAAATTCATATGTCTAAATTTAACCAGAATTAATAGGATTCAGTAACTTAATTTATAACTATTGCTACAGTCTTCTTGGGGCTAATATTTAAAGCTCATTAGAACATAGAGCAGTTTGCAGAACTGCTAATTAGTCATTTTACATTTCACCTCAACTCAGCATTGTCGGAGCAAAGTGGGATAGCATAGAGCAGGGTTTCTTTACTTAGGGTTCATTGACCCCACCCCCTCAAAGAGTCTGTGAAGTTAGATGGGAGAAAAAATTATACCTTTCCTTTCTCAGGCTTCTGACTGAAATCTATCATTCCTTTAATTGTTTTTATAAAATTCTGAGAATGGGTCCACAGGCTTCACCAGACCGCTTAAGGGGTCCATGACACACAAAGAAGTTAAAAACCATTGGTATAGAGTTAAAAGAGAAAGAGGCCCAGTAAAGGGCTTTAGGGGATACCCACCATTAATGGTCATGACATGGATGAAGAACCAGCAAAGGACACTGAGAAGGAATGATTAGAGGGATAGGTTGAGAACCAGAAGAGTGTAATCTCATTAAAACCTAGAGAGGAGAGATGATCCAGGAAGAGAGGGACAATGTCAAATGTATTAAGACTGAAAAAAGGCCATTAGATTTTGTAATTAAGAGACTGCTGGCAACTTTGGAGGGGGCAGTGACAATTGAATGATGAGGTTGTAAGTCTGATTTCAGAGGACTGAGAAGAGAGTAAAAGGAGAGGAAATGGAGGTACCAATTATAGACAGCTTTGAAATACGGGCTCTACAGATGTTCCTATTTATGGAGGTATTGGAGGTAGGTCTAACACCAACACCCAGTGAGTTCAGGTTCAACTTTAGGACAAAATGGAGCGCTCAGAAATCACTGGGTAATTAACAAAAGGAGATTTAATGTGTCCCAACATAGCCAGGATATACAACACGGATACAAGGACCCTTGCCTTCGTATGTAAATGCATCTTCTCAGTAGGCAGAGTAGAGTGATTCATATGGTCTTCAGATACCTACCAAGTCAGAAGTGTCCTGACTCAATTTCGATGTTACCTTTTATGTCCTTAGGTGAACTGAAAGTTTCATCAAGGAAGGTAGGGGCTAATCAAGAATAAGGGACAACTTTCTTATCTTTTAGGGAAAACCAAACATGGCCCAGTAGGTAAGAATACCAGGCCTGAAGTTAGGAAGACTCAACTTCTTGAATCCAAATCTGGCTTTACACTTAGTAGCTATGTGACCCTGGGCAGGTCACTTAACCCTATTTGCCTCCGTTTCATCATCTGTAAAATGTCTAGAGAAGGAAATGGCAAATCACTACAGTATCTTTGCCAAAGAAAACCCCAAATGGAGTCGTGAAGAGTGAGACACAACTGAAATAACCAAACTACAACAACAATCTCTATAGTGGGGAAATGGGGAACACTAGTCCTACTGCAGAAGTATACTGTGTTTGGAGAAAATATACAAGTAATTATAGCTTAGAATGTGAATGGGATGAATTTACCCATAAAATGGAAACTGATAGCAGATAAAAAGTTTGAATTCAACAATATCTTACTTTCAGGAAATGCTACAAAAATGAGATATACACACAAAGATAAAATAAAGGTCAGGAGTAGAATTTGTTCTATAAAAAAGTGGGAATAGTAAACATGATTTCAGAAAACATTAAAGCTAAAATAGGTTTAATCAAAAGAGAAAAATAGGTAAACTACACTGTGTTATCATATTAGTAAATATTGTTTTAGACCATTTAAAATAACCAGACAGGGTGGCTACATGGTGCAGTGAATAGAGCACCGGCCCTGGAGTCAGGAGGACCTGAGTTCAAGTATGTGCTCAGACACTTAACACAAAAACTAGCCATGTGACCTTGGGTAAGTCACTTAGCCCCAATTGCCCTCCCAAAAGCAAAATAAATAAATAAAATAAAATAACCAGACACCTGAGAATATACCTGCCAAAACAGGCACAGGAACTATACAAATATAAACAGAAAAAAATTTTATACAAATAATGTTAGATCTAAATAACTGAAGTAATATTTATTGTCCATGGGTAGATAAAGCTAATAAAATTTAAAAATAACAATTTTACCTAACTAACTAATCGTAAACCAAAAGATGATGGGTTTAATTTTGGACTGATCTATGTATGTAATGCCATCCTAATTAAATTACTAAGAAATTATCTTACTGAGTTAGAAAAAATAATAACAAAGTTCATTTAGAAGAACAAAGGCTCAGGAACTTCAAAGAAACCAGGAGTGGAAAGATATAAAGGAAGCAGATTCAGTAGTATCAAACCTTAAACCATATTATAAGGTGAGAATATTGTTGAAGTATAAAATAGGTAATTTTGATTATTTTAAATTAAAATTTTCTTCTATAAATAAAACTTATGTAGCCAAGACTAAAAGGACTGAAAAAAACTGGGGGTAAAACTTTCATAGACAATCTCTTAGAACGTGATTGCATTGGAATATTTCTGTGGTGTAGGAAATACACCTGGTTGGTGTATTTCTGTGGCCTGGTTGATTTAGAAAAACATGGAAAAACTTGGACTTATGAAAGAAGATGTCATCCAACTTCAGACAAACAGATGACAAGTGGAAATAAGCATACATATGTGTATATTTACAGGTATCTACCATATATATGCAAAAATGTACCACTCCAGTATCTTTGCCAAGAAAACCCCATATATGAGTATGCACACACACACACACACACACACACACA
Organism: Gymnobelideus leadbeateri; assembly: GCA_011680675.1. Classification (NCBI taxonomy): domain Eukaryota; kingdom Metazoa; phylum Chordata; class Mammalia; order Diprotodontia; family Petauridae; genus Gymnobelideus; species Gymnobelideus leadbeateri. The sequence continues at coordinate 315,732 of WOXC01000044.1, forward strand.
CACACACACACACACATATCTGCACTTTGGGGGCAGGGAGGAAGGGGGAAAATAAAATTTTAAATGCACAGCAGAAAACAAAAGAAAACTTACAAGGAAGCAAAGAAAAGCTAGACAGCTCTGAAACAATGTCTGGTATTTTTTATATAGGTTTTCTTTGAATGGAAATTTGTTGTTTTATAGTTAATCTTTTCTTGCATTCTGCTGTGTACATGACAATGTTTTTTTTTTCCTTTCTTATTTTGTACTTAAGTTTAAAATAAATCTAAAAACAAACAAGAAAAGAAGTGTTTTGTACTGCCTGCGTTGCATTCTAGAACACAGTAGGATCTTCTCAATAAACTACATAATCACTCAAAAGAGATTAGTTTAACCATCCACATAGAAAAATCAAAATGCCTAAAGAACATGCATTGCCCAGATTATGATTTATAGCTGTAATGTCTGACCACTGAATTAGCGTATCAATATACATACCATAAACAGGTATGTATCAATATATCAACATATATGTGTGTGTATATGTATCAATATACATATCAATATCAACATATATACCCTACATACCATAGACAGAACAATCAAATGGCCCAGAATTAAACAAGAAGAAGAGATTTAGCTGGACTGCTTTCGAGGAATTTTCTAGTAATATCAATGGTCCCAGGTTGCTTGGGTCTGCTAAAGCCTATCTTTTTAATACCTATAATATTCTGGTGATCTCACATGGCAACAAATCACTGGATACCATCATCTTAGAAAAAGCATAACTGCAGGTGATTGAAAGGGCAATGCTGGTGTTAAAAGACATAGGGTGAGTATAAACCAGCTAAAATATATTACCCAGGATGACTTACACAAAAGAAATACTACAAAAGACATCATAAAGGCCATGTATAACTAGAAGAGGAAAAGAGCTGGTCATGCAGCAAGATTTAGGGATAACAGATATGTTATCAGTTTTCTATATGAAGAAAAGAGGAAGTACATGAGAGACGTTGTGAAGATAGAAACAAGAAGATTTGGCAATGATTGGGATATCTGGGGTGAGAGAGAATGAAGAATTAAAGATGACAATGCCAAGGTTGCAGGCATGGGTGACTGGGAGGAAGAATACTCTGGATAATAGGAAAGTTTTGGAAGTGGAGCAGTTTTGGGAGAAAGGTTATGGTTTTAATTTTGGACATATTGAGTTTAAGATGCCTATGGGATATCCAAATTGATATAATCAGGTGGTAGTTAGAGATACATGACTGTAACCCAGGAGAGGGACTAGGGCTGGATATATATACAGCCCTGAGTCTGTGTGCACAAGATTCACCTCACTGGTGGAGATTGAATGCTCCTTTTCTGCATAAGGGGCAGAATTGGTGAGAGCTTGGGAAAGGCCTGACATTACATTCTGATGTGGGAATCACCTTCATTAATTATGAAAGAACCAGAGAAAGGTCCCAGTGTATTTGGTAGATCCATTAAGAGAATTTATGGAAAGACATTGGCAAGAATCACATGAGATGAAAAGATATGAAAGGGTTATAATATGTTCTAGTGGATGGAGCCTTCAAACCAATGAGACCATGAATCAAAATGAATGAGTTGGATTAGATGGCCTCTAGTTTTAGATCTGTGATCCTATGATTGCAAGTAAGTAGTATTATATACATGTTTACATATTTTTGACTTACCCCTAGGAGGGATATTAGAGATTATCTAACCCAATCCACTTCATTCTACAGATGACAAAACTTGGGTCCAGAGAAGAAAGGTGACTTGCCAATGTCACATAGATAGTAAACAGCCAAATCAGGATTCAAATCCAGAAATAGTGCTCTCTCCACCATTATATGCTTTGCACATGACTGTATATATGTCTGGGTATGCATGTGTTAGGAGTGATGAATCTTTTTAATTAATAGATCCTTGCTAAACTAACAAAATTTTAAAAGTTGGAATTCTGAGTCCACTGGTGATTTTTTTTTACAATCCCTTCCATCTCTAATAGCATAGTGTAACACTTTCTGATTATGGGACTTGTTAATTTGGCAAAAGCATGTAGATAGCATAAAGTATGCAGAAATTTTGCAGTTATGCAACCACAAAAATAGTTATGTTACATCTAAAAAAATGTAAAGGTGAAGAGGCAAATAAAGGTGAGGTGTAAAAATGAAGAGGGTGAGGAGGAAACAGAAACAGATCATTTAGCACGATTCCATGCATCCCTCAATGGAGCAATGCCCCCAAATGCCTTGGTGTGGTCATATCCCACTCTAAGTTCAACGATACCTAGCCTACTTCTGTATATGTTTTGAATGAATATTGAATGAGTGAATGAATGGGTAGTAAATATTGAATTCATTAGCTTTTTTGCAGAGAATGAAAGGAGGGAAATTCCACTATGAGGGATTTAGAATAAGCATTTAGAAGAATTTCTTGACTTTAAGGACTGGTCTAAATTGGGATTGTTGAAATAATTGTTTATAATGTTTATCACAGAGTTGAGGTTGTCAGTTTGGGAAGTATTTAATGAGATTTTTCTTGTTCTAGATAAAGGAATTTGTTCAATTTATAAATATTTATTGAATTTACTCAGTTCCCAACACTATTTAGCACTATGGAGGAATTAAAAAAAAATACAAGGCATGTTTTCTGCCCTCAGAGAATTTAACTGGAGAAACAAGATCAATGCATATAAAACAATCAAAGAACAATGAGATGTGGTCTATAATTATTTTGAGAAGGACAACACCCTATCCTTGTTTTTCCAAATTCATGACTCCTTCTTCCCTCCCCAGCCTCAAACATTAATATTGTACTGTATTTAATTGAACTGAAATTATTTTCATCTTGAGAATTTCACAACATCCCATGCAATAACTGGAGATATTCTGAAGTATCACTAGAAAGCAGAATTGTCAATTTATTGAATTTAAGTACGATTTGGAAGAAGTATGGTTAGACAGCAGCTTCTCTAAAAATATCTGGTGAAGGGGGAGTTAATAGATTGCAAGCTTACTATGAAACAACAATGTGATAGAGAGCCAGAAGATCAACTGTAATCATGGACTGCATTTAGAGAAGCATAATTTACAAGAAAAGTGGGTAATAATCCTGCTGTACTCTACCCTGGTCAGATCATATCTGGAGTATTGTGCCCAGTTCTGAGTACCATGTTTTAAGAAAACTCTTCATCTTGATGCTGATAAAACTTATTAAGGATATGGCATAGGGCTAGTCAAATATAAGTTGGACTAAAAAGCCTCTAAGGTCACTTCTAACCCTGAGATTCTATGATTTAATAATAATAATAATAGCTAGAATTTGCATAGCACTTGAAAGTATTTTTTAAAATATTATAGCATGTGATCTTCATAAGAACCATTAGAGGTAGGTGCTATTATTATAATCCTCATTTTTACAAATAAGGAAATTGAGGCAGAGGTTAAGTGACTTGCCAGGATCACACAAGTAGTAAGTATCTGAGGTAGGATTTGAACTCAAAGTCTTCCTAACTACAAGTCCAGCACTCTATCCACTGTGCCATCTAGTTAGCTAGTTAGTCTAAACCCACCTAGCCAAACCCCTAATCTCTAAATATAAATGTCACTGTTCTCTAGGAAGTTGCTCCCTAATCCTGGGATTCTGTGGTTTAGAGGTCTGCTACATATGGCTCCTAATTACTTTTCTTCCTTCTATTGTTGCATCTTTAAGCTCCTTTCTAACATAGAATGGTGCCCAGACTTGGCAGCTCATCTATTCTTTATTTATTGCCTAAATTTCAATTGACCTTACTTGGTCTCTGATTCTCCCCAGACCCCCTTGCCTGCCTTAGGGCTTCAAAATCAAAATGGCAACCTTCATTTCAAAGTATCATTCACTAATCTGGGTTTTACTCACAAGGGAACATTGAACTGAGATGATCTGTTTTATAATACAAACTTACTTTCAGCCAATCAATTTTTCCAATTGCTGCAGGGCTTTGGGTGATCCTCCTATATTCCTGTTTTGTTCAGTCAATTACAGTCATGTCCAATTCCTCGTGACCCCATTTGGGATTTTCTTAGCAAAGATACTAGAGTGATCCGCCTTTTCCTTCTCTAGCTCATTTTACAGATGATAAACCAATGTAAACTCGGTTAATGACTTGCCCAGGATGACACAGCTAGCATGTATCTGAGGCCAGGATTGAACTCAGGAAGATGAGTCTAGCACTTTATCCTCTGTGCCATACTACCTAGCTGCCCTAGTAATTACTAAGTCACATTCTTTCCTCTCTAAAGACTGCAAAGTAAATGTATAGACATGTCTTGAAGGTGACTTGAATAGATATGATCTGAGGCCTGGTTCACCTCTTTGGAAGGTGAACTAAGCACAGTGTTTGCACCACCAGCATAATAGCTGGGTGAGAACAAGTAAGCTCCAGGAAGTTCCCAGAGGCTAAGCATTCTTTTTTCCAGTCTTCTAGAATGGTATCAGTTAAAATTATATCTATCTGCCACACCCCACATCTGCCTAGTTTAGGGTTACAAAGTTTAGGACAAAAATGCTGCAGGTGTTCGCAATCCTCAACAGCATCTCAATGCACAGCCACAGGTTACCATGCAGCAGCCTGCTGTTCATGTGCAAGGTCAGGAACCTTTAACTGCTTCCATGTTGGCATCCGCCCCTCCTCAAGAGCAAAAGCAGATGTTGGGAGAAAGGCTGTTTCCACTCATTCAGGCCATGCACCCTACCCTGGCTGGTAAAATCACTGGCATGTTGCTAGAAATTGACAACTCTGAGCTTCTTCATATGCTTGAGTCTCCTGAGTCTCTTCGCTCTAAGGTTGATGAAGCCGTAGCCATACTGCAAGCTCACCAAGCTAAAGAAGCTGCCCAGAAAGCAGTTAACAGTGCCACTGGCGTTCCAACTGTTTAAAAGAAAAGATCAGGGACCACGAAATGGAACCTCTGCTTCACCGAAGAAAAATATCTAAACATCGAAAAACTTAAATATTGTGAAAAAACATTGCAAAATATAAAATAAATAAAAAAAGGAAAGGAAACTTTGAAAAAAAAAAAAAGTTTAGGACAAAAGAGGCACTATCCTTCAAGGGATAAAACTGATTATTAATATAACTTGTTACTATTAATAACAAGTTGTTATTACTATAAATATCACAATGTAATTATATAATGTATACATATAAATTATAAATATGGAAATGTTATTAAATTATGTAATATATAATATATAATAAATGTAATAAACAATTTGTTGTGTAATCTATAAACAAATTAATTATAAGATAATGTATACTTATATAATTAACCAATATGAATATTATTATTAATACCTTAAGGAGGAGAGTAGCCCTTAGTTTGCACTCACCAGCTTAGTTCCTTCCCACCAAATGCCAGTTACACAAAAGAGCATCACAAACAGCAAACACATTTACCGAAGCAAAAAGTAAACAGAAACTAGAGATAGTACACAGATTTGACTACGACCAGAAAATGCCCAAGAATGAACAAGCTCTTCAACTAGGAAGGAGATGCAAACTTTTCTCAAATAAAGGGAAAAGGAATAACCTTATCCTAAGGGGAACCATTTCAGTAGTCTCTAGAATTTCAAGCAAGTTCAGAGACATGATGGGGCCAGTCTCCCATACATATCTGCTATTCCAAAGTCCTTCTCTCTTCCCTGGAGTATCCTCTATCCTACTTGTTTTTTTTCCCCCCAAGAAATGCCTCCAAGGAGTGTTTTTGGAACCAGATCAGTATCTGCCTCATGAAGGTATCCAGAGTTGTAGCCAACATTGTCTCTACCAGCCAAGAGTCATATCTGCCTCTTTATTCATAACAGCACACAAAAAGCAAAAGGTTTGGGTGGAAACCACTGTCTATAAGAAAGAATGATATAATTGCTAGCCTAACCAGTAAAAAGGAAAAATTCAACCTAACCCCCGTTTTCCTCTTATGTTCACAAAAGATAATATTTTTCACTATGGGTCCCTCAAGCAAAAAAAAAAAAACAAAAAACAAAACCCAAGGATTTTGTCCTTTCTTATTAAAGTAAATTAAAAAATCTCCAGACCCTTTATGAAGCAAGGTCTCCTTAAGCAACATTTATACTTATGTAGAGAGAAAAAGGAGATAGCAGGCAGGGTAGTCTACCTTGCTCTCACTCTATGTTTTCTCTCCATTGCCTTTTTCTTGTTAACCACAAAGATCAGGCTTCTACATAATTAATTACATAATCCTGTCTGGGCTCATTTCAGTCAATGTGAGACTTTCTTGTTTTTTAAATTAAATTTTATGTTTATTTTTGGTTTACATCATTTCCACAAGATTTTGAATTACAAATTTTCTCCCCATTTTCCCCCTACTCACCACCCCAAAAACAGTGATCTCACTGTACCCCCTCCTCCAATCTGCTCTCTCCTATATCCTCCCCCCTATCCCCTCCAACTTTCTAGTAGGGCAAGATGGATCTCTATAAATTTTAAATATATATATATATATATATATATATATATATATTTAAACATCTAATTTTAAAACTTTGAATTCCAGATTCTTTCCCTTCCTCTCTCATCACCTGCCCTTACTAGGAAGATAAGCAATTCAGTATAGGTTACACATGCACTATGCAAAACATTTCCACAGTAGATATATTGTGAAAGACTGACTATATTTCCCTCCATCCTATCCTGACTCCAACTTGTTCTATTCTCTACTTTGACCCTGTCCCTTTTCAAAAGTGTGTGCTTCCAACTTCCCTCCCCACCTACCTGCCCTCCTTTCCATCATCCCCCCTCTCATCCCCTTCTCCCCTACTCTCCTATAGGACAAGATACCCTATTTAGTTTATATGTCATTCCCTCCCTAAGCCAAATTCAATGAGAGTAAGGTTGATTCATTCCCTTTTGCCTTCTTGTTCTTCCCCTCCATTGTAACAGTTTTCCCTTGCCTCTTTTCTAGGAGATAATTTACCCCATTCTGTCTCTCCCCATCTCCTCTCATTATATTCCTCTCTCACCTCTCAATTTCACCTTTTAAGTATCATCCCTTCCTATTCAATTGGTCCTGTGCCCTCTATGGATATCTGTACACATATATACACATAGTCATATATGTATTCATATACCCATATACCCTCCTATATAGACATATATATGGATGTATACATATAGATAGATAGATATACATTTATATTCCCTTCAATTATTCTCATACTGAAAAAAGTTTCATAAGTTACAATTATTGTTTTTCCATGTAGGAATGTAAATAGTTAGACTTTGCTAAATTCCTTATGATTTCTTTTCCCTGTTTACCTTCTCATACTTCTCTTGCTTCTTGCATCTGCATGTCAAATTTTCTGTTCAGCTCAGGTTTTTTCATCAAGAATATTTGAAAGTCTTCTATTTCATTGAATGACCATATTTCCCCTGAAAATATTGTACTCAATTTTGCTGGGTAGGTGATTCTTGGTTTTAATCCCAGCTTCTTTGACCTCCAGAGTATCATATTCTATGCCCTTCAATCCCTCAATGTAGAAGCTGCCAGATCCTGTATTATCCTGATTGTGTTTCCACAATACTCAAATTTTTTCTTCTTAGCTGCTTGTCATATTTTCTCCTTGATCTGGGAATTCCAGAACCTGGTTATAACATTCCTAGGAGTTTTCTTTTTGGGATCTTTTTCAAGAGGTGATCAGTAGATTCTTTCAACCTCATTTTGCCCTCTGGTTCTAAAACATCAGGGCAATTTTCCTTGAGAATTTCTTGAAGGATGATTTCTAGGTTCTTTGTTTTTTATCATGGCTTTCAGGTAGTCCAATAATTTTTAAATTATTTCTCCTGTATCTATTTTCCAGGTCAGTGGTTTTTCCAATGAGATATTTCACATTGCCTTCTATTTTTTCATTTGTTTGGATCTGTTTAATATTATCTTGGTTTCTCATAAAGTCACTAGCTTCCATTTGCTCCAATCTAATTCTGAAGGAATGATACTCTTCAGTGAGCTTTTAAGATTTTTTTTTCTATCTGGCAAATTTGACGTTTTAAGGCATTCTTCTCCTCATTGCCTTTTTGAGCCTCTTTTGCCATTTGAATTAGTCTATTTTTTTTTTAAAGCAATTGGGGTTAAGTAACTTGCTCAAGGTTACACGGCTAGTCATTTTTTATGCGTGGGTGCTCATTTTCTGAGGCCGGATCTGATCTCGGGTCATCCAAACTCCGAGGCCGGCGCTCTTACTCACTGCGCCACCTAGCCTCCCCTTTAGGGCAATTGGGGTTAAGTAACTTGCCCAAGGTTACACGGCGAGGGTTTTGTTTGTGCGGATTAAGTGTCGGAGGCCGGCTCCGAACTCAGGTCCTTCTGATTCCAGGGCCGGCGCTCTATTCACTGCGCCACCTAGCCGCCCCTTGAATTAGTCTATTTTTAAGGTGTTATTTTCTTCATTCAGGTTGTTGACTCTCTTTTCCTGATCTTTTTGCATCATTCTCATTTCTCTTCCCAATTTTTTCTCCACTTCTCTTATTTGGTTTTCAAAATCCTTCTTACACTCCTCTATGGCCTGTATCTAGTTCATATATTTCTTGGAAGCTTTTGGTGTAGGAGTTCTGACTTCATTGTCTTCCTCCCATTCCATGCTTTGATCCTTTTTGTCCCCAAAAAAGGAATCCAAATTTGGATTGCTGTGCTTGCTTTGCTTGCTCATGTTGCCACTCAAATTATTTGACTTTTGATCTTTTTGCCACAGTAGAACTCTGCTTCCAGAGAGGAGAGCTTTGTCCCAAATCACTGGGGTTTTTGCAGCTGCTGGAGCTATTAGTTGGGTACCCTCTCAGAAGCCTCCACTGGTTCTGGCACACTGATCATGCACTCCAGGACCTCCACCCTAGACAGCAATCCAGATCCAATCAGGTTAAAGCAAGAGCAATTACCTCTCAGACTGGTTGCTTGGTCCCCCTATAATCTGCAAGCCAAGAGCTCTGAAGCAGCCACACAGTGGCAGCCAATGAGCCTCAGCCACTTCTCCCTCCAGGACAGAGGCCAGACTGAACTCCCAGACCCCCTATTCCCACAAAGTCCACACAAAGTCCACACTGAATTCTCACTTTGTCTTTGGCATTTATGGGTTGATAATTCTGGAAACCACCACAGCTGCTGGTAATCCACTCTCCTGAAGTCCCTCCAGCTGGGGCTGGTTGTGGCTACCCTGGGGCTAAAACCAAAGACTCACTCAGGGCTGGGCTCAGCTCCCAGCACACTGTGACAGACCCTTCCTGTTGGCTTTCCAAGCTGTCTTCAGTGGAAGGTTTGTTTCTGTCACTTTGTGGGTTCTATAACCCTCAAGTTTGTTTAGAGTCATTTTTTTACAGGTATTTGAGGTGTTTATGGAAGGGACATATGGAATTTTCCTGATTCTATGCCGCCATCTTGGCTCTACCCCCCAATGTGAGACTCTTTCAAGTATTATAATAGAGAATGGGACATCGAGGCACTTTTGGTAGTCTAGAGAAAGTCATTTGGGGCTAGCAGATCTTTTGGTATACTCCAAACATATCTAATAGCTACAGTTGTAACTCTAGCCCTATCACCACCATCTAGTACATCTCCTTCCATATTTCTTATTCCCTACTAATACTATTATTCAGTCTCTGATTCCTTTTCTCATCAGTACTCTTCTGTGATCCATTTTCCAGTTAATCGGTCCTTTTGGCCATTATACTAGTTAAATCCTTTTCATTTATTCAGAGGCCTTTGGCATGTAACTTCATTTTTATCAAAAAGCATTTTCAATCATTTGTCACTCAAACACTTTATCCCACCTGTTCTCCTTTCCTGATTCTTTTTATTTGGGGACTGGGGGGAGCTAATTTGGCTACTTACTGGCTGATGAGTAGGTTGGGTTTCTGGTATGCTCTAGAAGAGCAAGTTTTGAATCCTGGTAAGACAAGCACTTAGTAACAACAACCACAATAATAACAACAATGAAAATCTCTGACATTAATTCTGTGCTTTAAGGTTTGCAAAGCCTATCATTTTATTTAATTCTCACAATAGCTATAGCAAACACCTGGAATTTCTGCTAGTGGGATGGCTAAAGCTGGTGGATCCCTTGAACTCAGGAGTTCTGAGTTGTAGGTACCTATGGGTATGAGGTGTTCAGGGAGGACTAGTACCTCTGGTGTAAGGGCTTACCAGGCCCTTGCTCATCTACCTTTGGTGTCCTTCTGCTACCTAACTCCCACCTATCCCTCTAAGAAGCTGTATCATGTTGACCCAGCAATACCACTTCTAGGGTTGAATCCCAAAGAAATCATAAAAATGGGGAAAGGACCAACCTGTATAAAAATATTTATGGCAGCCTTTTTGTGATGGCTAAGACCTGAAAATTGAGGGGATGTCTGTCAATTGGGGAATGGCTGAACAAGCTATGGTATGGAGCAATGTTGAATGAAATGAGTAAAAACCAGGGGAAGACTATACACAGTAATAGCCACATTGTATGATGACTAACTTTGATAGACTTAGCTTTTCTCAGCAATGCAAGGACCTAAAACAACTCCAAAAGACTCATGATGGAAAATGCCATCCACATCCAGAGAAAGAACTGGATCTGAATGCAGATTGAAACAGACTATTTTCTTTTTTTGTTTTGTTTTTTATTTCTCATGATTCCTCTCATACATTCTAATTCTTCTATACAACATGACTAATGTGAAAATATGTTTAATAAGAATGTATATGTAGAGCCTATATCAAATTGCATGCTGTCTTGGGGAGAGGGGAGGGGAAGGAGGTGGAGAAAATTTAAAACTTACAGAAGTAAATGTTGCAAACTAAAAATAAATTAATTTGTTGGGGATAAAAAAAGAAGCTATATCATGCACAGTGGCCACAACCCATTAAAAGCACCTGGGAAGATGGACTAAAGTAGGCTGAGGGTAACCAATAGGTAATTGAGTTAAGGGATGTCTATCCTAAGCATGTGAAGACTTCTCTCAACAGAATGGGTAGAAGAGAACAATTTGTTCCAATGTCCATGAAGGTGGCTGAAATAGGCCTTACAGACATCCTCTACATCTCAGGCTATCACTAGTCTGACTCCAAGGGAATTATTATTCCTAGTACATATTAAAAAAACACACACACATTATAAAAAATCATAGACCACAAGGTGGCAGAATTATAACACTGCACAACACTTTTTTTTAAATCTCCAATTCTTTACATAATAAATGTCCTTAAACTATCTATACTCACCTTCCCCTACACAGACCCCCCACTAGTCCAGGACACCAGTAATATCCTTAGAGCACAACTTTTGTGTCATAATCAGCCTCTCTTTGCTATCTTCTCCCAATTTATACTTTCCTACTTTGGCTGTGCACTACTTTGCACTCTCATGGTCTCTCAAGAACTTTGGAATTGATTGTGTGACACGGGAGACACTGGCAGAGGGCCGCTCCACATGGCATGCCCACATCAGAGAAGGTGCTGTGCTCTATGAGTGAAGCAGAATTGAAATAGCTCAAAGGAAACACAAGATGCACAAATTTAGAGAATCTACCCCCAAGGTTCACACAGACTATTTGTGCCCAACCCATGGGGGAGCATTCTGAGCTCACATTGGTCTGATCAGTCACAGTCAGGCACACTGTACTTGACTGTAGCATAGTGATGTCATTTTGGTCCTCTTCAAGAACGAAGGACAACAATGAAACAACTTTGCCAACTTTGCTAATAAGCATTAATTTTGCACCTGGACTACTATAGAGTAAGAATCGGGGTGAAGAGAGAAAGAGAAATGTACAGGGAAGCCTCCAAGAAGCTTCTACTTAGGGAGAAAATCTAAACCAATGAAAAAGATTTAAATGTTGACATAACGTGGGTTAAATGATGTCTCCAAGTCACATGGTTAGGAGTAGGAGAGTTTAGACTGTGACCTAGGTCATCTGACTTCAGGTTTAGATACCACAGAAAGATAGAAGATTCTTCTTCCTCTTCAGTGGCTCCCCGACACCCCACCCCCATCCCCTGCCCAGATATTATCTCTTGGAGCCCTGCCTACTAAACTTTTTCACTAGTGGTCTTTTTCAGAGATTAACACCAGCAGATAGGATCTCCTTAACCACTAGTTTGCCTTTTTCCTACTTCCTCTTTTCTGCATTTTTTCCTCCTTCTGTAAAACAAGAGGTATGTGGAATAGATAAACTCTAAAAGTCCTTTCTAGTTCCAATCTTGTATAATTTTAGATTTGATTTGTGATCTTATTATATGGCTTTAATAGGTAATTACAGAATGTCAAATATAGAAAATATTGTCAAAGGCATACCTAGGGCAGGGCAACTAGAGCTTTATTTCAGGGTAGTGAAATTTAGAGATCTGACAGCACTTGAACTCTTGGTAACATAGAAATAATTTAAATTAACACCTACTTAGAAAGAAAAATTAATTGAGAAACTACTGGATGTAAGCTCCTCTGTGGCCAACGACACCCTATCATAGTGATCTCCCCAGAAACAGCTTTATAGTGTCCTGGGTTATCAACTATGGAAAATCAGTCACCTGGGGCCTCCATCTCTGTAAGAAAATCACACTGTAAGCTGAAGTATCTTAGGTGGTAAAATCCCTAGTTACAGCTGGTTCTCAATGTATTTTTGTGTCATGAACCCCTTCAGCAAACTGGTAAAGCCTCAGGACCCTTTTCCAGATAAAGTTTTCATGTGCATAAAATAAAATATATAAGATTACAAAGGAAACAAATTTCCCTGAAATAAAGTTATCAAAAATTTTTTTTGAAAAACAAGTTCATGGAGTCCCAGTTAAGAATACCGTATGTGGGGCAGCTAGGTGGCACAGTGGATAGAGTGCCCATCCTGGAGTCAGAAGGACCTGAGTTCAAATTCTGTCTCAGACACTTACTTAGCTGTGTGACTTTGGGCAAGTCACTTAACCCCAATTGCCTCAAAAAACAAAACAAAACACCAGTTCTAATCCAATCACCCCAAACTATACTTTTTACCTTTGAGCTGCTACTCCCTTTCTTACTGATCCCACCTACTGATCCTCAAGCTAAGGGTTTCTTCCCTAATATTATGCATTTTATATAACTGTAATCAGAGAATCATAGGAACTTGAAATTGGAAAGGACCTTGGAGATCTTAGTTTTTGAGAACATAGAGCTCATCTGGTCTTAACCCCTTTATTTTGTAGTTGAGGAAACTGAGACCCAGAGGGGTTAAGTAACTTGCCTGAAATCACAGATTCTAATTGGTAATTTGAACCAAGGTCCTCTGATTCCAAATCCAGTGTTTTTGCCACCGTGCACTATAATTGCCTTTCCTCTTCTAGTACAACTCCTACTGGAAACGTAAATATCTCTACAAAATCCCCAACAAGCTCCTATGTCTTGGCTCTTTGTGTTTGAAAGTGATACTGCTGACCTCCATTGCTTATTCTAACATGTGACAACAGATGCAGATATGGTGGGAAGCCAAGCTCTGGTGTTGGTGGCAGTGGCTCTGGGTGAGCCAGCTTCTGAGGTTCACAGACTGATCCCCTTTCTTAGAAAGGGCAGCCTGTGTCCGGTGGCTGGTTGCCACTCTGGTCTATCTGCCACCAGCGATTTCTCAAAATCCCACAGTTCTACCACATCGTTTAAAGCTGTGTGCATCCTTAGAGTCTTCCTTCTTCCAATATTACTTGTGGTTGATCCGCTTCACATAGCAAATGTGCCTCTGCTTGGAAATCCTGCTATAGGTCATTTCACCTAGTGGAGTCATGCTGCAACACACATGTTTTTTCTACTTCTCGGTAACCAGCCAGCACACCAGGAGATCCCTGTCATCATGGAAACTGAATGATGATTGAATCAAGAAGCAGAAAATGTCTCAATTGTTCTCTAGCCTAACTCTCTATCCCTATCTCTACCCAGAAAGTGTGGAGCCTCTGTTGGATACCTCTGGGGAAGAGGAGCTCAAGTCATTGCCATATCTGTAGATTTAGGGAGGTAACTTTATTTCAGTGAAGCAGGAACCTACTAAAATCTGGATGCCCCCCCCCAAAAAAAGATTTAAAATATGTTAAACAGAATTCTTATATATTTCTTTTGATGTTTCTCGTTTCTCTTTCAATGTCCCTCAATGTTTTCTTCTTTTGGCTCCTGCCATGCCCAAGTATCTCATTTTAGTGATTCTTTTCATTTAGTCCTTCATCTGTTCTTTTTTGATCATTGAACTTTAGAGCTGGAAAGGATATTTGATATTATCTGGTCTAATCTTAAGCCTTTTTATGTCATGGACTCCTTTTGGTGTCTGGTGAAAGCTATGGACCCATTCTCAGAATAATTTTTCCAAAGTTTCATAAGTGAAGGAAATTTCTCTTAGAGGGTAGTAAAAATAAAGATGTAATCTTGCTCCCTACAGGTTCACAGACCACCCCCTCCCCAATCTATCCACAAACCCCTTGGGTTTTAGACCCGAGGCTAAATATTAGTGATCTAGTCCAATCCCTTCATTTTGAAAATGAGGGGCCTACGGCTGGATAACCAGATATCATGATGTCATTATGAGTTTACCTCGATCGTCTCTTCTTTTTTAAAAAAGATGCTTTTTTTTTTTAACATTGCTTCCACTTCTCTCCCTTCCTCAATAGAACTCTTGCTTGTAACAAAGGGGTATATAATTAAGCAAAATAGCATATTGCTAATATTTGACAATGTATCCCTCAGTCTGCAACTATGGTTGGAGAGGAGGAAGGCACTATCAATTCACTATCCATTCCTTGAAGTCAAAATCATTCACTGTATTGATCAGAGCTCTTAGCACTTTGTCATTTTCCTTTCTATTCAGGTATTCACTATGTAAATTGTTTTTCTAGTTCTGCTTAATTCAGTTCATACAAGTCTTCCCATGCTTCTTTGAATTTTTCATGTTTATTGTTTCTTTGGATGCAATAATAGTCCACAATTTGTCCAGCCATTCCTCAACGAATGGGTACCCATACTGCTTCCAGCCTTTTGCTACCACAAAAATCACTGCAACAAAGAGTTTTGTACTACTATGTGTGTCCTTTCCCTCCATTATATCATATTCTATATTTTTATTATATTTTTCTTTCTCTATAATATTCTACATTCTATACCTCTTAGAGTATATGCCCAGCAGTGCTAGTACTGGATGATAAAGGAGGTAGTTTAGTAACTTTTCCCACATAATTCCAGAACAGTTAGACAACTTCAAAGCTTTACAAATAGCAAATGAGTGTGCCTTCCTTTCTATAGTCCCTCCAACATGACCATTTTCATCTTTTTATCATCTTTACCAATATGATCAATATAAGGTAAAATTTTAGAGCTGTTTTAATTTGCATTTAATCAATTATTTGAATCTCTCTTTTTTGAACTGCCACATACATACAATATACAAATATTTGACTACTTTTCTATCTTTATATACTTCCTATATCTTGGATATTATACTTCTATCAGGTGTTTGCTACAATGATTTTCCCCCCAATCAAACAGCTTCTCTTCCTATTTTACCTGAATTGATCTTGTTCATGCCAAAACTTTTTTAATTTTATGAAATTAAAATTATCTATTTTATCTTCTATGATTATCTATATCTCAGTTAAGAATTCTCCAGCTAGCCATACTTGTGCAAGGTGTTTCCTCTTATTCTCCTATAATTTTTTTCATGATGTGACCTTTTTATTAGGTCATATATCCATTTCTTTGCTTCTTCCTTCTTTCTCTAAGATTCTTGATCATACTACCTAGACCTGATATATCTATATCCTCCTACCTGACATTCTGACATAGAGAGGCAGCTAGGTGGTGCAATCCAGGGCTAATTCCAAAGCCCAGGACCTAGAATCAAGAAGACCCGAGTTTGAAACCTGGCTGAGTCATGAGTTGTGTGATGCCGAGCAAGTCATTTAATCTCTGCCTCAGTTTCCTTGTCTGTAATATGGTGATAATAGTAGCACCCATCTCACAGGATTATTGTGAGGATCAAATGAATTAACATATGTTAAATGCTGTGCTGTGCATATCTTAAAGCATTATATAAATGCTATCTATCCTTATTATTATCTGTCTTTTCCAAGCCAAAACCACTTCTACCATAGTTTTCCACAACCTCTTCTTAGTTAAGTTCAAAGAGTTTTGTTTGCATCTTCTGACTTATTCTGTTTTTGAGATATTAAGTTTGATTCTCCCTTTCCATTCTGAAGTGAAAAAAGGTCTGCCCCCTTTTGCTTTGTTCCCAAAGTCTCTAGGATGGCCAGGCCTGAATGTCCTAAAAGAACTTCCCATCTGTCAAAGCAAAAAGATTCCTAGCCTGTGGGGTAAGCAGAATACAAAGAGCTAAATATTGCAATGGCCAAATCACAGTCTCATACCCCTGGAATGCTTTAATTCAAGAAGTCATCCAAACATGCAAGATACTTAGAGATATGTGGTCACCTCCCAGTGACAACCAGTTCACTTAGTAATTTGCAACCAGCTCTGATAACATTCATGTGTTGAGTTCTGAAATAAATCAGTCTCAAATGGAGGAATAAAGTATTTTTAACTGAGATAACAGGATAGCCAACCTGCCACCTTGGGGGATGTCCAGGGCTGGTCACCGCTTGGCAATCAGGGCAAGAATATTCGTTCATTCTGGTTAACTTACTCTTCATAATCTAACTCGACATAATGAAGAGTACCAGGATTGATATCTAGATCAGTCTGGGTTGCTTTACAAGGTAAAATCCAAGGATGTGGTTCAGTGCAACCAAATTGAGAATAAATATCTTAAGGGTAGGAATATAAGGAAATTACTGAAATTCTGACATTACTAGGACCATTTAAGGGACTGGCAAGTAACATTCCATTTGGTATTAACTATTTCCATTATATTAACAATATTTTTCTCATGTTATGTCTTATATCAAAGATACTTGTGTACAAGTTAACTCCTTTATTAGTCTCCATAAGGGCAGCCCTTAAGTGACTTGCCCAAGGTCACACGGCTAGTTTTGTGTGTGTGTAAGTATCTGAGGTCAGATATGAACTCAGGTCCTCCTGACTCTAGGGCTGGTGCTCTACTCACTGCGCCACCTAGCCACCCCCTCCCCTTATGTTATTCTTTGCGTGGTAATTTTTAGTTGAGGAAACTGAGGCTCAAAGAGGAAAAGGGACTTACCCAAGATCTCACAACTGGTAAATATTGAAACCAGGGATCAAATCTAAGCCTTCTCCCCAAGTCTAGTGCTCATTCTTCTATTCCACATTTCTTCCAAAAGTAGATGAGTATTATTATTGGACTAGACCTATGAGGTCATTGGCATAATAAATTCCTAGTGAGAAAACTCTGGTCAGCCAGACAATGTGTGTCTGAGGTCTGATACCAGACTGGCTCTCTCTAAATTGAAATCCCTTAAATATTTGTTGAATAATCAAATGAATGAATGAGTGAATAAGTGAATGACTAAAGGTGTGGTGAAGTACTGATTGAACCTTAAGATAAAAATACTGACAATATATGGGGAGAATTTCTCTACCTCACCTTAGTAATGAAAATTGAGAACTGGTTATACTCTAAAAATGGGGCGGGAGATAATATACTTTATGTCCTGTGGAAACCAAGGACCATGATATTGATAAGATTTGTATGTGAACTAAGATAAAGTATCTTAGGGAAAATATCAACTGAAATAATAATGCGAAGGAGAAGACTTACTTCTTGCAGTTCTAAAGAGTTACCATTTGTATTTGTCTATTTCCTTCCCAACTAAAAAAATGTCTTTGAGCTTTAAACATCTCAGTTATTCAAACTAGGCTATGTTTGATGATTTTTTCTAATTTAGTAAAGAAACAATTCTTTGTACAAGCTAAAAAAATAGCCTTCAGACTCATCCATGAAACAGAAGTGGGTTTGTTTTGGTGTTTCCCCCACCCCGCCTCTTCTCAGTCCAGACACCCATCCATCTGTTCCTCACTCCCTTTCAACCTTGTTCGTGTCATCTTTCCTGGTTTAATCACACATGAAAAAAAATAAAAATATTGAGAAAGCCCTCAAAGTAGAGAGTTAGAGGATGATCAGTGGTTGAGGAAGATGCAAATCATTTTAGAAATGAAAGATGGTGATCTCTGAGTACCACCTTCTGTCGACCTCCAGTCACATTTTAAAATGTGACCAAAGGCTTCTTGGTAATAAGAACAACTCTGCTGAAATTCATTCATCTGGCTCAAAGAGAAAAAGAAAAAAATACAGTCACCAAAAACAAGGCAACTCAGATGAACTGGTTCACTATGATTCCAGGGAACCAGCTCTATACAGAGGGGAGCCAACCCAGAACACAGGAACTAAAGAGGAACGTAGAACTAGAGCAAAAGAACAGAGGTCATCTAATCTACCTCCACTTCAATTCATAAATGAGGAAACTGAAGTTCAGAGAAGTTAAGTGACTTGTCCAAGGTCACACAAGTATTGAGTAGCCTAATCTCTGACTTTAAATCCAGTACTCTTTCCATTAACAAATACAATAGCACCCAACTACTGTAGCCAGCAAATTCCTGAGCTAAGGAAGCAGGACAGGACTGTGTGCCATTGAGTAGAATTTACCATATAACCCTTCCAGCAAGGCTCTCTCAGGACAAAAAAGGCCCAGATACATGTTGAGAACCTCTCACTTCTTGGTTCATTGCCCCCACTTAGGTGGAACCTGAAATGATCATAGATTTAGAACAAGAAGGAACATCGGGAGCCATCTAGTGCATTTTGGGGCACCTGGGTGATATAGTAGATAAGAGTGCCCAGCCCGAAGCCAGGAACACTCATCTTCCTGAGTTCCTGACCTCAGACACTTACTAGCTATACATATAAGCCTGTTTGCCTCAGTTTCCTCATCCTTAAAATGAACTGGAGAAGGAAATGGCAAACCACTTTGCCAAGAAAACCCCAAATGGGGTCACAAAGAGTCAGACAAAATGAAACTACAAAATGAAACTACAAACAAAATGAAACTACAAAATGAAGCAAGAAGTCCATTTTACAGATGAGGAAACTTACATCTAAAGAAGAGAAGTATCTGGGGCGGCTAGGTGGCGCAGTGAATAGAGCAGCGGCCCTGGAGTCAGGAGGCCCTGAGTTCAAATCCGGCCTCAGACACTTAACACAAAACTAGCCCTGTGACCTTGGGCAAGTCACTTAACCCCAGTTGCCCTACCGTCCCCCCCCCCCAAAGAAAGAAAGAAAGGACAGAAGAAGAAAAAGGAAAGTAGCACACCCACATAGATGGTGTTGGAGGCAGCATTTGAACTCAATTCTTCCTCCCTATAAATCCAGCACTCTTGTCTGGAATGGCTCCAAGGAAAACCATCAGCT
This sequence comes from Gymnobelideus leadbeateri, assembly GCA_011680675.1. Lineage (NCBI taxonomy): Eukaryota > Metazoa > Chordata > Mammalia > Diprotodontia > Petauridae > Gymnobelideus > Gymnobelideus leadbeateri. The sequence continues at coordinate 335,095 of WOXC01000044.1, forward strand.
GCCTTAAAAAGCACTCATCCTCACAAATCTCAAAACAAAGGGTTTGATGACAAATGTCACAGAGCCCAGAAAGTCAAGTCCCCTTGTCACTGGGTTACCACTTCCTCAGAGAGCTGTATAGTCTCTGTAACTAACAGTACTGCCCTATGTAAGGCTCTAGCCCTGCTTCTAGCAAGGAAGAGGCAAGAATTTACCTTTCTAAGGCTCCTTCAGGCCAGCTTGTTCTTTCCCTAGCAGCAATTATCAACTGCCACCAGCCACTGACCTCCCTAGCATGACTTTTCATAGTTCAGCTCCTTTGCTGGTTTCTACAGTTCTAACATTCTACAACAGATTGTCATCCCCCTTAAATAGAGATCTCCTTGACACAAGAATTTTGGTTTGCTTGTTTTTTTAATAATATTTTATCCCCCCAATAACATGTAAAAAATAATTTTAACATTCTTTTCTTTAAGTTTTGAGTTTCAAATTCTATCATTCCCCTCCCCTTCCCTTGAGATGGTAAACAATCTGATATAGGTTATACATGTGCAATCATATAAAAACATATTTCCATATTAACCATTTTGTGAAAGAAAACAAACAAAAAAGAAGGAAGCAAAAGGGAAGGAAGGAAGGAAAGAAAGAAAGAAAGAGAGAGGGAAAGAAAATATGCTTCAGTCTATATTTAGACACCATTAGTTCTTTCTCTGGAGGCATTTTTCACCATGAGTCTTTTGACATTGTCTTGGACCATTGTATTGCTGAGAATAGCTAAGTCATTCACAATTCTTCATTATATAACATTGCTATTATTGTGTACAATATTTTCCTAGTTCTTCTCACTTCACTATGTATCAGTTCATCTAAGTCTTCCAGGTTTTTCTGAAATCATTACAGGGACTGTGTTTTGCCTCCCTTTGTATTCCTAGCACTTACCTCAGGGCCTGGCACACAGTAAGTGCTTAATAAATGTGTTTCAGATGCCTTACAGACAGGAGGAAAACTCTCCAGCAGCTGAGCCTGCATAGGAGACTACTCCAGAGCCCCTACTTGCTTAAAACATACCTCTGGGCCAAAGTGTTTCTGTTCTTTTGAAACTCTCTTTTTATAAAGACCACACAGCTACTATCCTCCCACAAAAAGGGCCACTCAGTGGGGTATAGGAATACTTCCTTCTTGCTCCACTGAAACGAGTTTTGTTTTGTTTTCAACTGCTAAGTCAGACCTTGACTCCAAAGTCCCTAAATAGTATGTTACTCAGTTATATCATTAACTCCTGTTCGGTCTGAGGGTTTGGAGAGATATCTCATTTTCTCCCCCTTTGTCTTTCTCTATCCCATCTTCCCCTAGGGCAGCTGGGTTTTGTAACTAAAATCATCCCAGAGCAGCTTTACATAATATTTCCAAAAGGAAGGGGAGAGAAGGGACCATACCTGCAGCTCCTACTGTTCCAAGATTGAAGGGTATTCATAGTCCTTGGTAGAGGAGAGGCAGTTCCATTCTCAACTACATTCACAGGGTTTTGGTTACTAGAAAATGGAAAACAACAACCAAAAAGGACAACCTCAGTACAAAGTTTAGGGCCTTTCGCAGGTAATATAACTGCTATGCTTTATACACAAACAATAATGAATCACAGAAGAGTAGGTCTGGAAGAAACCCTGGAAATAATGTTATCCAAACCTCTTATTTTACAGATGAGAAAACTGAGTCCTAGCAAAGTTTAAATGGTGTGCCAAAGGTCACATAGCTGAGGTCCAGGACTAGAGAAACTATGTCCCTTGAATCCCAGCCCAGAATTCTTTCTCCTATAATATACTGCCTAATGTTCTCTGGGAATTTCATTTTTATGCTCAGACCTATCTGAACATATTTTTAAAATATTAAAAAAAAGTTACCCAAAGCAATAATGAATGAAGATTTGCACATATAAAATAAAAAGGAGAAATAATCAACAGTGCCCAGCTTGTCATTCGGCATGGCATGAGTCAAGAAACTCCCATTTGGCTGCCCTTTTCAAAAACTTCCAACTGGTTTTTACATACTTAGTCCTTTAAATTACTCCCACAGTCAAGAAATCAGAATAGCACATGTGAACCTATTAACAAGAAGGAAAGAAAAAAAGGAATCGGGTTTTTAATTTCCATTTCTCCCCTTTTTGCTTTCTTCCCTGTTAAATGGTTTTTAAAAAAAAAATAAGTCCAATAAATAAATCAAAAAGTACTTGATGGGTACCGTCTTCATATTGGGCACCACAGTAGGAATTGGTAGCAAGTGGGCTTGTAATGCTTCCTTTCTTTGTGTTAGACTTTTCTTCATCTCTGACTCCGATGACTTCAGCCAAGTTAGGGAGCTTTACTCAAAGTGGCGCTGCCCATCAAAAATGGCCTTTCTGATCTCACAACTGATCTCACTTGAAGGGTTGTTGGTCCAGCTGCTGGAGAAGAGGAAGCAATGGAAAAAATACAGTAGCTATTTGACTCACACACAAAAACAGCTCCCACCTACTGTCTCAATGTCCCTGCACTGGGTGTCCCCATTCTGTGAATAAATACACACTCTCCTCTTCTCCACCAGGAAACCTTGGTTTCCTTCAAGCTAACTCAGACATCACCTTCCACAGGAAGCCATTCCTGATCTTCCCAGGTGCTTGTGTCTTCCTTCCCTCCTGCTCCTCCTCCAGTTCCACTGCATTCATTATGCACACGTTTTAGGGATTTGAAAACTGATTGGCATACTGGGGATCAAGATCTCCCCTCTCAGCCCTGAGAACAGTTTGAGATCCTTGGGATTTTTAAACCCAAAGGTAGAATTGAGGCACACTCTAGGATTCTTAAAGGCATACATACAGAAGGAAAGAGAATGATCATTTATTAAGCCTACTGCTTTGTGCCAAGAACTAAGTGCTAAGTGTTTCACGAGTATTTTATTTGATCTGCAGACAGACTAAGGGAAACGAATGAGGATCTCAAGAACTCAGCAGCAGTAATGGGGGCCTACTAGGCCTACTGCCAGGACTTAATGATCTTAAGTAGAAAGAATCAATGACCTAGGGGCAAACAGCAAAAGGAGAAGCTGAAAAGAACTGTTGGCCCAATCTCACAGGCATCTTGGAACGGAAGACTCAGGCTGAAGCTACCAGTTGTATACACATCTTCAAAGACAGAGGGATATTCCAAGAAAAAGTCTACTCTTCCCCAACCCCTCCCTCTTAATTCCTGTCTGGTAATAGACAGAGATAAATATACATTTAAATTAATACAGAGAGCTAAACTTATGGTCGGACGTTAAGAGCTTTGCTAACTGAGTAATCTGAGCTATTGTGATTTTTACAGCCAACTTTTTGTCCAACATAAACTCCATGAAGCAGTAGAAGAAAGGATCACATGAACTGGAGGGGCCATTATATTGCCCTTAGGCTAAAAAAGAAGCTAATTGTTATAACAGGTTGTAGCTGATAGAGCTCTTAGAGGGGTAAGGAGCAGAAGGTAATCAACCTTACTTCCACAATGACACCCACAGCCACAATGTTACATATGTATTACATGTATATTTATATATGGACATGTTGCCTTTCCTACTAGAATGAAAGCTCCTCAAGGACAAGAATAACTTGTCTTGATAACCCAAGCATTCAATGCAGGGCCTGGCAAATAGTAGGTGCTTAATAAATGCTTATTGAGTCTTACATTAATTAAAAATGCTATGTTCCAATTTTTTAACTCATTTATTCTTGGAAACTTATGCCCAGAAATCAACCTAATTCAGTAGTATTTTAGGTATCCAATATTCGTGTGTTGGGGGCCGGGGAGGAAGGGATTGGGAGTTTTGGGGAGATGATGGCAAATGTGCCCTTAGTGAAAGAATTATTGGAGGGGTGGCTAGATAGCACAGTGAATAGAACACTGGCCCTGGAGTCAGGAGGACCTGCATTCAAATCTGGCCTCAGACACTTAACACTTATAAGTCATGTGACCTTGGGCAAGTCATTTAACCCCAATTGCCCTGCCTTCCCCCCTCCAAAAAGAAAAAAAAGAGAGAACTATTAGAACATGGAGGGAACTGATTCAGAAAACCTATACTTGGTAGTGCTCCTTTCTAGGAGGGATCATCATTTAGTGATCAACTAGAGTAACAGACACATAGAATGGGAGAAGGTTGCTTCTGTGAACATAGACAAAAGGATTGGAGATGCCTGTTTCAAGAAATATGCAGCTTATGTCATTTCAGGAGCCCCAATGGCTGAGGCCCTGGGCATACCTTCTGCCTCTTGATATAAACCATTGATACAATCCAAAGGAAGATCAATCTCAAAGTAAAGTCTATCTTATCCCCATAGAGATGTGCTGGTAAATGTTTAATAGACAGCTCTTGGGAAGGGGTAGGGTATGTATATTTGACACACTTTTAAGTGTAATCTGCATTACAAATATTTTCTTCATCACTTCTTAAATCTAGACAAGCAATAAAACAGTAAATAAAACCCTGATTTGTAACATTTGCCAATATCCAAGATAAAAATGCTCACCTTGAAAATTTAGCATCTACTCTCAAGCTCTGTATTTTTTTTGGTATACTCTAGTCTCTATTTTCTAGTTCTTATTTTGTTTGGAATAAATGTGTTTGTTTGATATTCACTATTTGTGATGATCTTTTGTTTAACCAGTGTTTAGTGAGAAGGGGCTAAGCTGACAAAGGTAAGCTAAAGATTACCCTCTTTAAAATAATAAGAGCTTTTGTTCTAAATCTATCATCCCCTAGACTAACAATATTTGAGAAGTATCCAATACCACTCTCAGAGGCTAGGGAAGGAAAGAGTACCCAGCACTGGCTATTTTTCTGAGGCTTACTTTCTCTGCTTTCTGCACTACCTAGTATACTAGTGATATAGGCACAGCCCTTCGCTATCCTCCTTTCCACAAGGGTGTAATGGCAAGCAAAGAAGTACTTAATGCCTTGTTTCATCTACTTAATTATTTAGCACCTTGTTTCAGTTCAAGTTTCTTTTAAGCTTTGCCCATGATTATATCAAGTCTTTGTTAAGAAACAGAACTTGTGAACCCCACAATTTGTGAGCCCCTGTTGCTAATGCAACAGGAAGGGGAGGAGCTAATGAGCATATATAAGGAGAAGCCCAAGCTGGGAGAGAGCAGAACTGAGAAGAGAACTCTTGTGGTGGCAAAGTTGAGAAGGAGAAAACTTATGGTATCCCAACACTCTGTTTGTCTGTTCTGTTTGTGTTGAGTTTTGTCCGTGATACTTAGTACAGAAGCCCTAGGACCTTACTGGAAGCCGTGAAAGAGGATTCTTGTTGTCTGTTTATAGAAGTCCTGGAGAAGGGATCTGGAGGTCCTGGGACCGTACTGAGATTTGTGTTGAGTTCTCAGACCTTGTATGTGGGTCTGTGTTGATTTCACAGGCAGATAGTGAGTTGATAATGGTGCCACCAAGGTGCATGAATCTTGTTTTGGCTGTGTTAAGCTTTGTCTTCCCAGGAACATAAACTATGAAGAACTTGAGGGGAACTAGACACTGTGAGCTTCAATACGGAACAGGAATGGGATGAGGACCTGGACAAGGAGCTGAGAGCTGCCTGCCTTTGAACCCAGGTGACAATTGGGTAGATTCAGTTAGGAGCTGGACTCATGGAAGAGGAACCATGGAATCTGAGAGCCAGCCTCAAGTCAAGATGAAAAAGACCTCTCCTTGGGTACTTGATGCTGACTGAGAAGATCATGATTTACTGTGGCCTAGGGCTGGACTTTGTCCTTTGTACTTTGTGTCCCTTAAGGAGGCTTGCTCCTTAAGGATGATTGAGTTAAGGACTTACTGAATGATATCTTTTGTTTAAAACTATGTGGCCACTTTAGTGATAAGTTGTTATGTCATAACATTGTAAATGTTGTACTTTGTTTTCTGTCAGTGTTTTGTATTAGTTTATTATTGAATAAGTAGAGAGTTCACTATACTATGTAATCAGAACCTTAAAGCTGTTCACAGCAGCAGTCCTCTGGAAGGCTGCTCATGCTTGGCTTTACAAGGGTGGTAGAGGGCATATCCATCCAGGCTACCGTTAAGTCACATTCATATATTTAGACAACCTACGTGGGCACATAAATTAATATAGTATATGTATCCTTTGGAGTAGTCATAATTTCATGGTTAACAAAGAGGAGGAGCATTAGTCCATTCATTCATGACAAACACTTATTAAACCCCTTCAGCATGCAGAGCTTTGATTTAGGTGCTGAGAAAGATGCAAAGCTTAGATTAGTAGCTATTGGAAATAAGGCAGAATAGCAGAGAAGTCTTTTGGGGGAACCAAAAGAAAACATAAAGAGATGACAAAAGATAGTTTGTGTAGACTATGTTTAAAATCAGTGAGTGGGGTGGCTAGGTGGTGCAGTGAGTAGAGTGCTGGCCCTGGAGTCAGAAGGACCTGAGCTCGGTTCCAGCCTCTGACACTTAACACACATGAAAAAAAACAAACAAAAAAAAAAAAAACCTAGCTGTGTGACCTTGGGCAAGTTACTTAACCCCAATTGCCCTCCAAAAAAAAAAAAAAGGCAAAAAAATAAAATAAAATCAGTGAGCAATGTTAATTATCTCTCTTCCAGCAACAATGCTTTTTAGATATTTATGAGCATGTGACTCGGTGGATGGGAGGGAGTCTTACCTTATCCCTAGTTACTGGAAAAAAAAACTCTGAAGAACCCCCTCATTTCGAGGAGATGATGATCTAGGAAGCAGTGAGTCAGTTTCCTACAGTAGACAGAGCACCAGATGTGAAGTCAAAGGAACTGGGCTCAATCCCCTGTTCTGCTACATTCCAAGTCTGTGACCCTTAGAAAATCACTTAAACTCTCTGGATCTCAGGTTTGTCATCTGGAAATGAGAGGTTTAAACTAGGTAACTTCCAGTTCTAGTTCTGTGATCCTAGATCTTTTACTGTGTCTCAAATTGACTAAATGTGCTGGGGTCCTTTCAAGGGAGAGGTAAAGTACCTATAAAAGGATCCCTCTCTAAACTGAGTTAACTATGGCACAGAGAGTTTTTTTTTTAATGTTCTAGTCGGATTGTGGTGGAGGAGGTGGAGTTGGAGGAATTGTACTTTTCCTCCAACATAGCTGGCATCTGTGAAATTGGGATCTGTGGAGCCTGGCCAAGTGGTAGGCAGTCTGCTAGATCCAGGCTGCCTTTTCTCCTAGTCAGACTTAGGCTTTATTGCTAGCAACAGGATAATTGATTTTGGTGGTATTTTTTCTTCCTCAGTTTTCTCAGGAGGTCTTTTAAGTCCATGGTAGTCTCTCCTAGCCCTGGATTCAAATGTGGACAGAAAGGAATAAATTCATTTTTCCTGAATGCATTTATCCAGTTTTGCAAGTGGAAAGTATTTTGTTCTTTGAGGTTAACCAATATTATCTGAGAAATAGCAGTACCAATTTTTTTTTAGACTGGAACAGTAATTTTCTCAATATAGAGAACTCCCTTCTGCAAAATTTCCTCTACCAATGCAAGTCATCGCCTACTTTGTGACTTTTAATCTCAGGGAGTTGCCTCAATTTGAGGGATTCTCCTTGTCATTTTCCCAGCCAGCTACTTTCCTAGGCTTCATCATCTCCAGAAACTCATCATTCTGTAAGATTAATCAACTCAGACACTCACAGCTGCTCAGCAACCCCTGGCCTTTGGGCCCCTCTTTCCCTCTTCTTGGAGGGGTTGGTAGGTAGACATCTGGCAGCTCCTCCCTGATCTTCGATCATTTAAGGACAATCAGGGAATTCGCTCAGCATTTCCCATCCAGCTGTGTTTCTGGACTTCATCATCTTCAGAAATTCATTATTCTACAAGTTGAAATAAACTCATAAACTGACACTTCCTCAGAGCATTTCCCACCACAGCTGCATTAATTCATCATGCCCCATACCCCAGAACAGGTAACCTCCCCTTTACCCCAGAACAAGTAATCTCCCCTGCTTTTCAGCTTCTTTTTATGTGTTGTCTCCCACATTCAACTGTGAGCTCTTTGAGTCCAGGAATTGCCTTATGCCTACTTTATATTCCTAGCACATACCACAGGGTCTGGCACTTAATAAATGCTCGTTGAGTCTGATTCTGAGCTACTCTGTGACTTTTAGTCTCAGAGTTGCCTTGGGGCACTTAGAGGTTAAGTGATCTGCTTCCAATCACTTCACTTAGTCTTATGTTGGCAGAATTTTAACCCAGGTCTTTCCTGGTGGGGGGAATTTCAGAGTAGTTGTGGTAGTCACCACTCTCTGGAGGAGAGTGTGAGTGTATTCAGTTTGGGGAGGTTTTTGTACTTGTTCTTGCTATGTCTTCTCCCTAAATATTCCTTAGTAAAAATTAATCAATGCTAATTGGTTATCAATGATATTGAAGAGATGATTGGTTGATATTGGAGCAATGATCACAAGTTATGATACTGGGAAGATAGAAACTAGTGGTGATATTGAGGAGATACATAAGATAGGGGGTTGTGATAAACAATACTAGAAAAGATACTCCTGGCCCTTGAACGTTACCTGCAGAATTCGCAAGGGAATAGTAGAGTATTAGTCAGAGTGTGACTTAGAAGAGAGATCCTATATATACTACCAAAACAACCCCCAAAACCAAAATCAACTCAATTCTGAGCAACGTTTATGGGCAATGGAGATAATCCATTGTTCATTCTCTGGGCAGCATTCTGTTAGACTATAATTAACTATTTTCTTTGGAAAAGACCTGGGATATCACTGGAACAGGGAACTCCCAAATGAGGAAATTCCTTCTAGCTCTTGCAGGTCATAGTCTTAGAGAATTACCTGGGGCATTGAGGAGTTAAATAACTTGTCCAGGGTCACAAAGAGTCAATGTATGTTAGATGCTGTACCTGAACCTGAACAGAAGGCTCCGAGCCCATCTCTCTATTCATTATGTTACACTATACTGTCCCATCCCCTTCTTTGGAAAATAGGCAGGAAATTGGAGGGAGCAGTGAAGTAGGCAACATTCTACATTTATGCCTTTTAAAAATACTCTATTTTGGGGCTGCTAGGTGGCACAGTGAGTAAGAGCGCTGGCCTCGGAGTTGGGATGACCCGGGATTGAATCCGGCCTCAGAAAATGAGCACCCACACATAAATAATGACTAGCCATGTAACCTTGAGCAAGTTACCTAATTCCAATTGCTTTAAAAAAAATACTCTATTTCAAGGGGTGGCTAGGTGGCACAGTGAATAGAGCACTGGCCCTGGAGTCAGGAAAACCTGAGTTCAAATCCAGCCTCAGACACTTAACACAAAAGCTAGCCCTGTGACCTTGGGCAAGTCACTTAACCCCAACTGCCTCCAAAAAAAAAAGCAAAAATAAAAAATATTCTTTCTACCTAAATTAGTTACCTGAAGGAAAGTAACACTATAATATTTTTTAGTTTAGAATTATAATACATGAGATACCCTAGGAAGGTCCTTAGTTAATGTTTTTTCAGAGACAATTGCCAAAAACTAGGGCTGAGGCTAAGACAGAAAAGTCTAGGCTAGGGAACACCATGACTGGGAGTCCAGGCAAACATTCTTGGTTTGGAGACTTAAGGCGTTGATGCCAGCATGAAACAGGTAAAAAAAAAAACACTGGATTTGGGGTCATAGGACCTGGATTTAAATCTTGGTTCTGCTGTGACCTTCATTAGTCACTCAACCTCTTTGGGACTTAGTTTCCCCATCTGTTAAATAAGGGAGTTAGACTAAATGCATCAAGGTCCCTTCCAGATTTAGCCTATGTCACTATGGTACTGGAAAGTGCTTTATAAATATTATTTCATTCACAACCCTGGGGGATGGGCTATTGTCCTCATTTTACAATAGAGGAAACTGAGGCAGAGGTTAAACAATTTGCCTAAGGTCACCCAGCTAATAAGTGTCGAAGGTGGGATGTGAAGTTCCTGGTTCTGGGTCACTGCACCAGCTTACTTCCTAAATTCAGGGTTGTCTAGGATGGGGAAGACAATTGGCAAAGCTCTAAACTAGTGGAGGGGGAGCAGCAGGGAATGGCAACAGTGGGCGTGGGGTTCACTAAGATAAGGAGACTGAGATTCAGAGTCAAAGAAGCCAGCTATGGGGAAGACTAGAGTAGCAAAATACCAGGCAAGAGCCTAGTCACCAAGGGTTGATAAAGGTTAAGGCTGCAACTGAGCTATGAGGAAGCTGGAGGGAACTGAACGGGAAAAGCACTTACTGGACCCAAAGGAGAAATTGCCAACATGGTAAGGACTGATTTGTGGCGATATTGACTTAAGAACAATACCAATAACAAACCTGCTACTGCTGAGAGAGTAAACAGCTGACATAAAGTTATCAATAACTTGCTTGCCTAGAGTCATGATTAGTCCAAGATTTGGGACAAAGCTTAGTCTACTTGAAGTATTTAAATTAGAATCTCCTTGCAGGGTTAGAAGGATAGGATAGGGTAAGAGTGGGCAGTTAGGTGGAACAGTGGATAGAGTGCTGGAATTAGGAAGACTCTTCATGAGTTCAAATCCAGCCTCAGACACTAGCTCTGTGGCCCTGAGCAAGTCACTTGACCTTTTTTGCCTCACTTTCCTCATCTGTCAAATAAGCTAGAGAAGGAAATGGAAAAACCACTCCAGTATCTTTGCCAAGAAGACCCCAAAAGAGGTCACAAAGAGTCTGATAAGACTGAAATCACTGAACAATATACAGTATGATGGGATAGAGTAGGGTGCAGAAGAAAGTCAAACAGTTCATTATAGAACAAAGACATCAAAAGAAATCACAGAATCTTTTCTTTGGGAGGTAATTTAGATGTTACCTAGTCCAATCCCTATTTTGAATCCCCTCTACATAACCCCTGACAATTTGCCATGTGGCCTCCAGTTGAATACTAAAAGTGACAGGGAGCTCACTACCTAAAGAAATCCATTGTTGGACAGTCTAATATTTAAAGAGGTTCCTCCAGATCTCTAAAATCTGCCAGTTGGTTTTAGTTCTGCCTTCTAGGGCCACACAGACTAAGCCAAATCCTATTCCTATAGCAGTCATGCCACCTTCTAAGTTTTCTCTGGTTCTTTCACTCGATATTCATGATCATGGTTTTGAGTTTTCTCACCATCCTACTTACTTTTCCCCTAGTAATGCTATAGTTTATCAATGTCCTGCGTAAAATGTTATGCTCACATGTTGTGGTTATCTAAATTTCTCTCTAAACACTTCTTAGATTAAATGCCCTCCTTCATTTCAGCATTTCAGCCAGGTCAGTGGCTAAGGTCAAGAGTCACCATCTGGTACTTAGAAAAAGCAGTATCAGTCAATCTATATGAATGCAATGTGGCCCTGATTCTCCCAGGCCCCTAAGAAAGCCTTTATCAGGTTAAAATAGAAATACTTCTCTAATTTTTAGTGTAAACCATAGAGTCTATAGCAACTATTTTGAATCAGAAGCAAAAGATAGGGTGGGAAATGGAGATGGGTATCAAAACCTTCCTTTAATAGCTAGTTGCTTAAAATTAAGGGATATCAGGGGAGGAAAATCCTTGAATTCATAAACAAGGTCCTCCTAATTCCTTACCCTTCAATGTTCTTCAATGTTATTTTTTTCACCCCTTTCATTCAAAGTAATTCTTTTTTCCAATTACATATAAAATTAATTTTAATATTAATTTTAAAATTATAATTCCAAATTCTCTCCCTCCCCCTTCCTCTCCATCCTTGAAAAGGCAAGCAATTTGATATAGATTATATGTGTACAGTCATGAAACATATACTTTCATATTAGCCATGTTGCAAAAAAAAAAAACAGATAAAAAAAAACAAGAAAAAGTTTAAAAGGTAAAAAAATATATATTCTTTGATCTGTACTTAGACTCCATTAGTTCTTTCTCTGAATGTGGATAGCATTTTTCATCATGAGTCCTTCAGAATTGTCTCTTATCATTGTATTACTGAGAACAGCTAAGTCATTCACAGTTGATTATCCTACAATATTGCTGTTACTATGTATAATATTCTCCTGGTTCAGCTCACTTCACTTTGTATCAGTTCATATAAATCTTTCCAGGTTTTTCTGAAATCATCCGGCTCATCATTCTTTATAGTAAAAATAGTATTCCACTACAAGCATATACCATAACTTGGTCAGCCACTTTCTAGTTATTGGGCATCCTCATAATTTCCAATTCTTTGCCACCACAAAAAGAACTGCTATAAATATTTTTATATATGTAAGTCATTTTTCTTTTTTTTTTTCAATCTCTTTGGGATATAGACCTAGTAGTGGTATTGCTGGGTCAAAGGGTATACAGAGTTTTATAGTCCTTTGGGCATAGTTCCAAATTGCTCTCTAGAATAGTTGGATCAGTTCAGAACTCTACCAACTGTGTTAGTATCCCTATTTGTCCCACATCCCCTCCAACATTTATAATTTTCTTTTTTATGTCATATTTGTCATTCTAATATATATGAAGTAGTATCCAAGAGTTGTTTTAATTTATATTTCTCCAATAAATAGTGATTTAAAGCATTTTTATATAACAATAGATAGCTTTGATTTCTTCTTCTGAAAACTGCCTGCCTTCAATATCCTTGAAGTCATGTCCTATGACTTTTATTCGTATAAATTGGACTCATTTCTCTATATATCTGAGAAATGAGGCTTTTATCAGAGAAACCTGCTATGAAACATTTTCCCCAATTTTCTGATTTCCTCCTAATCTTGGCTGTATTGGTTTTGTTTGTGCAAAAATCTTTTGATATAATATAAACAAATTAATTTTAATTCCTATAATGCTCTCTATCTCTTGTTTGGTCACAAATTCTTCCCTTATCCGTAGATCTGACAGGTAAAATATTCTGTGATCCCCTAATTTGCTTATGATATCACTCTGTATGTACCCATTTTGACCCTATCTTGATATATGGTGTGAGGTGTTGGTCTGTACCTAGGTCCTGACAAAGTACTTTCCAGTTTTCCCAGCAATTTTTGTCAAATAGTAAGTTTTTCTTTCAAAAGTTTGAATCTTTGCATATATCAAACACTAGATTACTATGGTCATTCACTATTATATATTATGTACCTAACCTATCCCACTGTTCAACCACTTTATTTCTTAGCCAGTACCAGATTGTTTTGATAATTACTACTTTGTAATACAGTTTGAGATCTGATACTACTAGCTTCCTTCACATTTGATTCCCCCAATATTCTTTTTGTTCTTCCAGATGAATTTTGTTATTACTTTTTCTATCTCTATAAAACATTTTTATTAGTTCCATTGGTATGGTATTGGATAAGTACATGAATTTAGGTACAATTGTCATTTTTATTTTATTAGCTTGGCCCACCTATTTCATTGCTGTTCAGCCCCATATGTTCCAGGTTTCTTACTAATCCACTCCAGATTCTAGTCCAAGGATTCTTACCATAGGGTCTATGGATCCCTAGATTTCAAGGGGTCTATGAATTATAGGAAAAAATGCATCATATTTTCACTATCCTAGAAGAAAAATTTAGTGCTTCCTTTGATTGTGAACACAAGCAACAAATATTGTACTGGAAAGGGGTTTATAGAAGCCAAAGAGGTCCATGACACAGAAAATGTCTAGAATTCTTTGATCTAGACTGAGCAATTGATCCTGATCAATCCTATCACTCACCCTAACAGATTTCATCCTCAGTCCTATAAAAAGCCCAGGGACATGATGTGGTAGGGTGGGTGGAAAGATTGTCTTTACATTCTAAGCTTCTCTGACCCAGTTTAAAATGGGACTTGGAACATGGCAGGGTAGGGAATTTCCCAGGATCTGTCATCCAAGATCCTCTTGTTCTTGGTTTGTCTGTATAAAATAAAGCAGAAAATCATTCCCCACCTATTAAAAATGGTTTTTTAACACTACATATATAAGGGTCTTCTTTATCTCCTTTCAGTCAAAACTTGGGAGTAGCACAATGGATAGAATGTGGGCCTCTAGAGAAGAATACCTAAGCTCAAATCTGTCCTCAGATACTTACTAGCTATGACTGGGTAAGCTACCTAACCTCTGCTTGCCTAAGTTTCTTCATCTATACAATGGGGAATAGTAATAGCCCCTACCTCCCAAGGTTGTGAAGATCATATAATGTCACAGAGCTTAGCACAGCACCTGTCACATAATAGACACTATATAAATATTAACTATTACTATTAAATAAACATGACATGTCAAAGGGCTTAGCACAGCACCTGTCACATAATAGACACTATGTAAATATTAACTATTACTATTAAATAAACATGACACTGAGGGTATTGCATTATGTTGCCTGTTTTTCCTTTATAACAACTAACATTTCAATTTCCTGATTATGGGATCTATGATCTCAATAGAGTAACTACTCCTTCCAGTGATAGAGACTACAACCCATCCATCCATGCCTACCCAACCATTGTGATTCTCATCTACACCCCACAATCTACAATGAGGACCACCTGATGTGTCAGAGGGGGCCTTTTTATGGATACTAGCAGGACACATGGATCGTACATGTTAAAAAGTCATTAAAATTTTATCAAGAAAGAGAAAAAATTCATCCTAACAATATGCTCTATATTTCTAAATTTAAATAGTGGGTTAGATTTTTCTAGCTCTTACATGGTGGAAATAGGGTGGTACTCTTATATAGCACTGTGATTTGTTGCCAAAGCACAACACAAATTAGAAGAGGGCAAAGCTGTATCATTTTTTAAAATATCTTAATTCTCTGGATCATGTTATCAAGTAGAGGAGAGGATGATCTCTGATCCTTTATTCCTCTTGTTTATTTTGTTGCTAATAAATATATTTAGAAATTCTCTTTGCCTCACAAAAAGAAATTATATTTTAAAAGTTAATGTTCGTTATACATAAAAGACAATAGATAGGCCTTATACTATTTATGATCCTTTCAAGAAAAGAGTGAAGTATAATTTCATTGTTTTAGCAAGCTCCATCTATCCTTGAAAGCCAATAAAACTCAAAAGCTCTTAGTGTCAGGGCCCTAAGACTAAACTGCTGACTTCAATTATTTGAAGTGTTTTCATACGGCAAAGGGATTCAGGGTTCTATTTTGGTCTGGGGGCAGGACCTGAAGGAGAATTTGCAAGTGATGTAGAGACAACTTTAGGTTTTCTTATAAAGAGAAACTTCCTGACAATTTAATTCTGAAAGTGAAATGTGAACTAATAAAGCAGTTAGCATTTTACAAACATTATCTCATTTTGTTCTCACAACAAGCCAAAGAAGTAGGTGCTATTATCATCCCCATTTCATAGATGAGAAAACCAAGGCAGATGGAGATTGAGTAATTTGCCCAAGGTCACACAGTTAGTAACTGTGGGAGGCCTAATCTGAACTTGGAATGAAGACCTTTTTTTAACCCAGCAGTCATATTATATTTTGTCACATTCAGGGTCCCTATGTGGCATAGATATGCCATGAATATTCCCAGTGGCATTTCTGTAGTTTTAGGCTGTCTCACCAAAACAACTCATTGAAAAGTGGAAAATCTAGCCACCACTTGTGGTTTGGGTGGTAAAGGACCTCTTCAGAGATACAAAGAACCAATAAAGGAGATGGTTGGTCATGCAGGAAAAGCAAGAGTTATCATTATCATCATCATCATCATCATCACCACCATTACAGCTGAATTTAGGTCTATTCTGACTCTAGGTCAGTGCTCTATCCACTCCACCACCTAGCTGTCTTTAGGGAATGTAGGTTAATCAGTTAGCTTAGCATTTATTAAGCACCTAATATATTTCAAGCAGTGCTCTAGCTGTTGAGAATGCAAAGAAAGACAAATAGTCCCTTCTCTCTAGGAGCTCAAAGGCTAATGGGGAGCTTAGGAAGTGGGATCCCTCTTAGTAATGGTCTTCAAATAATTTGGATGAGCATTTGTCAGGAAGATTCCTTTTTTGGATTCTGATTGCACCACATAGCTTCTGGGATCTCTTCCAACTCTGAGATTCTGATGGAAAAAACAAAATCTAAGTCTTGATAGAGTTATCTGAAATCCATACTGATCTGGGGAAAATCTTTGCTTCTATTCCCTGAGAGACTGAGTGTTTAGGGTTTTTTCTTGGCTGGAATTAATACTCGACTATAGAGTCCCTCAGAAAAAAAGTTTGACTGCTTAAAAATATATTGCCACTTGGTGATCTGAATCACTGACAAATACATCATAGGATCTTAGAGTTAGAGCCAAAGAAGGACCTTAGGGCTCATCTAGTTCAACCCCCTCATTTTACAAATGAGGGAAGTGAATTCTTCCAGATTTTCCAGATTCCAAGATCTTCCAGATCTTCCAGATTCCAAGATTTCCAGATTTTCCAGATTCCAAGTAAAGGGACTTGCCCAACCAAGGTCACACAGGTACTAAGTGACAGAGGAAAGATTTGAATCGAATTCTTCCTGAGTCCAAATCCAGTACTCTTTCCTGTTTCATGTCTATGCAAATTATCTTGAATCGTCAATAAGCCTCAAACACTCAACCCTGGAGGAAGCATTCTGCATTTCTGCTGCTAGACCTGGGTCTCCATCTCCCACATTAATTATTTTGGTTTTTTGTTCTGCTTTCTTTTCAGTTCCAAATTCTTTCAGTCCCACCAGCCCCTCCCCCACATTGCAAAGGCAGGAAATATGATCCCCATTATATACATGAAGTCATGCAAAGCATATTTCCACATTAGCCATGTATTGTGGCTTGTTGTTTTGTAGATCACTCATTCTGGAGCTTAATTACATACTGCCCAGCATTGTTTCCTATATAAATGTCTTTCATCCACAACTAAATTATTATTAGTTCTTACAGGTTAGCAAATATCTGTGCTACACTTCTTTATTAACATGCCTCTTCCCTGATGTCCATCCTCTACCCATCCCCCTCTCCCTTCATGCTCAAAGCACATGCTCAATAAAGTCTTAGAGGAAGGAATGAAGTCCTATTTTTAACCTCAGCAATCATTATAATTTGTCATATTCACTGTCTCTGTGTGGTATAGATGCTCCCTGAATATTCCCACTGTCATTTCTGTAGTTTTAGGCTGTCTTACCAAAACAAGTACCTGAAAAGTGGGAGATCCAGCCTCCTCTTGTGGTTTGGGTGATAAAGGACCTCTTCAGAGATACAAAGGACCAACAAAAGAGGTGGCTTAGTCAAGTAGGAAAAGCAAGGGCTCATATCATCATTATAATAACAAAGAGTTAACATTTATATAGTCTTACCACAGGCTAGGCATGGTACTAAGCACTTTACTACCACTAGTATCTCATTTGAGCCAAGGATGACTTACGTGCTTCAATGGTGTCCACATGATGTTAAGAAATCTAGAGGAGGACTCTGAGCACATAGTGGGGATGTCCTATGTAGAAATGTGTGAGATGGATGTGGTAAGAATGCCTGGAAAGGTTGCAAGCTGCCCACATGTATGAGATCACATAGCCATCAAATTCTCAAAGTATTTATCTTTTAAATATGCACACAACATTCTCTTTACTATTTGCCTTGGCATATAGTAGACAGAATCTTTGTTTCAAGTGAATTATTGCTATTATTATTTGGAGGCAATTGGGGTTCAATTGCCGTTAAATGATTTGCCCCTTGTCATACAGGTAGTAAGTGTCTAAGGGTAGATTTGAACTCAGATCCTCCTGACTCTGCCCCAAGTGAATTATTTTCTTATAAGTCACTCTTATATGAAGTTTGTATGTCAATACATTCTCTCCCCAAGAGATGCTGTGGTTTTTTTATTTCATCAGACATGTTTAACAATAGGTACCTTCAACTTTTTAATATTTTCTAGTGGCCTGTGCCTTTCCCTTTGTATTGAAAAATGTCATTAATTTTTTCAATTTCCTTTCATTTGTTCTTGATTTACATTGCTTTGCTCTCTTTTTGCCTAAAAAAGCAGCAGCATTTATTGATACAGAATGTGAATGGGTTTGGAGGTTAGGGAGGCAGGCTAATGATAGTAATATTAGTGCTGGTTGGAATTTATATAGGATTTGAAGGTCCACAAAGTGCTTTCCATACATTATCTCATTTCAAGGACTCTGTGAGGTAGGTACTAATATTGCTCCCCCCATTTTACAAATGAAACTGGGGCTCAGGGAGTTTCAGTAACTTGCTTAGGGTCATATAGCTTGAGGTACCTTGTGGCAGGATTCAAACCCAAATCTTTCTGACTCCAATCTAGCAGCTAGATAGCAAAGTGAACAGAATTCTGTTCCTGGAGTCAGGAAGACCTGAGTTCAAATCCAGCTTCAGAACCTTACTAGCTGTATGACCTTGGGAAAGTCACTTAATCTCTACAGTTTCCTCAACTGCAAAATAAGGGAAAATAATAGCACCTACCTTCTAAGGCTGCTAAAAAGCAAATAAGACAATATTTGTAAAGTACTTAGCACAGTGCTTGGCATATAGTAGGTGCTATATAAATGCTAGCTTTTGTTACTCTTATTCTTTGTACTATGCAAGAGTGATTTGTGCAGCCATTGCATTCATGAGTGAGCCATAACTGCTATAATTGCCAAACTTGGTCAACATTTTGCTGTATTTTTCTTGACCCTGTCCAGCAGGCTGACTATTGCCACAATATTGTTGTTGCTGTTGTTGTTGTTGCTGATCCTTCATTCTCTAAGAGGATCAATGACATCATGAAGGCAATGTCTTGATTTGCTCATGAATTGGATTTAGGTGAGGCAGAGCTGCACAGCCAGCCCATTCCTCCAGTGTCCTCCAAGTCTAGTGGCAAGACAAAAGTCAAGACAATTGGCAATGACCCAGGATGGCTTGGACTGAGTGTAAATAGCATTGTTTTTTGTTCTGGCCAGAAACTGTGGGTCTTTCCCTCCCAGACTGATACTGGTAAATTAGACCATCTTCTGTCTCAATTCTTACCTAGCCCTTAGTCATTGAATGGGTGTTACCTCAGACAAACTGAGGCCTGGGAAACACCTTAATTTAGAAAGGTCAAGGTCACCCACTGCCACGATAGGAGTTCTAAGGCTAAAAGGTCTTTAGAAGGAAACTAGGGCCAACTCACTGCACTCAGTAGGTATAAATATATGCACTTGCCCAAATACCCAACTGAGTAGCACTAAGCTGAGACGACCCAATTGCTTGGCACTACCAAATGCTAGCAGCCTGACCCCAGGAGGTTGCCTTTCTCTAGGCTCCATCTTGGACCTTGCTTGGATTCCTGGTTTTGACCTCATTTCCATTTTTAGTGCCTGCATCCTGTCTCTGACCTTCTGAGCTCTGTGCCACATCTGCCCTTTCTGCTCATCTTGGCTTATTCCCTCTGTGATTCTGACCTTTGAACTTCTCTACAATAGCTGCTCACTGTCCAAACCACGAAGCATTCAGTGCCATTTAGCCCTCTCTGTTGAAGCCCTGGGAACAATATAGACCTGAGTATAGACCCTGATATCTTGACTCCAAGTATAGACACTTGATACCTGGGCCTTGGTTCCTGACCTTACTTTCTGCCTCCTGAGAAGACTGCTTTCTAGTCCAGTGTAAAAACCTCTCTCTCACCCCTCAGGTGATGGGGGTGACATGTGGATTTTTTAATCACCTTCTCTTCTTCCTCTCTGAATTGGCAACTTTTTTGGTCCATACCAAGTGACTCCACTTCTTCCTTTCATACACTGAGATTCCGATTCCCTTAGACATAGACACAGATTTAGGCCCCTCCCTGGGAAAAGAAGTTGCCCTAATTAGTGATTAGCAACTCGTGGTCTAACATGTCCAAGTATTTATTATTACTGAACACAAGACACTGTATTAAGAAATCTAAACTTGTAATTGAGGGGAAACCCTAGGGGAGGAAATTCCTTCCTTGGAAGCAGAATGCCTTTTCTGTAATTTATATCTTAAAGACTTGCCCAGAGATACAGGACCCTGAGCAACTCATTAAACCTCTCTATGCCTCATTTCCTCATCTGTCAAATAGGGTGAGCAGTAGCATCTAACATCCAAGGTTACATAGCTAGTAAATAGAGGCAGAATTTGAGCCCAGGCTTTCCTGGTTCTGAAGCTGACTCTCTAATAAACACATCACAGGCTTCTTCAGGCTACAAAGACAAAATGAAAACATTTTCTGCCTTCAAGGAGCTTAAATTCAACTGGGGATACAACATTTAGACAGATATTTTAAAATTCAAGATAAATCAAGAAAGGAAAGCACAAAAGAATGAATGATTAGGAAAGATTTCCTATTGTAGGAGTACTGTAAAGAAATGGCAGTATTCTGGAATCTTGGGGAGCCCTAATCCCTCCAAACAGTAAAGATCTAATCGTATGGCAGAAGAAACAATGATAAAGAAAACCAACTCTTGGGGGACAGCTAGGTGGTGCAGTGAATAGAGTACCAGCCCTGGAGGCAGGAGGACCTGAGTTCAAATTCAGCCTCAGACACCTGACACACTTATTAGCTGTGTGACCTTGGGGAAGTCACTTAACCCCAATTGTCTTGCCAAAAAAAGAAAGAAAGAAAGAAAACCAACAAGAAATCACTATAAGCTCATCCATCTGGCCTAGGACTGCAGAAAAAAAGATTACATGGGTCTTGAACAAGCTCTAAGCAAAGAGACAAACCAGGCAAAGAATAGGAGATAGGGCCACACCAGAGCCCAGGCAGCCCATACTGGAGCCACAGCTTGAGAACAGGCCAGGGAAGTTCCTGGGAAGCAAAGACCCCAGAAGGCCTGCTATCAGCACAACCCACAGCATCTAACTGGGGCCTGTGACAGTATGGCAAAGGACAGAGCCATCTCCAGGTTCAGAACTATGCATGAAGAAGGGAACAGAGAAGGAGTTAAGGCTAAAACCAAAGTCAAGCCATCAGGAAACTGAGACAAAACTGCCTGTCATGGAAATTCCAGCTTTAGGTCATCTACATATTTGACTAGCACACCAACTATACCTTTATCCAAGTCATTGATAGAACTAGGAAGCACAAACACAGATTCCTGGGATACTCTTTCAAAAGACTCCTTCCAAATTGATAGTGAACCATTAATTACTAGCTTTTGAATTCAGTTGGTTGATCAATAAGCATTGATCAGGTGTCAGGTGGGCAGCCAGATGGCACAGCAGATAAAGTGCTGGGCCTGAAGTCAGGACACTTACTAATCGTATGATCTTGGGCAAGTCACTTAACCCTGTTTGCCTCAGTTTCCTCATCTGTAAAATACGCTAGAGGAGGAAATGGCAAACCACTTTAGTATCTTTGCAAAGAAAACACCAAAATGGGGTCATGAAGAGTCAGACATGACTAAAACTGTTAGGCACAGTCCTAAGTGCTAGGGATACAAAAGAAGGGCAAAAATATGGTCACACTCCTCAAGAAGCTCAGTCTGATGGAGGAAACATCACATTAACAATTAGGTACATACAAGATATATGCAGGGGGGCGGCTAGGTAGCGCAGTGAGTAGAGCGTCGGTCAGCCCTGGAGTCAGAAGGACCTGAGTTCAGATCCGACCTCAGACATTTAACACACACAAACAAAAAATATCTAGCCATGTGACCTTGGGCAAGTTACTTAACCCCAACAGCCCTCCAAAAACAAACAAAAAGAAAAAGATATATGCAGAATGGATGGAAGTTAATTCAACTAGTTCCTAAGTCTTCCTAATTATACTGTTGTGATAGATGAACAATTGGATTCCTATTTTATTCCAATCAGTATTCAATCAGTTTGATATGATTCCATGGGGTAGTGATTATAAGTTCTGATATTAGGCCTCAGAGCTATGAACTATAGATTGTAAATTCCCTTGCTTAATCACAGGAATCTAACCAGAGGACCTCCACCCTTATTTTTCTTTGTTATGGTAACCAAGTCCAGCGAGACAGAGGTGACTCTATTACATGCAAAGTTCCCCAGGTATCTTTGTTGCCCCTCTGTCCCATCTATTGCCCAACATGGGGAAATAGCTATGAGTATGGAGCCAACTAGTGACACTGGTTGCTAGCCTGTGGCCTGCCCTTCTACTAACCTGTCTGATCGTGTAGATGTTTTGACATCCACTCATCAGTCCAATCCCGTGAGCTTGCTCATCGACTTTGTTAGGACCTCCTGGAAGCTCAAGCTAGGTCTGTTAAGGTCTGCTTCCTAGCCGTTTGTCAACCAATGGAATTCTGTATTTTGTGTAGACTCTCCTGGAGGGTCAAGTGTAAGGTCTATCAACCAATGAGATTCTGCACTTTTGGTCTGCTCTACCTGTATTGTCTGGGTCTCAGGCCCTATAAAACTCAAGCTCTGAAGGAAGGGGTATCTCAGATTGTGAGGAAGATCTGAGGTTCACTTCATTAGAGGGGACTATGGACACTTTAATAAAGTGTCATTGGCTCAGATCTTTGTAGACTGGACAATGCTGAAAATTCCCCATTCTATTTTTAAGTTGCCGTCTTTTGATCTTATCCATAAGAACAGCGTGGGAAACTTTGTCAAATGCTAAAATCCATATCAGCTATCTACAGCACTACCTAATCTACCAGATTAATAATCTTGCTAAAGATAAGGTCAGTCTGTCTTGACCTGTTCTTAATGAAATGATGCTGTGGGACGTTTCTTCCTTTCCTAAATGCTCAGTAATGGTGACACTGCATTCTAAAATTTTGCAAAAATCTAGGTCAAGTTCACCAATCTATAGTTGGCAGTCTGTTCTTATCCCCATTTTGAAAATCAGGGGAATGTCTGCCCACCTCTCTCTATTTCTGCATGCCTTTTCATCTCTCTCTAAGTGTCTCTGTCTACTTTTCTCTGTCTCTAATTCTGTCTCTCGGGTTCTGTTCCTTTCTCTGTCTGACTCTGTCTCCATGTTTCTGTGTCTTTACCTCTTTCTCCTTCTCTCTACCTTTCTATAATTCATCTCTAGGTTCACACCAAGGCATGGGCAGCAGCAAGACATAGATCATTATGGAGGAACCAGGAAAACCAGTAGTAGTCAAGGCTAGAGGTGAAGTTAGCTGAGGGTTAGTGAATAAATACCATTTGAACCAAGGTCCAGAATCAGGCGTAGGTCAAGGGATAGGTAGTTGGTCTGGGCAGCAGAGATCAGTGATTTAGGTAAAGAAATGTCAGCAGAGATTTAGTTCTGGCAAGGGGCCTAAATAGCAGCAGCAATATCAGCAATAAGAATTATCTTGACACTAAGCCAAAGGCAGTCTTACAAAGAGTTTCCTTGTTTGATTCCTTGAATGGGCAGGAACTGGTCTCCGGGGGTAACAGAGCTTGGACCCTTAGCTATGACTAGGAAAGTGTCTGTATCCAATATAGGAAGAATGCTACAGTCACATGTGTTCTATCACTCTGTTGCCTATGGAAATCTAATTTATTTTTAAGGATTTAGGCTCCTTCCAGAAAGGCACAGTGCTTTTTGCTTGTTCTGTACAATGTATACTTTACTGTATGCACCTAAAGATTATCCTTACTATCAAAACCTTTGGATTATCAGATAGTTCCTTTGCCTAACCCTATATTCTTATACTTTCCAAGCAGTCACTCTCCTCAGTTCATTGATTTAACAGAATATCATATCCTTTAGGCTCATTTTTTTAGCCTTTGCAAATTGCTTTTCTTTTTGTCTCATGATGCTTCTAAATTGTCCTTTATGTTTCCAACCCCATCTGTCTTGAATCTGTATCCTTCAAATCACCAGGTTCTAGACAGGAATACGGAGGTCACTGGCTTTATTCAAGATACTTTATTTCCTGATTTTCAGTTTCAGCTCAAGGAAAGATTGTAACCCAAGACTTTCTTGAAATACCCTAAAAACAGCATCAAATAATCAGAATAACTACATTGTTCCTTCCTCCCCTTTTGCCCATTTCCTAAATCCTACAGGCAGCTGGGAAGTTAAAAGTTGAATCTTTGTTAAAAACTGGAATGAGAACATTGGAACAGGCTCTGTTCCATTTCTTTAGTAAAGTTTAACCAAAACATACCAAATCACAGCAGGTGGGCTGGAGGAGGGAGACAGGAGAACAATCTCATTAGCCAGAACATCGAGAATTAATTTCCTTAATCACTAAAATCCTTCACTGTGAACCACTTAGAAAGCTATTAAGTTTCAGGGAAAAGTCTTACAACCTCTCTAGTGATTTTTTTTTTGTGGGGGTATTCAGGTTCTTTGTTCAGTGCCACAAGGTTTATCACTGAAACTTTCCCTGCTCTCTGTAGTACCTTAGTTCCCCTCTCCTGAATTTACTTTATATTTCTTTATTTTATAAATACTTAAATGTACATGTGTTGTCTCACCCTCCCCACTTGAAACAAAAACTCCTTAAGGGCAGGGAGTGTTTAATTTCTGACTTTGTATTCCCAATACTCTGCACATAGTAGGTGTTTTTTTAAATAAATGCATGTTGATTGTTTGTTTAAATTTAAATGAACAAGAGTCATTCCCCAATAGATAAATGGTCAAAGCAAATAAAGAAGCAGCCTTCAATGGAAGAAATCCAAGTTATCAACAAACATATGCAAAAATCCTCCAAATCACTAATAATTAGAGAAATAAACATTAAAACAATTTTGAAGTTCCACCTCACAACCATGGATTGGCAAAGATGACATAAAGAAAAAAAAGAGAAAAACTGATTAATCATTTGGGGAATCTACTTTTAAATTTTAAAAAATGAGTAACAAGCTATTCATCCTGCCTATTATCTTATATCTTTCTTCCTTTTCTCAGCCCAATTCCTTGAAAAAGCTATTTATACTCCTGAGTCTCCATTTTCTCTTCTCATTCTGGCTCCTGACCTCATCACTCTATTTGAAACTGTACCCTTCAAAGCTACTAACAATTTATTAGTTTCCAAATCTAATGACTTCTTCTCAGACTTCATCCTCCTTTATATTTCTGCTACATTGGGCACTACCTTAAGAGGTAGACTCAAGAAGGAGAAGGTGAAGGTAGTTGGCAAATCAAGACAAAGCAAGGTAAAGTAAGAACAGGTAAAGAGGGGGGTTAAGCACTCTGGTAAGAGTGGATTGGTGGAAGGGGTAAATGGGTTGTAAAAAGTTTCGATGTTTTAAAATAAATAATTGATTGCAATAAGTTTTAACTGGTTACTTAGGATTGAAGTACAAACACCTACAAGTAGCTTCAACAAAGAAAGCTGAAAATGTCAACCATTATGGCTAACAGAAAACTGTGCATTGATTTGCACTAAGTATGCAATGGTTTTATTTCTGCCATTAGGTAGTGACTGCTAACTATGTTGCAAGTGAAAGATGATCATCCTCCTTGGGAAGGAAAAGGGACTAAAAGAATGGTTATTCACACTCTAGGTTGTCAAGGAAGATAAAGGATTTCCAATGGAAACAGAAACAAGGCTTCTAGGGGAGGGAAAGGGTTATGAGAAGGAAGGTGAATCTCAGCTCTTTTCACAATGACAAAAAATTGAAAAGTATAACATAGTAGAAACAGAAAAGGAAGGGGGGAACCTATGTAATTAGAACTTGAAAAGAGATTTGAAGCTCTTCCTGAAGAGGAAAGAGTTGGATGGTCTGAGGAGAAAGAAGCTGCTTGTCCTCCTAAGAATGATAAAGTAGATAACACAGAGGTCATCGGGGAAGGGAACGGAAAAGAATAAGCATTTATAGCACCTACTATGTGCCAGGGATTGTACTAAACACTTTAAAAATATTATCTCATTTGAGCCTCATAGCACTGCAAGGTAGGTGCTGTTATTATCCCCATTTTATAGATGAGAAAACTGAGGCAAACAGAGATCAAGTCACTAGCCCAGGGTTACACAAATTAAAAATTAACTTGGGAAATAAACAGCTGGCTAAGAAGGTGGCATCTGAAAAGGGGATTTGGATTAACATTAACTTCTTTTGTCAGTGGCTCTTCTCTCCATCCCTCTCTCCTTCCATATTCAATCTATTGCCAAGTCCTGTGGATTCTACCTTCACAACATCTCCCGTGTATGTCCTCATCTCTTCTCTGACACTACCACCACTATGGTGCATTACTTTAAATCCAGATTGTTGCAGTAGACTTTAGGTTGGTCTCTTTGCCTCAGATCTTGCCCCATTTCACTCCATCCTTCCACTCAGCTATCAAATTGATTTTCTGAAAGCATTGACTATGTCAACCTTCATTCTACAAACTCTAGTGACTCCCTATCACTGCCAAGTTAAAATATGAAATCTTCTGATTGACTTTTAAAATCCTTCATAATCTGGACCCTTTCTACCTCTCCAGTCTTCTCATTCCTTACTCCCTTTGATCCAGTGACCCTGGATCCTTGTTGTTCCTTGCACAAGACCCTCATCTCCTAACTCCAAGAATTTTTGAGGACTATCCTCCATACCTGGAATTCTCTCCCTCCTTATCCCATCAAGTAAATTCCCTGGTTTCCTTCAGGGAATAGCTAAAATTCTACCTTCTGCAAGAAGTCTTTCCCAATTTCCCTTAATGCTAGTGCCTTCCTTCTGTCAATGATCTACTTTATCATATAGTTATCCCTTCCACATCATAGGGGTCAGTGGCATGGTGCCTTTGCAATCTGGAAAATCTGTGTAAAAATTTTCTCCCCTCCCTTTGTACCAGAGAAGAAGTCTGAATTATTATGGCATTAAAAGAAAAAATAGGCTGTTAATATACAATATTATACATATATTTTATGTATTTCTGAGTTTCTAAACTTTTTTCTGTGTCATTTGCTGGCCTTTGTGTATCATTTGTGGCTTCCAAAAAGACCCCCATTTAATTTCTTATGCCAACCCCCAAGATATCAAAACCACAATGGGGAAAATTATGATGTATTGTACATAGTTACTTTCATATGATCTCTCCCATTAGACTGAGAGTTCCTTGAGAATAGGGACTGGTTTTTTGCTTTTGTTTCTATCCCAAGCACTTAACACAGTGCCTAGCCCATAGTAGGTGCTTAATCAATGATTACTGGCTTAAATAAAAATACAATTAATATTCTCATTAAATTTGAAGATGACTCAAAACTGGAAGGGGTGGATAACACAGTGGACGACAGATTCCAAAGGATCTTGGCAAGCAAGGGCACTGAGTTGAATCTAATATGGTAACATTCAAAAGGGATAAATATATACAGTCTTGTACTTCAGTAAAAGAAAAAATTAACTTCAGTAAAAGAAAAAATATAAGACAGAAGAAGACATGGCTTCTTAGGAGAAAATGAGGAAGGCCTCCAGCATGTTGAAAGGATCTTCAGAGTCAGACTTATGGAAAGACACAGAGGAGAGTTGAACAGATGGACTGTGTTTTGTATAATTGGAGGGAATACTTGAATCCTTGAGAACATGGCTCCATTTGTATTTTGAAGTTTCTGCACCTTATCTATTACAGAGTAAAAGTTTTGCTGCATTTCATGTATTGTGATCTGCAAGAACCTAAAGAAGTAAGTTTTGTTATCTTCACCACTGACTTGGCCCTCCCTGGCCCTTCCCTGTCTCCCTGTTTTAGGTGGAATGTACAAAAGCTAAAATATTAACAATAATAATAATTAAAAGTTGAAAAAATAGGACCTAAGATCAAAGCAGTTGGAAGAATACAGACAGGTAGCATGATGTTTATTACACTGTGACAAATGAAAAGCTCAAGAGGCATAATTTCTGGGTAATTAATCATTTTATTAATTATGGCTAGTGAATAATTAAGAAAAGGATGATCATTTGGCTTTCTCTTGTAAACAAAAGACCCCTTGTAGAGGCCCCTTGATGCTTAGTTACCCTTGGAAGAGTGGGTGTTCCTGACAGATAATCAATTCTGATTGCTTAATAATTAATGAGAAAATGAATATTATAATGAGAGGTGGGCCTATTCTAATGAGGGGCTAGGTACATGACTCTCATGATATCACTCATGGACAGAGACTCATCTCATGCCAGACTACTTCCCTGTGTAATCAACACCCCTCCCCGACAAGTCTGTCTAAGTAGAACAAAATGGGCCAGAATTTACCTAGATTCAATTTTTTTTACTCTTTTTTTTTTTGGAGGGGGAGGGTAGGGCAATTGAGGTTAAGTGACTTGCTCAAGGTCATAGGGCTAGTTTCTATGTTAAGTGTCTGAGGCTGGATTTGAACTTAGATCCTCCTGACTGCAGGGCTGGTGCTCTATGCCACCTAACTGCCCCAAAGGTTGGATTTGAGTTGAATCTTTTTTGCTTTTTTTTTTTTTTTTTTTGCTTTTTGGAGGGCAATTGGGGTTAAATAACTTGACCAAAGTCACACAGCTAGTAAGTGTGTCAAGTGTCTGAGGCCGGATTTGAACTCAGGTCCTCCTGATTCCAGGGCCAGTGCTCTATTCACTGCGCCACCTAGCCACCCTTTTTTTACTCTTTAATCAGAACTGTGTGTAGTTTGTCCTTTGTTCTCAAAGAGGACCATGACACCCACAGATGATGACATGCTTTACAATTGACTTTGATTTGAGTGAGGAGTCACCAGCCTCACTTTCTCCTCCAGAATCATCTGGCCAGATATCCATCACAACCACTGGAGATGACCCATAATGAAGTGGGAGATCTTGACTTTTAAAGGTAAGGTCTTTTCAGGTTCTCATTTTGAGTAGGCAATGCCCATTCAACAAATAGAATCAAAATTAAGCTACCCAGTTGGGTGGGGTCTAGTGAACAAGATTTCAGAGCATGTTAAATCTAATCTCATCATCAGCCCTGTTCTTCAGATTCGGGTTGAATAACCTAGAAGGGTCTGATTTCTGAATGAGGAAATAGAAAAGGGCAAATCTTAATCTCAATTAATAACTTGTTATTAATATAGTAATTCTCTCAATACTCATTGTAGGGAAGGTGTTGGTCAGTTATTTTCTAGATTCACAGAGTAAAACAAAATGGATATAGCAGTTTTCAAATTGTGGTCTGAGAACATCTGGGGGCCCCCAAGACCCTTTCGAAGGGTTCATGAAGTCAAAACTATTTTCCTAAATAATATTAAGATACTCTGATTTCTGATATGGTAAATACTGACAGATAAAACTCACAGAAACAATAGCTCTTTAGGTTCTTCAATCATTTTTAAGTATATAAAGGAGTCCTGAGACCAAAAAGTTTGAGAAGTTTTAGAAGTTAGACATAACAAAGACTAGAACAAATTAACTACAGAGATGCAACCATTCTTCCTTTAGGAACAAGATAGGATTTTCTAAGAGGACTGAAGGTACTAGGACAATTGAATAGCCTCTTTAATGTATGGAACCAAGTAAGTAAATTCTCCTTATCCTTGAACTACAGAATTGAGAGGAGAGATTCTGGAGTGTTAAACTAAGTACCATGCTAAGTACCCATAGACAGGATTTAGTAGTAGAAGGGAGTTTGAAGAACCTGCTTATTTAGTCCAACCTGTTCATTTTACAGAAGAGGAAAAATGAAGGTCAGGAAGGTCTTGATTTGTCTACTTGTCATACAAATGAGTTAATGGCAGGGCCAGACCTAGAACCCAGATCTTGTATTTCTAGGGTTCTAGTTCCACACCTTTCTGTTTCTCATACTCACTGCTCTAATTTGGTGAGCCTGATTATTGTAACACATCGTGAGAAATGTTGGCAGTTTGGTTTCCACAGATTCTATAGGCACAATGGTGTTTACATGCAGGAAGGCATAAACCAGAGTAAGGGCAGAGAACCCTGTTAAATCGAATAGCTGAAGAAATGTGTAAAGGGGCCTGAGCTAGGCTGGCTCAGATGGGTTGGGGGTTAGGGGAATGGTCACCAACTTTTCATTAACACGAATGCTTAATGAGCAGGTTGGGAAAGTTGTAACCCAGAAAAGCTGGAACCAATCCCAGCTCTGAAGGGAGGAACAAGGCAGGAAATTCGTATGGAAACAGCATAAAAGGGCTTGCCTTTGTCTGATCCTTTGTAGTCTTTTTCAGGAGGCTATCCATTTATTCATTACAGAATAGATGTAAAATGAAGATAATGAAAACCTTCCTGGACCTCCAAGAAGCATTGTTTACTCCTAGACAGAGCACAGAGCATGTTTATAACATCATCCAACACGATGAAGAAGTCATTTCTCATTATCTCGTACCCTGTAATAGTCTAACCAAACTAGCTATTCCCCAAACCCAGCATTCCATCTTCCAGACACACTATGTGTGGGTACTTGAATCAAAGCATCTCAATGATGATCTTAATTTAGATTCAGAAGAAACATAATTTCTTAGGGATCAAGAGTGAAATGCTTAGATATAAAATGAAAACATTAGTGGTTTTGTCTTTGATTTTTAATTATCACAAGGACAGTGATTACAAAAAGAAATTGAATCCTGCTCTAGGGACAAAATTTCAAATAGGATTTTTTGAAATAGTCTAAATAAAATTCAATGAATTAATATTAACACTAGGATATTTTAACAGAAGATTGGATTCATTTGATCTATTAGGCCATGAAACTTCATAATGTATTAAATAACTTCATAATGTACATCAGTGTAACATAGAGCATTGTATATAACACAACATAATCACCATCTTTGAAAAAGTTTCCCCCTGTACTTAGAATACACTCCTCCTTCATCTCTGTTTCTTTTCTTCCTTCAAAGCCCAGTTCATTTGCCACCTTCTATAGGAAGCCTTAGGAGGCAGCTAGGTGACCCAGTGGTTAGAGTGAGTGCTGGGCCTGGAGTCAGGAAGACGTGAGTTAAAACCCATCTTCAGGACGCTTACTAGCTGTGTGACTCTGGGCAAGTCACTTAACCTGTTTACCTCAGTTTCCTCATCTGTCAAATGAACTGGAGAAGGCAACGGAAAGCCACTCCACTCTCTTTGCCAAGAAAAGCCCCTGGACAGTATGGTTCATTGGGTCACGAAGAGCTGGACACAACTGAACAACAGGAAGCCTTAGTGTTTGCTCTTGCTCCATGAAGTATTTTGCATTTACATGTCCTTTACTCCATTTGGGGGTGGGAACGATTTTTCTCTCGTTTGAGATTTGTTTGTTTTTGATTTCTATCATTCCCACCCTCCCCCGTAAAATGTAGCACAGGGCCTTGAACATAGGAGGCATTTAATATTTGTTGAATTGCTCTTCGGGCCCTTTCCTCCCAAGGAATAGAAACTCTTCAAGCAGAAGAGTAACCTAGTAGGGCAATGAATTAAATGGCCAGCCAACTTCTGAGTTACCCAGAAATGTGTTTTACATATAATCCCATCCAATTGCCAGGAAGAATCTCTTCTCTTCCTCCTTCTGTTCCTCCTCCTTCTCCTTTTCTTCCTCTTGTTTTAATTTGTTGCTGCTTATTTTACAGATATTAATGAATGTTTTGTATTTTAGTCAGTAAGTCAACAAACATTCATTAGACCTGGACCAGAATGCAAACTTATCCAAACGGGTCAAATTAGACAAAGGTAGTAAACAAATAAATCAGATTTATTTATAGAGCCAATTTAACTCCCGAAATACAGGATATCTCAAAACTTAAAGCTGTGGTACATACCCTGTATTTATCATACACCAGATTACAGATAAATTGAAGAGAGAATAGGATCTTAAATAGGATCCTAGGATCCCTTCTCTCATTTAACAGAGATGATAGGGTCTGTCTAAGGCATGGCTAGAACAACCAGAAGCCCAGGAACAGATGTGAGAGATAATTCACAGTCTTGGGTGATTTTCATTTTTAAATACCTATATAAATGTTAGGATAGCTAGGTGGTCCAGTGGATGAAACAAACAACCTAGAGTCAGGAAGACCTGAATTCAAATGTATATGTGACCCCCGGCAAATCACTTAACCCTGTTTGTCTCAGGTTCCTCATCTGTCAAATGAGCTGGAGAAGGAAATGGTAAATCGCTCCAGTATCCCTGCCAAGAAAACCCCAAATGGGATCAGGGAGCATCAGAGTCAACTGAAAATGACCGAACTGTACAATCTCTCTTACTTTAGATGCTGGATAAACTTTTCTCTTTTTTTTTAATTTAAAAAAAAATTTAGACCCAAATACCAGAACTCAAACACAGAATATAGGAAAGAAAAATAAACATATCATAAATTGAAATATTGAAACTTAAATTCAAATAAGAAAGGGGGAAAGCATATCATGTATACAGCAGAACATGAGAGTATTCAAAATACATAGCAATAAATTTTCACTTCAAGAAAGCCTGTATGATAAATACTACACGTTGTGTTGAAAGCTGTCCATCTTTTCTTTGCTTCTTTGTACGTTTTCTTTTGTTCTCTGCTGTGAGAACAAAAGAAAACTTTGTTCTTTTTTCCCCCAACCAAGGTTATGATTAAGTGCGAATATCTTTATATGTGGATATATACACACATATACATATACATACATACACATGTACATATATATGTATACTTTCCCTAACAAATTCTACTCCTGGTCTTTGTTTTTATGTTTGTGTGTTTTTATTTCCTATCCCTCATGATTCCTCTACTTTACTTCTACCCACTACCTTGCCGTCCTATTACTTAACCTACCCTCCTGTCCAAGGATCCCTCCCCTATCCTCCCATTCCCATAAATCTAAACACCCTTCTGGAGCCCCCTATAACCTATTCCCTCACCTTCCCCTCTAGAGATTCCTCCCTCATCTTCCCACAGACCTCTCCCTTATCCTCCCATTCCCACTGATCTAAACACCCTTCTATACTCAACTTTTCTAAGAGGATTCAAGGTACCCAGACAATTGAATGATCCATCCTCTTCTATACGGCCAGGTCAGTAATCCCTATACTACAGAATTAGCCTTGAGTAGACAGCATCCCTTTCAGCTGTCAAAGGAGGGGGGAAGGAGAATTTGTGGTCAACCATATATGGACTTGGAGGTTGTCCATAGCCCCTTCTGAAAATGAGCAACAGCTGGCTCCTGGACCAAACATGTTTGGCCCTGAGGCTACAGAGAATGATGGGGAATGGAATCAGCAAGAGGAAGCTCCAGAGTTAGCAACTGTGATACCCTACAAGTGCAGAAGAGGTGAAAGGGACCTTAAAGGCTGTAGGGTCCAATCCCCTCATTTTAAAATGAGAGCACTGAGGTTCAGCGGCTTGTCCCACATCACATAGCTAGCTAGTGTCTAAAGCAAGATATGAAGTTTTTCTGACTCTAAGTCCGGTGCCTTATATACTATACCAAGCTTATTTAATCATAAATTCTAAATAACAAATTCAGAGCTGGAAAAGACCTGAGGTGTCATCCACTTCAACCATCCTCTCTTTACAAATGAGGAAATTGAGGCCCAGAGAGAGGAAGTGATTTGTCCCAACCAGGATTTGAATTGAAGGCCTCTACCTCTTAGGAAGCCTATATTTCACTGGACCCGACTGACTACACTTCCTCTTACAATACAGAGTTGTCCAACAATAGGGTGGGTTTCTGTGTGATGTGGTGCATTCTCCAACATAGGAAGTTGTATGTAGAATCATAAATTCATTGTTAGACGGGACCTCAGAAATCTTTAGTTTAAGTCCCTTCATTTTGGAGATAAGGACACTGAGGTCCAAAGGAATTAAATGGCTTGCCCAAGGTTTCATATATCTTTATGTCTGAATCAGATATCATCTGTCAAATGAACTGGAGAAGGCAATGGAAAGCCACTCCACTTTGCCAAGAAACCCCCCTAGACAGTATGTTCCATGGGGTCATGAAGAGCTGGACACAACTGAACAAGAAAAAGCCTTAGTGTGCTCTTGCTCCGTGATGTATTTTGTATGTATATGCCCTTTGCTCCATTTGAGGGTGGGAACTATTTTTCTCTCATTTGGGATTTGTTTGTTTTTGATTTCTATCTCTCCCCCCATTCTTCCTACCCCAGTCCCCAAATGTAGCACAGAGCAGGCATTTAGTATTTGTTGAATTGAATTGCTCCTCAGGTCTTTTCATTTCTATCTATGTATATGTATATCTATCTATCTACCTATGCATATATGTATGTATATACACATACATATGTATATACACATACACGTATATGTGTGTATAACATACATACATACATACATACATACACACAAACACACACATATATGATAACAGAGTTGAGAATCACACCCAGGTCTACTGATGGTAAATCCAACATTCTTTCTTCTCATAGAAAAAGCAAGATGGATGGCATATAGTGCAAAGAGCACTGGCCTTGGAAACATTCTGAGGATGAAGATGTAAACCCTTTCTCTAATCTTTACTAGTTATTTGACTGTGGGGCTCTCTGAGTCTCATTTTCTTCCTCTATTAAAAAAGAGAGAGAGAAAACGCTTATAGTGCCTACCTCATAGGAGTATTGTAAGGACAAAATGTGGTAATGTATGGTACAAGGTTTTTTCCTTCCTTTTGTTTTCTTGGAGGATATACTATGCAAAAAAGGGGAGGGGCATTTAAATATCTTGAAAAATGCATGAAAGAAAAGAAATGAATTTATAAGGAAGCACAGACAAGATGAATAGTTTTGAAAGTATCATGGAATTTATTATATCCTTTTTTTTAAAAAAAGCAAACTGTGAAATTGAGATTCACAATCATTTTCAAATGCAATCCTTTTTTATTCGGCTACATATGGGAAGCTGCCCTTTTTGATGTTTAAATTCAGAATTATAAAAAGTAAATGTTTTAAAAAGAGATTTGTGTAAAACAGTTTGCAAACTTTAAAGTAATATGTATAAAAAAACAAAAATTAGTATACTAGAAAGAGGATGACCTTTATAATCCCTTCAAACTCTAAACTCTTGTGATTTTTATGGTGTAATTTACGTGATTTTCAGATTTCAAATAAAAGTTCAACTTGCCCACAACAAATTATTCTTATAGACTCACCAGGAGAACAGAGAAGAAAAATAGGAACAGTGGTGGGTCCCTGTAATGCTACATTAGAACAAGATTGAATGAAAGATCAGACAGATGCCTCTCAGCATGAATGACCAGCAGGACAGGGAGGCAGAGAATACAGTGGCATCTGACACTTGGTTTTACAGAGCAATATGACTTGTGGATGTTATGTGAGAAATTTGGTAAAGACAGTGACCAATGGATAAAGTGGAAGTAAGCATAAGATAACTTAGGTATCATTCAGGAACCCCCACTTGTAGCAAAGTAAGAATTTAGAGATACTTTTAGTATAAACCAAGAAAATCAGAGGGACAGCTACATTGGTCCTATATCTTCAGCAAATGTAAATGTTTCCATCAGAATCTTTGATTCTAGTTTGAAAACAGGTTAATCTCTTATTATATGACATGCTTGGTCTTTTGGGGGCCATTGAAACAGTTAGGTCTAGATTTTTTTTTTATTTACACATGATTACTTGTGAATATAATAGGACAGGTATATCCACATGAGTAATACATGGACCAGGCTAGGTGGTGCAGATAGATATGATCCGAGGACTGGGAAAGCCAAGGACAATACCTATATGGCCAGGACACAGAGGGGAAGAGGTATCATGCTGGAATTATATATTTATTTATTTGGGGGAGGGGGGGAGGCAAGGCAATTGGGGTTAAGTGGTTTGCCCAAGGTCATACAGCTAGTAAGTGTAATCAAGTGTCTGAAGCGAATTTGAACTCAGGTCCTCCTGACTCCAAGGCTGGTGTTCTATTCACTGCACCCCTAGAATATAATTCTTTTTGCACCCCTCTCAAATATTTCCAATCTCAAGGATGAGTCTGAGGTTTGTTTTTGTTCCTTTAGGAGAATTTCAATATTTTGTTTAAATATTTTAAATGTATTTCATTTTTAATTTATGGAATAAAATGATCATTTCCATAACATAACATAATAAAAAGATGATTGTACATGAAACTGCAAATCAATTATGTACAACTTGTTATTCTTTTAAAATATATAATAGTTATCATGTAAATTTCTTTTTTTTCTTTCCTCTCCCCCTTCTACACCACACTAGAGATAGCTACCATTAGACACAAACAGGTATATATATGTGTGTGTATATATATATATATATATATATATTTTTTTTTTTTTTAAGCAATTGGGGTTAAGTAACTTGCTCAAGGTTACACAGCTAGTTATTATTTATGCGTGGGTGCTCATTTTCTGAGGCCGGATCTGATCTCGGGTCATCCCAACTCCGAGGCCAGCACTCTTACTCACTGCGCCACCTAGCCGCCCCTTTAGGGCAATTGGGGTTAGGTAACTTGCCCAAGGTTACACGGCTAGGTTTTTGTTTGTGCGGATTAAGTGTCGGAGGCCGGCTCCGAACTCAGGTCCTTCTGATTCCAGGGCCGGCGCTCTATTCACTGCGCCACCTAGCCGCCCCAAACAGGTATATATATAAAATAATTTTATACATACTTCTATTCATCAGTTCTTTCTCTGCATGCAGATAGTTTCTTTCTTCATATGTCCTTTATTTTTAATTTGTGTATTTACAATAGTTAAAATTACTTAGTCGCTCAAAGTCTTTCTTAAAACGATATTGCTGTTATTGTACACATGAATCTGAGTTCTGAAGGAAAGCAGCTTCCATGATTGCTCTTAAGAGAGAACACAGTTCTTATCTTATACTCTCCAGCTTAATTCTTCCTCCCCGAACTGTTGTTATACAAAAGACCATCACAAAAAGAGAGTAAACCTATTTACCTAGGCAAAGCAACAAATAGAAATTGGAGCTCTCCAATCAGAATGTAGCAGAAAATAAACAAGAGTGAGTTCTTCAGCTGGGCATGAGTCAATCTCACCCAAGAATAGCCATTCTAGCATTCTCAAGGTAGGCAAGATGCTAAGCTAGTTCATTGTTAGAAGCCAGTTTCTCTAATGCATCTGCTCCTTCTTTTTCCACATATCCCAAGAATATCTCTAAATCCCTTATGCAAGTATGGTGTTGAGCCCAGCTCCACTGATCTCTCTGCCAATCAGAAGTCCCATCTCCCTCCCATACAAAGCAGTATGCAAAATGTCCTAGGACTGAGTGAAAGCCAGGTTATATAAACAATATTATATTATATTGTAGTGTATTATATTATGTCATATTATATTGTATTGTATTGTATTATATTGTATTGTATTATATTATATATCATAGGTTATATAAGCATTACTTTATAAATATTTATTATATTATGCTATGTTACATTATGTTACATTATGTTACATTATATTACATTATATTATATTATATTATATTATATTATATTATATTATATTATATTATATTATATTATATTATATTATATTATATCAATTATATTAACCTGTATTAGCTTTTGAGTCTCGATGGCCAAGATGATGGAAGGTCCAGAATTCCAGGGATATGAAATGCAGTTGTTTTATAGAAGAGATCTCAGTGAGTTCCAACTGATTAGCCTAAGTAAGTAAAGGTCCTTCAACAAACACCACTCTATTTTTACAAGTCAATAAGGTCAGAGTTACAATTAAAAGAAACCTTTGAACAGCCCCTTCATTTGACAAGTGAAATTGACTCAGTTAGGTTATAACTTGCTCAAAGTCATACAGAAGAATAAAGGATTCAAACTTATATTGTGTGACTTAAGTTCAGTGTTCTTTTCAATGTACCAGCCTTCAGATGAAATAGCTATTCAAAAGAAACTCAAACCTGACATCCACTCATTTGAGGACGGATTTGTTGTTCAGTCATTTCAGTCATGTCTGACACTTCATGACCCCACTTGGGGTTTTCTTGGCTAATGGAGTACTTAGCCATTTCCTTCTCTCAGCTCCAGCAGGTGAGGAAACTGAGGCAAACAGGGTTAAGTGACTTTCCCAGGGTCATACAGCTAGTAAATCAAATCTGAGGCCAGATTTGAACTCAGGAAGGTAAGTCTTTTTGACTTCAGGCCTGGGTTTCTATCCATTGAGCTATCCACATAGCTGCCTTCTTCTGGTCATTTCAAAATATGGTGATTAAAACTAAATACCCCATTACTCCAGATATGTGGTCTGAGCAGGACAAAGTATAATGAAACTATTCTCTTCCTAGAGCTAGTTATAAGTGCCTTTCTAAACTGAGCCTAAAAACTGAATTAGGGCAGCGAGGAGGTACAGTGGATAGAGCACTGGGTCTGGAGTCAGGGAGACTAATCTCCCTGAGAGTAAATCTGTTTTCAGACACTTTCTAGCTGTGTGACCTTGGGAAAGTCATTTAATGCTGTTTCCCTCAGTTTCCTCCTCTGTAAAATGAGCTGGAGAAGGAAATGGTGAACCATTCCAGTACCTTTGCCAAGAAAACCCCAAATGAGCTCATAAAGACAGACAACTGAAAAGTGAATGAACAACAAAAAGACTAGGTTAGATTTTTTTTGGCTGCCAGAACACTTCACATTGTTGATTCATATGGAACTTGCCCTGCACTAAAAGTCCTAGATCTTTTTCAGATAAAGTGACATCTAGCCTCCTGTCCCCTATCTTGTTCTTTTGAAGTTCATTATAAAAAACAAACACACAGCCGTACCTAATCCCCATTAAATGTGATCTTTTTACCTTTGGTTCATTGTTCTGGTCTATCATACAGACCCTATCATCTAGTGTGTCAGTGCAACCTCTTATCTTTAGGTGAGACCCAATATGGTCTTTCCAAGGTCACACAGGCTATAACTGGCAGGGTCAAGATCCAAACCCAGCTTCTCTGTTTCCACTGTACTTCTAGGGCTCCAGGTTAGTATCAGAGCATTGATCAGAGCCATAATACAAGGTTGGGAAGAAGGTGTCACAATCCATCAATCAATAAACTTTTATTAAGCACCTACTATGTTATGTGTCAGGCACTGCGCTGAGCACTGGGGATACAGAAAGAGGCAACAGACAGTCCCTGCCCTCAGGGAGCTCACAGTCTAATGGGGGAGGTGAGAAGCAAACAACTATAAGCAAACTCTCTATATGAAGGATTAATAGGAAATAATTGAGAGAGGGAAGGCACTAGAATTAAGAGGGGTAAGGCTTCCCATAGAAAAACAGGATTTTAGGGGTGGCTAGGTAGCTCAGTGAATAGAGTACCAGCCCTGGAGTTAGGAGGACCTAAGTTCAAATCGACCTCAGACACTTAACACTTACTATCGGTGTGAACTTGGGCAAGTCACTTAACCCCAATTGCCCTGCCTTACCCCCTCCAAAAAGCAAAAAAAAAAAGTGATTTTAGTTGAGACTTAAAGGAAACCAGGGAGGCGAGCTGGCAGTATATAAGGTGGGAGAGCATTCTAGGCACAGGGAATGCCAGAGAAAATGCTAGGAGTCCAAAGGGGGAATGTCTTGCTCATACAGTAGCCAGAAGGCCAATGTCACTGGATTGAAGCCTTCCTGGAAGGGAATAATGTGTAAGAAGACTAGAAAGGTGGGAGGGGGCTGGGTTATAAAGAGCTTTGAATGCCAAAAGATTATAATAGGGAGCTACTAGAATTTGTTGGCTGACATGATGATAAAATAAAATAGCACTCTAGTAAAGCCACTTTGGTAGCTGGTTACAGAGTAGTCTGTGACCCATATATAAGACCAAAGAATTATATTTCCCCCAGTCATCAGTGGACTAGGGCAAGCAATCTTTCACACTGGTGACTAGGGAATGATATTTGAGAAATCTGTTGATGACTGGGACACCACACCCACTTTTCTCTTTACCATTCTTCCTCCCTCTCTCTCTTCTCCATCCTCTTTTTTCCCTTCCCAACTATCTCTTTCTTCCCTTTTTCTCCTTCCTGCCTGCCTATATTTTATGCCTGCCAGTGGTGTATACAGAGACTGCTTATCTATGCTGTTGGCACTCTGATTGCTGACTTGATAACAATAGCAAAGCAGGTCTCCTCTCTTCCCAGGGCATGTATCCAGGACGTGGCACAAAACCTCACAAGACTCGTCAAGTCTGATTACTACTACCCACTTCTGGTGATTCATGTAGATGCAAGTGATGCTGATAGAGGGAACCTAGAAAGCATTATTAAAAATTATGAAGTCTGGAGCAAAAAAGTAAGACCTTGGGAGCATAAAGGTTTTCATCTCTTCTGTCAATCAAAAGATGGTTTTGAAAAAGATTGGAAAGTAAATACCTAGCTAAGAATATGGTATTTATAGATGCTCACATTGCTTGAGGAATGGCTTAATAAAATATTGTACATGAATATATTGGGACCTTATTGATCTGTAAGAAATTATGAATATGAAAAATACAGAGAAGTCTGGGAAGACATGAACTAATAAAAAGTGAAGTAAGAAGAAGCAGGAAAGCAGTATATACAATGACTACAATTTAATTACTACTTAATATTAATTAATAACAATTTAATTACTACTACTACTAATAATAATAATTACCATTTATACAGCACTTTAAAGTTTACAAGGCACAAACCATATTTCATTTGATGAAAACCACCATAGAACCCCAATAAAATTGAAACTGAATGCTATGGAATTGCAAAAACCCAAATTATGACCTTAGAAAAGAGATGTGAGGGGCGGCTAGGTGGCGCAGTGAGTAGAGCACCGGCCCTGGAGTCAGAAGGACCTGAGTTCAGAACCGGCCTCAGACACTTAACACACAAACAAAAACCTAGCCCTGTGATCTTGGGCAAGTTACTTAACCCCAATTGCCCTCCAAAAAGCAAAAAAAAGAAAGAAAGAAAGAAAAGAGATGTGAGAATATATGTCTCTCTCTTCTTTACAGAGAAAGCAGACTATGTCAGTCTCAGTTGATCCATTGGATAATTTTCCTGAACTGTGGGGTTTTTTGCCTCTTTCTTTTTTATTTTTTATTTTAAGGGATGTCTCTGGTATGGAATATAGGGTGAGGGTGAGATATATATTGGGAATCAAAGGTGATATAAAAACAAAAGCCATCAATAGAATTTTAAAAATACATTTTTCAAAGGAAACAGCATTTGAGAACATAATTTAGATTTCTGAGCAGCTTAAAACATGGGAATGATGGCATGTTAGCCTTACCATCAGTGTTCAGGTTTAAATTACAAAGGTGCTAGAATTGAAGGATATTAGATACTTAGAATGCTAGAGATGTTTCTTCAAGGGTACATAGTATCATGGTACACTTATGACAAATCACTTAACCCTATTTGCCTCAGTTTCCTTATCTCTAAAATGACCTGGAGAAAGAAATAGCAAAACCATTCTAGTACCCTAGTCAAGAAAACGCCAAATTGGGATCACGGTCAGACACGACTGAAAAATAACTGAACAACAACATAGTATCAAGTGAAAATCATCAACTCCACAATCCATTTCAATAAGTGCTGAAGTGGCAGTCCCCATTCATTAGGACAGCCCTGGCTTCCTGTGTGCTCCAGGCTCCTAGTTAGAAGTCCATGGTGACCAGTAGGAATATTGCCCCAAGGTTGAGCCAATCCACACCCCTTTACTACCCTCTTCTATAATGACCTCATCAGAGGAAGGTGTGTTTGAGAGGGAAGCACCAGGTAATCCAGATCCTTTGTTGGAGTGGTGATGGGTCAGTTTTCAACTGGTCACTACCCTTAGTGGCATAGCCCTATGTCATCTTCATAGAAGATCTGCGACTGGCATGATCTATAGAGCAATATGGAAAGGCAGGTTTTTCCCCTTCACTTTGTTGTAGGCAATAGTTGGGTTCATAAATCAACAAATTTTACTATTACCAATTATCAAGATGCTCTGTGTGTGTGTGTATATACATGTATGTGTGTATGTGTGTATAAATATATATATGTATGTATGCATATATATATATATATGTCTCCCTGTTTCTATCTCTGTTTCTGTCTGTCTGTGATCTTTTGTCTATCACAGTATTAACATTCTCAGAAAGGAAATATACAAGCATGGGTACTGACAAATTTAGGAATGATAGTTAACATCCTGAATGATAGATTTTGACACATTAGAATGGAGAGCTGAACCTAATAAGATGAAACTTAAAATTGATTATTCTTGTACCATCATCTGTTACAAACCTTCTCATCTCTCCTAAAACCACCTACACCACCCCTGCCCTCTCTCACATAGGAGAGGAACTTGCCTAACACTTCACTGAAAAAAATAAGGCCATCTGTCACCAGATCTCAAATTCCCTCAACATCATCGTCAGTTCTCTCCTCAGCTCCAGTCTCAGAGGAGAACATAGTCTTTCTCTTTGCCAAGGCGAATCCTTATGCACATGCCCTCAGGACCTCATCCCTTCAATTGTCCTCTCTCTGGTTTTCTTCTTTTTCCTCCTTTCTTTTTCTTTTTTGAAAAGGTGAAAGCTTTTAAGACCACCACTTCTACCTTTAAAGAAACTATCTGGTGTCAGCTGGTACAGTTGTGATAGGAAGCTGGGAACCTAAAGCTTAATTGGGAAAGAACTCTAGTTATTGAAGTAAGCAGAGCATGACAATGTACACTCTAAGGTGCTTAAAGAGTTGATAGGTATCTCCTCTCTGGGTATTGAGTTCCTCCTCTCCAAAACTATCCAGCCAACATCCAAATAGCCTTCATTACACCTTCCTGCTCAGATTCATTTCACCCCATGCAAGAGCTGCAGGTTTAATTCTAATAGAACGATCATTCATTTTTCTTTTATTAAACTAAATAAAATAAAACACAATACACCTCTGCTGATTGATAGTACCTTCTATCCCTCTCCAAACTCCATAAAAATAATTTTATATATATTCTGCCTATACTTACACA
Source organism: Gymnobelideus leadbeateri (assembly GCA_011680675.1). Taxonomy (NCBI): domain Eukaryota; kingdom Metazoa; phylum Chordata; class Mammalia; order Diprotodontia; family Petauridae; genus Gymnobelideus; species Gymnobelideus leadbeateri. The sequence goes on from WOXC01000044.1 coordinate 377,707, forward strand.
TGTACATGTTGTTTTCCCCATTAGGCCATAAGCTCCTTGAGGGGAGAGATTATTTCACTTGTCTTTATATATCTAGCACCTACTATTATGTCTGCAACATATATGACCTACTGCTTAATAAATGTTGGCTGATTGATTATCCATATTCTTGCTTCTCTTTCAGGTTTTTTTAACCTGTCTTTGGATGGTATATTATTCTTTACATCATTTAAGGTTTTTAATAAAGTTCCAAAGGCACTAAATGAGTTTTTCCCAGACTACATCAATTCCTGTTACCACAGCATGAACTTTGGTGGTTTTGGAGGTGTAGATGTCATACAATTTAGTAATAATAGATCTCATTTATATAATGTCTTATAGTTTACAAAGCATACCTTATCTCTAGTCAGACTCTGGATTTATCCTCCCAATGTGCATTAGCAGGTTGGTTTCCCAGAAAACAGCTGGTTATATTTCCCCCAAGGGTATATGGGGTGTTCAAACTAGCACCTCTGGTGTGAGGGCTTGCCAAGCCCTTTTTAGGCCTGTTCATCCATCTTTGATGTCCACCTACCACCCTCTCTCACCCATGGCTCCAAGAAGCTGTAGCACAGACAGCAGTCACAACCTGGTAAAAACATCTTGGCATAAGGGCTAGACCAGGTTGAGGATAACCAACAGACCTCAAACCTGTCAGTGAGTTAGGGGGATTTCTACCACAAACATGGGAAGACTTCCCAAGTGGAATGGGAGGATGAGAACAATTTGTTCCAATGTCCATGAAGGCAACTGAAGCAGGCACTGTGGAGTACTTAGAGCTTGGTGAGACAGTGAAGATGCCAAGGTCATCCCCTGCATCCTGGGTCATGGCCCATCATCTTGACTTTTGTCTTGTCACTGGACTTTGGTGACTCTGGAAAAGAGACTTGGCACAACTCTGCCTCATTTAAATCCAATTCATGTATGAGTCAAGACACCACCCGTGATGTCACTGGTCCTCTTTGAAAATGAAGGATGAGCAATAATATCCACTATTCCCATATGCTCTCTTCTCCCATTGACTTCTCAGTCTCTTTCTCACCTCCCACTGACTTCTCATTGTATTGCAGGCTGGATTCCCTACCCATCACTCAACTCAAACTGTTCTCTCCAAGTTCACCAATGATCTCCTTACTGCTAAAATGACATTTTCTCAATCTTCATAGTTCTGTGGGAATATCCTATACCACTTTATATGTGTAGATCCCAAAGCCCTATTTTGGGCTTTCTCTTCTTACTTAAATGCTCTCTCTTGGTGACCTCATCAGCTACCAGGAGGTCAACTAATATTCCTATGCAGATGACTCTCAAATTAATGGAGAGCTGGCTCTTATCACTCTCTAAAATTCAAAACTATATCAGTTTTCTGCTGAATGCTGCCACCTGAATATCCCTAGGTATCTCAAACTCATCACGTATAAAATAAAATTCATCTTTCTCACAGGCATCACCTTCCCCAGGTTTGGAACCGTGGAGTCATCTACAATTCTTCACTTTCCCTCACCCCAGAATTTCTTATTCACCCAATAGGCAGTTGGAGTTGTGAGACTAGAGGTTAAGAGAGAGGTTAGGTCTGGATAAAAAAACCTGAGAACTATCTGCATAGAGGTGATAATTGAATTCATGGAAGCCAATGAGATCACTAAGCAAAAGGGAATAGGGAAAAAAAGAATAAGGCCCAGGACAGAGCTTTCAAGGGTGCCCATTCATTGTTAACTTCTCTGACATTCAACTTCATCTATAAAATGTGGGGTCAGACTCAATGACCTTTAAGGTCCCTCCCAGTTCTGACGTGTTATGACCTCTACCTTAAAACTTATTATGCATCCATGTTTCTTTAAATTTAGTCTTACTTAAATTTCTAAAATATATTTGAAAACAATTGGAAAATAAAATGTCATACAAAACAGGGAAGTGAAATTGTTGATACGGATTTCGTAGCAAATTTAAAAATCCTGAACATATCACTAACAATGCCTAAATTATCAGTTTTGAAGGTAACCTTTAAAAAGGAATTTTTCTCAAACACATTAGCATTTCATCTTTAAAGCATTTCTTAATTCAGCACACTGGAGTATATGATTTTGTATCAGGCACTGAAAAGATTTACAAAACAAGGGAAAGATTCAGGCTCTGCTTCAAGCGAATTTACCATGAGACAGTTTGTAATCTCAAGGAAGTTGGTTTTAATTCTTTTTTTTGGTTATGAAATTAGTTGTTTCCATTTGCATTGTCATCAATCAACTAATCAATAAGAATTTCAGTGTCTACTATCTGCCAGACATTGTGCTCAGCTCTGAGGATAGAGACAAAAATGAAGCAGTCCCTGACCTCAAGGAGTTTATATTCCATCACCATCAATTCCTGCAATCACTTTACTCCCTCCACTGAACTCCTAGGCTATTGTTATAAAGTCACTGCCCTGCTCTGGGTCTCATTTTTTTCTCCTATAAAATGACAGTAGTGGGGAGATAAGACTAGATGACCCATAGAATATCTTATAGTTCTGACATTCTGGGATTTTAAGGGGAAAGAATCCAAAGCAGATCAGACAAGAGAACTATCTGGTTGCTAAGGGCTCAGGAAAGACAATTCTAATCATCTAAGTCAATTTTTAAGGGTGGTCATTTGCATGACAATCTCCTTTATATCTAGCTGAAATCACTCAAGTGATGACTTAAGCCCACTATCTTTTTTCCCCGGGGTTTTCAGTGGAAATGTAAAACAGTGGGTTACCACTCTTTAAAGAGTAATGCTTCACAGGTCAGGTCTAGAGGAGGGAAGGGGAAGGAGGAATTGTAGAATTGGCAAAGTATGTTTTCAGCACACCTTCTCATCCTTCCTTTCAGGAATTCTTTGTCCTGTTGTGAGCTCCTCACTCCAATTTCAATATCCCCTGTGCCTTGGCTAGGGAGGCACTGGAGTCCAATCAGCTGGATTGTTAAATTTTCAGTGTGCGCTTCTTAAAAGTGTGACTTCAGTACCTTCAGTCGTCCTTGCCCTCAAGGAGTTTATAATCTAGTAAAGAGTAAGGCACACATATGTACCTTCAACACAGATTTTTAAAAATGGTTTCAATACCTTCTCATCTTTCCTTTAAAAGTCACCTAAGGTTATAAGTAAAATATAGTAATCTGAGAGGCTCGAGAAGAAAAAATATCAACATGTAGGAGAGGGGTGCCCTCTGGCTGTGGTCTTAAAGGGGGCATAAACACTTCAAAGGGCAGAGATGGAGACAGGCCAAGATTCCATTTCATGCATGGGAAAGGCATTCAAGTAGTCTAGTTCACTTGTGTAATGTATGAAGAGGCTGGGGATGGGGTACCATAAAAATAGGTTGTGGAGATGAGTGAGAGTCAGGATTGTGGAGGGCCTTGAATGCCAGGTAAATTAATAGTTTATTAAATAGATAGTAAGTCACTAAGGCTTTGCAAGTGCAAAATAAATAACAGCTGGAACTTTGCATTTGGAAGATTATTTTGGATATGCTATGAAGGATAGATTGCAAATGGGAACAACTAGAGGCATGGAGACTAGTAAGGGGGGTATTTTTTTACTCTAACCCAGGTAAGGGGTGATAGAGGCTTGAATCTGGTGGTTGTAGTAGATTTGGAAAAGAGGGATGACTTTCACCCAAGTGGGGTGAGGAGTCAAGCAAGACTTAATGGAGGACACGGTGTGTCATTTGAGCCTGGAAGGAAGAGAGAGATTTCAATAGGTATTGCCCAGAGACAGAAGATAGCTAAGTAATTCCAGGCATGGGGAGAATATGGGCCAATGCATAGAGACAGAAGGAAGGATGAGAATGGAAGGCAGAAAGAACAGTTTAGTTTGGATGCAATATAGGCAATACAAAGGGAAGCAGTATGAGATAGGGTGAGATGGATGGGGTAGTGCCAGATTGTGGATGTAAGGAGTGGACACTTTATTAGATGGACCGTGGGGCACTACTGAGATTGCAGGATGACATCATTATAGTGTGATAGGAAGATGACTAAGACTTGTGGAAGGAAGAAGACTACTTGGGAAGCCATTAGAGTTCTAGCAGTGAAAGAAAATGAGGCCTTGGACTAGGGGGGTTATAGTGGTGGTGGGTAGGGAGGACTTGGGTGGGACTGTGGAAACAGAAATGGCAGGACTTGGCAATTAATTGAATGTATAGGGCAAGGAAAATAAAAGAACCAAAAATAAATTCAAGGTTAGGAGTCCAGGAAGCATGGTTTCATTAACAGAGATGGGGAGAGAATTAGGGAGAAAAGTGAATTCAGTTTTTATAGATATTATAGATTGAGGAAGGGAAGGGAGGGAAGGGAAGGAAAGGGAATTCCCAGGCATATGGGGAGAGATATGCCAGCTCCTCTAAATATAATATATATATATGTATGTATTATATATCTAATTATGTATAATATAATATAATTGAATGGAACATTCTGAGCCCCCAGTAGCTTCTTCATGGGAAAAGAGAACATGTAAGATAGTTATACAAATGGACCCAGAGCCAGGGTATCAGAGTGTAAGTAGATGCAGCATTTATCTCCAGTTTCTCTCCTCCACGTTGCCACCAGATTAATCTTTTTAAAGTCCTACTCTGATCACACTGTCTTCCTGCTCAAACACTTCAACGACTTTCCATTGCCTACGGAATCAATCCATATGCTGACAGTCAAATTCCTCTTTAATCTCGTCCCAATACATTTCTCCAACATTATCTTCCATTACTCCCCTAAACTCCCTGTCCTCCTGCCAAACCAAGCCACGTGCTGTTCCCCAAACATGCCTAGAGCCTCCATCCATATTTTTGCTTCTGATCATACCATTCTCTTTGTTTGGAATACCCTTGCTCTCATCTCTACCTGTTGAAGGAACGTTTTATCCTTCAAACTTCTGCTCAAATAGCACTTTTTCTAGGAAACTACACTTAGTCACTCTAGCTAGAAGTGATCTTTCCCTCCTCTGAAATAGCCTTTTGTCACCATGATACATTTTATATGACCTTGGATTATGGGTACATACGTGTAAGCTATCTTCCTTCCTTGAGAGAAATTTCAAAATTTTCAAAATTCTGGAGTCCAACTCAAGCCTCAGCAAATATCAGAAATAATCATAACTTTTCAATCAATTAGTCAACAAGCATTTATTAAACACCAGCTTTGGGCTGGGTACTGTGCTAGGTGTCTGGGATATATGTACAAAGAAAACAATAACAACCCTTACTCACAAAGAGCTTACATTCTAGCAAGGAAGACAAGTACTTACAATGATTTAGGTCCGTGCACCCTAATGATAGTACACATAGTAAGCCCTCTTCCTCCTGTCAACTTTTGTTAAATTTCTTTACTAATTCACCTATTTTGTTTTAGTTTCCTGGCATATTACCAATCATAGTTTGTAGCTTATAATTCGCTTTAAAAAATCCAAAATAACAAACTTGCAAGGTGGTGGCTGAAGTGGGATAGGAATTAGGGATATGCTAGAAATAGCTGGAAGGGCTTGAGAATTTATGGTTAAATTTTCAGTGTGAGTACCCCAGGAATAAAGAAACCTTACAAATCAGGGCTTAACTTACTGTTTTGTTGATTTTCTAGACTTAAGAAAGTAATGGAGAAAATCTTAATAAGGCAGATTAAACTGTGTGTGCTGTGTACATGTTTCCACCATAGCTGATCATTAGATATTTAACAGCACACCCTAGGATGGGATGGAAAGAGATATGAGGAAGAAGGAAAACCAGTTGATTTCTCAACACTGAAGGATTATTCTGAAATCTGAATTCCAGTTCTTTATAACAATACTGTTAAAAAGTTATAAAAATATTTCTGTTCACAATTATATCCAGCTTTGCCTTATGTGAAGAATGGAATAAAGTGTAGGCGTACCATCTCCATTTTCCCTTGGTTAGAAATATTTCAAGAAGCTCCAACACCCTTTCTAGAAAAGGTAGGTTTGACCTGTTCTGCTTTGAAACTGATACTGTCTTCTATGATTTGGTGAGAGTGAGGAAGCAGTTCCCTAGTTCTCCAGTATTCATTCTGCATTTGCTCTGTGAAGATGCCATGCTTTCCCTCAAAAACAAGTCCATTCTAAATGTCACCAGCGCACACCCCATCTGGGCTCTAGGAATCAAGCTGCCTTCTCTGTGAATCACATGTTGTCCCTCACTGTTAAGAGCCTTGGATCTGAACTTTGTTGGCAGCTGGGATAAGGCCGAGTAGGGCAGGAGAGATTCTAGTTTACCCCAGTGAGGCTACCCTGCTGGAAAGAGCCAACCTTGTTTTCATGGAGAAATGAAGGGAATGTTTTCTTGGAGAAGAAAGATCATAACAATAGGTCCCTTCATCACTGCTTCTCTCATCCCTTTAGGAACATGCAGTTAAAACAAATACTAATAGGTCTCATTTGGAAATTCAGATATTTTACTCTGCCAAAAAGCCACATGAAACACTCTATGTCTACAAGGCTCTTGGAAAGGGGACAGAAGGCAAGTTAGCATAGCATAGAATCTCTAAATTAGCATATTTCACACTTTACAACTAATAACAAGGACGTGCAGTCCAAGATAGTGCAGACAGTCCTGAAGCGGTCATACATCGCTGTAGATAAGTGGCGAAATTGTGGGGAGTGGGCAATGATGCTGGGGAAATTGGGCAGAGACTCTTCTTGGGAAAAAAGTCCTGTTTCCTTACCTACCAACATAATTTGCCCATGATACTCCCATGTACCCACCCCTAACACATGACTTCTTCCAAAAAAAAAAAAAAAAACATACGGAAATGTCTTAGATGAAGAGGTAGAACTCAAGGGAAACTGGTTCTGAGGAAAAAAAAGTCTGTTTCAATGAATGAAAAATCATTTCCTAGGGGCAAGTCCTGAAGTTGGTTCACTCCATGTATGGACATGTCCAGTTCAATTCATCCAAGTTTATACGCAATACAAAGGACCCAAAATGTAGACAATTCTTTAAATCAAGACTTCTTCCAAAAGAAGCCAGAAGATTCTGTCTTCCTCTTCTGAGAGTAATTGGGGGGGGGGGGATATCCCATTTATTTTCCCCCAATCTTAACATTGTGGATAACTCCCAGTATAGAAAGTCCTTCTGTCAGCATAGATCAACAACTCATTTGTAATTTATAGTCTTAGATGATTGCCTGGGACAGTGAGAAGTTAAGTGATTTGCCCATGTTCACACTATTAGAATATGTCAGAGATAGGATTTAAACCCAAGCTTTCTCAATCCTGAGGCCATCCATCTATTATATCAGGCTGCCTTAAGATGATTAAGAACTATCAGTCTAACGTTGCAGAAGCTGCACAGAATTTCGATAGAGATATTTTTCTCCATTGTGTTTAAGTGCTACAAGAAGAAAATGCATTTTAAATAAAACCTTTAAAACAATAAGGAATGTGTACATGATAAAGATGCCTTTTTAAGTCTTTTTCTTTTACTGTTTTAAAAGAATCCAAGTTCCAACAAATCCTTCTGATATTTTTCTGGGAATATTTGTAAATCTTTCAACTAAAAGTCTTTTTTACAGCTCCTTGGGGTAATGCTGTCACAAAACCTTAGAGGGAAGAGAAAAGGTGTTGTGATGGGTACAAAATTAATAGAGGTATGATGTAGGTGAAGGCAGATCTAGAAGCTATGTACATGTACATGGTACAATCCAACCATATACCTGCATCTGGTAAGGACACCTGCTATGCCATACTTAAAATGGGCTTTAAAAGCATTCCAGGGATTGTCTAGGAAATGTCTGCTTCCCCATCAACAGTCTCAAGTAGCATAAATCACCATGATTCAATTCCTGAGCTTCAGACCACAGTCTCAACAGCGATAGCATTAGGGTTGTCTTCCTGGCGTTTTAGCTGCATCTCATCTTTGAAAGCCCTGTTCAGTACTACCTTTAAGGACTCCTTAAATGGTTTCTTCTTACTGCTTCCAACAAAGAAGTAGATAAAAGGGTTTGCACTGCTATTAATGGTAGAGAAGAGAAGGGAAATATGGTGCATGTTCCCAAACCTCGACCAGTACTCATAGTACAGGAGGTAAAGAAGTCTCATGGGCATGGCAAAAATGAGGAAGATGATGATGGTGACAATGATGACTATGTAGAGCTTGGAGGAATGAGAAGTCCAGCTATTCCTTCGGATCTTCACCACCAGGATCACGCTGGATACCACCATGAGAGGTGTGAAGACGAGGAAGCTCAAGATGGAGATGAAAATGATCACTGCCCGGCAGTCACTCTGGGAGTGGCCCTTTCTTCCAATGTCAATGCACATGACGTGCTCCATGGTGGTCACCAAGCAAGAAAGAGCCCAGAGCAGGCCACAGACACAAGCAGACTGATGTTTAGGGCGGTGACATCGGTACCAGATGGGGTACAGGACTGAGAGACAGCGTTCTACACTGATGGCTGTTAGGAGGTAGAGGCCAGTGTTGTAGCCAAATAGAAAGGTCACTGATAATGTGACAATGGTATAATAATACCCAGAAGACAGCTCATAATCTAGAGCATAGTCAACTGATAAAATAAAGATACAAAAGAGTAGAGAGATGTCAGCAATAGATAGGTGGGTGATGTAGACTGTGAAGGGGTTTCTCCTCATTCGAAAACAGAGAAACCACAGGAGAATTCCATTTTCAACAAATCCCAGTGGGGAGATACTCAAGATGACCCAGTGCACAATTGGGATTTTCCGATCCACGTCTCCCGTGGATGTGTTCCTGTTGGTGGAAGTGTTCCCTGGTGTTTCAAGGACAAGTGATGTGAGGTTTGCTTCATCCATGAGGAGTTCTTAGAGTGGGGCTTCTTTTCTGTGAACAGGTCCAAAAATATGCCATGCAATCAGTGAGTCTGAACAGGAAAGAGAAATTCAATATGAACAGTTATAACACATATGCTATAAACCTTTTTAAAGAAAGGTAATACAATTTCTTTCTGAGAACGGCAGTGAGGGGGAAGGCTGATTTGGTGACCTTTCATGATCCCCATTATCTCTAGAATTCTATATTAACATACTTAATTAGGGCTAGAAGGATCATAGCTAAAGCACCAGATTGCCCAGCATAGTGGCACACACCTATATTCCCTGGTACTGGGGAGGCTAAGGATGGTAGATCATTTGAACTTGGGAGTTATGAGTTACAATAAGCTAAGATGAGCAGGTGTCCATACTGTATGGCAACAATATGGTACTAAGTTCTTGGTGGAAAGGGGTGGGAGAGAGGGAGACAGGGAAGAGGAGAAGCCAGGCTGCCTGAGAAAGGGCAAACCAATTCAGGTCAGAGTTCCCACATTAATCATCAGTGGGATATGTGGCCATTGCAAAAAAAGAAAGAAAAAGAAAAGAAAGAAAAAGCACCAGGTTGAGAACTGTTCAGTTTCCAGCCAAAATTTTCTGTCTGGCTCAGAGAACATCAATTGTCTATAGAGAAGTATAGAAAGACTCAAATGAATTGATATAGAACCAGCAAAATAATATCCATGATGACTACAACAATATGAATGGAAAGAATAAAAAAGAATGAAAGAAAGAAGGAAGGAAAGAGGGAAGGAAGGAAGGAAGGAAGGAAGGAAGGAAGGAAGGAAGGAAGGAAGGAAGGAAGGAATGGAAGGAACTGAATGCTAACTATAATAGTCAAACTTGGCCTGGAGGAAATGATAAGAAAATGCACCTGCATCTCTTCATTGAAGAGGGGGTGGCAGAACCATGGCTGTGGAACATTACATATATTCTCAGACTCAATTGATACATAGGTTAGTTTTGCAGGAAATGTTTCAATTTTTTTTTCTCTTTTTAGTCTCTATTAAGGAGATAGTGCTCTGGGTAGTGGAAGATAAGATCTGTTTGGAAATGAAGTTGATATAAAGACAAAAATATAGCAATACAATATTAAAAAAAAAGAAAATAAAGTCAATTCACCTTCCTGTCTTTATTCTGTTTTCCTGTCAGCCACAAAATCACTATCAAATCAAATTTTGATATATCAAAATCAAATATCACTTTTCCTGCCTTTATAACTGAGATGAACTCAAATGACCTCACAAAACATAAGCCAAAAGTAATACTCAATAAAGAGGGAGTACACAATAAAATTTTTTTCTTTCCATATGTAAGCTATTTTATTAATGCTTAAGAAAACAAGTATACTAAAGACAAACCAAGCTAGAAGAAAAAAAAATACAGAAAAGAAAATCAGCAAAAAGCATTTAGATCTGAGATATCTCTTATGAAGTTAAGCACCTAGTCAAACTGGTTATTGTATTTAAATACACTCCCTAGGTAACATATGGTAAGTATAAGCAGGATATATTTTCAGAAATATATAACATATACATGAAAACATCCAAGAGAACAGAACAAGAACATTGCTGATGGGCATTTAACAAAGTATTAACCTGGAAGCTAAGAGAGAGTAGAAGGTTATCAACATAGAGTCTTTTAGGAGGCTTGACCCCTACTTTATCTTAGAAGACTGTTATCTCTATGTTGAACTGGTGTTCTAATAAATAAATGTATGGAGGTTAGTGATTTTGTGGCTGACAGGAAAACAGAATAAAGACAGGAAAAATGAACAAAAGAATCAACTCTGGAGTCAGAGGTCCAGTGTTCATATTTGTCTCTGACACTTAATATTTGCATGACCTTGAGAAAGTCTCTTATCTTAACCTCCCAAAGACCCTGAGGCTTCCTTATCTATGAAATGGAGGGGCTGGGCTAGATGGTCTCAGAGGTTGCTTTCTTGAGATCTCTGATCTAGAGGGGAAATTGCCAGCTTGCTGGCTCTACCCAACTCTTTCTCTCTTGTTCCAGATTGATTTACAAAGAGACTAGGGGCATTATGGTGGTTATGAAAAGCATGTCACCCCAGCTCCACACATCCTGAAGTTTAAAGGATTGAAAAAATTTTCTAACCTCAAGTCAGAGATTGAAATCATTGGGTCTGAGCCTCTTCCTTTGACTCATGATATGACTAAGTGTTAATCTTTTGAAAGCATAACTGCAAATGACACAACTTACATTACTGATGCACCAAATTTTAGGAGTAGCAAGGGAAACAGAGACCCTTCAAAGGTGTCAAATCAATATTGGGGTACAATTCTCAAAGTAATTTGTTTCTTGTGTATTTTTAAAATTTTTTTTATCTTTATGATGTATTAGATGATCTGGCATTTAATTAGTCATTATATACATTTTATTACATTTAACATTTTTTAGCAAACTATGATTTTAGTAGTACTAGGAAAGGCATGACCCCTTTGTTCATAAAACTGACTCTTGAACTAAGCTTAGGGCCCAATTTCTTAAAGCAATTACTTTTTCCTCTTTTAATATAATGTTGTCAATATTATCCTTATAATAATGATAACTAACATTTAGATAATGCTTTAAGGTTTGAAAAGCACTTATTAAATTATTTGAGTCTCATAACAACTTTTCAAGCTACTATAATATATATGATAAATGCTAAATATATAATAATATGGTGAGTATTAATTAGTTAATTAATTAAGATTAAGATTTTTTTTATAGAAATGTAATTAACACATGGTAACTCAGGTGGCAAAGTGGATAGAGTACCAGACCTGGAGTCAGGGATACCTGAGTTCAAATTTAGCTTCAGACACTTATTAACTGTGTGACTCTAGACAAGTCACTTCACCCTATTTGCCTCATCTATAAAATGAACTGGAGAAGGAAATGGCAAACCACTCTAGTATCTTTGCCAAGAAAACCCCAAATGGGGACATGGAGCCATACACAACTGAAACAAATGAACAATAACAACAACTCAGCTAATAAGTATTAGAGGCAAGATTCAAACCCATATACCCCAGACTCTATCCGCTATGCCACACTACTGTATTATCCTTTTTATTCATTAAGAAACTTGTACTTAGTTAATTGTCACATAATACTTAAAGATAAATACCTTTTCTGTCAATCTTTTATCATTAAATTTTTTATATAAACCCTAAATATAAATTCTTTAAGCATTTTGTGTATCCAAATACAACTTTGCTTTGTCTTTATTTAAGTTTTTAAAATGTATGGAATTTTTATAAAATTATAATGAAATACAACCTTTGTTAAGTCTGAACCTTGGCACTCATTTTCCTTTAAAACAATGTAACCTTCAATAATTTAATTTAAATAGACAACTATTAGATTAAAAAGTAGTCTCTAAGTTATGGCAATTGTTCAATCTTGAATAAAGTAAAAATAGTCAAGCCTACCTATCCTTTTACATTAATTGATCACATTAATTTTTCTTTCCGAATTCCAAAGTAAAATAAACTCCAGCCTTTAATTCAAAATCTGAAATGGCATGGTCCTGATTTCCTCTTAATTAACCTCAGTTTCTATTATTAGCAGGGCCAAAGGTACTCTGGGTATTTGAAGGCATTACCCTCATTGGCAGATTGTTGGGGAGATTGTAGTTGGAAGCCACAGAATCAGTCTGAGAGCCAAAAAGGACATCCCAAAGTCTAAACTCTGCCTGAAGTATCCTAAATCCTCTACAATACCCCTACAGAATCTCTTGGGTTAAAGGGGAAAAAACGAAAAACAAAACCAAACCTCAATGTCACAAGTACAGAATTCCTCTGGAAAAAAATAAAAGATTTATGTATATGAGGTGAGGGAAGAGGGTTTAAGAATTGTAAACTCAGTCTATAGCAACAATGGCATATGGTAGCTGAAAGAGCTCATGCAATTTTGGGCTGCTTCCAAGGAAAAAGAACTAGGGAGGGGTTATTACTCTGTCCTCTTGTCCCAGTCAAACCACATGTAGAGCACTGCTTTCACAGCTGGGCACTACCCTTCAGGAAAGACATGGATAAACCAGACGAGAAGGTAAAGGGCTTCCAGATCATGCCATGTGAATGTCAATTGAAAGACCATAGACTTAGATCTGAAAGGAAAATCAGGAGCCATCTAGTCTGATTCCCTCATCTTACAGATGTGGAAATGGATACCCAGAGAAGTTGTGGCTTGCATAAGTCACACAATAACAATAACTATTACACATACATGTGTGTATACACACACACATATAAATATATATGTCGCTTTAACATTTGCACAGGACTTCACATATGCTATCTTATCTGAGCCTCAGCACAGCCTTGGGAGGTGGCTGCTATTATTATCCCCATTTTACAGATAATAAAATTGAGGATGTGACAGGTTAAGTGAGATTAAGCCCAGGCTCACAGAACAAGGGTCTGAGAAAAGGTCTGAGTTCAGGTGTTTTTCACTCCAAATTCAGCACTCTACTCTACCACTTACCACTTGTACAACTACTAAGCAGCAGTTGTGATGGAATGTTTTTAAATATCTGGAAGGCTAGCATGTAAAAAGGATGTAAAAAAGATATCAGATTTGTTCTAGAGGCAGAAGTAGGAGCAATAGGAAGGAAGTTACACAGAGGCTTGATGTAAGGGAAAATTTTTTAACAATTAAAGCTCTCTAAGAGTAGAATGGCCTATGAAGTAAAACATGGTTTTCTGCTTACTGGAGGTCTTCCGGCAAAGGCTGATGGTCATTTATAGGGTTTGTGATAGAATGAATTCTTGTTCAGGTAGAAACTGAGCTAAATATCCTCCACGTGTTCCATTCACCTCTGAAAAGGAGTCTATGTTGTTGTTGTTCCTCCATTTTTAAAGAGAACCAATGACATCACAGGGTGATGTCTTGACTTGCATCTGCATCGTATTTAAGTGAGGCAGAAGTGCTCAACATCGTTAGCCTCACCTTCTCCTCCAGAGTCCAAAGTCCAGCAGCAGGATGAAAGTAAAAATGATTGTTGATGGCCCAGACCATCAACAGTGAATGACCTTGGCATCTTCAATGTCTGGCCAAGCTCCAAGTGACTGATATGCTTAACGAGGTCACCCATTCCCTTGTAAGACAACACTTATATTGGGTTGAAATCTCTCTATAACATCTACCCATTCTTTCTAGATCTTTTCTCCAGTGCCAGATGGAACAAATCTAACCCTTCTTCCAAAGCAGTCCTTCAGATGAGAGGCTAACCTATTATCCCCTTGTCTAGCCTACACATAAGTCTTCCAATAAGCACCTCCCATTTTTCAACTGACACTCTGTTGACTTGATCTTGAGGACTTTTACAAAACACTCTGGCTACCTCTGTCTTCTGGACACACTTCAAGTTTCCAAATGACCTTCCTGAAATGACCTTTCCCAAACCCAACACTACTGCCAATGTGATATGACCAGGCCAAATTACAACCTGATTATACCCTTCCATGTTCTAGATGCAATGCCCCCTCATAATTCTTGTATTAAATCTTTCCCCATCAGGAATGTGCTAGATTCAGCCTGAACAGGCAAGAGTTAGTTGTTAAATTTTCATTGTGAGCATTTACACTTCAGAAATTTACAAACACTACAAATCAAAGTTTGACTTAATGTTTTCTTTAACTGTCTAGATTTAATAAAGTGATGGAGAAAATGTTAATGATGTAGGTTAAATTTTTTTAAAGCAATTGGGGTTAAGTAACTTGCTCAAGGTTACACAGCCAGTCATTATTTATGTTTGGGTGCTCATTTTCTGAGGCCGGGACCAATCCTGGGTCATCCCAACTCCAGGGCCGATGCTCTTACTCACTGCACCACCTAGCCTCCCCTGATGTAGATTAAATTTTAAAGTGTGTCTTGTAAGAATTTTTTTCCCAGAGAATGGGTTGTTAAAAATTTATCAGTATAGGGGCGGCTAGGTGGTGCAGTGAATAGAGCACCAGCCCTGGAGTCAAGAGGACCTGAGTTCAAATCCAGCCTCAGACACTTAATACACAAAAAAACTAGCTGTGTGACCTTGGGCAAGTCACTTAAGCCCAATTGCCCTCCAAAAAGCAAAAAAAGAAAGAAAGAAAGAAAGAGAAAAAGAAAAAGAAAAAATTCATCAGTATATCTTTGCCTCAGATACTTATGAAATGGAAATGGAAAAGAATAAGCAGTGAACTAAAGAAATAATAAATGTCCCATGATGCTCCAGCATCATCCTGTTTCCCCAAACTTTCTTGAACCTAATCAAGGAAAGGAAGAAGAAATGGGAGAGAGGACAGAACAAATGAAGCCATTCATCACTATTCCTGAGTCACCAGTCAGCATCTGACTTAACTGTCAATCAAAATCAAGCTTTATCAAATATAGCACAGTGCATTAAGCTTTGTATAGGGACTAATTAAAGGCTGACCTCATATCATGACAGCTTGACAGCACTGACAGCTTTGTTGAGCAGTAATATTACTGGAAAAAGGGTCAGGAAACTAAAAGGATGAACTGCTTGTTAAAACATCAGATTAGGACTGATATATAGGGGTGATCTGATAACGAACCTCATAATGATAATGATAATGAATCCAATAATGAACCTTAGCAATGCTGTCTGCTTCAAGAATCAGTCAACCACATTCAAACAGTAGGTTCATTCAAAATTCCCCCAGAGGAACCTTTGGGAAAAAAAATACTTTCATAAATTTAGGAACAATTATTAATTAAAATAATTCCCTAATGTGTGAATCAGAGATTTGGCTGATTTGCCACATGCCTATGAGTGAAATACAATTAAATTCCTTTTATAACAACTCTCCGTTCTTAGAGGCTCAGCAATTTCTGTTGCTGTGAGTTTTGTTTGAATAAGCATACTAAAAATCACATTCCTATTGTATAGGACCTGGAGATGAATGGAAGGCCAAATTTAAGGAGGTTGAGGAATTTACATTGTGACTGAAATATCTGAGATTAGGAAGATGTAGAGAACTGGAGTATATATTTTTTTTGCCTGCCACATAGTATAAGTCAGTTACAAAAAGCTCCCAATCAAGGTACAGAGAAAGTGATAGGGACCAAAGAATTTTGTATACAGGATTAGTTACTGTAGAGCAGCTAGCTGGCACAGTAGAGAGAGTGCCAGGCCTGGAGTCTGGAAGACTCATCTTCCTGAGTTCAAAGCTGACCTCAGACACTTGCTAGCTGTGTGATCCTGGGCAACTCATTTAATCCTGTTTGCCTCTATTTCCTCCTCTGTAAAATAAACTGGAGAAGGAAATGGCAAACCACTCCAGCATCTTTGCCAAGAAAACCCTAAATGGGATCACAAAGAGTCAGATATGACTCAAAGACAAAAACAAACAAAAAACCAACTGAAAACATTCATCATTATAGAAATGGAATTCAAACCTAGGTCCCTTCTGAGCTCAGGTTGAGTGTGATTTCTACTCAGTAAGCTAGTTCACCAAGAACAATCCTTTTAGGTAAGTACACCAAAAGGGAGTAAGATAGCATCTGCCCCCAGAAAACAAGAAGAATGAACCTCATTTCATCTCTCCCCTCATCAAGTCTGAGCTTAAGCAGCCTCTTAGACATGGAGAGATCTGGGGAGAAAGCAGGTGGCTTATCTGCTAAGACTTCCATAGTTCCTTCCTGCAAACTTTTCTCTCTTTCATATAGTCCTTGTTACCTCTGAACAAAGAGAAATTAATTCACACTAAGGTATTAGTAACTCCAAAAGCTAATTCTCCTAAGGATAGCTGCATTTTAAACCAGCAGGGGGGGATTTTTTAACAGCTTATTAATATAGTATTTATTTGTCTTCCCTCTGTCAAACCCTGAGCCCATGGCTTTCCCCAGGGTTGCCTGGTAAGATTGAGGTGAAGGTATACACAGACTGGAAGGGACATGTTAGGACCAGGAGGACAAGGAGGAACATTCAGAAATGTAGGGGGATAGAAATGGCTCCATAACATGGTGAAGAAGATGAGTTAGGCCACCATTAGCAAAAGAGCCCAATGGCCTCAGACAGGGCAAAGCCCAGGATGGCATAGGAAAAAGCTGCTGCTTCAGGGAGGGGTTCCTGGCATAACCCATGATGAGACTTCCAAACACAGACCCAATCCCAGCTCCAGAGCCAGCCACCTCCACAGTGGCAGCCCCGGCCCCAATGAACTTGGCTGCTGTGTCAATGTCCCTTGAGACAGCACTAGTTTGGAATCCACATGTGGGGACAAGAGGTCAAGGGACCTGATAATGCCAAAACGCTGAGGTTCTCATGTGTCCAAACCTCTGCCCGTTTTAGCACCACTAAGCAGACAGTCGTCTACTCAGCAGCTGAGAGCTGCTCCTCACAAGGGCAGGGATAGAGATGAACTTGGTGCAGGTGTACATTCTCAGGGGGTGAGGAGCAAAGCTGAAGAGCCGCTGGCAGAGCAGAGGAGGCAAGGTGGGGGATTCTTAATGCACAAAAAAAATATTGATACCAATGGTGGAATTCTAGGCATCATGGCACCTGGGTAAGAAGGATGATTTTTGACTAGGGGAACCTTTTTGACCCCAAATAATATATAGTCAACTGCCTTTTATGTACTAAGGCTGATTCTGCTGAGGGCCTAATTCTACCTAGGCTACAGAGCACATGTCCTAGTTTGGGTAATTTAGTCTTCCCTTCCCATTTCATCCCTGATAACCTGAAGATAATTCTTCTTAAGACATATTTGTCAGAATGGTTTTAGGAAAATACAAAGACACACCATGATGAGGGAATAACTAAATGAGCTATCTGACTATAATGTTATAATACTGGTATCCAAGAAATAAATGAATATGAGGAATGCAGAAAAACATGGGAAGACTTGTATGAGCTGATACAGAGCAGAAGTAAACAGAGCCATGAGTATCACATGCACAAAGACTACAATAACATAAATGCAAACCACACCAAAAAGGCAGCAGAACACAGATTAACTCCAACATTGAATTCTGATGAAACATACTGCCCTTCTTTGGGGAGAGAGGTGGGGCAAAGTGCTGCATCAACTGTTGGACATGGTCATTTTTTTAGGTGGTTTGGAATAACTGATTTTATTACAAGGGAGCATGTAATGGGGGGGGCAGGTATCAGGAAATGACTGTACCACTAAAAATCAATAAATTTCTGTCAAAAAGTGAAAACTTTCTAGGGCAGCTAGGTGGCACAGTGAATAGAGCACCAGCTCATGAGTCATGAGGACCTGAGTTCAAATGTGGCTCAGACACCTAACACAAAAACTAGCCATGTGACCTTTGGCAAATCATTTAACCCCAATTGCCCTCCAAAAAGCAAAAAAAAAATTTTTTTAAGTGAAAACTTTCTTTAAATGAAGGACTATAGAGCACTTTGGCAATATCTGAGCCTTTTATATATAATGCCAGGTTATGAAAATTATTCTATATGCAAGGAAATGAGGTATAAATATTTCTTTTAAAACTGAAGTTTGATCGGATTGTACCCCAGTAGATGTGTAGGCTATATTTACTTTACTTTTCTTTTTTTTATTTTTGAAGGGGAGAGGGCAGGGCAATTGGTGTTAAGTGACTTGCCCAAAGTCACACGGCTAGTAACTGTTAAGTGTCTGAGGCTGGATTTAAACTCGGGTCCTTTTGACTCCAGGGCTGGTGCTCTAATTCACTGTGCCACCTAGCCACCCCTTGTATTTACTTTTAAGTCAGAAAGAAACTAAAAGTGGAAAACAAGCAAGAGTAGAAAAGAGAAAACTAGTGAAAATAATTCAAGTGAAAGTATCTCTCAAGTTTGTTGTTGTTTTCTCTGGAGACTGAAGAAGCTAGCAACTCGCCTCCAATACTTTCATGCTACTGACCTCTCAAATTCCCACCCTGCTTCAGGGGCAGTCCAGAAATCTATCTCCTGTTCTTAGACCTAACCCTATAATGCTAACCTCTTATGGTACAATCCTAAAAAAAAAGTACAAATTCTTCTCTCTGTTGGGTTTCTCGAGGCAAGCATTAACACTTATTAACTATCTAAGGCTGGAGATATAAGACACCTTTGAGATCATCCAGCTCAACCCATTCATTTTATAGATGAGGAAACTGAAACTTGGCTAGTTGCCAAGCCAAGATTAAAACTCAGCTCTTCTAACTGACAGTTCCCTCCATGGGGGATGATACTATATAGGATAGGAGCATTTTACCTGTATTACATGACACATTAGGTGTACTTCTCTTCACTGACTGCCCCCGCTGCCCCAAAAAACACATACAAAACCCCCATCATACCTACACGGAGAAGGCAGGACACTCTTTCCCAAAAGGTAACAGAAGGATGAAATTTGTAATGATACATTATAGCCTTCTTGCTGTACAAATTATTCCTAACTCCAATGCTATAATACCCTAAATCAGCACCAGCACCTTGCCAAGTCAGTATCACTAAGATGCCTACATTAAAGATCAAGACTTAGGAAGAAATTTCTTTTATCAGAAACTTTACCATCAATAATTGCTCTTCTGATTTTGTAAACCACAAAGCTAGTGCTAATGACTTGTATCCAAGAGGAAAAGCAGAAGCCAAGTAAATTCTGCTCTTCTTTGATCATCCATTTGGAGCTGGAAGGAAGCCTAGAAATCATAGGTTCACATAGAGCTGGAAGAAACCTCAGAAGCCATTTAGTCTAATCCCATCATTTTATAGGTAAAATGACTCACCCAAGATAACAGAGGCAGCGCACGAAACCATTCCCTAATCCAAAGTCAAAACTCTTCCTAACACATTACCCTCCCTCCCTGATATGTGCTATTGTATAATTTAAGTCAACACTCCAAAATTTTCCCTAGTAATATCACTGGGGAATGGGGAGGCAAAGAGAGCAATAATCCTCTCCCAACTCCCAACCCTGAATGGGTCCAAACACCTGGCCAGAAGGAAATTATTTAGAAAGCCACTTTTACAACTTGAGATTCCACCAATCAAGATTTGATCTTAAGAACTTCACGTTCTGATCTGAGTCAAGGAGAAGTTGCCTAATTGCAATTTGGGGAAGGTATAAAACATCTGACCCAAAACAACTAACACTGAAGGACAAAGCACTCCAAAATAACAGTGTGGAACTGAAAGAGCTTATTAACCACACACATCCAACGAGCAAACATCTAATACATGACAGAGTGATCAGCACAGAAGCAGTTCTCTGAGTGAGTTTTTTTTTCTTTTTTCTCTGGATGAAAAAAAAAATCCCGAATAATTAAAACCAGAGTAGAGACTTACCAGTATTATTCTCATGGGAGGGTCCTGAGATGCCCATGGGAAAGATCCTCTTCAGCATTCTGGGGCATCCATGCAGAGGGTGTGAATTGCCCCTCCTCCCCCAGCCTTCAGTCAGAGGTTCTCCAACTTCAGCCTCTCCTTGAAGTGTGGCTGGAGCCTCCTTTCTCTACTGAAATAACGGGCTGTCTCCCACGACTGAAAATATTTGCGAAGTGCCAAGCAGATGGTCCCACGCTTATCAGCAGAAGCTATGCTTCCAATGGCATCATTCAGTGACACATCTGAGGGGAAATCTTCACACTGAACTGCAGTAGGTATGAAGGAGAGAGTGACATAAAAAAGGACCTGCTTCAAACCCCAGTGAGGGCCAGCAGGGGACCAACCCCATATGGTATGAAGGATGAAGGGATGAATGACCTAAAAACATGTTGATAGGAAGGGCAAAATTTGACAGGAGAAAAACAGGTCCTTCCCATCTCCCTTTTCGGGCTACCATATGCACAATTCAGTCTTTAAGACCAAAGTGACCCACTGGACAAATATAAGAAAAACCACTTAGCCAGGAGGCTGGAGATAGCAGTGAAGGTTACATATCAGGGAGCTCTGAACATTCCCCTATCTACCTTATTCTGGAAGCAAACACTAAAGTCAGAACTCAGATCTCTCCCTACACAATCAGAAACCTAAGGTCTGTATTCATTTACGTCTAAGTTTTTCACCCTTTCCTATCACCTTCCCTTTGTCAATATACTGAATGGCAATTAGAACCAATCCAAATCCTCTCGAGGGGAAGGGGAAAATATAAGAGCACTTTTGTCACAGAGCAAATAATAAGAAGGACCAGAATCACAATCAATGGCAAAAAGAAAGGTTATTTTCCCCTTTTCCTGATTATATCTTCAAACCAGTCATATGCCGATGGACAAAGTCAACAGCATGAGAAATAGCAAATGACCTAGAGAATGGATCAGATATAAAAAAGGAGAGACATGAACTCCACATTCTATGGCAAACAAATAGCTTTGAAATCACATTTCTTCAGTTTGTTTTCCATAGTAATCAAGATCAAACACATACAAAAGAACAGGAGCCAAGGCTGTCATGGGAAGACGGACCTGCTGTTCTGGTCTTCCTATAGAAAGAAGGAAATAAAAAAAGGAAAGTCAGCCCCTAAAATCACTCAATCCCAAGCCCAAATTGGGGAACTCCAAATGACTTCCAACATGCCTGTGTCACATAGAATCAAAATTAGCCAAGTCAGTCCCACAAACTCATGGAACACACTTCCATTACCTGATTCTTATTCCTCCAGGTAAGTGAGAGTCCTGTTCACGGGAGCAGTTGGCATTTTTCAGAGAAAGATCGGAAACTGAACATAGGGAGCTATCAAAACAAGGCAAGCTATAAGACAAAAGGGAAGACTCCCGAATGCAGATAGGGATGAGACAGACACATATGACACTCACATACATACACAATGATGATAGAATAAAAATAATAGGCCAATTGGGGGTGAGATGGGGGCCTAGTTACAAATGAGAGGAGACACTAATGAACAAAGAAAGGGGTAATGAGAAAGAAAAACAGAAAGAACTTCCCTGCTTTCTTGTTTTTCATTCATTTTTTTCAGGGCATGAGAGACCATCCAGACTTGGTGAAAGATTCATTCTGTTCCTCTTGGGGCTGTGAAACCCTAGGCAGAGCTTACAACTGGAAGAGAGCCTATGATGTCATTATTTAAGTCAACAGAACTGACTGACCAGTTTGCTCTACCGACTCTTAAGAGAACAGAAGAGTCTGTCCATACTGGCAGCAGAGATTGGCAGTACAATCCTAGCCAGAGGGTGAACGAGGAAAGAACCAGCTGGAAGCTGGAGGGGCAACCTTGTTAAGAGAAGAGAGTGACCAATAGTGAGCAATGGAAACTCTGGGTGAAATGAATCTTTTTTTTTCCTCCCTTCTTGAGTGGGTAGGAGAAGGTGACAATTGTTTTTGTGACTAATTGGCACCACTAGTTAGGCAGGAACTGTTACAGATGGGACTTAGTTTCATTTGTGGTTGATAATGATTTATACTTAGGGAAAATACAGCAAGTCTGTAAAAATAACACTGCCAGCATTTAAGCTACAAATAGGTTGGCTATTTCTGTGCTTGAATTGTCTTTGTGAGTAATCATCTTTCTCAGTGAGAGGTGGAAACGAGTGGTAGGAATGGGAGAGCAAAGAGAAAGGCCAAGAGAGCCAAGGAGAGTTTGTAGAAAAGAGCAATCTGTGTCCCCCCCACTTTCCAGCATGATGGGACCAAAACTGTATCTAGAATAAGGTCACTGGAGCTTTGACTCAGGACAATGAATTTAGCAGGTGTCCCCAAAATCTGAAGTATTTCAGCAGGTAGAAGTAACAGAGATCAGCATTTATTTAGCAAGAATGGACCAGATCCATGATTTTACTGGCTCAGGAAGCTCCCATTGAAGAGCTTTCTATGCCAATACAGAGGGGCACCTTTCTGCCAATTCAGAGTCTTAGAAATTTGCTTAGGAGTACTGAGATGTTAATTGACTTAGCCAAAGTTTTATGGCCGGTACAAGGCAGTAGTGAGACTTAAACGCAAGTCTTCTACCTCCAAGACCTGTTCATTCTCCCCACTGACACTCATTTAGCAGTTAAACTGGAGTTAAGCAAGAATAACTAGTTAAAACAAGAATCTCAAAAATGTAGGACTAGGACCTGTTTTACTCTGCTCAACTGAGGGCATGCTTTGTATTTCTCGCCCAGGTTACCATTTGTTTTACTTGCCCTGAAAAATTTCTAGATAGAGGTCTCTTTAGATACGGGACAGGATAGATATTCTCTCTCTGTCACACACACACACACACACACACACACACACACACACACACACGCACGCACGCACACGCACACGTGAGCATATATGGTGAGCACTGCCTCAGATAAAGAGTATTACAGAAGTAGCCTTATAGGATATCATTGTCAAGGTCATTCACAAGTGGGGAACAGGAGGGCCATTTGCCCTAAGTCTCCAATTAGGCTTTAAATTTAGCAAGTTAAGAACTATTACTATTCAACTAAGGGCTCTGAATATTTGGATAGCTTCCTCAGGTTTCACAGCAATTTTGATATTGTACAACAGCTAAATTTTAATCTCAATAATTATAGTAATACAATTGAACAGAGAAAAAATATTTGATAAAATTTTTAGATAAATTCTTGGTATACCTAGATATAATTAAGTATATTTTTCTCACTTATCTTTATTTTTAAATGAAATTTTATAGATATGCTTTGATTTTTATCTTACCTTTCTTATAAAGAACAAAAACTTGAAAATTTTTTTTGAGAAAATTAACCAGTATATTTTTTTTAAGTTGCCATTACAGGCAGTGCTCCACATCTGTGGTCTCATACCTCCCATTTGTCATTTTAAAATTAATTTTATTTTTTTTAATTACATGCAAAAAGAACATTTTGGTATATATACATTAGAACACCAAAGAGTAATTTTTATGAAACCATGAATCTCCATTTGATATTGATGCTTTTGGTTTTTTTAAGTATATAATAAACCATACACATTATTTTCAAAACTGTTCTGTCTGTTTTTCCTTTTAAAGTTCTTCTGATCTCTCCTGTCTATTTTAAAACAGTGGCCCTAATTTTGGGAGGGTGTCACTTTTATTAACCCTTTCCTCCCTCTCAATACTTCCCTCCAATGTAATTTTTAGAAAAGCAAGAGAGAGGAACAAAAAAAATCTCACCCTTCTTAAAACAAATAAGAATAATTAAGGAACAGTAAACCACAAAGTGGCCATATACAATAACATGTACATCTTTCTGACTTCAAGTCTAACCCAGCTCTTGGAGGAGGCAGCTTCATCATAGGTCTTCTAAAGACAAAGTTGGTCACTGCATTGCCCAGCATCCTTAAGTCTTTCACAGCTGCTCTCCCTGTAGGTTCTCCTGGTTTGTCTCATTTCATTTGGCATCAGTTTATGCTGTCTGGGTCCACCTGAAATCATATCTTTAATAATTTCTGATAGTGCAATAACATTCCATCATATTCATAGGTACCCATTAGGTTCTGGTTCTTTTCTTCTTTCTTTTTATCTCTCCCCCTCACCTTTAAGGATCAGGAAGTTTTTTGCTTGGGATTGTTACTTTTCCAGCTATATATATATATATATATTTCTTGATCCTTGCTCTGAGAGACTTTGTTGGTGGTGGTGAGTGATTTCACTTATGTCCAATTCTTCTTGACTCCTTTTGGGGTTTTTTTGGAAAAGATATTATAGTGGTTTGCCGAATCCTTCTCCAGCTCATTTTACAGATAAGGAAACTGAGGCAAATAGGGCTAAGTGACTTGCCCAGGGTCACATAGTAAGTTTCTGAAGCTGGATTTGAACTCGGGCTTTCCTGACTCCTGGAATCCCCTATGCCACCTCAGTGCCCTCTGAGAGGCTGCCAACCTATTGTCCTGCTCTGCAGCTATTTTTGCTCCTTACTTATGTCCATGGGCTTCTAGATGACTTACTGTACAATACTCAGGTGGACAAAATCACTTAATGTAGTTTCTCACTAGACTTCTATTTGGCCTGGCGTGAATGTTTCTTATTAGAATAAGCATGTAAGAGGAGCTGGCTAGGCTTAGACTGGGAGTTTCTCCATCAGAATGTGAACTCCTTGAAAGGAGGGATTGTTTTTGGCCTCTCTCTGTATCCCCAATACTTAGATATTAGATGACAGATTGCATCCTGTTTAGACAATAAACTTAGCAAGCTCTTCTGAGAATATCTTTTGGTCTCTTGGTTTTGGCTTTTTTTTTTTTCAAACTATCATGTCAGGTGGCCTCAAAATCTGGAAGTGACCTTCCAGAGACCTTCAAAAACCCTTAGTCAAGAGACAATAAAGAGCCTTAATTTCCCAGAAGGATTAATATAGATGAGGCTTTCCTCTCATTCTATGAGAGACAAAAATCCCAGTTTGGAATGTTCTCCATGCCATGGAGGTGCCACTGTCTACAAGCATGTTCTACTCGCACCACGAAAAGCTGTTATCATCTGAAAGGAAGGATGAGATCTGTTTTAGCTCTAGTGCTTAGAAACATAAAGATTCTGATGATGACTGGCTAGCCAAAGGGTGGCACCCACTCAATACTTTGTTCTACAAAGGTTAGAGAGGTTAAACAGCTGAGAGTTTGACTCATAAAACAATAGTGACTGTAGTTTTCCAAACTGGTGAGGACAATAACTAACAAGGGAAAGTTTATAGACTAATACAATAATAAAACAGAATTTAAGAGAGTGAAGGAACCTTACAGATCAGTATAATCTCTTTCCTAGAAAGGCAACTGTCTTCAGAGTCAATGTTGAACTGAATATATGGAGCCTCATGATAACTAATTTAGTCATAACTTGGTATAATGGAAATATCACTGGATTCAGAGTCAGATGGCTTGAGTTCAAACCCTGCATTTGCCACTTATTGGCAGCTTAACATATCTGTAAAATTAAGGGGTTGAGTTTGATGATTTCTAAGGTTGCTTCTAACACTAAATTTATGGCCTTATGAACTTGTGATTACATAAATTGTCTCAGGCTACACTCTAACAACCTTTGTCTAGACTCCAAGCAATGAGTCTTTATCCTGTCTACTTATCTTAATATTAATTTAGAGTAATAATGGTGCTACTGGTAAGGATCAAATACATACTAGTTCCTACTTGATGGCCAGCATTTTTTCCAGCCTGAGGCCTTCCAGTATCCAAGATCCTAGCATCCTAGAATTTGAGGATTGGAAAAGACTTAAGCAGATATTTAGTCTAGTCAATAGTAGGAAAGAAAACCCTCATATAAAATGCCTGACAAGCAGTCATCCATCCTTGCTTGAAGACCACCAATGAAGGGAAACCAGTTCGTTCCCAAAACAGTCCATTCCACTTTTGTTTTTCTCTAGTTGATAATCCCCTCTCTCTCTCCCTCCCATATCAAGCCTAAATTGATATCTTTGTAACTTTCACACATTGCTCCAGGGTTTACTCTCTGAGGATAAACAAAATAAATTTATTCCTTTTTTTCACATGAAAGTCCTTTAAATATTTTCCTGACTGACCGACCCCCATTTCTTTTTTTGACATGTATAACAGGGAAATCACTTCATATTGTTTATATACATTTCAGCATTTGATAAAGTCACTCAGGCTATTCTTATGGGAAAAAATGGAGCTATTGGAGCTAGACCAATCCAAACTCTTTGATCATACCTACTTGTTGTGTTTATCTGCTGGATGGTGGAGGAAGGAAACAGAATTTTCCAAGTGTCACCTGTGCTACTACTATGAATACCTGAGTAGCAATTATGTTTTAACTGACCTAAGAAGTTGGACTCAGAATAGGAGGCTGGAAGCTTTCATAGGAGTGAGAGGAGGTCAAATAGGGGACTATTGGGCAACAATGAGAAAAAAGATAAGTATGCTGGAGGCAAGCCCCATGACTGATTATCTCAGGAAAGGTAGGATGCAACCCATCTTTACATATTCTGAATGGCTGAACACACATTCCTTGGGGTTATGCCCCCACTTTGGAAACCACTAGGCTAGATGAAAGTATGATTATAAAAGGATCCAGAAATGGTTCATTGATTTGTCTCAAGGAGTAACCACCCTTTTGGTCAGTCACCACTCATTCTGGGCACAAAATATTCAGTCAGAGTATTGAGAGTTTGACTCATAAAACAACAGTGACTATAGTTTTCCCTACTGATGAGGACAATAACTAACAAGGGAAAGTTTACAGACTAAGAGGTTAATAAAACAGAACTTAAGAGAGAGAATAAATAATGAATGAATAAAAGTAAGTTCATGGAGAAGGACAAACTGACTAATTGGAATGAAAGATATGGTGACATGGAAGCCTACATTTAGTGTCTACATAAGGAGCTAGATCAATGAAGAGTCATATTGGAAGGTCACATCAACTGTTAAGTCAGAGATGGAAGATGCTGAGAAAAAAAAAAAACAGCAGATGGCCATGAAAACATGGAGAGAACTGAAACCAAACTAAGCGATCTGTAACAATGTGCTGTCTCCATTAGGAAAGTTCTTAATTCCTAATGCTTTACAAGAAGGAAGCAAAGCTTTTTATCTGAAAAATGAAAGGAGACTACTAG
This sequence comes from Gymnobelideus leadbeateri, assembly GCA_011680675.1. NCBI lineage: Eukaryota > Metazoa > Chordata > Mammalia > Diprotodontia > Petauridae > Gymnobelideus > Gymnobelideus leadbeateri. The sequence goes on from WOXC01000044.1 coordinate 404,977, forward strand.
TACTTGGCTGAAATTAGTACTAGATCAATCCTAAGTCTATTAAGAAGTATTTTAAATCAGCAAAAAGAAGATACAACCACTGCATCCTATAAGATTGAGTCTGGCGCTTTGTTCTCTCTAAGAGCCTGAACTCTCCATAGAACGCTTGTTCCCTTGTGAAGATGCTTTTTGGCAAAGCCATTTCTGTACTTGATACGTTAAGAGAAGACTCATACAAAGATAGCACACTAATACAATTCCTGAGAAACCACTTGACACTGTGGACTTCAAACATCCAAGGAAGATGAAATTGGAACAGAGGAAGGAAGAAAGAATTAACCAGTCTTCCAACTTTTGTCTGCCTCATTCTAGAACTTACACAGTAGCCCATTTGCCATCCTTGTTGTCCCCAGGATAATTTTTGTTTGATTTAGGACAGGTTTATGTTACTTCTATTTGGATTTCTATACTTCTATATTCCTGAAATGAAGGGAGAATTAAGGAGTCTTCCAACTTTTTGGCTCATTCTAGAATTTACACAGCAGTTCATCTGTCATCCTTGCCATCCCCCTGAATCATTTTTTGTTTGTGATTTAGGAAAGGTTTATATTATTTTATTTGGATTTCTAGAAAAATGTTTATATTTCTACATATGAAAAATATGTGGGTTTTATATTTAATATTAATGGAATAAAGTCAATTTAACATTTGTGAAATCTAAAGTGGCCAGTATAGGGAAGTTCTTAAACACATTTCAAATGTTTGATTTTCTGTCTGTAGAGAAAATCTAGAGAACCTAGAAATTTCTGACCTATATTCCCCAATTAATAAATGGTCAAAGGATATGAACAGGCTGTTTTCAGAGGAAGAAATTAAAGCTATCTATAGTCATATGAAAAAATCCTCCAAATCACTATTTATTAGAGAGATGCAAATCAAAACAATTCTGAGGTACCACATCACACCTATCAGACTGGTTAACATGACAAAACCGGAAAATGATAAATGTTGGAAAAAATGTAGGAAAGGTGGAACACTAATTCATTGTTGCTGTAGCAGTGAGCTGATCCAACCATTCTGGAGAGCAATTTGGAACTATGCCCAAAGGGCTATAAAAACGTGCACACCCTTTGACCCAGAAATACCACTTCTAGGACTCTATCTCAAAGAGATCATAAAAATGGGAAAAGGACCCACATATACAAAAATAGAACAGCTCTTTTTATGGTGGCCAAGAACTGGAAATTGAGGGGATGACCATCAATTGAGGAATGGCTGAACAAGCTGGGGTATATGAATGTAATGGAATTGTGCTATAAGAAATGATGAACAGGCAGACTTCAGAAAAACCTGGAAAGTTTTATATGAACTAATGCTGAGTGAAGTACGCAAAACCAGGAGAACATTGTACACAGTAACAGCCACAGTGTGTGTTAACTGACTTTGATAGACTTAGCCCTTCTCAGCAATGCAAGGACCTAAACATTTCCAAAGGACTCATAATGGAAAATGCCATCCACACCCAGAGAAAGAACTATGAAATCTGAATGCAGAGTGAAACAGACTATTTTCTTTTTTTGTTTTTTTTTTCTTTCTCATGGTTTCTCTCATTCATTATAATTCCTCTATACAACATGACTAATTTGAAAATGTGTTTAATAAGAATGTATAGGTAAAGCTTATATCAGATTACAAGTCATCTTGGAGAGGAAGGGGGAAAGGAGGGGGAAAAATTTTAATCTTATGGAAGTAAATGTTGAAAACTAAAAATAAATAAAATTTTTTTAAAAAGAAAAAAGAGAAAACTCTGACTTACTATGCCATCTTCCTAGAATGCCTCTCGCATAGTCCTTTAGGTACACTGTGATTTCACAAGACCATGTCTAAGCAAAGAAAACTGCCAACCTATTAAACATCTGAACTACAAGGGGTGGGGTGTGGGGGTGGGGAAACAGGAGGAAGAAATCGTTGGTTCTAATCACAGATGTCATTATCATGGGTATTTCAGGGTTGGAACACTCAGAGGTAGAAAAAACAGGGGTCCTCTAGCTACAACATGTCACACTACATCAATCTGCAAAATACATAATTTCAACCTGTACACTTTTATGATTACAGTTACAAAAGTGCTTCTTAATACAAAGTTTTAATCCAGTCAATTTACTTTAGAGAAGTGCCTAACAAATAATGCCTAAATCACTATTTGTGACTACCCACTGCTCATATTTATTACTTTTGCTCCATTGATTTTATTTGCATTTAAGTGACTTAGGTGACCTGAGAACAAATGTACAAGTAAAGATACTGTAAAAATGAATTAATTGCTTGAAATTTATAGTCACTGCATATCAAGTACAGCAATGGAACAAAGATTCCATGTTTTAAACTTTTAGTATTTTTTGGTGATTTTATAAAAATCCTTGCTTAATATGTACATACTATAAAAATATTTAACAGGGAAATAATTCAAAATGATGGTTAGATATGTTTAATATCTGATGAAATTTTTATGAACAACCCACTCACAATTGTTGAGAATATATGTATTAAATTGATATAAATGGAAGAAATGTTTTTGAATGGACTTTTCAACTACTTGTCTATAGCTTTTCACATAAATCAATCTTTAGGTACATAAGTTCTCTAAAGGAAATTGTGAATTTGTCAAAAAATAATTGCCAAAATAAATTTTAAAGATTTACTTCCCACTTGGCAGCTAATGAACTTTTTAAAAAAATTATTACATGGGGTGGCTAGGTGGCACAGTGAGTAAGAGCGCCAGCCCAGGAGTGGGAAGGACCGGGGATCAGTTCTGGCCTCAGCTACTTAGCACCCACACATAAATAATAACTAGCCATGTAACCTTGAGCAAGTTACTTAAGCCCAATTGCTTTTTAAAAAAAAAATGATTACAACAGAAGGGCAACTGAGCCACCACCTGAGGCAGGCAGTACCACTCCTCATTCCCATCTCAGTGGGCTTGGGCCTTGTGGGTTCTGCAGCAACTGGGATGGCAGCCTTGATTAAGGGGGAGGCCAACTATCAGGCCTTAAGTACAAAGGTATATATTGACCTCTCCCACACAGAGCAGTCCATCTCAGCCCTGGAAAGACAGGTGGACTCTCTGGCAGAGATGGTTCTTCTGAACCGCAGAGGCCTTGACCTTCTTAAACAGGGTGGCCTGTGTGTAGTCCTTGGCGAGGCTTGTTGCTTCTATGCAAACAACTCTGGAGTGGTAAGGGAGAGTCTGAAGTTGGTAAGCCAGAATATTGCTTATAGACAGAGGGAGCTGGAAAATTCTGAGAATTAGTATCAGTCCCTGTTCCCCTGGAACATCCCCCTAACTCACTAAATTGATATTAGCCTTGGTATAATAATTGGTATTAGCCTCTCCTCCTCCTGATCATAGCCCTAATTGTAGGACCCTATCTCATTAATTGCTTTCTACAATTTGTCAAATCCCGTGTTAACTCCATTAATGTTAATTATCAGGGACCCCCCCCCACCATCCTTTAGGAACAGAATTGGGTAATCTAGATGTGACCCCTAGATGTGAACCCAGCCATGTCAAAGGTTTGACATACCTACAAGGAAGAGTAGGGAATGTTGGACACTACTCCACTTTGCCCTTCCCTGCATTGATTTCAAGTGTATACTGACCAATCACTGTAGTTTCAGCTTACATCACTGTAATTTCAGCTTATGTAACCTGGCTATGGAACCTCTATAAAACCAGCACAATGTCTGTGCCAAAGCACTGTCTGATTTGGGTACGTACTCCAACAGTCCCGCAGTAATAAAATCTACTTTTTAAATTAAAAAAAAAAATGATTACATACAAAATTCATCATTTGTCAACAATTCTATATTGTTTCAAACATTGCTCCTCTCTCCATCAGCCCCTGATTTTCAGTTTCTCTTTGAAGTCAAAGGGTGAATAAAGTTGAATGTTCTATTTAAAATTTTTGGTATGGCATTTTTTAACTTTTGAAAGCTACAATGTGTGATGGCCCATGGTGACACTGGACTGTATCACATAATCAGAGTGTGCAAGTAGACAAAGAAGAGAAATGGGGAAAACAGCCGACATGTGAACCTCATTTTCATTTGAACTGGTCAAATAAGGAAGACTATAAATACACCTATGCATACAATGGAGAACAGAAATACATTCACTCAATGAGGAAGCAGGAGGGAAAGGAGAGAAGGAAGGAGACGGAATTAGAAGGAAGGTAGATTAAGGAAGAAATCAGTCCTAAGAAAAGAAAGCTCAGGGGCAGCTAGGTGGCACAGTGAATAGAGCACCGTCCATGGAGTCAGGAGGACCTGAGTTCAAATGTGGCGTCAGAACCTTAACACTTACTAGCCATGTGACCTGGGGCAACTCACTTAACCCCAATTGCCCTCCAAAAAGCAAAAAGAAAAAAGAAAAAAGAAACCCCTAAGGATGTACAAAAATGTTCTTTTTAAGAACAATGGGTCTTTCTAAAGTGGCAAAGAATGCAAATCTGAAGGGTACCCATAAATTGGGGGATAGATGAACATGTTACATAAATACGATAAACTACTGTTGTGCTATAAGAAGGGGATGGTTTCATGAAGACCTGTCTAAACCTACTCATAGTAAAGTGAACAGAACAAGGAGGACAATTCATATAATGACAACAATATGAAAAAGGCAAATAAACTCTAAAATAATTAGGAACTCTTTATCAGTGTAATAACCAACTAAGATTCCAGAGGATTAATAATGAAACATGCTACCCACCTCCTAACAAAGAAGGACTCAGTGTAGAATGAGAAAATACTACATGAAATTTGTTCTGATTGACTATATGTGTTTGCAATGTATATGTATGCGCATATATATATGAGTTTGTCTTTCTTTTGTTCTCAGTTGGAGGTAGACTGGAAAGGGAGAAATTGGCCTTCTGGCAGATTTCTGCTGACTGAAAAAAAAATTTAAAACAAAGTGGTCACTTCCCCACAAGATTTCTATCATTTCTACTCTGGCAACCAATTACTTCCTGCTGGTGAGAATCAGACCAGAATAGAACTTCCCCTTCTTGGCTTCTCCGCCCTTTAGCAGAGGAAATTAACATTAAGGCAAATCAAGAAATTATTAGCTGCTCTTCTTTTGGCAGAGAAAAAGAGAGAGAGAGAGAGAGATGCAGCAGATGTCTGGATGAACAGAACATTGCAGGCCACGAGCATTTCAGCTCTAAAAGAGGTTTCAAACCTCACTTGACGCAGACCTTACTAAGAATAAACTCTTGAGAATAGAATGTTGACAAATCGCTATCAGCCTCAAAGGCTCTAAAAGCCCTTCTCAGTCACATAGGCTTTCTGCAGAATCCCAGAATTTGAGAATTAGAAAGGATCCTATAGGTCATCTAGTCCAACCCATACATGAAAAGAATGCTCACTATAACACACTGGAGGAGAGATCGTCTGTCTGAAGATGCCCAAGGAGGGAGAACACACTATCTCTCAGGGAAAACCAGTCCACTTTTGGGCAGCTCTCACCATTAGGAAGTATTTTCCTGACATCAAACCTAAATGGGCCTTTTCCCCTTTTTCCAGGCATCGCTTTTGGTTCTGCCTATTGGAACAAAACAAGTTCTAGGCCACCCCCCTTACCTGTTAGCCCTTGAGAAGCAGCTATCATGTTCCTCCCCCCAGTCATTCCTTCTCCAGGGGAGAAACAGTTCCGGACCCAAAGTCCTTCACCATCACTGGCTGCTTTCCTCTGGACATTTATTTAGTGCTGTAAGCATTGCAAAGTGCTATACTAACAGCATTTCATTTTATGCTCACAATCTCCCTGAGAGGTAGGTGCTATTGCTATCCCTATTTTACAAATGTGTAAACTGAGGTGGAAAGGTTAAATGATTTGCCTAGGGTCCCAGTGAAGTATCTGAGGCTGGATTTGAACTCAGGTCTTCATGATCCCAGGTCCAACATTCTATCCACAGTGCTGTCATTATTGAACACAGTCCTTGAGATGAGACAAAGACAGATAATCACCTGCTTATGCCTGAAGGCTATGCCCCTCTTAACATAGTCTGAGACCTCATTTGCTTTTTTTGGCTAACACATCATACTTCAAACTCATGTTAAACTTGGAGTCTACCTTTTCAGAACAGCCCACTGCTTATCCATGTCTCCCCATCTTGTATTTGTGAAGTTAATTTTTTTGTATTTAAGTGCAAGACTTTTATCCATATTGAATTTCATCTTATTAAATTCAGCTCAATGTTCTAAGTCCAATGGTAAGAAAGCTTTTTACCTAAAGGGACAGATAGTAAATATTTTAGACTCTGTGAAGCAAAATCAAGGACATTGTGTTGGTTCCTATATAACGAGAGAAAACAAATTTTCACAAAAATTTTATTGATGAAATTCAAAATATAATAGTAATAACTGATGACAATTTTTTGTAACTCTAGTCTACTAATGAGAATAGAATTCTTTTGGGGGGATAACATTTCATTTAATTATGTTCAAAGTGTTCCCTATCATTAAAACTGATTGCAAATGTTCATCTGTTTATGCTGATCTGTAATGAGATTTTACATCTTTCATCTTTAAAAAAGTCTCTTCACAAAAATGAATATTGCCAAATATGGATATCACTCCATGATCATATAATTTTAGTTGAATATATTCATCGCTTGGAAGGTATTTAGAGAATTCTATTAGATTCTTATCTTGATATTTGCCTTTTAGCACTATTGTTGAGTCATTTCAGTCATGTCTGATTCTTTATAACCCTATTCGGGGTTTTCTTGGTAAAGATACTGGAGTGGTTTGCTATTTCCTTCTCCAGCAAAAAAAAAAAAAAAAAGGGAAAATACATCTGACTAGCAAGTACCTTGCAGGACCTTAGGACAACCACTAAGTCTAAAGGGCCCCAACTCCACACAGTCTGACATTTATATGCAAACTATGAGAATATGAACAGCAAACTATGAAACTAAGACAGGATGTCACCAGGAAGCTGCATACATTATTCTTTGCAGGACGAATAGCTTCCTCTTGCTCAAAGCATCCAGTTCTCTCTTTAGGAAGAGCCCCAACTCTGGTTTTAAGTTTTAATTGTACAAGAACCTTTTCCTTCTTTTTATTCTGTGTGAAATTCTTGTCACTTTCTACTTTTGGCCAACTAGGCCAGTTTTATTAACTGGAGCCTTTGAGCTCATCATTCCATTCTTCTCCTCTCTTCCTCATAAGATCATTCCTCAAAAACGTGGTATTTGTTATCAGCCAACAAAATTAGGAACAAATTATGTTCAACCCTACTTATTATGCAAAGGAGAACAGAAAGTAAGGGCTATTTATGAAACCACTATTTTCTATTACATATAGCTTGATAGATATATACATATATATGCATACATACATACATATACACACACAATTCAACATGTTACTTTCAAAGCTATCCTATTTGTCTGTTTCCTTCTGAACTTGTTTATCTTGCTTTTTTTTTTTTTGGAGGGCACACACAGCTAGTTTTTGTGTTAAGTGTCTGAGGCCAGATCTAAACCCAGATCCTCCTGACTCCAGGGCCAGTGCTCTATTCACTGAATCACCTAGCCAACCCTTGTTTATCTTTCTTAATCAGAACCACATCATTTTGAGGATTATTGCTTTGTAAGTAGAATATGAGAACTAGTACTAAGTCACATTTTTTCCATTATTTCCCTCCCTCTATATGAATTCTGTTATTAGTTTTCCTAGCTCCCTAAAGTAATACTTCGGTAGTTGGATTGGCATGGCACTAAATAAGTAAATTAATTTATGGGCAGTTGTCACTTTAATTATGTTTGTTCAGCCTACCCAAGAGCAATTAATATACTTCCAATTATTTAGGTTTGTCTTTATTTCTCATGAAGTGTTTTATGGTTGTGTTTACATAGTTCTCATGTGTCTCAGCAAATAGCCTCTTGCGTATTTTGCAGTTATTTTGAATGAAGTTTCTTTTTCTATCTCTTCCCGCTGAGATCAGCACTGATCCAGGCCTTCAGCCTTTGTGTCTCTCTTTAGCCCCAGGGTCTTCTCCAGTGCTTGGGATGGTGGCTGTTCCCTGACTGGATTTATCTCAAATTGCCAGTTCTTGCCTCCTGTCCATCTTTTTACAGCCTCCTCTCCTCCTGTCTCCTGCGGGCCTCACAGAACACTATGCCATCACCTGCCACAAAGCTGAACATTAAGGGAGGCCCTCGAGCATTCTCAAATTCTCAAATCATTTTCCTCCCTCAACATACTTATCTCTAACCATTGATAATCATCAGCACAGGCTCATCCTCGGGGGTTAGCAGATTGTTACCTGACAATACTCTCCCCATTCTAGTGGTTCCTAACTTCCAGATGCCATAATACAAATCCCATATCCGGTTCCCCACTCCCTGCTCCCTTATTCCTGTCCCCTCAACCATACTACTCAAAGGTCTTATTCCCTACCTATCCACTACTATCTGTACTTTCTGGAATACCCATTCCATAGTTAACAATTTCATCTTAAACATTTTCCTTTCCCGCTCCTTCCTTATTCTGACTCTTGTTGGGACCTATCTCCTTCCTGGTGACATGGCACCCTCTCCACCTTTTCTAGTACTGGTTGCACATTTACTTATATCCTGTAATTCACTGATCATGGGGCTCCCCAATGGCACTTCCAAACTTTCCCTCTACTACCATCAGTCAGTAACCTCCCCTCTTTTAAGATTCATTCAACCCAAATTTATCAATCAAGATTCTGTTATCTATTGACTCATGATATTCTCCAACTTTCTCAATGAAGACATTCCCCCTCTTCACTTCTACCTGCTGGTGTCCCTGATTTCCTTCAAGACTCATCTCAAATCTCACCTTCTGTAAGAGGTCTTACCTGGTGTTTCCTTACCCTAGTGCCTTCTCTTTGAGATGACCACCTTTTTACACTGTATAATATCATGTATGTACATAGTCATCTGCATGTTGTCTAGTGCATCAGAATGTAAGCTCTTCTAGAGTAGGGATCATTCTTTACCCTTCTTTGATCACTTAGAAAAACACCTGGAACATGGTAAGAAATAAATAATTTTTCTGGTTTTATAACTTTCATAAGTAGCATGTCCAATTCATTGATCTGTTCTTTCTCCTTTTCACTGATGAAAGTGTTTATAGATACAAATTTCCCCCTCAGAAATGCTTCTCCTGCATTCTCAAAATTAGGATGTGTCGTTTCATTGCCATTTTCTCTGATGAACTCTATTGTTCTATGATTTATACTTGCTGAAAGTCTTAAACAAAGGTAGAAACCCCTCCTTAACAACTGTATCTTTTTAAAATAGCTTTTTCTTGACATCTTTCTTACATTGCCTCAGTTTCCTCCCTTTATTCCTTCTTCTCCTTCCCCAAAAGCCCTCCCTTATATCAAAGAATTAACATTAGTCTTGAGAGGTATTCTACACCAATTGACTAATCCTGCCTACTCTTCATATGATAACTTTCTTTTATGTAATAATTCATAAGGTATCTCATTTGAAGCACATAACAAGCTTGTGAGGTAGGTGAAGGTACTATTACCCCCATTTTACAGTTTTGTGTCCCTAAGCAAGTCCTTTAACCATTCTGATCTGCAGTTTTTTCCATTTGTCAATTGGGATTAATAATAGTACATATTTCAAAGGCAATCTACTGGTGTTTGAGTATGGGAAAAGCTCGAAAAGAAAAAGGTAGGGAGAGGAGACTCCAAAAGACAAGCTGCCTGAGCACAGTTCTGCTAAGGCTAGGTCCACAGGCTAAGCCCAAACCTCCATCTTACTTTGGAACAATCCTCTGACCTTTCTCCTCTCAGGTCCTTTTGTGGGAGTGTCCCATGTAACAGAGCAGTCTTGAAAACATTAGCCTAGGAGATGTTATTTTTATCTAAATCCTTCCTCTTTTCTGCCTCCCTCTCATCAGGTTTCCATTTTAAAATAAAGTTTTCCACATGTATGATCTAATGTCCAGTTTTCCCCAGGGCTACATGCAAGAATTTTGTACTGATGGGACTTCAGAAAAAGTTATTGAGGACATAAAAATAGAAGGGCTGTCTGGCTGACGACTGAGTTCTCATCTGCAAAGAGGGCAATGTCCCAGGGTGGTGAGGCCCTGCCTTTCTCCTATTCCACACAAGATATCAGGGAACATGAAAACTGCCCAATATGGTCATGGAATGTCAGAGTTGGAGAAGACCTAAAAGGCATCATCTGGTTCAAGTCTTTCATTTTATATGGAGGAAACCAAATCCCAGAAAGTGGTTAGTAGCTTGCTCAGGGTCATCAAGTGGTCCCTGAACTCCCAAGCCAGTGTTCTTATCAAGCTGCTTCTTTCGTCTACTGAAAAAATTCAGGGAAGCTTACCCCAATAATCATGTCTGTCATATAGCTAGATTCAAAGGGAGAATTTTAATTGGAAAAGAAGAATAATGTTCTCCTAGAGGAAAGAAACACAAGTCAATTTTGAAGGCAAAGATTGTATACTCTGAAATAATAATAATATTACTGACTAGTAACTAAGGCTTAGAATGAACCATTCAAGAAGCTTTTCTCCTCTTGATATCCAACTCTCTCTGAGGTGCCTCTCCTTTTTACAGAAAGGAAAGAAATCCTAGAAAATAACTTATTTGTAGGGGTGGAAGGAGAAAAAGAAAGGGGCTTTATATATTTTTCTGTCCAAAGATGTTTTACAGAAACTGTCTTTAAAAATTAGTTGACATGTCATGGTGTAATGATGAGACATCTAGCCTTAATGTCACAAAGATATATAGGTAAGATCTAGCTCTGCCACCTGTATGACATGAGGTAAGCCACTTGACATCTCTAGGCCTCAGCATCCTCATGTCAAAGAAGGGATTCATAATAAGGGAAAATAGTCCATCCATACAGGCAGTTTAGGGTTTCCAAAACATTTACATATGTGTGTATGTGAAGATGTATATGCACACATGCGTGTGTATAACTATTTACAAACACCTATGTATGTATATACATATATATTGCTTAGTCATTTCAGTCATGTCCAACTCTTTGTGAACTCTTTTGTGGGGGAACAGAAGCAATCTGCACTTTCCTTCTACAATTCATTTAACAGATGTGGAAACTGAGGTAAACAGGGTTAAGTGCACACATAGCTAGTGAATGAATGAGGCAGGATTTTAATTTAGCTCTTCCTGACTCCAGTCTCAGCACTGCATTTACTGTGCTACCTAGCTGTACATACAAATATACATATAGATAGGTAGATAGATGGACAGACAGACAGATATGTTAGAATAAGGGTACAAGTATAAATGGAATCTTACCTATAAAATGTCCACATATGTTAGAGTGCTGTTCATGTGAATTAATAATTAACATATCTTGGGAATAATAATGCATGTCGATTTCCTTGAGAGATCTGGTGTGACCAGGCTTTGGTGCTGGAATTCCTCTGATACCAGACATAGCTAACAGCCGCCTCAGTGATTCAGCAGTTTGCTGCCCCAGTGCAAGTGGGTGGGCCTCAAAAAGATTAAAGTCAAACCAAATATACCCTCAATAGTTGCTGTTCCAATACCTCAGGCTAAACTTGGGGAGAAATGAAAGCCACATTGATCCTAACCCTCACCTTGCATTAGGATTTCCTATATGTGTGGGTCACATGTAAAGGAAAGGAATACACATGTAATATAGAATTAGAACACATGCATATGTCATTAAGATCTCCCACTTATGGGACGGCTAGGTGGCACAGTGAGTAAGAGCACCAGCCTCGGAGTTGGGATGACCCAAGATCGAATCTGGCCTCAAAAAATGAGCACCCAAGTTACTTAACCCCAACTGCTTTAAAAAAAAAAAAGATCTCCCACTTATGATGGGGTCTTTGGACGATAATAATAGTCTTGGAAGTAATGATAAAAATACATAACATGTAGCCTCAATTATATCTCTTACTGGTATATGGGATGATTTTTAAATTTACATGCTATTTCTCTCCTTAGGGCTCAGGGGCAGCTTCCCCACCACACCTTAGCCCACACTAATAATAAGAAAAGTGTCCACATTCAATTAAGAAAAGGGACAACACTGTAACTAATAAATACATAAAATAAATGTAAATATAAAATGAATAAAAATGAATAAATAAAAGCATCTCTTTCTTCTTAAGAGCAAAAGAAGTTGTCTTTCTCCCCACTGCTGTCATTAGTCACCCACAGGATTGCTGGCTTTCAAATTTTTATTTAAAAATAATCAAGGTAGCATAGAAATTTTAGAAGTTATAGTCAATATAAAAAAGCATAGATACCAACTACATTTGGCTGGCAGCTTAGGTAGGACAGATTACCTGTGTGTCTCCATCTCTCTCTGTCGTTATGTGTATGTCTCTGTCCCTCTGTCTCTATATGTCTATCTCTGAATGTTTCTATGTCTCTCTCTCTCTGCATTTGTCTTTTTATATCTTTCTCTCAGTTAGCTTACTCCCAGTGGCAGAGCTCATTCACTCTGTGTGTTGCCTGGCATAGTTTTATCTTTGTACTTTCTCTGATTTTTGTTTGCTATCAGTCTAAACAAATGAGTTCATTTACTATTTGCCAAGTATGTTCATTGTGGAACTGGCATTTGGTGGGAAGGGAGTTAAGTCATGGATATATATTTTGAGTCACTCCTTGCTCATTAAAGGACAGTGATCAGGAGCTTAGCATGAACCTAAAAATTATCTCACCTAGACTAATGAGTTTTGGGGGAGCAGGTATATATAATTCTAGCCTAGGAGCTTTCTTTGAAGGGAACAGAGAGTATCCAGCTTCTATCAACCAATTTCTTTCTTTCCCTCTGGCAAAAATCAACCTCCCTTGAAGAAGGGTACACGGAGACTAAAGATTTATCTACTGATGCCTCCTTCATGTCATATCTAGACAGACTCATGTGACTACACCTTCCCACCACATTCCTATTTGTGCTCCAACAGGACAGCGTGGAAGATTTGGAGCTCCAGCTTACCACTTACAGTATTCTGCCAATACTTTGAACAGACTTGAGTCGTTCCCATTCATTGATGACACACTAGAGATGTTCACTATTTCTGGACATACCAGATTCATGATAGCCACATTCCTTGCACCACCCTCACCTGCCTTAAGAACCTTCAAGCCCACATTCAGAAAATAAAGATAATTCTTCTCACCTGAGTCCTAGACCATTTCTTTCTTTGCTCACCACAAGTAAGAGTGCTATATGTGTGCACATGTCTGCAACTTAGCAGATTCTGCAATGCTCTGGCGCTTGCTGTTTGATGCTTGAGGCAGTCAGCACATCCCCAAACAGAAGCATACATATGGGGGATCTATTCTGCCCTTGGCCTTTCCTATGACAAACAGATGTTTCCCTGATTTGTCCCCTGGTCTATGTGTGTGAATATACATATGCACACATACAAAGCTCCAGAAAGAATAAAGCAACTGGGCCAAAGTTGAAAAGAAGCTCAGTTGTGAATGTATTTGGTGATGAAAGGAAAATCCAGTGCTGCAAAGATCAGTACTGCATGGGAACCTAGAATGTAAGATCTACAACCCAAGGTGAACTAGATGTGGTCAGGCAGGAGATGGAAACTTCAAACATGGACATCTTGGGTGTCAGTAAGCTTAAATGGACGAATGGGTGAATATACTACTGTGGGCAAGAATCCCTTAGAAGAAATGGGGTAGTCCTCATAATCAATAAGAGGGTAAAAAAAAGCAGAACTGTGGTATAATCTAAAAAAATGACAGAATGATATATACTCAAATCCAAGGCAAACCATTCAACATCACGGAAATACAAGTCTATACTCCAATCACTGATGCCAAAGATACCAAAGTTGCTCAATTTCATGAAGATCTACAACATCTAGAAATAATGCTACCCAAAAATGTCACATTAATTATAGGGGACTGTAATGCTAAAGTGGAAAACCCAAAGATAATTGGAACAACAGGCTAGTTTGGCCTTAGAGTACATAAAATAAAGCAAGGCAGAAACCAAACAGAATCTAATAGAGTTGTCAAGATAACTCACTGTTCAGAGTAAACACTTGTTTTCAACAACCCTAAAGGTGACTGATTCTACCCCTGGGCATCAATAGATGGTCAACACTGAAATCAGACGGATTATATACTTTGCAACCAAATGTGGAGAAGCTCCACAGCCAGTTAAAATAAGACCTAGAGCTGAGTGTGATCATGAGCTTCTTACTGCAAATTTCAGACTTATATTGAAGAAAGTAGGAGAATTATCAAACTGTATATAGGTACGACCTAAATAACATCCTTTATGAATATGAAGTGGAGATGATGAGTAGACTTAAGGTATTAGATCTGGTAGACAGAGTGCCTGAAGAACAGTGGACAGAGGTTTGCAATGTTATAGAGAAGGTGAGCAAGAAAGTAAAATGGCCATCTGATGAGGTTTTACAAGTAGCTGAGGAAAGAAGAAAAGCAAAAGAGAAAGATATACCCACATGAATTCAGAAATCCAGAGAATAGTAATCAGTACCTGATCCTTCTGACCCTTCCTGTGTGACCTTGTCCAAGTCACTTAAGTGAAATATGGAACCTCAGTTTCTGAACTCAGTTTCTTCATGTGTCAAATGGAGATAATAAGATATGCAGTAACTATACTTTGACAATTTTGAAATACTATATAAATGTGAACAATTATTATTATACATATCAGGAGATGTGGGTTTAAGATTCCTGCCTCTGAGAGACAGCAGATAGAGCACAATCCTGGAGTCAGGAGGAACTGAGTTCAAATCTGGCTTCAGATACTTGCCAACTGGGTCACTCTGGGCAAGTGACTCACCCCCAATTGTCTAAAAAAAATCCTACCTCTGTCAATAACCAGCTGTGTAAACAGGGGTGAGCCCCAACCTCTCTGAACCTCAAGCTCTTCATCTGAAAAGTGAAGTAGTTGGACTGTGTGATCTCTAAGCTCTCTTCCATTTATGATCCTTTAGCCTTGAGACTAAATTACTGCTGAGCACTGCACCTGGCACGAAGTAGGCATCTTAATAAGCACTTGTTCTCTTGGACTCTACTGCTAAAGAACTGGCTTCCATCCTATGCTGCTCTATGCCCAAGCCAAGGCTCTCCAAAGTCCATAATAGCACAGACTGCTACAATTTCATCTGGAAAAGAGATTTCAAATCTCACTGGGCATAGATGCAAGCTAAGATAAGCTTCTGAGAGCAGAAAGTTGCCAGACTGATATTAACCCTGAAAGTCTTCAAGAACCCTCTTTGGTCCCTCTAGTCCAAACTCTCACTTTCCCTCTAATTCCATCAGGTGCAATCTGGGGGTGATTACAGGTCAGTGATGGTCTCTTTATCATCAAGAGATGGTTATATTGTTGAGAGTTAGACCCCAAACCAACTTCCTGAAATGGTAATTACCGAGTCTTACTGGCTGCTTCCCCAAGAAGCTGTCTATGGAATGAAAACCAACCTGTCTGGCTGACAGTCCTGGGATAACAAGGCTGGACCGGGATTCTTTACAGTAAGTTTATGCTCTATTCATCATCATTTCAGAGCGGTTAGGGATCAGAGTCAACCCTTCAGGTCACAAAAAAGGAAATGGGGGCTCAGGGAAGTGAGTGATTTGACCCAATACAGTAAATTCAAAACTGAGACAAGAGCCTGGGGCCTTGGCCCCCAGAGCAGGTCTCTTACTCCTTCATGGGAGAGCAGGTCCTATTCTCAGCAGTCATCTTAGCCTCTTGTGTGCTGGGATCAATAAAATAACTAGACAGTTTTGGGCTTATTTGTGCTTATAAACCATTACTTAAAGTATCCAGTGTTACTCTTGTAATTTCATTTTTTCAACTCTCTGAGACTAAGATAACCAAACTTTAAGGTTAATTTAGCAGTCTAGAGAAGGACTGGGATCTGCTTTGGGGTTCCATCAATGAAACTGTAGCTACCTGATATGTTTGTGTATTAATTTAATTTCTTATCTTTCATTTTTTCAACAGAACTTTTGGTTTTTTGCAAACTTCTCTTACTCAACTCCCACTCAAGGTCTGGTTATTTTGGAGGCATGAGCAACCTTTTAGAGAAAATGTTATCCTTCCATGAAGACTTAGCATTTTAGAATTGTACATTTGGGGTAGGGAAGAGGTTGCATCTCAAGTAACTGACAGGTAAATATCAATGTATTTACTATCTGATTCTTATTGGATTGACAGTGCTTAGCACATAGTAGGTATTAAGTAAACTGATTAATTGATTGACCAATGACCAGAGGTATTTATAGCTATTGATGGAAGGTCTGCAAGTTCCATAGCATATAAGAATGATTAAAAATTCATTAATAATGATCTGGTGTTTACTTCTACTGCCAAAGTATTTTATTTTCCAAATTCTTTTTCTGTCTTACCCTAAGGTATTATGACTTTAAAATATTTATAGGATCATGGGAATTAGAGCAGGAAGAGATCTTAAAGATGGTCTAGTCCAAACTCCTAATTTTTTACTCACTTAAAAACTGAGAAATTACTTTCCTCAAGTTTTATAATAGCAAAGCTTGATGTGTGTTGGGCTTCCTGGTATCATATGGAGTTCAAATACATATATATGCACATATATATGTGTATTTACATATATACATATGTATGCACAGATACCTGTGGAAATATAAGCATATTTTCATTTATTAATGGTCTTGAATAAAGGCATTAACCATTCTTTAATAATATTAGTTTTGATAACCAATATGGAAATATGCTTTGCATTTTACATGTATAATTTATATTTCATTACTTGCCTTCTCAATGGGTGGGGGAGAGACTGGAGGAAGGGAGAGCATTTGGAACTAAAAAAAAAAAACATTTTTAATGTTTAAAATAAAGAAATAAATTTTTAAAATAGTTTTGACAAGTATTCCACATCAACTGACTGATCCCCTACTCTGCAAATGACACTGTAATTTCTGCAATATTCCATATATTGTTTCATTTAAGTCACAACAACTCAGAGGTAGGTGAGAGTATTATTGTCCCCATTTTTCAAATATGGAAACTGAGAGATTCTATAGCAAAGTTAATAGGATACTATGCTTGGATTCAGGAAGACCAGGTTCAAATACTGCTTCAGATGTCTACTAGGTCTATGGTTTTGGGCAAGACACAATTTCTGTAATCCTCATTTTCTCATTTGTAAAATCAGAGTCATGTTAGCACTCCGTGTCAGGCAGTTTGTAAGGATCAAATGAGAGAATGTGTGCAAATTGTAAGGTGCTCTATAAATATGAGTTGTTATTATTATTGTTACAAACATGCTATGTTTGAGTTAAAGACTCAATTATTAGGTAATGTTCAAAGCTGAGAAAGATAAGTGAACTGAGTTTCTGCTTGTATATTTAAGCTCTCCTACCAAACTTACTAGTGACTGGAAATTAAAAGATGCAAAATAACAGTCTCTGCCCTAAAGGAAATTACAGTCTGACTGCAGATGATAAGACAGGTAGAAAGTGATATGGTCAAAGTAAGTAGCTAGACAAAGTGGTATTCAAAAAATTAAAGGGTCAGCTAGGTGGTGCGGTGAATAGAGCATTGACCTTGGAGTCAGGAGGATCTGAGTTCAAATTTGGCCTTAGACACTTAACACTTACTAGCCGAGTGACCTTGGGCAAGTCACTTAACCCCAACTGCCTTTCAAAAAAAAAATTAAAGAAGAAATAATTTTCCACTGGGGGTATTAGAGAAGGCTTCAGGGAAGAGGTAGCATCTAAGCTAGGCCTTGAAGGCTGAGAAGGATTTCAACAGTCAGAGGTCTGACAGAACTTTGATTCAGGCATGTCATTGCTCAGAGGGTAGAAAGTACAGAAGATCCAATGTCAATGAGTAATCTACCTTTTCTAGAACAAAGTCTCAGTAAAGAATTGCTCTAAGATAAAGTAATTTGAAGCCAAATGGTATATGACCAATCTAAGTAAGAAACCTTGCTCATTACCTCTCTGTAGTGAATTCTGTTTTCAGTTGTGAGACGCAGTTTTATAACTTTATTATTTGTTTAATATTCTTTTTTTTCTACATGTTTGAGTTCCAAATTCTCTCCCTCCCTTCCAACCCTCTCTCCCACATACTGAAAAGGCAAGCAATACATCAATTATACATGTGAAACCATGCAAAACATTTCTATGTTAGCTATATTTTTTAAAAGAAAAAACCTGAGGAAACCCCCCACCTCATCATTTCTTATATCACAAAAGTACTCTGTCACAATCATATGCCACAACTTGTTTAGCCATTCCCCAGTTAATGAGCATCCCTTCTAGAGCTGTTTTTATTTCCATTTCTCTATCAATGTTCTTTCACATATCTGAAGGGTGGTCAGGTGAAGGAGAGATTGGAATTGTTTTGTTTGGCCCCAGATAACAAAACCAAGAAAAATGAGTAGGAATTACCCAGAGGTAATTACATACTATAGAAGCATATTAGGAAGAAGAAAATGACAGCTCTGGGAAGGACAGGTTAAAGAGACCAATAGTAAGGCTATTCTAATCAGCCAGGAGAAAGGTGATGAAGGCCTGAACTAGGAAGGTGGAAGAGTGGAAATAAAGGAACAGGTGTGAAAGAATCAGCAGGTTTTGGCAAATGACTTGAGGAGCAGAGGATGAGGAAGAATGAGGGCAGACTCAAAGAGGGTTTGGGTCTTTCTAAAAGAAAAATACCTTTAGGGATATACCAATCATACTTTCAGATTTGCTATGAGCTTCCTTCTGATGGACCCCGGCTGCTGAGAATCAGGACAGAGATAGGTACCTGAAGGGAGGAAGAAGATGAAGGGAGAAGTACTGACTGTCCTGAGAAAAGCCAAGGAAGGAAGAGGACGAGGGAAGGTGGGCTAACCTTCCAGCCTCCCCTCTCAGTTAGTCCCAAACTTCACCATCTTTGTAACAGTCTCAAATCCTCTCAACTTGTCCTCTCACAGGTAGGAAGGTCTTCCTGAAAACGCCAGCCTAGGAAATCCCATTTTTATCTAACTCTATCCTTTTACTCTCCTCTCCCACTCCAAATTTCTACTTTGGAATAAAGCTTTCCACAAGCCTGACCTAAAGCCCCTTTTCCCTGGAGCTACACACAGGAATTTTTTCCTAAGAAAGACACAGAAATAGTTATTGGCACAGAAAAATGGAAGTTGCTGGAGAAAGCCATGTCCAGCTGAGGTCTAAGTGTCCATCTGCAAACAAGGCAATGCCCCCAAGTGTCCCAAGAGCCTCGGGGCTCTGCTTTCCTCCTAGTCTACACTCAGTTTTGTCATGTGAAAACAAACCAACTTTGAGCTGTACAATCTGGGATGTCAGCACTGAAGGGGGACTGAGAGATCCTCTGGTCTAACCCCCTAGTTTTCTTGCTAAAGAAACTGAAACCCACTAAGTTAAATAATGGTGACCCAGTAATTGTGCCAGGACCGGTCTCTCTCCTAGTCTGGCTCCCTTCAAAGAAGCTGTCGTAATAGAGATGTATGTCATCATATCTAAATGTGACTTTACTTTTGGATCACAGAGGGGTATGTCATCACAGCTAGAGGGGAAGTCACAGAATGGGAAAGAGAACAGCATTTTCCTAGATGTATCTAGTGACAGTATACTCTGAAATGTTAAAGTGATGTGATGCTGAGAAGGCTCTTCTCCTGTTCAATTTTCTCTTTGGCATTTCTCTCTTTGACAAGGAGGAGAGAAATCATAGTGGTAGCAGGGATAAACAGAAGAGATGTCAGGAGGGTGACTTGCTGTTGGAGTACAGTTGCTTTGCTGAAACAGAACAAAAGGTCAATTGATAATGAGCTGTAGTGGAAAGAAACCTGACCTTAGTTCACAAAGGTTTAGGCTTAGACCCAGCTCTGCCCATAAGCTGCCAGTTTTGTGTCTTCAGATATGCAAGTTAACCTCTCTGGGCCTCAGTCTTCTCACCTGGAAAAAAAGAGAGAATTTGGCTAATGTGATAGCATTTTAATATGCACTATTCCATTTGATCCTCAAAACTACCCTATGAAAATAAGTGCTACAAACATTCCCCCCCCTCCCATTTTACAGATGAGAAAACTGAGGTTAAAAGAGGTTACTGAGGTTAATATGCTCAAGGTCATACAGCAGAAAGCGTCAAGTAAAATTTGAATCCAATTTTATAAAAAACTGGCAAGACTTATATGAACTGTTATAGAAACTAAAGTGAGGGGCGGCTAGGTGGCGCAGTGAGTAGAGTGAGTGTCCACCCTGGAGTCAGAAGGACCTGAGTTCGAATCCAGCCTCAGACACTTAACACACACAAACAAAAACCTAGCCGTGTGACCTTGGGCAAGTTACTTAACCCCAACTGCCCACCAAAAAAAAAAAACAAACTAAAGTGAGCAGAACCAGGAGAACATTGTACACAGTACAGCAACATCATCTGATGATCAGCTAAGAATGATTTAGCTCTTCTCAGCAATACAGTGAATCAAGACAATTCCAAAGGACTTGTGATGGAAAATGCCATTCACATCTAGAGAAATAATTGATGGAATCTGAATGCAGATCAAAGCACACCATTTTCACTTTATTTTTGTGTGTGTGTGTGTTTTTCTTTTGGTCAGTTTCTTCTTTCATAACATGACTAATATGGAAATGTTTACATGATTGCATATAGATAAAACCTACATTAAATTTCTTACTGTTTTGAGGAGGGAAAGGGAAAGGAGAAAGGGAGAAAATTTGGAATTCAAAAAAAATTTAAATGAATGCTAAAAATTATCTTTCCACATATTTGGAAAAATAAAATATTGTTTAAAAAAGAATTTGAATTCAGATCTTCCTGACTGGTATACCATTAATTACTATACTCCATCTCTCATAAATAATTTCTAAGGCCCCTTCAGGCTCTAAATTCTATGAATTTAATTTTTTTTTCAAAATTGAGTGACATCTACATACACCATTTTCCATCTCTACTGACAGGTTTATGGAAAAGAATTGATGATTTCTAGATAATGGAGCAGTCTCCAAATACTGTAAGTTCTCCAGAGCCCACATCAGATGCCCAGATCCAGGTGAATGGGTCCTTCCTGAAACTACCACCACCAAAAGATGTTTCAACCTATGTTTCTCTGCTTATCTCCATACTGGGAACAACTGGCAATGGACTTGTCATCTGGTATCTCTTGTTGCACCTCAAGAAGAATTCTTTTACTGTCTACATCCTCCACCTCTCAATGGCTGACTTAACCTTCCTACTCTGTACTTCTGCCAATACCATAGTTCACATGGTTTATTCCAAGAATGACTCAACTAGACTACAATTATTTGACTTCATCTTCTGTGTGCTGATTCTGTTTGGCTACAACACTGGCTTCTATCTCCTGACAGCCATCAGTGTGGAGAGGTGTCTTTCAGTCCTTTACCCCATTTGGTACCACTGCCAGCGCCCAAAGAACCAGTCTGTTGTGGTTTGCATCTTACTGTGGGCACTCTCCATTTTTGTGACCTGGTTAGAAGGCTTTTTCTGTTTTCGGGGTACACATCCCAGGTTCCCCATTAGACCATGTGCTGTTGTGGAAGTACTTTTGCTTATCTTGAACTTCCTCGTGTTTGCCCCTCTCATGGTCTTCTCGAGCTTGACCCTCTTCATCAAGGTCTCCTGTAAAATGAAGCACCGCCAACCAGCCAAGCTTTACATAATCATCATAACCACAGTGATTCTGTTTCTTCTCTTTGCTATGCCTTTGAGAATCTTGCTGATGTTATTTGACTTCCAGGATGAAAACTATGACTTTCTACCAAGAGTTTCTATATATTTGAATTTGTTATCCTGTATTAATAGTACCATCAACCCAATTGTCTATTTGGTGGTCGGCCAGTTCAAGGGGCAAAGATCCAAGAAGACCTTGAAAGACACATTACAAAGGATCTTTGAGGATAAGCCGTGCTCCCATGAGAGAGAGAAAAGAAGGCATTCTAATTTCAGTGCCATCCAATGGGAGCATCATTAAAGAAACAAGCCATGTTCTTAAAATAGATTACCAACCAATGTAAAATAGATTAATGCCTACCTGGCCCAAAACACATACAAAAGTGATTTTCCTTAAGCACAGATATAACTATGTCACACCCCTACTCAATAAACTCCAATGGTTCTATTGCTTCTAGTATCATAAAAATACAAACTCCACTGGTTCAGCTTTTAAAACTCTTAACAACCTGGATCCAACTTATCTTTCTGAACTTATTGCACATTACTCTCTTCCTGAATGTGGAACACTGGACAGAGTGCCAAGCCTGGCCAAATCTGGTTTCAGACACTTAGTAGATATTTGATCCTGGTCAAGTCACTTAACCCTGTTTGCCTCTGTGTCTCATCTGTAAAATGAGTGGGAGAAATGGCAAACCACTCCAATATCTTTGCCAAGAAAACCTCAAATGGGTTCATGAAGAATCAGACTGAACAATAACTCCTGCATTCTGTGATCCAGCTAAACTTGCCTTCACTTTGTTCCTCACACAATGCCCTTTACTACACATCTCTGTGACTTTGCATGTGAGCCCCCATTTCTGAAATGTATTCTTCACCTTTGCCTCATAGAAGCCCTCTCTTCCTTCAAGACCCAGCTCAATCACCATCTTCTACATGAAGCCTTTCCTGACTCCACTCCCTCATCTCCAACTGCTAGCACCCTCCCTCCCAATATACCTCATATCTAACTACTCTGTATTTGTTTGTGTTTATTTTCTTTATGTTTTTCCTGTACAGAGCATAGGGACAGGTACTGCCCCTATGATTTCCTTGGTTTAAGGAATTCTTAGTCAGAAAATTCCCTCTTCCAAAGTAAGTTGGCATTTTTTTTCTGATGTTTAGGGTCTTTAAAAGTTGCCCAGAACCTTACGAGGTAAAGTGACGCATCCTGGTCCCATAGCCAGGACTTGGCAGAGGCTGGGCTTGGGTAAGCATCTTCTTGGCTTCAAGGTTGTTCTGCTGTCCACCACACAAAACTGCTCCTCTCTTTATTCTGAAAACATTTAATGCAGGTCAGGTTTGTCTTCCCTGTTAGAATGCAGGTTCTTTGAAAGTCGGGACCATGAGGCCTTAGATACTTAACACAAAAACTAGCCATGTGACCTTGGGCAAGTCACTCAACCCCAACTGCCCTCCAAAAAACAAAAAACAAAAAAAAAAAGTCGGGATCATGTCACTCACTGTATCTGTCTCCACAACACCTAGCACAGTTCTGGCATATAGGCTGTTCATTCATTTCAGTCACGTCTGACTCTTCATGACCCCATTTGGGGTTTTCTTGGCAAAGGTACTGGAGTGGTTTGCCATTTCTTTCTCCAGGTGTTGCACATAGTAGGTACTTAATAAATGTTGGGAGGATAAAATAAGATCGTGTTTGTAAAGTGCTTTTAAAAGCACAGTACAAATATGAGCTATGAGTACTACTACCATGCATAATGGAGTGAGGAGAGAGAACAAAACATACAAGGACAGCACTAGAAAGAAAAACAACTTTGGATCAAAGCACTGATACAGGGGACCCAGGATGAAGCATAACGGCCACCTCCTGGGAGAGGGCACAGTGTCAAACGTGGTCAGAAATGGACATTACAGAGATTTGTTTTGCTTGACTGCATATATTTGTCACAAAGGTTTCTTGTTTCTTTTTTTTTGGTTCTTGGTATCTTGGGAATGGTTATTGTATAAGAGAGAGGAGGAAATGGCAATAGTGAGACCAATGGAAAGAAAGCCCTCATAACATTTTTTAATGCACAGAAGAGAACAGAAGGAAGTTTAGAAGGAAACACAGACAAGCAGGCCAGTTTTGAAATTAACACAGAGAATTTATTATGTACATATTTTTTAAGCAGCCAGAGCGAAATGGAAAGTTTCATAAAGGATCCTCTTTTCTTGTTCTACTATATATATGGAAATGTTCTTTTTCTTTGGTGTTTAAGTTCAGAATTTTAAAAGTATTTTTAAAAGAGTCAAAGGTTATTAGAAAAGGAGTCTGACCCCCTCTTCTATATGGTCAGGCTTCCATAGAATTGAACCTAGTCTGGACTACATACATGGGTCCAGTGAGAGGGCTGCCTTATAGTAGAGAGAGAATAAATAATGTCACAGGCCTCTGAACCCAGCAGTTGTTCTAAATGTTCCATATTTATGATATACAGACCTATATGTGTGTATATATACCCACGTGCATATGTGCATGTGTATATGTGTGCAGGTCTATGTATACATTATGCACATGTGTCTGTGCATGTATGCATGGGTCTATACACCTATATACCTGTACACATGTGTGTCTGTAGACATATACAATATATATACATATGTGCAGATATAAGGTGCTGCTCTCTTTAATGTGTAAGCAGTTTGGTTACCCAAAAGGGAAGATAAGGAACTTTTGCATAAATAAAAAAGATTAAATCACTTCATAAAGAATATAGGGTGATGCTTCTTTCATATCAAGAGTTTGGTGTCTGAAGGGACACAGAAAGAGAACTTATTAAAATATTATAAAATATAAGTGTGAAGAAACACAGTTTTCAAAGACATAAAATGTTAAAAGCACTACCTTGAGGCCTGAGAAGCTTTCGCCTTTGCTCAGAACCAGATTGCCAAACTGGACATCTCCACACCATGTACAACTTAATACCACAAACCCCCTGTATGTACTGTCTTCCTCCATTATTATATAAGCTCCTTGAGGTCAGGACAATCTGATTTGTCTGTACTCAGCACTTAGCAGTATCTGGCGTACAGTAACATCTTAATAAATTATCTACCTACCTGTCCAGCTATCTATCTTCCTGTCTATCTACCTGTCTATTTTTTGTTGTTGCTGTTCAATTGTTTTAGTCGTGTCTAAGTCTTTATGACCTCATTTCAGGTTTTCTTGGCAAAGATACCTAGAGTAGTTTGCCATTTCCTTCTCCAGCTCATTTGACAGATAAGGAAACTGAAGCAAACAGGGTTAAGTGACTTGCCCAGGGTCACATAGCTAATAAGTCTCTGAGGTCACATTTGAACTCAGATCTTCCTGACTCCAGGCCTGGTACTCTATCCACTGAGTCACCTAGCTGCCCTATCTATCTCTCTATCTGTCTGTCTGTCTGTCTACCTACCTACCTATCTACCTATCTATATGCCTGTCTAGCTAGCTAGTTAGCTATCTGTCTTCATTTTGGTCCTCTTCAAGAACAAAGGATAATAACCAACCATAAAGTATCTTAGGTTATACTGCTAAAGAACTGGCTTTTTGTTTGTTTGTTTATTATATTTATCAAATATAACCATTCAAATATTTCAGAGTCATTTTTCCAGGCAGGCATTCTATGTCCCGCCTACTTATACAGACTTTTTTTTCCAAAGCAATAGTTGTCCCCCATAGGGTGGGGGTATCAGACTATTGGGAAGGAAGGAGGGAAGCAAAATGATGCCAGCTTCTTCCCCATGAGCAGCTATGTCCAATCCAAGGCCCTCCTATGTCCAGAAAAACACAGATCACTAGAATTTCAGCTGCAAAAGATATTTCAAATCTCACATGTTCTGTAAATACCAGGATTGTTGCCAGATTTAATATCAGCCCAGAAAAGCTTCAAAAACCTTCCTTAGTCATTCCATTTTAAGTTCTTGCTTCCACAGAGAATGTTAGCTCCATCAGGTGCACTTTTGGATAATATTGTCTGAAGAGTGAATGGGTACTTGTCCAGTTGCCAGTAAAAACAAACTATCTAAATTGGCAATTACTCAGCTATACTGGCGTCCTACCTCCCAAGAAGCTGTCTATATAGAGAAAAGCAAGTGGTTGGAGGATAACTGAAGACTGGACAGGATTCTTGACAGTAAGTTCACAGTAAGTTCATCACTATTTCAGAGCAAAAAGGGACCTGAGATCTCCCTCTAAATTTACTCTGAGGAATGATCTGTCGCTAAGGGAAAGGGGATGGGGGAAAGAGGGGTGTGTGTGTGTGTGTGTGTGTGTGTGTGTGTGTGTGTGTGTGTGTGAAGTGTTTGACCCAACCGATGTCAAGGAGAGGCAGAGTTAGGGTGAGAGCCTGGCCTCGAGATGCTCCTGCTAAGGCTCTCACTTCTCTCCTATGGGCAAATGCCTACCTTACTCTTACCATAAAGGAGTGTCTTTACTGCATTGTCAATGATGCAACCATTGGCCTCTTGGGCTTATTTACATATATCAACTTCCTCTTCCTAGGATGCTGGTATTGTGTCAATTATCTCCCTTTTCCCACCTATACTTTCATTTCTTCTTCAAGGCTCTGAGATTTAGCCAAGTCTCTAAAGCTCAGCTACTAAGTCAGAAAAGGATTAGGATCTACTTTAGGGCTCCACTTATGATTTCATAGATCCTTAATGGGTTGGCATATTAATTTGATTTCTTTTTTTTTTAATTTTCCTTACTGTCTGATATTGTTGCCATTATAGACTCCTCTTACTTAGCACACACTGTAATTCTGTTTACATTGGGGCATATAAGCAACCTTCTCAGTTGGTCAATAAACATTTATTAAGTGCCTATTCCTCTATATAATATCCCCTAAGATACTGCCTGATAATATTTATGAAAAGTGCATCTGGAAGCAACCTTAGATATTGTTTACTTCAACCCCCTAATTTTACGAATTTGGAAGTGGAGACTCAGGGAGATAAAGGGACTTAGCCCCAGTCAAAGATGTCCCAGATCCTTTGGGACTCCACGGTTGGAACTGCAGATAATTGACATGTTAGTATATTAATTTCACTTCTTATTTTTCAGCTTCCTAATGATAC
Organism: Gymnobelideus leadbeateri; assembly: GCA_011680675.1. Classification (NCBI taxonomy): domain Eukaryota; kingdom Metazoa; phylum Chordata; class Mammalia; order Diprotodontia; family Petauridae; genus Gymnobelideus; species Gymnobelideus leadbeateri. Next base: position 431,763 of record WOXC01000044.1, read on the forward strand.
TGTTGAGCAACAGTATCCTCTTACTCAACACAGGCTCTCAGTCTATTTTATTTGGAACAAGTCATGAACAACGTTCTTAAGAATATTTTTATTTCTCACAAAGTCTTCCCATTTTTTAAATATCTATTTGGGAAGAAGGAGTTGTATCTCAAGTAAATACAATAAATATAAACATGTTGAATGTCCTTCACTTCTCTAACATGGCCATCTTTTTTTTTTTTAAATATTCTAGGAATCATTCAGTCTCTTTTCCTTTCCATCCCTATCAGCCAGGACTTTAGTCTAGCATCTCTCTTCTCTACTGCAGAATGGAATTATAAATTCAATTCACTTATTAAATTAATTGCAAGTTTCTTAAAACACCCTAAGAAAGATGTAAGGATGAAATCAGGCTTGACTCTACTCTCAAAGAACTTACAATCTGTTAGGGGAATGTAGCCTATGTTCCTCTTCTTGTTTCTGTAAAGACTGAGAGTTTTACTGATGTTATTTGACTTCCAGAATGAAAACTGTTTTTATCAATATTGTTTATATATTTGAATTTTATCATATATAATTTTATCTTATATGTATATATAATACCAATATATTAGTACAATTAATCTGATTGTCTATTTGGTGGATGTTTGGGTCGGGGGCAGAGAGCCAGAAAATCCTTGAAAGATACAATGCAAAAGGTCTTTGAGGATAACCCAATGTCATGTGGCAGAGAAAAACTTAGGCACTCCAAAATCAATGCCCTCCTCAGGGGCACTGACAGAAAAACAAGCAAACAGTCTTCAGTATTAAACACCAGCAACCCAAAAAATAAATTCTTAGCCAGGAAAAGAAAAGATTGCTGCCCACCTATGAAGACAATTTTTTAAATTCCTTCTGCACCTCTTAGGGAAAGGACAGGCTTACTAAAGTACTATAAACATATGTGCTGATGGGGCTGTCCTTACTGCTCCTAATCCATTCCACTCACCACCTTCTAATCCTGTCCTCTATAATAGATACTAGAAAATTATTTTACTTATTCCCAAAAAGCCCTGAATCTACCACTAACCCGATCCACCAATCAACATTGTCTCATAAATGGTTAAGCTCCTAGCTAGGTACTTTAAAATGACTGATGATTGACAGTCCCTTCTAGCACTAAATCCAATTAATATATGATTTAATAATTAAATAGCATTAAATACAATCCATATAGACACTATTTTTTATCTCTGCTGACAGGTGTGATGAGGAGAATTGATGGTTTCTAGATAATGGTGCTGTCCTCAACCAGCAGACCTTCTATGGAGTCCACACCAGATGCCCTGAATCATACGAATGGGTCATTTCTTAATTTACAATCAGCTGAAATTATCTCAATTTATGTCTCTCTGCTCATCACCCTGTTGGGAACAGCTGGCAATGGACTTGTCATCTGGTTCCTCCTCTTCCACTTCAAGAAGAACCCTTTTATTGTTTATATCCTACACCTCTCAATTGCTGACCTGACTTTCCTTTTTTGTATATCTATTGTAAATACAGGAATAATAATTTCCTATAATTTTAATATTCAATCATTTGAGCTACAGTTATTTATGACCATTTTTAATGTGCTGATTCTGTTTGGCTATAACACTGGCCTCTTCCTCCTGACAGCCATCAGTGTGGAGAGGTGTCTTTCAGTCCTTTACCCCATTTGGTACAAATGCCAGCGCTTGAAGCACCAATCTGCAATCGTCTGTACTTTGCTGTGGGTACTCTCTGTTTTTGTGAGCTGGTTAGAATGTTTTCTGTGTTCGTGGACAGCTGAGCCCAGATCCTCTTTTAGACCATGCATGGTTGTGGAAATATTTTTGGTTATCTTGAACTTCCTCGTGTTTGCCCCTCTCATGGTCTTCTCAAACTTGACCCTCTTTATCAAGGTCTTCTGTGACCTACAGCACCACCAACCAGCCAAGCTTTACATCATCATCATAATCACAGTCCTTCTATTCCTTTTCTTTGCTATGCCTTCAAGAGTCTTGGTCATGATATATAACTTTGAATATGAAAACTATGAGCCTCTGAGATTGTTACATCCATATTTGAACATATTATCCTGTATCAATAGTGCTGTCAACCCAATTGTCTACTTGGTGGTTGGTCGGATCAGGAGAAAGAGAACCAACAAGTCTTTGAAAGATATACTGCAAAGAGTCTTTGAGGATAAGCCACACCCAAGAATGAGATCATAAGCTCATAGATTCACTCTAAATTCAGTGCCCCTCACTGGAAACAAATCCTATTCGGTATTAAACTAAGATTACCTAGAAAGTGTATTCTTAGCCAGGGTAAGAAAAGATTGCTGCCTATCTGAGTAGACAATTTTTAAAATTCCTTTTGCCTTTTCTAGGGAAGGTGTGATAAAGCTGTCTTTACTGTTCTTACCCCATTCTACTTCCTCCTAACTTTATTCTTCACACTAAACACTGGGAAATAATTTTAGTTATTTTCAAAAAATCTGTCCTGGAAACCCTTCTCTTTCTGTCTCTCATTTCTGATTAGGGTGTTATTTACTTATGGGCTGAGATTGACTTTTTTGTATTTTAATCCCCATTTTTTTTCCGGTGATCTCATCTACTTCCATAGATTCAATGATTATACAGCAGCAGAAAATTATCAAATTTACATATCTAGCTCTCATCTCTCTTCTGACCTCAAGTCCCATGTCACCAACTGCCATTTAGACATCTCCACCTGTATGTCCTATAAGCATCTCAAATTTAATATCGTCAAACAGAGCTCACTGTCTTTTCCCTTAAATTCATTATATCTTTTTGCCTCCCAATTTCTGTGGCTATCAGCCTTTAAGCTGTCCAAGTTCCCATCCTTGAAGAGAGCCTTCCTTCTTCCCTCTTCCACCTTCCTTCTCCTCTCACATAAGGTAATTTGATATGGCCGATAGGCCACTGGACTTGGAATTAGGATCAGATGGACTCAAATCTCACCTTCAACACTTAAGAAGCCCTGAGCAAGTCACTTCACTTGTTCATCTTCATCTATAGAAAGACAGAGCTGGACTTAATAGTCCATAAGAATGCTTAACATTAAATCTATCGATGGAATCCTAATACAGCTGTCTCCAAACCCCAATATGCTAACTTCCTCATGGGCCTCACTGAACAGTAGGCATGTCCTGATCTAACCACACAGTCTGGTTGTCACCACACCACAGACCCCCAGACCCAATATCCCAAATATGCCTCACTGAAACATTAGGCATGTCCATTGATATAAATCTAGCCATTGCCTCTAGCCAGCCAGACTCAATATTCTGCCCCCAGGCTCAATATTCTAACTTCCTCATATGCCCCACTGAGCAGCAGGCATTACCTGACCACATCATCCATTTAGACCCAGACAGGACTACAACAGCCAGCCAATCAGAAAGCAGCACCACCAGGATGTTGACCACCAAAGCTGTAGAATGGGCTTTCCCTAAAATGGCACCTGCACAGTAATAGTAAAAAACTGCCCTAAAGTGAATTTATGATGCAGAGAGAGGTTTATTATAATATCATTATCAAACATACATACCCACCACCAATGGGCTTTTCTGTATGCATTATGGGTAATTGAATGTACAGTGCCACCAAGGCTGGGACCCCTCCCTTATTGCCTAATCCTTAACAACTCCCTCCTATATTTTAATATTCTGTTACATAATTGCATCTTTTGCTCTATAAAAAGCCCTGTCTTGTTTTCACTAAGCTGCCAGTTCCTTCTTGGAGCTCAGCCCACTTTCTGAGAGGTGCAACTCTCAATAAATGACTTTACTTGGGTTGAAGATGGTCTCAGTCTGTGAATTCTTTCAAGATGACCCCACAATACACCTGGAAATCACAACAGATACAATGACTATCCATGATATCCATCATCTAATGATGAACTACGATATTTACTTCCTGTCAGAGAGGTGACAGCCTCAGAAAGCAAAATGAAATTATATTCTTTGGACATAGCCAATGAAGGAATGTATTTTGCTTGACTATGAATTTGTTGCAAGGATTTTGTTTTTCTTTTTTAATGTTTTATAAAGTACTCCCTGTCACAGACCTCTCTCTTAGAAATCAGTTTTTTTTTTCTCAAATAATTATCTTGTATCCAGCAGTTTTATTCTATCTAATTTACTATTTCACCCTTTCAAGTTCCAATTAGGTGCACTTGTAGCAATCACTGACCATTATCTATCATTCCAATGCTTATTTGAGAGAGACCTCACTGCCTTCACCTAGAAGAGAAAAGAACAAAGGAAAAGGCCTGGAGCCAAGAGCCAAAGGACCACAAAGGAAAGAAGGCCCATCCCCTTCACTACACTGTCAGTCACTAAGGTATTCCAAGAGCAACTGAAGCCTCCTGAATGCCTCTACTGCCAATTAAAGGGCCCCCTCTTCGATTCGGGCTTCACCCACTGGAATGTGTTACAGACTGTCCACATATCCTCCCTCCATGTTGCCAGAACTCTTGCCTCCCAAAGTAGGGAGATAATAACATGTGCCAGATCCCCATTACATGAATACAGTAAGTCACTGTCAAACTTAGGAACACCACTGTTTTCCAAAAGTTCTTTTGTAGAGAGGCCACATGATATGGTATAAAGAGCACTGGATTAGGCATCAGAGGATCAGAGCATGAATCTGGACTCTGCTAATTATTCCCTGTGTGATTTTGGGTAAACTGTTTAAATTATCTAGGTCTAAGTTCACTTATCTGTCAAGTGAGGGCACTGAACTAGAAAGAGCTGTATAGATATAGACAAGATTCTTTCCAGTTCTCATATGCTATCATCTACTGAAGTCTGCTATTTGGAATTCAAAAGACATTGTCCCATAGGAAAAATGTTACACAAGGCAGCTAGTTTCCCAGGCTAGCACATAGAAGTCTATTTAATCCATAAAATAGTTGAACATGGAAACTAACCACCACTTACAACTATATTCCAATGGGAAAATGCATTCAGAATGACAACTTTGGATGCTAGGAACACTTCTCCTTTCCGTGGTCCCCTCCCCAAGAACAGAATCTGACATCCACTCCCTACTCTTATTGCTAGATCAGGGTGGGGGAAACCTGCAGCCTACCAGTCATGTGTGGCCTTCTAGGTCCTTGGGTGTAGCCTTTCGACTGAGTCCAACTTTTACAGAACAAATTCTTTTATTAAGGGGATTTGTTCTATGAAGCTTGGATTCAGTCAAAGGGCCCCATTTGAGGACCTAGAAGACCACAGTGGTTTCAAAGCTGCTGTTTCCCCACCCCTGTGCTAGATTATGGAAATGGAGTCACTTAGTTCTACTCCCCATATGGAATAGGGACTTTAACACAGGAAGAGACTAAAGGGGGCTTGAGAATCAGAGATGGGGTTTCCAAGAAAATCTTTGTTAGGAACTGAGGTGAAGTCTCTGAAATGAGGAGCAGGTTGGGGAGACAGTGGGCATGGAGTTGGGAGATGTTTGGGAGTGAGGAACAAAGAAGTAGAGGAGGGGAGGAGAGTACTGGACATACTCCCACCACAAAAACTTTGGGGTTCTTTCTACTGTTTCTCCTCCTGGGGTCCACAAAAGCCCTATCTAATAATCACATAATTAAAAAGATTGAGGGATGGTTTATCTAGATTACAGAGACCAGACCAGCTCCCCCCTCCAATCCCTTTTTAATCACCTAATTTTTTTAAACACTTATTTACCCCACTTCCTCTTCCTTCTGTCTCCTTTCTTACCACCCTTGCCTCTACTGTGGCAGATGCCATTCCCAGACACTTAAGGGTACAAAAGCAAGGTGAGAAGTCGAGGAGGGGCTAAGTAGGTAGAGAATAAGCAGAGATGAATTCCTTAAGGAATAGCAGAAATGGAAAGAGGGAAGTTTTTCTTTGGCTGCTGTAACATTTAATTGTAGTAGACTATGTAAGCAGGTAATCCAGGGTATGTGTATTTGTGTAGATACACTGATACATATGTTCTCTTAGAGCTGAAGACCCAAGTATTAGATGATTGTCAAAGCAGAGAAATTAATGAACTTTGTTTCTGCTCACTTGCCAAAGTTATCTTACCATACCTACTAAATGCCAGGAACCAAGAATAAAAAACTTGTCTCTACCCTCAAGGATGGGCAGCTAAGTGGTACAGTGAATAGAATGCTGGGCCTGGAATCAGGAGGATCTGAGTTCAAAGGAAGCCTCAGATACTTACTAGCAGTGTGACCCTGGGCAAGTCACTTAACCCTGTTTGCTTCAGTTTTCTCATCTGTAAAAAGGGCTAGAAAAGGAAATGGCAAACCAACCTTTGCCAAGAAAACCCCATATAGGGTCACAAAGAGTCAGACAATACTGAAATGACTGAACAAGAACAACAAAACCCCACTATCAAGGAAGTCACAATCTAATAAGGGAAATGCATAATGGGAAAAGCACAAAGTACTACCCCCCCCAAAAAAAACTACCTATGGGAGGAGAAGTCACTTTTGGGTGGGGGTATCAAGGAAGATTTGTTGAGGGAGCAGTTGCCCCTAACCTGAGTCTTGAAGGCAAGGTTTATAAAAGACAAAGATGTGGAAAGAATGTGATCTAATCATGGAGGGATGGTCTACATCAGTACATGGACTGGGAAAGCTTAGAAGACTGAGCATCAAGTAGTCTGAGTTTCTCTGGAACATAGTGTGTTAAGGAGAGTAATTCAAGAAAAGCAAAGTAGTTTGGAGTCAGACTGTGAGGATCCTTAAGTACAAGGATAAGTAAAGAGTTAACAGTTTATCTTATAAGCAATAGGGAGCCAGGGAAAATTTTTGAGCAGCAGTAGGACCATGTAAAAAGCAGCACAGTATGATAAGGAAAGCAATAGACTTGGAGTCCTGACCTGGATTCAAATTCTGACTCTAAATGTAATTCCGTACTGGGCCTTGGGCACTTTGCTGATCCTGGAGTTTAAATATCTTCATCTGTAAAATGAGGTGTTCCACTAGAGGGTCTCTGATGACCTTCCTGCTCTGCATTATGGTATAATTCCACGACCTGCATATTAGGAAGAACAATGTGGTGGCTGTATGAAGGAGAAATAAGAGAGGAGAGAGCCTAGAAGCCAGGAGGTCGGTTAGGAGGCTACTGGAATGGGCCAGGAGAAGGGGAAAGGAAGAGCAAAGGAAGAGCAGCCGGTGAGAGATGGTCTGACCCTAAAACCAGGCAACTGATTGGATGAGAAGTTGAGGGGTGAGTCAGAGGTCCTGTGTGTGCTCTGGGTCTTTTTTAAATGCAGATGCACTTGAAAGAAGCTGTAAGGGCCACTTAAGTGTGGCTGACTACATCCACTGCTTTCTTCTAACAAGAGCCCATCTGCTGAGTCACAGGAGAGAACTTGAAAGGGAAGGAATGTAGAGAAAGAAGTGGTGACCAGTCATACCCCAGCACCTGCTTTAAGGTCCTCACAACAAGCCTATAAAGTAAGTAGGTGTGATTATTACCCTATTTTAGATGAAGAAATTGAGGCTGAGGAAAATTAAGTATCTGAGGCAAGATTTGAATTTGGATCTTCCTCACTACTAGTCTAATGCTCTATTTATTGGACCACTTGGCTGTCTTGGAGAGGAAAAAAAAACCAGGAAGGAGAAAGGCAATGACTGGTGGGTGCCAAAAACAACTTTTGCCTGTCAACGGTGAGATCAGCCCCAAGCCTACAGTTTACTTTGTAACAATCCCGAGTTCTCCTTTCATGTGCTTTTGTGGGAATGTCCCTGGTAGCAGAGAGGTCCTAAGCCTAGGAGATGCTATTTTTACCTAAACCCTTAACCTTTCTCTCCTTCCCCTACTTGAAGCTTCCATTTTGGAATAAAGATTTCCACATGTCTGAACTAAAAGTCACTTTTTCCCAGGTCTACATAAAGATATTTTGGACTAATGGGACCCCAGAAATAGTAGTTGGCCACATAAAAAAAAAGTCAGTTCCTGGAAAGAAGCCCATATAGCTGGGGTCTGAATATCTGCCCAGGGTGCTTGAGGGTCCCGCCTTTCCCATAGGTCTGCAGTAGACATTGGAGAACATTTTTTGCCACATGAAAGCTACAGAACTTGGCATCTGTTGCACATAGTCATGAATGTCAGAGTTGGAAAGACCCTGATGGAGCCTTTTGTTCAAACATCTCATTTTATCACTAAGGAAACTGAAGACCAGAGATGTGACTTTCTCAAGTCGCATAGTGATTAAGCCATGAGTCCCTTGACTCCTGGTCCAATTTTCTTTCAAGATAATGGGATCACAAATTTAGGGCTAGAAAACACCTTAGAGGTCTTCTCCCCCTCATTTTACAAATAAGGAAACTGAGACCAAGGAAACCAAAGTGAATTTATCTGCCCAAAACCACATAGTAATTAGTTTCAAAGGCAGGATTTTAACCCAAATCTTCTGATTCCAAAGTCAATGTCATTTCCACTTAACTGTCTCAGGAAAAAAAAACCCAATGCTATATGCTATGTTTTAGGTACAAGTTTACAAGAAACGATTTTTTATTAATTTAACAATATTCTAAATTTAAGCTTTTCTAACTTAGAAAAATGTCCAAAATGACACAGACCAGCCACTTAGTCTTTGTGGGCCTGGATTTCTTCATTTAGAACATGGTGGAGGTGTTAGAGTTTTTAGGGGTTGCAAAGTGCAGAGTGCTCTAAAAGTCTTAGTGCAGTTTAAAGCTTTCGTGGCCACTTTTGGGATAGCCAGTATACACTCTTTCATTTGATCCTCACAACTACCATGTAATAATATGCGACAAGTATCATTATCCCCATTTTACAAATGACCAAGAAATTGAAGTTGAAAGAGTGATTTATGCAAGATCAAATATCTAGAAGGGGTCAAGGTGAGATCAGGATCCAGAGTTTCCTGGCTCAGGTAGAGCCATCTCTCTACTCTGCTATGTTCCCTCTCACATGGGATTTCTAAGATTCCTTCCAGTTCTAAATAGTATGTCTATGATTCCATAAATACTATCTATACATAGTATCTGCCATTTCTGTCAATGGGCATGAAGAAAAAAATTGACAATTTCTAAATAACGGAGCAGTCCCCAACCACCCCGCCCACTCTGAAGTCCACTGCTGATACTACGAGCCAGGTAAATGAGTCTTCTTTGAATTCAAGATCATCAGAAGTTATCTTAAATTATGTTTCTCTTTTAGTTTCCCTGTTGGGAATAGTCGGCAATGGACTTGTCATCTATTATCTTCTCTTCCACTTCAAGAGGACCTCCTTCATTGTCTACATCCTACACACCCCTCAATTGCTGACTTGACTTTCCTTGTTTATACATCTATCTTTATTATATGAGACATAGTTTACTTTGATTCTGGGAGAGAATTATTTCAATCAGAGTTGTTTCTGTTTATCTTTTGTATAGTGGCTCTGTTTGGCTACAACACTGGCCTCTACCTTCTGACAGCCATCAGTGTGGAGAGATGTCTTTCAGTCCTTTACCCCATTTGGTACCAATGCCAGCCCCCAAAGCATCAATCTGCTGCGGTCTGCATCTTGCTATGGATACTCTCCATTTTTGTGACTTGGTTAGAAAGCTATGTGTGTGTGGGAAAAACAGAGCCCAGGTTCCCTTTTAGACCATGTGCTGTTGTGGAAGTACTTTTGCTTATCTTGAACTTCCTTGTGTTTGCCCCTCTCATGGTCTTCTCGAGCTTGACCCTCTTCATCAAGGTCTTCTGTAACCTGAAGCCCCGACAACCAGTCAGGCTTTACATCATCATCATAACCACAGGCATTCTGTTCCTAGACCCTCTGTCTTATTCAATTATCATCTTTGTGCAGATCCCAAATCTAAGTAGCTGGCCTTTATCTCTCTCCATTCTTTTGTCATCAGCTGCCTACTAGGTATCATCAAATGGATGTCCCCTAGACTGATGTCTCAGTCTCAACCTACCCAAAACACGACTCACTATCTTTCCCTCTAAACACACTCCTCTTCCTAACTTTCCAATTATTTGTCAATTCTACTTCTACAACATCTCACAAATTCTTCTCTTCCATATACTCACAGAGCTGCCACTACAGACCTTTGGCAGCTGGACTATTTATTCAATAGCCTTGTGTTATGGGAATGGGAATCTAAGATCTTCCCTGCCCCTAGGCCCTTCGATAAGCTTAAGTGACTCCTTAAGACAACCTTCCTTGATCTGAAAATATACTCTGCCCTTAATAGGCTGAATGTGGTCACATGGAGCCTGTGGCAGGAGGCTTGGTTTTCAGGAATGCCCTCACCTTGGTGCTGTGTGATTGGGCAGTGGGTCAAGAGGATTGTGACATTCTCTGATCCAGGAGAAGGCTATATATACCCTGATGTGAGATTTTGTCTTGGGGCTCACTTTGAGAAGTGTTGTGTGATTTGACCAGATGAGACTCTGGGAAGCCGTTGAGCCCAGTTTTGAAAACCCAGATGTTGGTGCTTCCCTCTCTGGTAACTGACTAGGTATGGATGTAATGTTCAGGTAGCTGGAAGCCTGTTTGCTGATCTGTTTCTCTGTATTTTTTGTCTGCTTGTAACCTCTGTATTCTCTGAAGTTCAGGGTGCTGACCTTTTCCCCCTAAACTAGGTAAATGACATATGTTTGATTAAAGCAAGATTGTTAACCCATTTTGAGTTGCTTTCCTTTAGAAAAGCAGACCTAAGAACCTGTGTTGGCAGCCACCCTGGGTGTGCTAGTGTGCTTGCTGCTACAACTTGAAACTGGTCTTCTAATTTAAGTCTCTCCAATCTACTTGCTACACATTTGCCAAATTGAAATGACTAAAGCACAGGCATACCCATATTGCTCTTTTGGCTTAAGTGGTGGTTGCTTCTGAGATAAAATGCAATCTCCTCCCGGTATTGTCTAACTCCCTTCCTAAGCCAGCTCCAGGTGACCTTTCCACTGACTTCTCCTTATTCTCCCTCACATGCTCTATGTTCCAGTCAGACTGGCCTCTTGCTTTCTTGTATAAAATATCCACCTCCTGCCTTTCCAGAGGTTCCCTCAGGCCTGAAATGCTTACTTTCCTTACCTTCCAAATTTGGGATTGTTTGTTAGATCACTCCACAGCTCAGATCACATGTCACCTCTTAACAAAGGACTTTCCTAAAATTATTAGTGCTCTATTGCCCAAAAGTCCTTTACATTTTCTTGTGTGTGTGTGTGTGTGTGTGTGTGTGTGTGTGTGTGTGTGAGATTCTTCACCTCCTAGAAGACTGAAAGTTCCGTAAGGGAAAGGGCTGGGCTTTTTTGGTCTTTGTATCCTGAACAACCTAGTCAGTATATCACTAGCATTTAGTACACAGTAGGTACTTAATAAGTGCTTAAGTGAATTATTGAATTGGTCAGGACTTATGATTAATTTCCAAAGTATTTGGTATATTGTTAGAAGTAAAGGAATAGGAAGTCACAATGACAAAGGAGAAGGAAGAAGTATAGCCCAGGTCTTAAAACATACTTCCTCCGGGCGGCTAGGTGGCGCAGTGAGTAGAGCGTCGGCCCTGGAGTCAGAAGGACCTGAGTTCGGATCCGACCTCAGACACTTAACGCACACGAAAACAAAAACCTAGCCGTGTGACCTTGGGCAAGTTACTTAACCCCAATTGCCCTCCAAAAAAAAAAAAGAAAAAAAAACATACTTCCTCCACAAAGATCTAGAAAATATACCAGCCCAAGGTCTGGTGGGGAAATACAATGAGGCATTTTTCTAGCCAAGGTCAAGAGAGAGAGATCTATGCACACTGGGGATAAGATATGGCCAAGAGCACCACACAAGCTTCCTAGTGCCCAGGGACTGAAAGAGGATGGAGACCTTACACCAACAGGAAGCACCAAGACAGGAAGAGGTCTCAGGTCAACTCCAATATGATACAGGTTAGCCATATGACAGCTCTGTCACTTAATACCTGGTTCTGGGTCACAGATGCAGGGTGGACTGAGCAGGTGACTTGGTCCTAGGTGTGGCAGTGAGGAGCAGTCACAGACCACTCTAGGCTGTGTACTGAACAAAGAACAAAGTTAAAAACAAACCAGTAGCTCTGTGGTTCTGAATCCAGAATCAGAGCAAGGACTCAATTTTATTCTCCAGAGTAGGCTAAAAGCTGCAGTATAATAACAAAGACAGGAACTCCAGGAAAAAGGGCAGCCTGAACTTTGTCTCACTGAACTTGCAGAGTTCCCAAGAAGGATAAGTCTAGCATCAGTGTACCAGAATGCCCAACCAATGACAAGTCAACAGGCATTCTGCTGAAACTCAAGCACTCTGCTGAAACTCTGCTGAAACTCAAGGTCAGGAACTTGTAAAAGCTTAGAATGGCAGGACAGTGAACATTTCACCTCAGGTCACATTGCTCTGGGAACACAAAATTTGCAGGTCTACAAATTAAACTGTTTCTGAGATCCTAAAATAATATAGCTCTCAGTAACCCAAGAAAGCAGCAGAAGGGTACAAGAAGGCAAAAACTCAGTCCAGACATTGCCCCCCCAAGAGTGGCAGAGCCTGGCCATAAAATAAAGTCTAAAATAAGAAATAGGTCAGAATAACGAGCAGACAACAAGTTATCACTGGAAAGTACTATTATAGCAATACAGAAGCCCAAGACATAACCAGAAGAAGAGAATTACACCCAACAAAGCATCAAAGAAAAATACAGCTTAGGCAAAGAGCCAACCAGAATTCTGTAAGAAATAAAGTGTAAACTGCCACTTTCTGTAGATGATACAATGATATACTTAGAGAATCAACTAAAAAACTAGTTGAAACAATTAACAAATTTAGCAGAGTTGCAGAAAATAAAATAAACTCACATAAATCATCATAAACATTTCTATATATTACCAATAAAGTCCAGCAGCAAGAGATAAAAAGAGAAATTCCATTTAAAACAATGGTAGATAATATAAAAATACTTGAGAGTCTACCTGCCAAGACAAACCCCGGAACGAGATGAACACGATTACAAAATACTTTTCACACAAATAAAGTCAGATCTAAACAATTGGAAAAATGTTAATTGCTCGTGGGTAAGCCAAGCCAATATAATAAAAATGACAATTCTATCTAAATTAATGTTTTTATTCAGTGCCATACTAATCAAACTACCAAAAAAGTTATTTTATAAAGCTAGAAAAAATAATAACAAAATTAATCTTAAAAAACAAAAGGTCAAGAATATCAAGGGAATTAGTGAGGAAAAAATGTGAAGCAAAGTGACCTATCTATACCAGATCTCAAACTGTATCATATGGCAGTAATCATCAAAACAATCTGATACTGCCTAAGAAATAGAGTAGTAGATTAGTGGGATAGATTAGCATATATAGTACGAAACAACTATAGTAATCTAGCATATGATTAATGCAAAGATCCAAGCTTTGGGGATAAGAACTCATTATTTTTTTTAAAAACTGCTGGGAAAAATGGAAAATAGTTTGGCAGAAACTAGGTATATACCAAGATCTCACACTATAAAACAAGATGAGGTCAAAATACGTATGTCATTTAGACATAAGGAGTAATTCCATGGGCAAATTAAGGGAGCATGGAATAGTTCACCTATCAGATCTATGGAGAAGGGAAAAATTTATGACCAAACAAGATAAAGAGAGCATTATGAGATGTAAAATGGATAATTTCTATTATATTAAATTTAAAAGGTTTTGCACAAATAAAACCAATGCAGTCAAAATTAGAAAGGAAGCAGAAAGCTGGGAAACAAATTTTAAAGCAAGTATCTCTGATAAAGGCCTCATTTCTCAAATACATAGAGGACTAAGTCCAATGTATGAAAACACAAGCCATTTCCCAATTGGTAAGTGGTCAAAAGATATAAACAGGCAGTTTTCAGATGAAGAAATCAAAATTTCTAGCCATGTGACCTTGGGCAAGTTACTTAACCCCAATTGCCCTCCAAAAAAAAAAAAGAAATCAAAATTATCTAAAGCCATATGAAAAAGTATAAATCACTATTGATTATAGAAGTAGAAATTAAAATAACTCTGAAGTACCACCTATAAGATTGGCTAATATGATAGAAAAGTAAAGTTATAAATATTGGAGGGGATGTGGAAAAACTGGAGCACTAATGCACTACTGGTAGAGTTATGAACTGATCCAACCAATCTGGAGAGCAATTTGGAGAATTATAAAACCATGTACACCCTTTGATCCAGCACACTACTAGGTCTGTATTCCAAAGAGATAAAAAGTTTGGCACAGGGAAATGGAACATATTTGTACAATAATACTTATAACATCTCTCTTTGTGGTGACAGAATTGGAAATTAAAGGGATGCCCATAAATTGGGGAATAGATGAACAAGTTGTGATATATGACTGTAATGTAATGCAACTGTACTATAAGAAATAATGAGCAGAGGGGCAGCTAGGTGGTGCAGTGAATAGAGCATCAGCCCTGGAGTCAGGAAGACCTGAGTTCAAATCCAGCCTCAGACACTTAATACTAACTAGCCCTGTGACCTTGGACAAGTCGTTTAACCCCAATTGCCCTGCCTTTCCCCCTCCAAAAAAAAAAAAAAGTATAAAGGAATACTTAATGGGACAAGCCCAACAGAGCTCAATGTTTAAACCAAGCTTGAGAAGAAACAAGGATCTTTGCAAATTGATTTTCCTTAGAATACATATCCAAAAGCTTAGGAAGTAAAGGAAGAGGTCTCAGAAACATCCAATAAGGACATATCCATATAAAAGGGGACAGAACACTCATTCAAAAAGAAATATCATGGCTCAACTTAGTCACTCAACTCTTTACATCTTTTTTCCTTGGTGACACTGGAAAGTGGCATGTTCCTAAACTGCAAAAGGAATATTATAGCAAATTAAAGGAATCTCTTTGCAAGTAGTATGAAGAAGCCAAAATATAGATAGCCCCCACCCCCAGATAAGGCTGGGAAAAGATTTTCATGTTGAAGTTGTCTAACATCTTTTTCCCAATAAAATTTTAAGTAACCTATTTTGTCATAGATCTATAACATTATTGATGGGCCTAGTATGTTATCTTAACTAAAATGTATAACACTGTTCAATAATATTAATGACCATTGTGAAGAAAATTCAGTACTCTGTGTTTTAAGTATAAGTCTGCCAGAAAAAATTTTTATTAATTTATTCTAATCTCAACATTTTTGCTTAGAGAGACCAAAGACAGCCACAGTCACCCTATGGCCCTGAAAAAGCCATTATTGAGTTTCCATGTATGATATTCTCAAAACAATAGGCCATCTTCCACAATAACTTCCACAATAAGGTAAAACATAATTTCAAATCTCCAAGTAAAGTTCAGTTAACATTTTGTTTATTAAACAAAAGAACAGCCATTTAACTTCCTGCATGTTCTTGGAGAATCATTTTCCTGAAATCATTCAATCCTTTTTTGAATATTCCCTTTAAGCAGAAATTCTTAACCTAGAATTTGTGAATTTTTCATTTGTTTGTTTTATATTTTGATAAATGTTTTTCAATGTAATGTAACCCTATGCATTTAAAAATGTAAAAGGTCCATAGGCTTCACCAGACTGCTAAAGGGTCTGTGACACACAAAAAAATTTAAGAATTTCTGCTTTAAGGATTCTTTCTTGGTCAAAGGTGAAGTCAGAAGAAAATACTTCTACTAAATGAAATTAAAAAAAAAAACTTTTTCCTTCTCTTAGGTGAATCTTTACCCTAATCCTTTCACAGCATGGGGACAAAGATCTAAACTAGACAGCAGCAGGACTAACTGTGAAGTTTGACTCCTGAGATAGTAGATTATAGAGATAAGTACTATAGGCAGGGATGTGCTAGTAAATGTTTAACAACCAGTTCTGGGGGGGTGGGAGGGGAAGATGCCAGGGAGTATGCTCAACCACTTTTAAATTTAATCTGCATTATTAATGTTTTCTCCATGACTTTCTTTTTTTTTTTTTTAAAGCAATTGGGGTTAAGTAACTTGCTCAAGGTTACACGGCTAGTCATTATTTATGTGAGGGTGCTCATTTTCTGAGGCCGGATTTGATCTCGGGTCATCCCACCTCTGAGGCCGGTGCTCTTACTCACTGCGCCACCTAGCCGCCCCTTTAGGGCAATTGGGGTTAAGTAACTTGCCCAAGGTTACACGACTAGGTTTTTGTCTGTATGGATTAAGTGTCTGAGGCCGGCTCCGAACTCAGGTCCTTCTGACTCCAGGGCCGGCGCTCTATTCACTGCGCCACCTAGCCACCCCCGTCTCCATGACTTTCTTAAGTCTAGACAACCAAGAAAACAATAAATTCAGCCCTGATTTGTAGCATTTGCTGATTTCCACCACATAAATAGTTTGAGCTGGCCCTAGCACACCCCTGATTATAGTTGCTATGATGAGGCATTTTATGTGGTATTTTATTTTTTGAAGAAGTGATAGTTTTCCTTCTACCTTCATAGACTTGTAGAATTAGAAAGAATTTTGAAAGTCACCTAGTCCAACTCCATTATTTTATATTTAGGGAGACAGAGAGCTTGTTTACTGGCCAAGATAAAGTTTCCCAGAAGATACCTTGGTTATGTTCTTGTCATTGCCACATCGACGTCGATCTCCAGTAACTTAAGTACCAAAGATGGAAGTACAGGCTTGGTTGGAACCTTTTCTTCTAGACCATGTTAAAGTAATAGCCCAAATATTTGGGGAAGAGCTAACTCTAAATAAGACAACAGTCTGTAATAGAGGACTTCAATGCTCTCCTAATCGTAGGGAAATAAAAAGGGGTATGTTGGTGCCAGTTCAAACGCTGAAGACAAGTTTTGAATTTTCAGTGTGAACATTTACACCTGGGAAATCAGCAAATACATCAGGGTTTTGGACTTAAGAAAAGGATAGAGAAAACATAAATAATGAAGCTTAAGCTTAAAAGTGTGTTATACATACTTTAGGGGAGAAGGAGACAAACTAGTTGTTAAACATTTACCAACATATTCCTGGATAGAAAAGTCTTCATTTTAGCCCAGGAGCACTCTGCCAAGCTTGTGTTAGTTGAGTGTGGTAGCAATGATTAAAAATTCTGTGGACCTGATTTTCTAAAGGAAAAAGATCTAGCCTACCCTAGCCAATTATAGCTGACCAACAGGTGACCCTAAAGAGGTGGTTCTAAAATGCTGGTAACAGGGAACAACCCCTTGACATGCCAGCAGTTACCACAGAACCAGTGGAGCAACTCCCAACTGAGAATTTGTGCCCTGTAGACACCAGGAGACTTGGCTAAGACTATCAGAAAATTCTCCCAGTAGAGATGCCACACCCAACAGAGATCTAGCCCAGTGAGCACAGTTTATTAAACATTCATTAAGCTTATATTTTGTGCCAGAACTATGCTAAGTGCTTGGGACAGAAAGGTAAAAATAGTCCCTCCCCTCAGGGAGCTCACATTCTAATAGGAAAGACAGGTAAATAATAAAGTACATAGAAAATATAGAGAAAGTAAGATAAAAGGTAATCTCAGAAGGGAACTATTAGCAGTTGGGAGGACTAGGAAAGGTCTTAAGAAAGTGGAATTTGAGCTGAATCTCAATAAAATCTCTAAGATGGAATGCACCAACTTTTTCCTTGCTAAGGTCCATTCTGCCCAGATGTTTAAGGACACAGGCTGTTTCCATGTCACTCACTCTCTTAGAGTAAGGATCAAAGTCCTACCACAGCTGTGAATTACCCACAGATTTTTGTTACCATTGGCAAAAATACCCTTTCATTGCCATGGAAAGAAGCAGGCAATGTGGAACATTGGAGAAAGCACTGTATTTGCATTCCAGAGACATGTTTGAATCTCTTTTCTGCCACTGAATTACCTGTGTGACTTCTAGACAAGTGACTTCAACTGTCAAGAGTCTGTTTCCTCATCTGAAAAACAGAGGGCTTAGACTATATGACCACTATTCATTTCAGTTCTAAAATCTTAATTATGCATAAGGAGAGGAAAGATTTGCAGGAAATCAGGACAATCCTATAGCTCCATCCTGTTATCTCTACTCTTACTAACTGAAAATCCAGGGTAATATGCCTGGACCTATGGCTAGTTATGAGGGTCATGACAGAAACTGAAAGACATTTACTCAGCTTAACACAAATATCAGACTAGAGTGGGGAAGCTGCCTCTTAAAAGGAAGCAAAGATTGGTCTTGAAGGATTCTCATTATTCAGGGAAGAGTGAGGGGGAGGAGGTATATATGAAAGCTTGATTTGAAAAAAAAACTGCCAAAGCCCTATGAGGCTATGTGCTTTCTTCCCAAAGAGTTGTCCTCACTTCCCCATGAAGAGAATGTGTGTCTTCCTTCCCCACTGGTAACTTGAGAATCTGTGGGAGAATGTGCCCCTGCACATATAGGGTAGGGGAGAGAACAGATTTCCCCCATTATTTATTTTACTATAATATATAATTAAATGCCTTTGCTTTGAGTTTATAGGTGTTTCTTTTAGTTTAGGAACACTGGTTAGGGGCCACATGAAGTGTGACTTTGACTACATAATAACTCAAAACATGCTTTGAACCTGGGCATAGCTTTCATGGGCTAACATTGAGAAGTGCCCTGATGTTTATACAAGGCCACAAAATTCACAAAGTATTTCATCCAGGCTGTGCCCATTGACCATGGGTGTCTCTCAGGACTATGGCTTGGGTCTACTTATCTTCTTCTCAATTCTGTTGGACTTGGTGATTTCATCAGCTCCCAGGAATTCAACTACCCTCTCTATGCAAATCATTCTCAGATTAGTTTATCCATCCCTAACCTCTCACCTGATCTCTCTAGTTTTACGTATTCTGGAGAATCAAAAGGTCAAGAATATCAATAGAATTAATAGAAAAAAGTGGGAAGAAAGGAAACCTAAGAATACCAGATCTCAAACTATACTAAGAAGCAGGAATCACCAAATCAATTTGGTATTGGGGTAAGAAATAGAGAAACTGATCTAGGAAGCAGATTAAATACCCAGTATATAGAAGCAAATGAGCACAACAGTCTAGTGTTTGATAAACCTCCAAATCCCAGCTATCGGCTCAAGAACTCACTATCTGATAAAAACTGTTGAGAAAATTGGATAGCACTCTGGCAGAAACTAGGTATAGAACATCTCACAGTGCATACCAAGACAAGCTCCAAATGTGTAAGTGATTTAGCCATAAAGGGTGACATCATAAACAAATCAGAAGAGCAAGGAAGATGTTACCCATCTAATCTATGGATAAGGGAAGAGTTTTTGACCAAATGAGATAGAGGGGATCACCAGAGAGAAAAAAATTTTTGAAACTGAAAAGTTTGTGCACAAAACCAATGCAACTAAAATTAGAAAAGAAATGGATAAATGGTGGGGGGGGGGGGAATCATTGCCCTCAAAGAGCTTATATTTTATAAAGTACGGAAGTGCCATTTAGTAAGGTTGCATAGAACAAGGAAGCTTCCAGAAAAGGGAAGGGATGCCAGGTAGCAGGAACCTGTCTCCCCATCCCCAAAAAAATGAATTCAGAAAACCAGCTAATAATTTTGAAAATAAGGCTAAGTATATAAGAAGTAGTAAGTCAGTTGTTAGACTTACATATGATACACCAGGTAAATCTGTAAAGGTTTATACATAGCTCAATAACATGCTTTAATATGTGATAGGTTTGTATACAATTGCCACTTGATGCTTAATTTTATTCCATTTGTTTATATGTATGCTTTATTGGTGGAAAATCATAATATGTGTGTATTATTGCTAATTGCTAATGTATATAATCTTAAGTAATTTATACGTTTAGTTGTCTATCTGCTCATATGACACTGTGTATATATGTATATAGACATACATATACATACACATTGTCTCTCAAGATTATTTTTGCCCATAAATGTTGATTGCCTGGAATGAGAAAAAAAATGTTGATATGATATAAAGTATTTAGTAAAATATTTGGCTTTTATTTGTTAGCTGATGTTGTACACTCCCCTCCCCATTTTTGAATTTTAATTTGCAGAGGAGTAAAAATGTTCACAGGAGGGAAGATGTGAGGTATGCTGTTCCTATAAGACCATTTTCATATAAAACAATTTAGCAATGAAAATGGCAAAATAAGCATTTTTGAGTAACAGAAAAGATGTATATCAACTGACAAAAAAAAAGATATAATCACTGTCACCAATGAATATTTTGATTTCTACAAAGAGCAGGAAAACAATTTTGTTTTTAATAAAAGCTAATACTTGCACATAAAGAAACATCTTTGAGGTGGGAATTGAGCAGTTTTGGAGAGAAAATTAATTGTAGGTTAATATAAAAATTCTCAAATGTGCATGATGCAGAATAATTTTCCTTTGTGGAAACAGTTTGATGTTTTATTTATTTTATTTTTTTGGAGGAGGAAAGGCAGGGAAATTGGTGTTGACTTGCCCAAGGTCACTCAACTAGTGTCAATTGTCTAGGGCTGGATTTGAAGTCAGGTCCCCCTGACTCCAGGGCTGGTGCTCTATCCACTACACCACCTCACTGCCCCAACATTTTGATATTTTAAAGAAACAAAGAGCTTATATTGATTAAAAACTAGAGAAAAGGGAGTGCAAAGAAATAGTTTCAAGAACACCAACGAAGGGGCGGCTAGGTGGCGCAGTGAGTAGAGGGCTGGCCCTGGAGTCAGAAGGACCTGAGTTTGGTTCTGGCCTCAGACACTTAACACCCACAAACAAAAACCTAGCCGTGTGACCTTGGGCAAGTTACTTAACCCCAATTGCCCTCCAAAATGCCAAAAAAAAAAAAAAAAAAAGAACACCAACGAAAGAGTGGACAGGTTTTAGATCTTTCAGAGCATTATGGTCCCTCACACCATTTGTATATGTCTTATGACTAAAGAGGGTGAAACTAACAATGAGGAATTATATAAACAGCCGATAAGGTGAGATTTTTAAATGATTATTGATTTGAAAAGGGAAATTTGGGGTTACTCCTATATAAGTCAAATGTGGGTCAATGAAAGATAGCCTATCTTTTAAGCTACTAAAGTAGGCAGAAATGGGCATGGGATGCCGAAAAGGAATCCGTGAAGACACACAGCAGGGGGCTTAAACCATGTACTGTCAAAGCTGTGGCAGTTAAGAATCTGTCAGCTGATAGATTTCAGCTACGTGATCGCTGGTTGATAGAAGAGACTTAATTGGCCAAGAGCTTCCTGACATCTCTTGCCCTTCGGTGCCACCTACCGTTGGAAAGAGGTGAAGCGTCTCATAAGGGTTTACTGCTCTCTACTGCCATCTCTGGCTTGAGAAAGAAAAGCAGAGAAGGCTTTAGAGTTGCTTTTGGTAGCCTGGGTAATCCGGTCAGGTCAATTTGCCTGGCTTAAAGAAATAATTTAAACTGTGTTGCTATGAGGTTGATTACACAATGCAACATCTGGGTGAGGGAATCCCAGAAATAACCACTCAGATGAGCTTAGCAGTTCTCAGGCTTAAAGAGAAATTGCTATTCATGTTAGTAGTTTAACACTTTCTAAACACCTTTCTAATGGTGATTATAAATTGAAGGAGTTTGCAAATGCTCTATTTGAGTAAAGAAAAGGATTTCCCTAGCTGAAGTGTGGTGAGAACTAAGAAAGGAGCAGAAAAACAGTTTTCCTGTGGTGCATGTTTTCCTGAATGAAGGACAAACATTAGAGTTTTCATTCCAGAGTTATAAAGACTTCCCAGTCAGGGGCGGCTAGGTGGACCTGAGTTGGGAGCGGGCCTCAGACACTTAATCCACACAAACAAAAATCTAGCCGTATAACCTTGGGCAAGTTACTTAACCCCAATTGCCCTAAGGGGGCGGCTAGGTGGCGCAGTGAGTAAGAGCGCCGGCCTTGGAGTTGGGATGACCCGAGATCAGATCCGGCCTCAGAAAATGAGCACCCACACATAAATAATGACTAGCCGTGTAACCTTGAGCAAGTTACTTAACCCCAATTGCTTTAAAAAAAAAAAAGACTTCCCAGTCATTAGAGGATGACTAAAGCATGTCTAGAGCAGTTTTAAAGCAAGATAATTTCCAGTCTAAATTAGGTGGATGCAGAATAATGCAAGTGATGATGGATGCTCCCAGAGCACCTAGACTGGCTTAACTCAGTTATTCTCAACATTTTTTTTTTTTTGGTCCTAGCACAGTATTCAGGGCACACTGAATGGTTAAATTGCTGTCCCCCTCCCTCCCACCAAGGATTCCTCCAATAAATGCAAATCACTCTCTTCTCCACAACTTTTAATCTCAGAGAATTGCCTCATTTACCTAGGAACACATACCCAGTACGTGTCAGAGGGAGGACCTGAATGCAGGTCCTTAATCTCTATTCACCATGCTGCTTTTCATTCCAGGTCCAGGTCTATCTAGATAGATGGATGAATGCAGGCCAGTAATTATTAGTATGAAAGTTAGTAGACTACAGTTTTAATGTAATGCCTCTCTCACTAATGACCTTGGCAAAGTCATAAACCTTTCTGGGTCTTAAATCCCTCATCTATATTTGTTGTTATTTGTTCTTTATTCTTGAAAAAGACCAATGACATCAAGAGGGTGATATCTAGACTTAAAGCTGAATTGGATTTAAGTGAGGCAGGGCTGTGCAAGGTCATTAGCCTCACTCTCTCCTCCAGAGTCATCAGAGTTCAGTAGCAACCTCTAAGTCAAAACCACTGGCAATGGCCCAGGATACAGTGGGAGAACTTGGCCTTTTTTAGCTAAAGTCTTTCCCAGGTCTCAGTTCATCTGAAGCAGCAATGACTCAGGTAATGACTCTTCTATACACTGAGAGTAGAGGTTTTTCCCACTTTACCTTGTTTGCTGGCCTTTTGCAAAAATGGATGTCAAGGCTGAAAATTCTATATCCAACCCTATAGACAAAATTTATAAAAGGGAAAAAAATCCATTTGTGAACACCAGGATCACATTACTCACCAGTCAGTATTTAGTGAGCATTCAGCATGCAGGATGCTGAAAGACTAATGCAAAACAAATGCCTTCATAGGTATAATAGGTACTGTATTGCTTGCCTTTACAATGGATAGTAGAGGGAGGAAGAAAATTTGGCACTAAAAATAAAAATTAATTTAAAAAAAGACTAATGTAAAACAACATACAACAAACAACAAAATCATCCTGGTTCAAAGAAGCATACTCAAAGGGATCTTTGATCTCCTTAATGTGCATGTTTCCTCTAACAAAACTTGCTCATTATCTCAAACTCTTGTCCATATCCTTCCAAGCAGGCCATCTCCAGTCCCTGGTTTATATCTTGCCACTGGATCCAGATTCCTCTGGAGACTAAAGTGAGGCTGGTGACTTTGCACAGCCCTGCCTCACTTAAATCCAACTGATTTGCAAGTGGGGGCAGCACCTTCCAGATGCCACTGTCCTTGAGAATAAAGGACAAACAAGGTCTTTCCCTAGATTTGCCACAGGGTGAAAACTGTTTCTTGCCCAGATTCTGACACAGCTGGGGGTACTACCCTAGCAGGCTGGTCCACCAGCACACAGATCTGCGGAAACAGGACCAATGGGCACGTGGGGCTCAGAACTGAGCAGGGGGAGGAGAGGGTCCTGGGCTGCTTTCAGGATCCTGGAGGAAGAAACAGGAAGCCGGCCCCTCCAGGCCTCCTGCTGAGGCTCGGGCCTCAAGCCGGGGGCACAGCTCCCAGCCCACAATCGGGCTCCCGGGTCAGGGCCGGCAGAGACGCCTGCAACCAAACCCGGGGAGGGCGCAGGGCGGGAGGGGGGGGAGGGGGGCGGAAGGAAGGAGACCCCCGAGCAGCAGTGAGCTCGGATCCTACCCCTGCCACTCACCGGCCGAGCTTCCCACTCTGCGGCCCTCGTGTCCGGCCGCTCCTCGGGGACGATCCACGGCCCCCCGCCCTCCCCCCCCCGTGACAGAAGAGGAAGCCGAGCAGGAGCAGCCGCGGCTCCCCGGGGGCTGCCCAGGCCCTGACGGGCCGAGCCGGGCTCCAAGCCGGGTGTCCCGCCCCTCCAGCCCCGCGTTCCCGGGCCCAGCACACAGCTGGGCCGGCCCGCCTCGACGCCACAGGTGCCCGCCCCGTCGGGGCCGCGAAGGAGCAGGTGCAGCCGGGGCGGCGCGGCCCAGAGCGGCGGCGCGGGGGCTTCTTTACCCAGAAAGTCGGAGCCCAAGATGAGCTCCTCCAGCAGGGGCAGCTTCTGCTCAAAGCCGTCGGCGCCCAGCTCCATGGCCGACCACGTGCGCACTGAGGCCTACCCGGTGGCCGAGGCCCGAAACCCTCGGCTTCTTAAAGGGGAAGCGCGTCCCCGCCGTGCCCGCCCCAACCAGCCGGCCCCGCCAGGCCAGGCCGAGGCAGGGCAAGGCCACCTTCCCGCAGCGCTGCCCCAGGGGCACGTGGGGTGACGGGAAAGGGGAGGGGAAAGGAGCTGGAGGAGAAGGGACAGGACGGGGGAGGGGAGGAGGAGAGAGAGAAGGGGGGAGAGGAAGGATGCGGGAGAGGGGGAGGACGTGGGGGAGGGCGAGAGGGAGAATGGGGGAGTGGGAGGACTGGGGGGGAGAGGTAGGGAGGGGAGGGGGAGAGGAAGAACACGAGGGAGGGGGGAGAGGAAGGATGAGAGGGAAGGGGGGAAGGGGGAAAGAAGGGGAGGGGGAGAAAGAAGGGGAGGGGGAGAGGAAGATGCAGGAGGGGGGAAATGGAAGGAAGGAGGGGGAAGGGAAGAGAAAGAGGGGAGGAAAAGGAAATGAGGAAGAAGCAGGAGGAGGGAGATGGAAGAGGGGGAGAGGAGGGGAAGATTAAAGGATGGAAGAAGGGGGAAAAGAGAGAAGGAAGAGGAAAAGGAGGAGGGGGGATGGGGGAGAGGAGGGAGAAGGGGAGGGAGGATTCTGAGGAGAGGGAAAAGGGAGAGGAGGAGGAGAGGAAGAGAAGAGGAAGATGCAGGAGGGGGGAAGATTGAAGGAAGGAAGGAGGGGGGTAGGGGAAGAGAAAAGGGAGGGGAGGAAGAGGAAAGGAGGAAGAAGTAGGAGTAGGAAGATGGAAGAGGGGTAGAGGGAGAGGAGGGCAAGATGGAAGGATAGAAGGAAGATGGAGAGGGAAGAGGGGAAGAAGAAAGAGAGGGAAGGAGGAAGAGGAAAGGAAGCTGCAGGAAGAAGGAGAAGGAGGAGGAGAGAAGGAGGCTTGTCTATGCAATGAATAGGTGGTACTCCAGAGTTGGTAACATTCCCTTCAGCTCTCAAGACCTAATAATCTTGTGATTCTTAGGTGGATAATAGGGAGGCTCCTCAGCAGAAAGCAGACAGAGTGGCTGGACATAGGAATGGTTAAATGAGTTGTTTCTCTAAAGACCCAAGTCTTTAGAGAAGTCTTGGGTTGTCCAAGGTTAAGTTGCTGGTGGGCAGAAGTAGGCCAGCTAAATTTAGAGCAAACATTTTATTTTGGACAGTGCCTCCCTGAGAACACTAAGTTTTCCCATTTCTGCTTTCCCAGGTTATGTGCAGAGACCCTGGTATAGGGAATGCCTGCTCTGGGGTTGGGCAGGGGTGGGGTTCCTGAAGGAGAGATTTCCCCAACTACCTCTGTACATTTTACCACTGAGCTCCCACTTCATTACAGCTGTCACAGCCCATCCTGGAAAGGTGGCTGGAGCAAATTACTTAACTGCTCTGGTCCAGACTTCCTTCATCCATAAGAAGCATGGGCTTCCCAGGGCGGAGCCAAACTGGCAGAGTAGAAGCACAAACTTAGCTTGGGCTCCAGCTTCAACCATCTCTAATACCTGTAAAAAAAATGACTCTAAACAAATTTTAAAGCTATAGAACCCACAAAGTGACAGAGAGAAACAAATCTCCTGCTGAAGGCAGCCTTACAGGCTGACAGGAAAGTTCTATTGGGGTGTGCTGGGAGCCAAACTCTGTCCCTGTGAGCTGTGGTTACAGCTCCAGGGCAGCCCAGACCAGCCAGAGCAGACTTCAAGAGAGTGAATCACCAGCAGCTGTGGTGGTTTCCAGACTTCTCAACTCATAAATGCCAAAAAGAAAGTAAAGGGTCAGTACGGAACTCTGTTGGAAGGGTGAAGGAAGTGTGTGGTCCAGACCCTACCCCAAGGGGGGGAAGTGGCAGAGGTGCAGCAGGTGCAATGCTGCCTCATGGCTGCTTCCAGAGCTCCTGGCCTGCAGATTGTAGGGGGACCAATTGACCATTCACAGGATAATCACTCTTGCTTTGACCTGCTTGGATCTGGATTTAGGTCTTGGGTGATGGTCCTGGGGTGTGTGGCCAATGAGCCAGAGCTCATGGGGGCTATAGAGAGGGCACCTATCTAATAGCTCCAGCAACTTCGAAAACCCCAGAAATTTGGGACAAAACTCTCTCCATTCTGGAAACAGAGTTCTACCATGGCAAAGAGCTCAGAAGTCAAGTAATTGGCTGGCAATATGAGCAAGCAGAGGAAGCACAAACAGACCATACAGTCCTTTTTGGGGGACAAAAAGGATCAAAGCATAGAACTGGAGGAGGACAGCAAAGTTGGGACTCCTGCATCAAAAGCTTCCAAGAAAAATATGAATTGGTCACAGGCCATGGAGGTGCTCAAGAAGGATTTTTAAAATCAAGTAAGAGAAGTGGAGGAAAAATTGGGAAGAGAAATGAGAATAATTCAAGAAAATCATGAAAAGTGAATCAACAGCCTGCTAAAGGAGACCCAAAAAATACTGAAGAAAATAACACCTTAAAAAGTAGACTAACTCAGGGTGGCTAGGTGGCACAGCGAATAGTGCATTGCCCTGGAGTCAGGAGGACCTGAGTTCAAATCTGGCCTCAGATACTTAACAGTTACTAGCCATGTGACCTTGGGCAAGTCACTTAACCCCAATTGCCCTCCCTTCCCCCCTCCAAAAAGCAAAAAATAAAAAAAGGAGACTAACTCAAATGGCAAAATGAGAAAAAGCCAATGAGAAGAAGAATGCCTTAAAAAGCCAAATTTGCCTTGGAAAAGGAATTTCAAAATTCACTGAAGAGAATAATTCCTTCAAAATTAGATTGGAGCAATTGGAAGCTAATGACTTTATGAGAAATCAAGATACTATAAAACAGATCCAAACAAATGAAAAAACAGAAGGCAATGTGAAATATCTCATTGGAAAAATCATTGACCTAGAAAACAGATCCAGGGGAGATCATTTAAAAATTATTGGACTACCTGAAAGCCATGACCAAAAAAAGAGCCTAGATACCATCTTTCAAGAAATTATCAAGCAAAATTGCCCTGATTCCAGAACCAGAAGGCAAAATAGAAATTGAAAGAATTCACCAATCACCTCTTGGAAAAGATCCCCAAAAGAAAACTCGTAGGAATATTATAGCCAAATTCCAGAGTTCCCAGGTCAAGGAGAAAATCCTGCAGTCAGGAAGAAACAATTTGAGTATTGTGGAAACACAATCAGGATAACACAAGATCTAGCAGCTTCTACATTAAAGGATCAAAGGGCTTGGAATATGATATTCTAGAGGTCAAAAGAGCTAGGATTAAAACCAAGAATCACCTACCCAGCAAAAATGAGTATAATGCTTCAGGGAAAATATGGTCATTTAATGAAGTAGAGGATTTTCAAGCATTCTTGATGAAAAAAAACAGAGTTGAACAGAAAATTTGACTTTCAAATGAAAGAAGCATGAGAAGGTAAACAGGAAAAAGAAATAATTAGGAACTTATTAAAGTTGAACTATTTACATTCCTACATGGAAAAATGGTCATTGTAGCTTATGAGATTTTTCTCAATATGAGGATAGTTGAAGGGAATATATATATTATATATGTATGTGTGTGTGTATAGGAAGGTATATGTGTGTGCACGTATGTGTGTACATGTGTGTGTGGACAGAGGGCACAGGATGAGTTGAATATGAAGGGATGATATCTAAAAAATAGAATTAAGAGGTGAGAAGGAAATGTGTTGGGAGAAGGAGAAAGGGAGAGATAAATTAGGGTAAATTATCTATTATGAAAGAGGCAAGAGAACACTGTTACAATGGAGGGGAGGAGCAGGAAGGTGAAGGGGAATGGGTCAAACTTACTCTCACTGAATTTGGCTCAAGGAGGGAATAACATCATTCAGTTGGGTATCTTACCCTACAGGAAAGCAGGGGGGAAGGGGATAAGAGGGGGGATTGGACAGGACAATATGAGTTCCAAGCGTCTCTTGTCTCACAGGAAATCAGGAACTGCCTCAGGCCCTCTTGGTTCAGAGGCCACTCCATGCCCGAGGGAAATGAGGAGGTGCTGAGGGCCACAGTCCAGTTGCTGGCTCACAAGGGCATCTCTCACAAGACCACTCACTTGATGAGCCACAGCTGATATGGCTGGTTTGTGGGGCTCCCTCTCCCCCCACCCCCTTCCATTGGTTCACCTTCTGAAGGCATGAGGAATTCATGCCTGAAGTGTGCTCTCTCTAAAATTATATAAGGAGCCAGCTTTCTTCTCCCAATGGCTACCTGTGTGCTCCACCATCTTAAAATAAACTGTAAGTCGTTTCTCTC
Source organism: Gymnobelideus leadbeateri (assembly GCA_011680675.1). Taxonomy (NCBI): domain Eukaryota; kingdom Metazoa; phylum Chordata; class Mammalia; order Diprotodontia; family Petauridae; genus Gymnobelideus; species Gymnobelideus leadbeateri. Next base: position 460,274 of record WOXC01000044.1, read on the forward strand.
CCTTGTCTCTGGTCTCTTCAATCCAATACAACCTAAGTCTGGCCCTTAGGTTGGGAAAGGTAGCCGCTTACAGAAGATAATAGAAGGGAGGGCAGATTGGGGGAGAGGGTAGTTAGAAGCAAACACTTTTGAAAAGGGACAGGATCAAAGGAGAAAATATAATGGGGGGGGGGTGGATAGGATAAAGGGAAATAGTCTTTCACAATATAACTACTATGGAAATGTTTTGCATAACTACACATGTAAAACCTATGTTGAATTGCTTGTCCTTTCAGTGGGGGTGGGTGAGGAGGGAGAAGGGAAAAAATCAGGAATTCATAGTTTGAAAAACAAATATTTAAAATTTTGTTTTTTACATGAAACTGGGAAATAAGATATATAAGTACTGGGGGATAGAAACCCATCTTGCCCTAGTAGAAAGTTGGTGGGGAGGAAAGGAGGAGGATATAAGAGAGAACAGATTGGGCAAAGGGATATTCAGTAGGCTTGCTATTTTGGGGTGGGGTAGGGGAAAGAAGGGGAGAAAAATTTGTAACTCAAAATCTTGTAGAAACTAAAAATAAATAAATTGGGCGGGGGGGGAAAGAGGTCTGGACTTAAATGATCTCTAAGGCTTTTCCAGTTATGATCCTGGAACTCTCCAATCCACTAGGGACCTTCCTCTAACAGCATGTAATCAGTTCAACTGGAGGCAGCTCAGGTGCTCATTGACAAGAGATCTGGGCCCAAAGTCAGCAAGATTTGACTTCAGACACACTTAGCTGGGTGACATGGCAAAGCATTTAACCTGGCTGCTTCAGTTTCCTCAACTGTAAAATGGGGTTAATAATAGCACCTACCTCCCAGGGCTATTATGAGGATTAAAAGAGTTATTTATAAAGCACTCAGCACAGTGCCCAGAATGTGGTAAGTACTTAATAGATGTTCATTTCCTCTTTTCCTTCCTGTTGCCCCTAGGCCCTGGGTAGCTTAGGTGGTGAAGTGGATAGTGAGTGCTGGGTCTGTTGTTAGGAAGACCAGAGTTTAAATCCCACCTCAGTCTAGCTTTGTGACCCTGGCCAAGTCACTTAACCCTGTTTACCTCAGTTTCCTCATCTGTCAAATGAGCTAGAGAAGAAAATGGCAAACCACTCCAGTATCTTTGTCCCCCCCAAAAAAAAACCCAAATGGGGTCACAAAGGGTCAGACACAATTGAAACTGACTTAGCAAGTAAATCCCTTACTCTGACATCTTTATTTCTTTCTAGGCTGCACTCCTGACTCTCCCGGTCTTTCTCTACCACACTCCAGAGACCTTTTCACCCTGGAAGCTCACTCTAACCCTGGACTTCACACATTAGCAGTACCTTCTCCCAACTTTGGCCTTTTTCTCTGAAAATTTAGCTCCTCCCAAAATCTCCATCTTAAGGAGGAGGCCCCAGCCAGCCATGTCTTTGTTTCTCTGCAAGCTGCACTCCTAACTCTCCTGGACTTTCTCTACATTTCAAACCCCACTATATTGGCCCTTTTCAATACCCTTTCATGGGTTGTCTTCCACCATTAGAATACACTATGTGCCCAGCTCTGTGCTAAAGTGTTTAATAAATGTTGTTAACTTGACATAGCCAGCCGACTTCATTTTTAGGTCGCGTTGTTCAATCATTTTAGTCATGTCCAACTCTTTATGACCATATTTGGTGTTTTCTTGGCAAAGATACTGGAATGGTTTGCTATTTCCTTCTCCAGCTCATTTTACAGATGTGGAAATTGAAGAAAACAGCAGTTAAGTGACTGGCCCAGGGTCACACAGCTAGTAAGGGTCCGAGATCAGATTTGAACTCAGGAAATTCAAATCTAGCCTTAGACACTAGCTATGTGACCCTGGGCAAGTCATTTAACCCTGTCTGTCTCAATCCCCTCTTCTGTAAAATGACCTGGAGAAGGAAATGGCAAACAAAAAACCATAGGTCAGGTCCTATGGTATCTTTGCCAAGAAAATCCCAAATGGGTTATGTATACAACTGAACAATAGTATTTTAGGATCTTCCCCAATGCTAAAATCTACTATGTTATAGAACAAAAGAATCTAGAGGAAACTGATTCATTAAATTCAAATAAATTAATTCAGCATAATAACAAAGCAAGTAGATCTATTTGGTCAGTTAGTCATTAACATGTATTAAGCATTTATGCACCAGCAATTGCACTAAGCACTGTGGATACAAAGAACAGTAAAAAAAAAAAAAAGAATAGTTGGAACGGCTAGGTGGTGCAGTGAATAAAGCACCAGACCTGGAGTCAGGAGGACCTGAGTTCAAATCCAGCCCCAGACACTTGATGTACTTACTAGCCGTGTGACTTTGGGCAAGTCACTTAATCCCAATTGCCCTCCAAAAAGCAAAAAAAAAAAAAAAAAAGATATATATATATATATATATATAGTCCTTAACCCTCCAGGGGCCACCAACCTACCCACCACCCAGAAAAATAAAATGTTTTTCATATTTTTCATACCTAGTTTCCCATTATGACTTCCCATTATACAAAAATATATCAGAGTGGGAAGAAAGTAAAGGGCGAGATTGGTAGCTTTATTTCTAAGAAGAGTACTATAGATTCTTAAGGTTAGAAAGGGCAGCTTCTCCCCAGTTAAAAAGAGGTCCCAAAGTCTAACTTCTACCATACAAACTGCCCTATGGTAATTATTTTCTTTCGTTACTAGTATTCTGTAAAGATTGCATGCAAAAATAAATTTGCTCTAGGGAAGGCAAGTGGCATGAATTATACATTATATCTTTATTAAAAAAAAAAGATTAATCCCAAACAGATCAAAGAAAGAGAAGGACCCATTTGCACAAAAATATAACAGTTCTTTAAGTTATTAAAGAAACTAAGGAGGTGCCCATTAACTACGGAATGACAACAAATGTAATGTACAATGAATATATATTGCAATGTACAATAAATGTAATAAACAAATGTAATGAAATACAAATCCTCTATGAAATGACAAAAGAGGCAATTTCAGAGTGGGAAGACTTGTATAAACCAATGCAGAATGAAGTGAGCAGAGGCAATAGAACAATTTGTACTATAACACTATAAAGGCAAAGAATGCTGAAAGACTTCAGAACTCTAATTAATGTAATGACCAACTATAATTACAGGGGCCCAATGACAAAGCATGTTATCCACCTCCTGACAAGAGACGGACTCAAGATGCAGAATGAGACATTTCTGGACGTGGTCAATGTGGAAATTTATTTTGATTAATCATGCACATTTGTTATAAAGATTTTGCTTTTTTTTTCTGTGAGGGGAGGTAAAAGAGAAAATATATACAAATTAAAAATAAACTCTAAAATAAATATAAATTAAAAATAAACTCTAAAAAAACAATTAAAAGATAAGAGAAAGAGCAAAATGATTATTTTAAGGTGGAATCTATGCCACTACTTTTATTCATTTTTTTTCTCATATTAAAAGTTCCAGAGACATTTTCCAAAATGTTCTAACTTGTCCCTCTTTGAAGTTCATTCAATCCAAACTAAAATTCTGGTAGTTGTAACCTAACTGCCCCCACATTATCTTTCCTTCCCCCCTCAATGAGGTTAGTGCCTGGCTTAATTGTTCTTTCTACCCCATCCCAACTCCTGCTCTCATACTAGAGAATATCTATATCTAATATATCTATTTCTTTCTATCTATCTATCTATCTACACATACATACATACATCCACACACACTGAGGAACTGGGAAGTTAAACCCAGACTTCCCAGTTCCTCAGTCTACTCAGTTTCCATGACTCCATTCTTTCTCGGCTATGGAGAAGATCATATTCTCTGATCCTGCCGCGCCCACAGGTGGAGACACCACCATTGGAGATAGTGGTCCAAGTTAGCACAGAAATGACTTCCTCCAGTGCCACTGAGCAGCATGGGAGTGAAAACAGACAAGGTGATAGTGGGAATAATCCATGTTTGAGGTTTGAAAAGGGATGGGTAACAATTGGATAAAAGGGGCAAAGTATTCAATGGCAAAAAGACAGTTCAAGTGGAACTGATTTTATAGGATTGAGATTTTGAAGAGGAAAAGTGAGTGATTTATGTAGTTATGTCCCTTTAGAAATTAAAAAAATAACAGGACTTAGGATGAAAAATGCCATCCATCCCCAAAGAACTGGTGGTGTGTGAATGCAAATTGAAGTATACTTTTTTTAACTTTATTTTTCTTGAGATTTTTTTTCTTGTCTGTTTTCTTTCACAATGTGACTGTTATGGAATCATTTTGCATGACTACACATGCATATCTATACATGATATAACTGATATCAAATTGTTTACCTTCTCAGCGGGAGATGGGGTGGGGAGGGAAGAAAGAAGAGAATTTGGAGCTCAAAGTTTTAAAAATGAATGTTAAGGGGAGGCTAGGTGGCACAGTAAGAGTGCCGGCCTCGGAGTTGGGATGACCCGAGATCGAATCTGGCCTCAGAAAATGAGCACCCACACATAAATAACAACTAGCCGTGTAACCTTGAGCAAGTTACTTAACCCCAATTGCTTTATAAAAAAAAATGAATGTTAAAAATTGTTTTTACATGTAATTGGGGGGAAAATACTATTAAATAAATTTTAAAAATATTTTATAATACCCCAAATATGTATTTCTAGCAGTGAAGGAATTCTTGTAAAAGATGTGAGAAATTTAGCTAAAATTACAAACATTTTAAGTGCCCTAGGCCCTGCCCCTCTATGCTTACTTTCTACTAGATGGAGATTAAGGGGGAGAGAAGAATCTAGGAAGTCAAAGAAAAACTCCAAAAGAATAATGGCTGTTCAAAAGTTATTCGTATGTAGTATGTACCAAGGATTACCGTCTTGTTTTGTCATTTTACACCATTTTCAGTTCCAAGCTCATAAAAGACCCTGAGATTCTCTTACACAGAATCAAACCAGCCAAAAGTACAATAAAAGATCATAAAATCACAGATCTAGAGCTGGGACATCTGAGATCATTAGTCCAGCCTCCTTGGGTTGGATTGGGTTTGATATGAAAACATTAAGACCCAGAGAGATGATTAAGTGCCTTACCTTGTATAAATAACCCAATCAGGATTTGAACTTCAATTCCAAATCTAGAGGTCTTTCCACTACATCATGAAAAGAAGACCTTGATGAAAACATTTACTCTATAGTGACAGATACATAAGGAAACATGGCACTCATCCATTTAACAAATATTTATTGATTCTCTATTTGCCAGATACAAAGAGATATTAATCAATCAATATTTATTAAGCACCTATTATGTGCCTGGCACAGTGATAAGAGCTGAGGAATACAAACAGAGGCAAAAGACAGCCCTGCCCTCAATCCACTCCCAAAAAACACATGGGTTGTTGCCCACCGTCTAGACAAAAGGTCAGGAATCTAGCCTGATTTTGTAATAACCCTCCCAACTGAGAATTTTTTACATTTTAAAATAAAGTGTTACTATACTTTAAAAATGTTTCTACTCCGCCATCTTGGCTCCACCCCTGTATTTTAAAAATGTAAAAGTTACTCTTAGCTGTACAAAAACAGACTTGCTGGGGGGCGGAGCCAAGATGGCGGAGTAGAAACAGCTCATCCAAGCCACTCTGCCCCCAGATTCCCCCCAAACGATGTAAAAGGGGACTCTGAACAACTTCTGGAGCCCCAGCACCCACAGAACGACACAGAGAAGCTAAACTCCCGCTGAGGACAGCCCAGCAGCCCTGCAGGAAGGACCAGCGCAGTGGTCTGGGACCTGGCAGCGTGCAGCGTGCAGAGCGCAGGAGCCGAGCCGAGCCCAGGTCCGCATGAGCCGAGGTTTTAGCCCCAGGGCGGCAGGGCCAGCAGCCAGCTGGAGGAACCCCAGAACACCAGGAGCTGTGGCGACTCCAGAATTATCAACATAGACTTGCCTAGGACAAAGTAAGAGGTTAGTGTCCTATGGACTTTGGGACCGGTATTTGGGGAATGCGTCAGCTCCCTCCCCTGGGGGCTAGAAGCCGCTGAGGAGACACGCCATTTTGTAGTTTTCAGAGGCAGCTCCAGCTCCCAGCCTACAAATCGTGGGGAGATCCAGCGATCAGTCTTGGGGGGTAATCGCTCTTGCTTTAACCTCCCTGGATCTGGATTGTGATCTAGGGTGGAAGTTGTGGGTGGGTTTACAGCTTGCCAGAAACGGAAGTTGCCCCCCACACGTTCGGGACGAAAATTCCTCTATCTGGCCTTAAAGCCATAGTGTGGCAACAAGCCCAAAAGTCAAGTAATTAAGTGGCAACATGCCAAGGCAAAGGAAACAGAAAAATGCAACCCTAGACTCCTATTTTGGGGGCATAGAGCGGGAAAAGGACTGTGAGGTCAGAAGTCCTGCTCCAAAAGCCCCAGGGGAAAACATGAGTGGGTTGCAGGCCATAGAGGACCTTAAGAAGGACTTTAAAAAATCAAATAAGAGAAGTGGAGGAAAAATTGGAAAGAGAAATGAGAAGGATGCAGGAAAAGTATGAAATGAGGGTCAACAGCCTGAATGAGGAAAACAACACCTTAAAAAATAGACTAACTCAAATGGCAAAGGAGGCCCAAAGGGCAATGAGGAGAAGAATGCCTTAAAAAGTCGAATTTGCCAGATGGAAAAGAATCTCAGAAGTTCACTGAGGAGATTCATTCCTTCAGAGTTAGACTGGAGCAAATGGAAGCTAATGACTTTATGAGAAATCAAGATGCTGTTAAGCAGATCCAAACAAATGAAAGATTAGAAGGCAATGTGAAATATCTCATGGGAAAAACCACTGACCTGGAAAATAGATCCAGGAGAGACAGTTTAAAAATTATTGGACTACCTGAAAGCCATGATCAAAGAAAGAACCTAGAAATCACCCTTCAAAAAATTCTCAAGGAAAATTGCCCTGATGTTTTAGATCCAGAGGGCAAAATAGAGGTTGAAAGAATCCACCAATCACCTCCTGAAAAAGATCCCAAAAAGAAAACTCCCAGGAATATTATAGCCAGGTTCCAGAATCCCCAGATCAAGGAGAAAATACTACAAGCAGCCAGGAAGAAACAATTTCAATATTGTGGAAACACAATCAGAATAGCCCAGGACCTGGCGGCTTCTACACTGAGGGATCGAAGGGCATGGAATATGATGTTTCAGAGGGCAAAAGAACTGGGAATGAACCCATGGGTCACCTACCCAGCAAAACTGAGTATTTTGTTTCAGGGGAAAATATGGTCATTCAGTGGAATAGAGGACTTTCAAGCATTCTTGAGAAAAAACCAGAATTGAATAGAAAATTTGACATCCAGACACAAGAAGGAAGAGATGCCTGAGAAGGTAATCAGGGAAAAGAAATCAAAAGGAACTTATCAAAGTTGAACTATTTACATTCCTATATGGAAAAGCAATAACTGTGACTGATGATATCTTTCTCACTATGAAAATAATGGAAGAAGGGTGTGGTCATATGAATACATATGTGAATGTGTGTGTATATGGTTACAGTTATATATGGATAGAGGGCATAGGTTGAATTTGTTGGGAAGGGAGAATACTCAAGGGATGAAATTATGAGGTGAGAGAGGAAAGTGGCAAGAGGAGATGGGGAGAGACAGGGTAGTGTAAACTATCCCATGCAGAAGAAGCAAGGGGAAGTGGTTGCAAAAGAGGGGAGAATAAGGAAGGCTAAAAAGGCAAAACCACATTCACATTGAATTTGGTTCAGGGAGAAAATGACATACAAACTAAATGGGATATCTCAACCTGCAGCAGGATAGGGGGAAGGGGGATGGGAGGAGGGATGATGGATGGGAGGGCATCCTTGGGGTGAGGGGAGGTTGGAAGTACCCACTATAAAAGAGGGACAGGATCATGTAGGGAATGGACCAGGTGGGGGGTGGGATGAGTGGGAGGGAATTATAAGCAACATTGTACAATATATCTACTATGATAATGTTTTGCATAGCTAGACATGTACAACATATACTGAATTACTTATCTCCCAAGAGGGAATGGGTGACAAGGGAGGAAGGAAATGGATCTGAAATTTGAGGTCGTAACACTAAATGTTTCAAATATATATAAATACTATTATTAATACTCTTTTGCTTGTAATAGGGAGATAAGATGTGCAGGCATTGGGATGCAAAGACTCACCTTCCTCTAATGGAAAAGTCGATGGGGGTATAGGAGAAGGTATGGGAAAGAGCAGATTGGAGGAAGTGATATCTTGTGGGATTACTATTCTGGGAGGTTGGGTAGGGGAATAATGGGGGGAAAATGATTGTAACTCAAAATCTGGTGGAAATGAATGATGTAAAACAGAAGTTAATAAAGCATTTGTTTAAAAAAAAAAAACAGACTTGCTGGCTGGCCAGCTGTAGTTTGCAGGCCCCTAGTGTTCAAAACTCTAAAGCTTTACTTCAAGTGCAATTTTTTAAATGGGTAGGCAAATGTAGTGGCCTTTTGATCGGGAACGTTTCTCTAAAAATATGAATTTTAGCAGATTCCCAAAGGGTGTTGGATTTGGACAAGGGGCACATCTGTGAGGGCATTCTAACATTCCAATTTTTTTTTTTCACTGAGGTTAGGGGAACTAGAAAACAGCATGAACAACTAAAATTCTGTGGTTTCCTTGGATCAAATACATCTGAATGCTATTTTCAACTATTTTCCCCCTGCTGATCTATCCCCCTCCCTTAGCCAAAGTAATTGGGATTTTAATAATACTGAACGTGCTTCTGAAAAGTGTAAATTCAGTTTCTACAAACCAAACCCATTGTACACTGAGAGTCTACACTATTTTATTTTGATTTGTGCTTAGGCCAGTCTATAAGATCAACTGCTGAAAAGTCGACTGTTTCAACTCTTCCAATCACTAATGGCTATAAATCTTGACTGTTGAAGTACAAATGGGACATGAATGCCCCATCTAGAGTTGAAAGACCTTTCCCACCACCTTTCAGGATTGTTATGTCTTTTGTCCTGGAACAGGCCATTCTGTGCAGTAACTTGAAATGTTGCTTCTATTTTTCCCAAGGATTGGGGGGGGGGGAGAGAAATAGTATCGACATGCAAAGGAAATGCCCGGAGTTGGGTTTATGAACAGCCCATCTAACATGAGAGTTTCATACAGATTTTTGTGAAGCTAAGTATGGATTAATTAACTTAGAGAAAGTCTAAATAAATTTCCTTGACTGTACCCTGAGTTTTTGAGATATAAGATGCCAATGGTACAGATCATGCCTTCTGGATATTTTATTCAAAGTCTAAAATAGAAAGTTTTGCAATTTAAAACATTGATCAAAAAGCATTTAGGCACTGCTCCAAGGCAAAGTCTAGGCTAATGTTACTTTTCCCCCCCAAAAGAACAGACAAGTTATTTTTCCCAATTAAACTTTTTCTTTATTAAATCTACTTAGAAAAGTAGTCTTCAACAGAACCAAAATTACCCTAAACCTATCAGTCATTTACTCTTCTCATGATGTTGAAAAGTATTTAAAAAAAAAAGTTAGCATAGCCTTTTATCTATGCAACTTGTATCTCTTCTCACAAGATATTTTTACCAGACACCCTGGAATCTGATTAATAAATTCACTGACAAATACAGTCATCAAAATGATTTGGGCTTCTGTCCCAATAGTACAATTTCTTCCCATTTACTTCTGGGAAGGAATTTTCTCCCATGAGCTAATTCTATTGAATCCACAATTTTGTGGCACCAGAGCTCTAGAGAAGGACATACTCAAGAGATTTGGGGTAGGAAAAGAAACCTAGTAAAGATTTCACAAGCCCATCTTAAAATACTCTTAAGGGCCAAGTCATAGAGAATGGCATTCCAAGGACAAAGTTGAGATGGGGCAACAGTTCCTGAAGACTTCACTGTATGTTCGATGGAGATCCTCCAAGAAAAAAAGCCAGAAAGGCCCAAGCTGTAACAACGCCACAGATTCTGCAAGGAAATGATGGAAGGTAGATGGCCATCAAACCAAGGATCACAGGGTTTTCTGGGCTACACATGAGTTTGACTGAATATTTTTCTCTTATCACTTCCTGAGTCTTGTTCAGCTAGAAGGAAATTCTTTACCACCCAAGGTCTAATGCTAGCACACTAAACTCATATATTCATACATCCCTTAAGATGGTGCCCTTGTGTTCTGAAAATCAATTTTACTAGTAAATTTCTGAGGCTCACAGAAATTAAAAGTTGGTTTCCTTGGCATCCACAGGGGCAATTTTTATAGAAACATAAATATAAAAGTTTTGTTCAGATGCCATGATCCTCATTTAGCATTTATGTAGCTCAAAGACATTTAATTAGCTGTTCCCTTGAATTATAAATCAACTAGTGAACATGCCATGATTCAACAAACTGACACTTTCTGTCTGCAAGTGGACAATGCCACCAAAATGGCATTTGATGACCCTGGCACTTACTGTAGTATGCAGTTGATATTAGGTGAATGCCTCCAGAATCGGTACAGGGTCACTTGCAGGTCAGGGTGATACCTGTATTCTTGCAACACGATCCTGACACTTGAGAGAGGTAAAGAAAGGCATTTCTTCAGTTATTTAGTGATTGGCAGTACACTACACAAGTGAGGAGATAAAACTGTACCCATCGAGCTAGAAGCAGGAGAAGCAAGTAAAAGATGCTATTTCAAGGTAGGGAGAAATGAACCCATTAGACACCTACTCCTTAAACTTGTTGGTCATAAGGAGAAACTGGTTTTGGGTGAATCGTCTGACGTCGAATTTGCAGAGATCTTTGAATTCATAATAGATCTGCTCTTCATCTACCCCAGGCCACCTCCTGACTTTGAGGATAAGGGTGGGTGGCCGGCTGCCGGGGGAATCTGGGCCAGAGAAATTCTGGAAAACATGGAAAACGTTACATATGGACTGTCCACAGAAATAAATGCTTTAAATTTCAAATCTGATATTGTTATCTCTACAAACTCAGATACTATAAGCTACATTTAGTCAGTACTTTTTATTTTGGAGATCCTTAAGACAACCACCAGTCCCCAGGTTTCACAACTGAAAGGTCATAGGATCATGGACTTAGAGCTGGAGAGAAACTGTGTAAATCTGTAAACTACTTCATGTCACAAATAAGGAGACTTAGGACAAGACAAATTAAGTGACTTGCCCAGCTAGAAAATGGCAGAACCAAGATGGATTGGGCCTTAAGAAAATACTGACATATCTTATATGCTTAAGAAAACTTTAAAAAGACTATACCCAGCAACAAATACATAGGCTCAGTTTTACAGATTTGTCAGGATAAAATACACAAGCTGTCACTCTTTTCTACCATTAGTTTTGTTTCTGAATAGGTATGGAGAGGCAATTTGATGACACTGACAAGCATGTGCTAAGTGCCTGAAAATCTAGACAGTCACTGCCCTCAAGGCACTTATATTCTACTGGGGGAAAATGTGTGCACAGATATAAAGTATATACAGTGTGTGTATATATATGTGTGTGTGTGTATGTGTGTGTGTATGTGTGTGTGTGTGTGTGTAAATATAACACAAAAGTAAATATAAAGTACATACACAGTAAACATAAAAGTAAATATAAAGTACATACACAGTAAACACAAGATGCTCAGACCTTAACAATTTAGGACAATCAAGATGGAGACTAAGGAATTAGGGACTGGACTCTTGTCTGTACAAGTAACTTACTGGAGGGTGGTTTCTGCTCTCTGGACCTGAGGCAACATCCACCCCACCCAGCTTACACAGAATGAGCATGCAGGGGCCTATATCCAGGACTGCCCTTATGCTAAAGACAGGGAAAAGCTGCTGGGATCCCTATGCCCGGCACCCCACCCCTTCTCCAACCCCAACCACCACCAAGTGACTTCCCACTGGGAACCCCCAAATAAAGCAAATACACACAAATACTCACGATTTTAGAGATATATGCTCGGATAAGGTTCACCTGATTCACATAGGGAGCCAGCACATCAAGATACTGAGGGAATGTGGGCTCCAATCTTATGCCACTGTCAGGTGGGAAAGAGAAAGCCCCCAGTCATCTCTGATACACACACTTAATCACAGCCTCCCCTGCACTAGATAAAGATTACAATAGAAGGTAGTCATAGATTAAGAGCTGGGCACATCCTGAGAGATCTCCTCATTTTGCAGAGGCCCAGAGAGATTAATTAATTTCCTAGAGGTCACATCAGTAATAAGCAGCTCGGCCAGGATCTGAAGCCAGGTCCCTCGACCCCAAACCCAGGACTCTTCATTTTGACACACTGCCTCCTAAGTGGGGATGGGCTTGGTCTTGAGAAAGGCTGCTCTGTCCATTTCTAGGAACTCTCTCCTCACATTTAAACCTTGCTCTGCTTTTTTCTCCTCAGTAAAATAAGGTCACTACTATTCATGTTACTTATTTCACAAGGTTATATCATGAAAAAAATTAATTTTTTTAAAAAAATCACTAATGTCCTTCAAGCTAGCAAAAATGCTACCTTCTACATAAGGCCCCTCCTGGTCCCACCAGGAGCTAATGCCTTCCCCTCTGAGCTACCATCCACCTCCTCTGTGTGGATCTGGAAGGTCCTTGTTTTATTTACATACTGCTATAAACTGCTCCATAAGGGCAGGGATTATCGTTGCTTTTTCTCCAAAAATTAGCAGTGCCTGACACATAATACTCACTTGCTGATATAAATACTTACTGATTGAAAATGCTTCCCAGTTACAAAATGCTAAATAAATCTTAAGTTTTTAGTAGCATTCATCATGGGCTATGTTGTATCAAATAATAAAATTTAAACAATTTTTATTATCACCTCCACTGAAGTCCACCTTTGGTATTTTGCTGTGGCACGGGGGTGACCTGGGTTCCTCAAAATTATTCTAGCTCTAGTCCTAGTCAGTACAGGCCCAGTCAAGCTAAGTCCCAAGAGTCTAATCACCAAGTTTGCCCTTGGTAATAAATATCTGGGCCACAACAACTCACTGACTTAAAAAAGGATCTATATCAGTAAAAGAAGTACCAAGACCAACAGAGTCACAGATCTTTGAAGTACTCATCAACTCCAGAGGAAAATTTCTGCTCCATTTATTACCAGTGGTGACTCTCTTGGCCTGTCCTCTTGGGATAAGAGTCACTGAAGCTCAGAAGGCAAACAGGGAGGATACGAATTGGATAGAAGCAGTGAGGAGTTACAGCTTTGGAGCCAAGACTAAAAACAAGGGTTAGGGCAGAGTAGGAGCTGAAATGAAAGCCCCAGCAACATTATGTTGCTCTCACTGTCTGAATTGGACTGGACTAGACTGAGCAGTAGTAGCCAGCAGAAGGGTCAGTAAGCAGAAGGAAAGAAGAAAGGGAGAGAAATCCTCGGTAGCAATATTGTGAGGAAAGGAGGGAAGTTCTGGAATTCTGTCCAACCAAAGAAAAGGACATTTGTCAGATCTTGCCAAGTTAGGGGTTCCCATACTTGTGATGACTCTGTCCTCATTATTCTCCCACAGCCAAGACCATGCTGGATACATAGTAAATGTTCAGAAAGTATTTATTGTTCAATTATTAAAAGTACAAGATGAAAAGAAATACTCACCCAGTTGATCTATATAGTAGTAAGTGTGCCACCTTCAAGAGAACTGGAAGGAAAGAAAATCTGAAAAATAATCCCTTTCTCCAATTTATCCTCTGCCCAAAAGCCAAAGTTATTTTCCTGAAACTCAGATCTAATGATGTCAACTCCGCTATTCAATAAACTCCAGTGGCTCCCTATAGCCTCCAAGAACAAATACAAATTCCTCTGTTGCGCATTTAAAGCCCTTCACAACCTGGACCCAACCTATCTCCTCAGCCTTCTTACTCATCACTCCCTTTCCCCAAACTCAAAGGCCCAGTCAGACTAGCCTTCTTATAATTCCTCACTCTGTGCTCCAAGCCTGGAAATACCCTTTCCTTCAAATCTCAGCACAAGTACCACTTTCTACATGAAACCTTCCTGATCCCCACTCCCCAAATTGCCTTGTATTTATTTTATATAAAATGTGTTTATACACTTTCTCCACCAACAGAATGTAAGTGTCTTAAGGGCAGAGATTGTTTCTCTTTGGACTCTGAATTCCCAATACCTAGCACAGTGCCTCTCACAGAACTGGCATCTAATAAATATTAACTGACTCCAAGTTTCATTTTTGTCCCCCATCAATTTCAAACTACCATCAAATCATGTTTGACATCACTCTGGAAGGTACAAAGTGCAATGAATGTAAATACAAATGTTTGTGCTCATGGTACCACCATCTTCCCAGTCATTCAAGTTCAAAACCTCCCAAGCTTTTGTTGACTTCCATCTATCCTCTATCCCCAGTCCCAATCAACTGTCAAGTCTTTTATTCTAATTCCACATTATATCTTGTTTCTATTCACTCCTTTCTATGCCCACATAATCATTCTCATTAGGGCTCCAGCTGTTTCTGCCCTGTACTACTGTTTTTTGTTTTTAATTTTTTTATGAGTCTGAAATCTCCCTATCTTGCCCAGGCTTTAGTCTTTCTACAGCTCAGAATTCCCAAAACTTAAGCAATTTACCAACCTCAGCCTCCTCACAAGCCAACACCAACATCACCACCACCTTTCCCACCTTTCCCTGACTCTTCACTGGCCTCCCTGCCTCCAGCTCCTCCCATCAGAATAATTTCCTAATGCAGGATCTGAACATGTCACTCCCCTGTTCTAAAACCTCCCCTAAGTTTACCAGATATAAATGTCTTAGATGGGATTCAAGGCTTTAATAACCTGGCTCCAAATTGCCTTTCCAGACTTATCTTGGACTTTCCTCCTTCACATACTCCATAGTCTGCCAAGCCCACATGAATAAAATAGACTCTTACCCACACCACCAACAGAAAGCCTTCCTTTCCCTCAATCTCTCTGGCTATAAGTGACCTCTCCCTTCTAGAGTCTCTCAGACATCATTCCCTTTGGACCTGTCCTATGCACTTATCAACTATAATGAGCGTTCTATTAAATTCTCTCTCTCTCTCTCTCTCACACACACACACACACACACACACACACACACACACAACAGTAAGTTCACTGAGGGGAAGAGGGGTAAAGAGTGGCATCTTTTACCTTCAGCTCCCTAACACAGTCTACCTTGCACACAGCAAGTATCTTATAACTATATGAGTGAAAATCTTTTAGAAATAAGTTCCTTTTTTACCTGATCCACAAAGGAAGGCGTCATAAGCGGCTTCATGAGGGTATTTGGTCTCAACTGAAACATTTTTCCCACAAGGTAGAAAAACAAAGAATTGAGCTATGATTAGAAACAACATTTGGACCAAGAACTACATCCTCTCAATCCCAATCCAACCAACTTTCTATATCCTTTGGCATTTAGGACTACAAACACTTAGCCTATACCTGTCCTCCCCCCAAAATTATGTCTTAACATTTCCTCCTAATTGTGAAAGGAATAAAAAGTAAACATATAGGAGAAAGGAGATAGGAAAGAGCTTACTGAAGAAAACTGAGAGGATGTTATCACAAGATCAATCAAAATTCCCCTAGTACCTAGAATACTGTAGGTTCTTAATAATTGCTTCTTGAATTAAATTGAATCAGACAACTTCGGTGAGAAACACTGAGTGAGAATGAGCCCCTCCATTCAACATTTGCTGGGGTGAGGCACATTTCAGGGAAATATAGCTCCCTAATCAGTAGGCCTGGAAGCAGGCCTCACTTTAATTGAAGCCTACCATATTTGATACACTCGCTTGCATGGATGATCACTGGACAAGAATTCTTAGTAGGATTCAGGTCACTATTAGAGAAGGAGCAAAAGGTCAGGGTTTTTTCCTTACTTGCAAATCTTCACTCTTTTACAACAGTGAGTGCACTCACACATCCTCTTTTCCCTTTGACTAAACTAAAACAATCTGAATCCAAAATACTGTGACTCTTGAAGGGAGAGCTCAATTCAAGGGACAGGACAAACTACAGGTCACTGGTGACGGCCAAACCACACAGCTCTGAGGGGCTTTCAGAATTCCTCTATCATCCCAGAGCTCTGAACAACATCTTCCATCTTCTGCCCTGGCCATGGACAGAAGTTCAAGGTGTATCTAGACCATTAATCTCCAGCTAATTGATAGAAACATTAAACCCAGATCAAGAAGCTTTACCTGCTGAGTCTCTAAACTAACAGCAGCTGCCATGCCTTTCTCATTTCCCCACCCCCAACTTGCTGAGCTTCCTAACAGGGAACTGAATGCAGCTGACGCCTCCCTTCTTTGAAGGGAGGGTTTTTCTGTCAGTCTGCAAACCCAGACCAACTCAAGGTTTGGGGCAAAGATAAGGCAACTCCTCCTCCTAAAAAAAAAAAAAAAGTTGGGTCTCTACAAAACCACATTTACAGAGTATATTCTACTTCTTGGTACTTTGGCCTGTATTATTCAAATGAGAAAATAGCCTAAAGGTCAAAAGTAAAAAATAAAAACCCTACTGCTCATAGTCACTCCCAATCACCAAGGTTCTGGGCCTGAGATACCACAGTTCCTGCCTTCAAGGACCAACATCAAAGACATCTGGCTTGCCTGTTTAGGACTTCATAAACTTCCAAAAGATTTGAAGCTCTTGGGAAACTTAGTTCCTGTGGAGGAGAAAAAAACAAAAGAAAAAAAACTGGGGCATGAGAGATGAGGCTGGCTCAGATTTTATACATTTTACCCCAAAGGATCTGTATAATAGCCCTTTTATCCACTCTAATGCCATCCAACAGCATAACCATCCCTGTTCTTCCAATCAAGACTGAATGAACATGCAGCCTCCTTGGGGGTCAGCAAGTAACTCTAATGACAGGCCATAGAAAGACTGACCCCAGAGACACAGAGCAGACTGACACACCTCTTTGCCAGGTGGTGATCTGAGTCTCAAGTTAAGAAGTCCAGGACACACCCCAGGATTCCCAGGTCTCAGCAGGACCAAATAACTTCAGAAGCAAGAAGGGAATTTTGGTCCACCAGTGTCTAAGGAGTCAAGTTTCATCTTGCATCCTCTTCCCTACCGCCACCATTATAATTGACATTTATATAACCCGCTAAGGTTTTGCAAAGCCTTTACGTATACTGCTCATCTGGGTCTCACCACTACCCTGTAAGGTAGCTGCTATTATTATTTCTATTTTAAGATTGAGGAAATTGAGGCTCTGAATGACTACTGCCTTGCCCAGGGTTGCCAGGCAACCACCAAGTGCCTAAGGAGGGGATCTGAACACAGGTCTTCTTGACTCTGGCCACAGCACCCAACTCACTAGAACAGTCATGCTACCTCCCAGGGAAAAATGCTGCTCTTTCAGGAAGTGGACTGCCACTCCGCCTGAATAGCTGTGGTCTGTTTCAGGACCTAGTAATTCTACTTTGACATTTTTGTCAGCCCCTAAATCATGTAAATTTTGTTTGGCCCTTTCTTCATTTTCCAACTCCAACACGATGGATAAGATGTCTATCTAAGTTCTAAATCACTTTTTCTAAAAGTGATTCAACTCTGCAAGCATTCCCCTGGAGGGTTGTGCAGATAGTTATGGAGTTCCAATAGTATGTGGAATACTAATAAAGACTAAAGAAAGTACCTGGGGTGTC
Organism: Gymnobelideus leadbeateri; assembly: GCA_011680675.1. Taxonomy (NCBI): domain Eukaryota; kingdom Metazoa; phylum Chordata; class Mammalia; order Diprotodontia; family Petauridae; genus Gymnobelideus; species Gymnobelideus leadbeateri. The sequence continues at coordinate 477,905 of WOXC01000044.1, forward strand.
TAGGTGGCACAGTGAATAGAGCACCGGCCCTGGAGTCAGGAGGATCCGAGTTAAATCCGGCCTCAGACACTTAATACACTTACTAGCCATATGACTTTGGGCAAGTCACTTAACCCCAACTGCCCTTCCTACCCCTCCAAAAAGAAAAAAAAGTCCCTGCCCTGATGACCTCAACAAGTAAAACAGACCAAACATAAACAGAAGTTTCCATAAAAGACAGAATTGATTTATGACGACACACATTAGAGCCTGAACTCTAAACTGTATCAGGAAACTGAAGGCAGAAGAAAAACCTACATTGAAACTAACAAAGCCCTCCCTTTTCAAATGCAGTTTGCTCATTTACCTTCCAGATCTCTTTGGTCACATTCTTGGTGTCTATAAGGACAGGAAACAAGCCATGGATGTTCAGCTTAAACTGCTCATAGGATTCTAAGGAGAAACTCAACCAATCAGCATTTTCAGCATTTATTAAGTTATTTTACCACGTGCCAGGGATTGTGCCTGGGGGCGGGAATATAAGTCAAGAGGGAAATCTCTGTCCTCAAGAAAGATAGTTTAGGGGCAACTAGGTGGCCCAGTAAATAGAGCACCAGCCCTGGAGTCGGGAGGACGCTTAACACACACACACACACACACACACACACACACACACACACACACACACACACACACACAACCTAGCCATGTGACCTTGGGCAAGTCACTTAACACCAATTGCCCCTCCAAAAAAAAAAAAAAAAGAAAAGGAAAGGAAAGAGGCAAAGACAACTCCTTCCCTACCTGGGAGAGGTCTGTAGAACTTCTCATGAAGATGCAGAAGATCCATCATCATATTATGTCCCACCAAAGGCTAGAAAGAATAGGGCCAAGAGACATAGAAGAAATGACTCAAAGTCACCAAATGCCATCAGTATTTTCTTACAAAAAAGTCAGTATATCAGTAGTAGGGAACCTCTTCAACCCTCTTACCCATAGAATTCTCTCTTCCTTTTAAGAAAAGGGGCTCTTAACAGCCCAACTACCAGGGAGGATCAGGTACACAACGAGTAGGCTATTATGTGCCAGATGCTCTGATAAGCTCCCAGGAAAACAAAGACAAAAAGAAAATGAGCCATGTTCTCGAGGAACATTAAGAAAAAAAAATTTCTAGGGGCGGCTAGGTGGCGCAGTGAGTAGAGCGTTGGCCCTGGAGTCGGAAGGACCTGAGTTTGGATCAGGCCTCAGACACTTAATGCACAAACAAACAAACAAACAAAAAACCTAGCCGTGTGACCTTGAGCAAGTTACTTAACCCCAACTGCCCTCCAAAAAGCAAAAAAAAAAAAAAGCAAAAGAAATTTCTAAAGAGAAGGGAAGAAAGTAGTAAAAGAACTCAAGGTAAGGAAGGCTTCAGGAATTTCTTTTTTTGTTTTTGGAGGGGGAAGGTAGGGCAATTGGGGTTAAGTGACTTGTCCAAGGTCACACAGCTAGTTTTTGTGTTAAGTGTCTGAGGCCAGATTTGAATTCAGGTCCTCCTGACTCCAGGGCCAGTGCTCTATTCACTGTGCCACCTAGCTGCCCCAGGAGTTTCTTAACGATAAAATCAATCACAAGATGGAGGGGAGAGAGACTGCTTTGCTAATAATTTAATTTAATTTAAAACTCAGTACAAAAGCACCCTGCTTCAAAACAAACACAGAGCTTCATGACCCAAGGAACAAGGTAATGCTGGAGTGCTTTGCTTAAGGGGCAGTGCTCTTCTAAAGTCATTTGTCATCACACTGTTAAGAGTAATAATGGCCAGAAGTCCAGCAGGAGACAACAGGTCAGAACTCCGAGGACCAGTCTGGCTTAGCTGAGAGACAACTCATCGATGAAAAAGTGGCCACAAGGAAATTAATATTTTTTTGGTACAGTAACTTGTGAAGACTGATTACCATGGCATGAGAGGATTACAATCTGCCTTAGAAAGCAAAGAGCTTACACTGATGAAGCCAAGAGTCAGTAAAGTAACAAATAATAATGATGGATGATGGCTGATATGTATGTGGTAGTTTAAGGTTTGTAATGTGTTTTATAATATGATTTCATTCAATCTTCGTAACAACCCTGTGAGGAAAGGAAGGGCTGTTATCATCACCACTTTACAGATGGGGAAACTGAGCCTTAGGGTGGCTAAGTGACTTGCCCAGGATCACACAGCAAGTGTTCAAAGGAGGATTCAAATTCAGATCTTCCTGACAGAGTCCACTCTATTTACTATACCTCCTAGCTGCCCGAAGTAAAATAATAACAAGAAGAGGGAGCTAGCTCTCATGGCCAGAGGCATCACTGGCCATGGCCACAAACCTAAACACTGTCAGAAAGCATGCAACACGAATGTGGGTCTACCTTCTTGGCTTTTACCAGCATTTGGAAAAAGACAGCAAAACCCCGGGCAGAGAGGAGAATCTTCTCCCTCCTGCAGTCATCATGGTCACGAGAGGAGTTCTCTAGACACCAGCGGTACTGTCTGCTCACTTTCTTTACCAGTACCTGCCAGGAGAAATCAAGGACAAGTTATCCTTGGCCTTAGACTTTGGGCAAGGAAGAGAATGCTCCAGCTTAAGGAAAAAGGAAGGGGGGAAGTGGAAGGAAGGAAATCTCAAAGGGGGGCTGTAATAATTTGGCAGTTAGTCCAACCTCCCCAAAACAATCTTTTTTCCAGACTTTCACTGAGGAACCCTGGCATCTGGCCCACAGAGATGGGCCTTTCACAGAGGACAAATTTAAACTAGGCTTGGCTGGGTGACAAAGACTGATAAGTTAAGAGGCTACCAAGGGCTCCTTTTGAACAAGGCAGAAAACATCCTTGAGTCTAAAAGCACAGAATTCCTAACTCACCCCTTTGTCTTTCATCAGGGTCCACACTGTAGGGAGAGCCTGCCTCAGTACCAACTGTACCTCAAAAGCCTGGAACCCTGAAGCAAAGAAGGGCAAACAAGATGGAAAATAAGGACTGAAATGCATGGATTACGTATTCAGATTTGAGAAAACATTCCATGTTCCCTCCTAAATCTACAACCTCAAGGTATTTAGACCACAGTAAGAATAAATGGAAAACTATCTCCATACACCCATGTGACACGTTATAGTCATGTTCAATACAACCCAGAGCTAGCACTATCTTCTGTTCACATTACATGAGAGAAGTTTTAGACAAAGAGGGAATGCAAGAGGAAAAATGAAGCAGATCAATATGAAAAGTACTCAGGATTACCCTTAAGAAGAGGTCCCTGAATGCCTATGCATTTATGAATCCCCAATTCAGGATGAATCCTATTCTCAAGACGGAGGTCACCCTTCTATACAGCATGACCCTAAGTTACCCAAAGAGAAGGTGCTAGCATCAGAAGTCCTACTGTCTAAGACCCTTCCTTCACCAAAAGGCAGGATCTCAAGTATAAAGAAAAATACTTTTTTTTTTTAATCTGGCTAGCAGCTTTGTGGGTAGGTGTCATTGACCTGGTCAAGCACTCCTTTCATACACCCCTATCTACAAAAAGGAGTCCTCTTGCCTACCAGTTATATCAGGAAGGGTCATCCAATCTCCTTCTTGTGCCATCTCCAACCACCGAGTTACCTCATCAATCACCACCTTCATTTGATCTTTGTCCAATGTACTGTAAATGAAATTCCAAGAAGAAAAGGAGATGAGAGGGTGGCTAGGTGGCTCAATGAGTAGAGTGTCGGCCCTGGAGTCAGAAGGACCTGAGTTCGGATCCGGCCTCAGACACTTAAGGCACACACACAAAAACCTAGCCATGTGACCTTGGGCAAGTCACTTAACCCCAATTGCCCTCCAAAAAAAAAAAGCTAAAAAAAAAAAAAAAAAAAAGAAAAGGAGATGAGAATACAACCAAAACTAAGTTACTGTTTCCTGTGTCTCTCTAGCACCATGATTTAATGAAGAAAAAGGGCCACAAAAAAGATTACCACTCTTGCTATACAAGTAAAAATAATTTTTAAAAAGATTTACATTTCCCCTTTTAAGAGACATAAGTTTCCTGATCCCCTCCTGCTTCCCAAGGACATTAGGAAGAAAAAAATAATTGTTTTCTTCAATGCTAAGCATCCTCATTAGTACCATATTCAAAAGGACAAGAACCATATGATTTTTTTTTTTAAAGCTAGCAACAGAGATCCTGGTAAATACAGGCTAATCTATGTCAAAAATCCTAGCACCTCCCCTCCAACCCTGGGGGACAGCATAGAACTCTGTGCCCAAAGGCCCTAGGAATACCAGTACTCTATCCCCTCACCCTATCAAGTACCAGCCTTGCTTCCAGCCCAGGTTCACAGCCAATAACTAGGGGAATGATGCTATGTAGAGATGACTTGGTACCTGTCTCAAAGATGGTATACACACTGCCTCCACAAACAACTATAGCTACTGAAAACCAAGAAAAGAAAGTTCTTGACACCAAAGTTCTTGGTATTCTCAAATGGTTTAACATCAGAAAGAAATGTAGGATTACCAATGGAAATGATACTTAAAAGAATAGATTACCATTTGTTTTGCACTGCACCTTAAGGACCACAGGACCTTTCTATGGGTCCTGCAACTCAACCCTCCTCTACATGTTGTCTCCCACTATTAGAATTTAAACTCCTTTGAGAGCAGATTGTTTTGCTTTTCTACATGTGAGCAAACTGCTTTTTGTGCATCTTAAATGCCTTTTTTATTTATTTCTTCATTTGGGTAAAAAAAAATGGAATTGCTAATTGGGAAATAAGGACAATGACCTGCCTCTGATGTTTAAGAAAATGGGAAAAGGCTGAAATTTCAGGCTTTTCCTTAAGAAGGAATGCTTTTTAATTAGGGAAATAAAAACAAGTAAAATTTGAGGGGAAACTTCAACACTCCTGAAATTTCAAGGTCCCTTCAGGTTTTCTGATTTTATGAAACTGATCTCACACATGGACTACTTTCACCAATAGCTAATAACTAACATTTATATAGTAAGGACTGCTCTCCCAAATGCTAGTGAATGCCTCCCTCTGGCACATTAGTACCAAATATATAACTACAAAAGCTCAGCTTATACATAATCTTAGAGAATGCTATAAACTGAGGAAAAAAGACTTTACCTACGAACTTTCCAATTCCCTGTTAGAAGGTCTTGCTTAATTTTCTTTTCCTGTTCTTCATTCATATATGGGATCCCATTTTTGAGGAACTAAAGAAAACAGGGGGAAAATGCGGGTCATGGATGCGCCAGGCACCATAAAGTTAAAAAGAGACGTCAGTTTGAAGGATGTGAATCAGAGACAGGTAAAGGCCTTAGTCCTGTGTCCTTAGAAATATATTCTTTTGAGACTGTACTCTCCCCACCTACTGCACTAGCCAAAGTTGAGCAAATGAAAAAACAAACAAAAAAAACAACTAACATACCTTATTATAATCAAAACCGTATTGATTCAAAAATAGAATACTAGAGGCCTGGAAGGAGAACTCTGAATCCATAATCCCAAGTGTGGTAGGGAAGAGGAAGAAGTTATATGAATGGGCTATATACCTATTTTTAAAAAGGAAAGAAAGAAAAGAAACATAAAGGAAAAAAAATTTTTTTTAATATTGGACACTTGTAAACTGCAGTACCTTTCAGTATCCTACACTCAAATGTGACTTATACCAAAACAAAATAAAATAAATAAAAGATCAAGGTCAGTGGCAAGCAGAATGCCTCATATATAATACAGATAGATACTTAAAGATTTAGGGGGGTGGGTAGGTGGCCCTGGAGTTAGGAGGACCTGAGTTCAAATCCAGCCTCAGACATTTAACACACACAAAAAAATAGCCATGTGACCTTGGGCAAGTCACTTAGCCCCAATTGCCCTCCAAGAAAAAGCAAAAAAAAAAAACAAACCATTCAGGAGAAAAAGGGTTGGTTATGTTTTAGTGATAGCTTTTTTTCTTTTTTAACTAATTTTTTTTCTTTTTTATTTCTTCCTAACAATTTTTTGGGGGGCAGCCCTGTCATTTCATTGGAACAAGCAGCTCTCAAAAAGGAAACCCTCTCTACCAAAGCAGCTCCACAGCTAGAACCTCCTGTGCAACTTACCAAGAATTTCCTGGGATATTGAGAGGTCAAGTGAAATTGCCCAGGGTCACAAAGCCAGCATTTGTCAGAGGTGGAGCTTGAAAGCTGGAGTTCCTAACTCTGTAGCAAGCTCTCAGTCTACTATATCATACTGCCTCTGGTTGCTTTATTTTTACACTGCTGACATTTCCCAGTCCCACCTCTGAAAAAAGGACCCTCTTTTTCATAACAGAAAAGTTAATTTCATTCAAAACAAACCAAACTATGGATGTCTGAAAGAATATGCTAAATTCTACACCTGCTGTATATGAAACATGCCTTGTCCATACTTAGCTGTTGAATTTTATTGAAAAAAATCCTTGTACTTACTTATTTGATTTTCTTCCCATACTTGAAAACATTGACAATCCTAAAAGAACAATGGGGGGGGGAGGCTGAGGTTATAAAAAACTTTATTTCCATTCTCCTTCCCTCAAACCACAAAATAAAGTCACATTTTTTATACTGCTTTGTCTATCTACACTTCCAAGAAAAGTTATTAAACATGATCCTGCTATATAAGAGGCGACCCCTACAGGTTGTTCTCTACTTCCATCAGAGTTAACGCTTATTTAATTAAATCTGGGAAGACAAAAGTAAGTCTTCTCTTAGGCAGGGAAATGCATATTCAAGACAAAGGCTTCACAGGTAAATTGAACAAAAGATGCTAAAGAATCAGGAATAAGTCAGGCTTCAATTGTCTCTCTGTGAATATTTCAGGACACAAAAGGAGACTGGCAGACTAACAATAGTTTTAGGACAGATTCTATCCTTGAGCTCAGCCAAATTCTACAGAATAAATCCTTTTATTAAGGGGATTTGTTGGGGGAAGTTTGGATTCAATCAAAGGGCTACCTTTGAGGACCTAGAGGGCCACATGTGGCTTCGAGGCTGAAGGTTCCCCACCCCTGGTAGAACATATCCTGATGGTCTAACCAAGAAGAAGCTGTTCCGTGATGCTAGACTTCACACTTCTACTGAGGTTGAATGTCTCTTGTTTAAAAATTAAGATTGCATAAATAGATCAACTGTACTAAGTTTACAATAGAGAAAATTTTGCCTCTTGCTAGACATGAAAGTACTTCATCTCCCCATTGTGCATTTTCATTGACTGTCTCCATTGCCTGGAATTCTTTCCCTCTTCATTTTTGCCCCCTGGCTCTCTTAAAGTCTCAGTTAAAATCTCACCCCCCACCCCCACCTCCATCTTCCTCCCCCTTATAGCCAATACCTTCTCTTTGAGATTGCCACCCATCTACCCTGGATATACCTTGTATGTATGTAATTGTTTGCATGTTCTATTTTCCCTGCTAAATTTCAAGCCCCTTGAAGGCAGCAACTATTTTTGGCCTTTCTATTCCTAGCATTTGACACAGTCCCCAGCACAAAGCAAACACTTAATAAATGCTTGCTGACTTAGGGAAGTCTAAAAGGAAAATATGTAAAGATCACAGAAAACATAAAGTATGATACACATTTATATTATTAAACTTTGGTTTGGTGATAATCTGAAAATGTGGGAATCCTTTATCAAGCTTTAAAATTAATGAGTTAAACATAATTTTAAAGATTCTTCCAGATTTATCAAAGGATGGTAAGCAACATGAAAATATTAATCTCAAAGCAATAAACAAAATGATGATCAATAGGTCATAGGTGTATGTCAAAGTGAAACTAATGCTTCTACCTACATAAACAAAGAAGAAATGGCTCTGTTCAGAGAGGGAAGCCCTAATCTAGGGAACTACAAATAACATGGCACCAAAAACCATCACCAGTTCAATTGAACAACAACAAACCTATAGGATAAACCAACCTTCCAAAACTCCCAAGTTCACCTACAGATAATAGGATCATAGATTTAAAACTGGACTAGCTGCTCTTACAGATGAAGTGATTTGCTCAGGGTGACAGGGAATTAAGCAGCAAAACAAGGTTTCTAATCTAGTACTCTCTCCACTAACCTTAACCACCAACCATATACCTAATAGCTTAAACAGCAGGGAATTTTAAGAGATAATTAAAGATACCATCATCTTTAACCAATGAACTCACCAATCTGACATACTGTAAACTGCTGAATGCTTTGCTTGGTCTTTAGATACCACTCTGCTGGTGAGTCAAAGAGACTGTTAAAAGAAAACAGGTATTTTACAAATACTGACAAAATATCTCCAAATAAAATGCTTTCATTTTCATTATTAAGAGTTATTGGGTAGTAGAAGGAGCATAAGAAGTTAAGAAGATCTGAGTTTTGGCTCCCATATTCATTAGATCTATGATAATGAAAATTTTATGTTGGTTAGCTTCAGTTTCCTTATCAAAAAATTTTATTTTCCCTATCTACCTCCTAGGGTTATGAAGGAACTTTATAAGAAAATCTCATAAACCTTAAAGCACTATGTGACTATGTTATTTTCATTATTAGTTCAAATCCAGGTAAATGCTAGAGGACCAATATGTAGAAAGAATTCCTGTTCAAGTATGGATTTCACTTGACTAGATGAATCTCCACCCTGAGGGGAAGAACATTTATTCAGCACCTATTATGTCCTGGGCACTGTGCTAAATAAACACTTTACAAATTTGTCTCATTTAATCCTTACAACAACCCTTACAGACAGATACTGTTACTATTCCTATTTTACAGTTGAGGAAACTGAGGCAAAGAGAGATTAAATAATTTGCCCAGGGTGACAAGTTAAGGGTCTGAGACCAAATCTGAATTTAGGTCTTCTTGACTGCTGGCCCTGTGCTCTATGACTCAAGTTCCAAAGGATTCTTCTATACACTCATAGTAAAGGGTTTTCCCACTTTACCTTGTTTGCTGGCCTCTTGGAAAGACGGACCTCAAGCCTGTAAATTCTATGTCCAAACCTACAAGTGAAAATTCAAAAAAGGAAAGAAAACCCATTTGTGAACACCAGGATCACATTACTCACTAGCCAGTATTTAGTGAGCACTCAGTCGGCATTCAGGATGCTGTAAGACTAATGCAAAACAAATGGCTTCATAGGTATAATGGGTATTTGTATTTCTTGCCATTAGGGATGGTGGAAGGAAGGAATGTGCAACTAAAAACAAAAATTAATTTTTAAAAAAGATTAACGCAAAACACTATTTAGGAGCAAAAATGGATTTGTGATCTCATCAATTTGTATGTTTCCTCTAACAATGCCTGCTCATCTCCTCTAATTCTTGTCTATGTTCTTTCCTAGATTTGCCACAGGGTGAAAACTGTTTCTTGCCCAGATTCTGACACAGCTGGGGGTACTACCCTAGCAGGCTGGTCCACCAGCACACAGATCTGCGGAAACAGGACCAATGGGCACGTGGGGCTCAGAACTGAGCAGGGGGAGGAGAGGGTCCTGGGCTGCTTTCAGGATCCTGGAGGAAGAAACAGGAAGCCGGCCCCTCCAGGCCTCCTGCTGAGGCTCAGGCCTCAAGCGGGGGCACAACTCCCAGCCCACAATCGGGCTCCCGGGTCAGGGCCGGCAGGGACGCCTGCAACCAAACCCCGGGAGGGCGCGGGTGGAGGCGGGAGGAAGGAGACCCCCGAGCAGCAGTGAGCTCGGATCCTACCCCTGCCACTCACCGGCCGAGCTTCCCACTCTGCGGCCCTCTTGTCCGGCCGCTCCTCGGGGACGATCCACGGCCCCCCGCCCTCCCCCCCCCGTGACAGAAGAGGAAGCCGAGCAGGAGCAGCCGCGGCTCCCCGGGGGCTGCCCAGGCCCTGACGGGCCGAGCCGGGCTCCAAGCCGGGTGTCCCGCCCCTCCAGCCCCGCGTTCCCGGGCCCAGCACACAGCTGGGCCGGCCCGCCTCGACGCCACAGGTGCCCGCCCCGTCGGGGCCGCGAAGGAGCAGGTGCAGCCGGGGCGGCGCGGCCCAGAGCGGCGGCGCGGGGGCTTCTTTACCCAGAAAGTCGGAGCCCAAGATGAGCTCCTCCAGCAGGGGCAGCTTCTGCTCAAAGCCGTCGGCGCCCAGCTCCATGGCCGACCACGTGCGCACTGAGGCCTACCCGGTGGCCGAGGCCCGAAACCCTCGGCTTCTTAAAGGGGAAGCGCCCCGCACCGCGCCCGCCCCCACCAGCCGGCCCCGCCAGGCCAGGCCGGGGCAGGGCAGGGCCCCCTTCCCGCAGCGCTGCACCAGGGGCACGTGGGGTGACGGGAAAGGGGAGGGGAAAGGAGCTGGAGGAGGGGGAATGGGGGAGGGGAGGGGAGAGGAGAGGGAGAGAGAGAAGGGGGGAGAGGGAGAGAGAGAAGGGGGGAGAGGGAGAGAGAGAAGTGGGGAGAGGGAGGACAGGAGGGAGGAGAGGAAGATGCTGGAGGGGGAAGATTGAAGGAAGGGAAGAGGGGGGTATGGGGAAGAGGAAAGGAGGAAGAAGCAGGAGGAGGGAGATGGAAGAGGGGGAGAGGAGAGGAAGATTGAAGGATGGAAAAGGAGGGGAAAAGAGAGAAGAGGAAAGGAAGGAGGATGCAAGAGACAAAAGAGGACGGGAAGAGGAGAAAGAAAGGAAAGGGAGGAGGGGAGAGAGGAAAGGGGTGAAGGAGGAGGAAGGGAGGAAAAACAAAGGGGAGGAAGGGGGAAGGAGGAGGAACAGGAGTTGTGTTTGTGTGTCCTTTTGTGTGATCTTCAGCTTGAAGGAGGTCTGAAAGTACAGAAGGTCAATTCAGAGACCAGGTTCTATAAACCACCATCCCTTTCCAAATTCTCCACCAGCCTCAACATTACAGCTATTTTCTTTCCATGCTCAGTCTGCTGGAAAAGTGGGGAGTTGCAAAGTAAATCTGATTGTCTCCAGTCTCCTATCATTTGCTCTTTGTAACACTATCCCAGAGCCAGTACTTTCCCAACTCGCTCTCATTCTGTTTTAGATTTGTTCATGAACTTGCTTTAACAGGGTACTAATGTTCTGCTTATAACATCTTCCCATCAAATCTACGATAGCACAGTAGCTAGAAGCTTTAATTTGGAACACATCTTATTTTCCTTGTCAAGTTACAGTGGTTCCTAATTGCTTCCTATATATCAAATCAACATTCCTAGTATATGCTTCAGTACTATTCTAATGAGGCCAAAGAGTATAGCCTGGGATTACAGAGTATAGCCTGGGATAAGTCAAGACCTGGGATTAAACCTAGGTGTTCTGTTTATCTTTGTGGTTCATAACCTCTTCCACAAGAAGAGGCAGCAGGGTGCATAGAACATAGGACTCTCAGAAGTCAAGAAGGCCTGAGCCCGAAGGCCTCTGACCTTACTACCTCTGTGATCCTGAGGGGCCTGTGCTTTAGTTAATTCGTCGGTAAATTAAGTGCCTGGATTCAGTAATCTCTAAGGTCTCTTCCAGCTCTAAATCCATCTAGCCTCTGAAAAAAAATCCACTAGGCTGTTAGACTTTTAAAGCCCTTTATTACCTGTCCCAGCCCCTTCCTGTCTTTCCAGTCTTCTCATACTCTTCATGTAGTTACAATTCAGTGGCTCTGGCCTCTTGGCTGTTGCTATCATGAGACTCCATCTCCCAATTCCAGTCTTTTTTTTCTGGCTGTCCCACATCTGGCAATGTTCTTCCTCCTCACCTGTGACGTCCTCCAAGTCTCTGCTAAGATCTCACATTCTACAGGAAGCTTTTCCTAGTTCCCTTAATGACAGAGACTTCCCTTTGAGATTAACATCCATCTACCATATCATTGTTTGCACATTGCCCTCCCCATTAGACTATGATCGCCTTTCCGTGCAGACTTGTTTTTCATTCTTTCTATCTTCAGTGCTTAGCTGCGTCTGGCATGGAGTAGGTGCTTAACTGACTAACCAGAATCTACTTGGAAGGTAAGATCATTCCCGATGAACTTATCACTTAACATTAAACTAGCCAGTGATGCAGAGTTCAACAATTACCTTCCCCTAGTCTTCCTAAATTAAACCCAAGGTCAGAGGAATAGTAGAGACCAGTATGGGAAGGAAGTGTGTCCTGCTGGACCTGAAGTCAGGAAGAGAGGTTCAAATTCCCCAGACTTACCAGCTGCGTGACCCTGAGCAAGCCACAATCTCTATGAACTGGTTTCCTTGGCTATAAAATGAGGATAATAAGACCTTTCTCACAAGGTTGTTGTGAGGATCAAATGAGATTATGTATATGTGTATACATATTAAAAATATAAATGTATATATAAAATATATAATGTATATATAAGCTCTCTGTGAATCTTAAAGATCTCTGTAAATGTGAGATGGGCTAGGTGGCACAGTGAATAGCCCTGGAGTCAGGAGGACCCGAGTTAAAATCCGGCCTCAGACACTTGACACATTTACTAGCAGTGTGACTTTGAGCAAGTCACTTAAGCCCAATTGCCCTCCGGATAAAAAAAAAAGAATCTAAGATCTCTATATATGTGAGCTATTTAAAAAAAAAATTTACGAAGAAGTTAGCAGTAATAGACATTAATGAGGCCTTATCATAAAGCTTAGATAACCAAGTGGTCCTGGAAAGAGTGCCAGGCCTAGAGGCAGGAAGACCTGAGTTTGAATCTGAACTGACACTTTGTAACTGAGACAGTTGATTTCTGCCTCAGTTGCCTCAACTGTAAAATAATAGCACCTTCCTCTCTCAGGGTTGTAGATGATCAAATGAGAGATCTATAAAGCACTCAGCATGCCTGGTACAGTCAGACACTTAATAAATGCTTGTTTCCTTCCTCCCTGATTCTTTCCTTAACCACATTAGGGAAGGAACAAGGCCAGGGGACTATTTCCAGTTAGAGCTCCTAATATATCCAAATGGAGGAAAGTCACAGTTGGTAATGACTCTAAGGCCTTCCATTATTTTCTCCCAAATGTTTTAATCTAATCAACCTGTATATAAGATCCAGTTTGGATTTGCACATCCAGGCATCCATTTTGTGACCCAGTCGATGCTCTCACCTTCCTGTGTGCCTTTGCTCCTTCAGAAAAAGCCTCTTCTCTATCCCTCTTCTCATATCATACCCTCCTCAAAAATGAGATCTCTTCCATAATTACTTTACATGACCTCTAAAATCTAGTCCATTCTGTTCAGTTTTTTGAACATAGAATTCCCCCGATACTCCATCCATACTGTTTGTACCTGTTTATTTTTTTCGGCTATGTTCCTAAAGATTCTTATCATTTTCCCCTATATACTTAAGAGAAAACACCATGCTACCAGTGTGTCTTGGTATCAACCCCAGAATTTAGTAAATTAGGTGTACAATATTTAACATTGGTATATGTCATCGTGAAAAATATAAAATGTTTCACATAAAATCAAATTTGATACTCACAAAAATCCCGAGTCTGGCAGAGTATTATTCCCATGTTAAAGATAAAGTAACTAGTTGACAAAAATGTCTTTAAAATATTTAACAATCAGGGGCGGCTAGGTGGCACAGTGAGTAGAGCGCTGGCCCTGGAGTCAGAAGGACCTGAGTTCGGATCTGGCCTCAGACACTTACCACACACACAAACAAACAGAAAAAAAACCTAGCCTTGTGACCTTGGGCAAGTTACTTAACCCCAATTGCCCTCCAAAAAGCCAAAAAAAAAAAAAAAATTTAACAATCTTCTAATATTTTTCAATGTGTAAATTACAGTATTTAACACATACTTTAAAATCAGCCATATTTCATGCTTGAAAGAGAATGTGTCTGAAAGATAACTAAAATTAGATTCAGAAGAGAGCTGGATTTATCTTGAATAAAATAGTCATAAAAGAAAAAAAAAACCTTTAAAAAACTGTCACATTTATTATACAGTAAAATACCAAGATGATTATCCCTCAAGTTCCTGTATCTTGATAAAAGGTTAACAACTGATTTTTTAAAAAATTAAAAGTCCAAAAGAAATTAAATTTCTCTTTTATTTATAGATTCTTCGGGGTTCCTGTAGCACCACTCCACCTTCTTTCATGGCATTCTGTAGTCGCTGTATCTGGTTTTTAGACAAGGAAAGAGAAAAATAGATTCAGTTAGCACTACACTGAGGTTCAAAAAGAAAATGACAGCATAAAGAAAATATATCTGCCTATTACTGTCCCAAAATAAAACCAGCCCTTGAGGTGATTTTCTCCACTACGAAGAATAATGTTATTTTTCAAGGAATGTATGATTAGCACCTAGTATGTATAAGTTGGTCTTAATAATATTGGACTAGGGGCTGCTAGGTGGCGCAGTGAGTAGAGCGCCGGCCCTGGAGTCAGAAGGACCTGAGTGTGGATCCACCCGGCCTCAGACACTTAACACACACAAACAAAAAAACCTAGCCGTGTAACCGTGGGCAAGTTTACTTAACCCCAATTGCCCTCCAAAAAGGCAAAATAAATAAATAAATAAATGAAAATAATATTGGACTAGCATAAGTGTGCCAAAGACCTTTAGAACCTTGCTATATAAAAGACAAAGTGGCTATCAAAGATAAATCCCAAAGTCCCAAATAACTGGAACTGCTGCAGGGAAAGGAATTCACTATGGAGCTCCTCAACCTTATCCAAAAGCAATTCACTTCCATCTAAATAACTTTCAAACTGAACATGCCGTTTCTGAGGAAGATTCCCAAGAAGTGGGGTAGAAGGCCATGAAGTTGATTCCCGCCTCCAGGCACCGCTGGGCCAGAACCCTTCCGATATTCTCACTGGCATTAACACTTCGAGTTCTGTAGAGGTGCTTCTTAATAGCCCATTCTCGAGTGGATGCTGAAACCACAACATCTCCATTGTGATGCTCCACAAAGGCTTCTATGTGGTGCTGGGTCCGATGAACTCGCAACCTAGAGAAAGGAGGGAAAAGAAAGGGGAGGTAATGAAACAGACCCTTTAACTACCAAATGAGCCCATCAACTATAATTTCATTTCAGACCTTCTAAAATACCTGCCTTAAAGGGTTGTTTTAGGAATGATGTATATTGTCATTTATTGCAATATGTTTGACTTAGATTTCCTCTAAGGGAATCATAAAATCATAGATTTTTAGCAGGGAGAATTTTTTTTTTTGCTTTTTGGAGGACAATTGGGGTTAAGTAACTTGCCCAAGGTCACACGGCTAGGTTTTTTTTTGTTTGTTTGTGTGAAGTGTCTGAGGCTGGATCTGAACTCAGGTCCTTCTGACTCCAAGGCCGACACTCTACTCACTCACTGTACCACCCAGCCGCCCCCCAAGAATTTTTTTAAAAGAACATTCTGAGGATTGGGATCCAAATAAATAAATTATTTCAGCTCAGAAATCTGTCATCAGAGCCATAGATTTGGAAGAGACCTGAAAAGATTATTTTGCCTGGCCCCCTTTCCTTAACGATAAGAACCAAAAAGGATGCTCAGAAAGCCAGACTTGGCATTTGGGCTTAACTAGAATGAAGCTGCTAACCAGGTCAAGAGGACACTTTCTACACTCCCATTTTCAGGCTGATAACTAAGCCTGCTTGGGGCTCGGTGTCTTTGGGTACTACCCGTAACCTAAAGGGAGCAGGAAGAGCTCAGGGGAGCTGTCCAGGAGCCTCCCAGGCCGTCCTTCGAGTTGTGCCCTGGGCCACCTCTGTTAAGGCCTCACCTGTGCCAATAGGCTCGGGGCGGCCACACCGTGGTCCAGCCCCGCTCCTTCCGGGCCAGGGCCAAGCGCTCCAGATTGCGGGGATTCCGGTTCGTGAATTCCGGCGTGATCCCCTCATTTTCCTTCGTGTCCCCCTCAGGCGCTGGGTCCGGTTTGGGGCTGGTGGTGAGGGGCACAGACAGAAACCCTGCAGGACCCGGAACGAAGTGGGGTAAGGAGGCAAGGGTAGTTAAAGGAGCCGACCACACCCACAGAACCCGAAGCCTGGCAGCGTGGGGACCGAGGAGGGTAATAGATGCTACTCGCCCTCCTCCTCCCTCCCCCAGCCTGCGGGCCTCTCCCGAGAACTGCAGAAGCAAGAGGGTAGGACTCCGCTCCCGTGGCCCTCCACCCCCACCCCCGCCGAGGGCTGAGGATTTCCTAGCGCTGCACGTTTAATTTAGAACGCTAGTTGCTCGGGCCATTGCCGAGAGGGTTACCTCGGGGTCATCCTGAGGATCGAGGCCTCGGGTCTTACCGGGATTCCTGCATAGAGCCAACAGGTCCCAGCTCCGCACCCTCAGCGCCATCGTGCCGACAACCTCCAGGGAAGCGGCCTCGGCGACTGGCTCTGTCTAGATCAAGGGAGCAGAGAGGACTGCCTGGGCGCAGCCATGTTGGTTCAGGGCAAAGAGCCTAGGGGACAGGGCGCATGCTCAATATCCGAAATGAGCGCATGACGCAGGCCAGAACAAAGATGGCCACTTTCCCTGAGCCAATCAAAAGCAATCAGCTGTTTCTCCTTGACTCTTAGAGACTTGTGACCCGGCGCTAGTCACCGGCCTCTCAGCGCCCCACGCGATTGTGGAAGACCATAAGAATGGAGAAATGGTCAGTACCACACTGATGAGAGTATCAAAGAGATACTTTACAAAAACCGACAAAATAATAACAACTTCTCTAGAGAAACTAAAAAATCAAGACTATCAAGAGAAATAATGAACAAACGTAGGGATGATGCATTTTCAGGTTATAAAGTGGCAGTCATCAAAACTTTCTGATACTGGTTAGAGAAGACTTCCCCCTATATGACAAGAACTGGAAAGCAGCCTGCAGAATTTGGGCTTATGTCAGCTTCAACACGGACAGTATTAAAGATGAGACCACAAAAAATCAGAAGAGGGGCAGGGCGGACACATCTCACAGCTGTGTGTAGGAGATGTGTTCTTAACTAAATGAGAGAGAGCAGCAATTGCAAAAGATGAAAGAATTCTGATTACACTAGTCAATCAGTCAAGAGTCAATAAACATTGAATAAATACTGGCTTATAAGAAATAATAATATAAACTAATATGCTGCTCTGTGCTAAGAGCCAGGGATACAAAGAAGGTCAAAAAACAGTATCTCAAAAAGTTCACAGTCCAGTGTGGGGAAGACAACTTGTAAACAACTATGTACAAACAAGCTATGAAGGAGAAATTGGAAGCAATTTACAGAGAAAGCAATTAAACCAAGGGGAGCAGCCAAGTCTTCCTGTAGAAAATAGGATTTTAGTCAAAACTTGAAGGAAGACAGGGAAGCCAGGAGGCAGAGGTGAGGAGGGAAGAGAATTCCAGGCATGGAAGAGGACAGCTGGTGAAAATATCCAGAGGCAGTGTCTTGTTTAAGGACCTGCTAGGAAGCAAATAAATAGAAAGGTAGAGCATGTGATGGGGCTACACTGTGGAAAAGCAGAAGGGGGCAAGGGTTATAAAGGCCTTGAATGCAAAGCAGGGGGTTTTATATTCAATCCTGGAAATAACAGGGAGCCACTGGACTTCATTAAGTAGGGAGGTGACCTGGTCAGATCTGTGCTTTAGGAAGACCACTTTGTATTTGACAAAAACTGCTGGGAAAACTGGAATATAGTACCATTATCTAACACCATACACCAAAATCAAGTCTAAATGGGCGCATATATATATAAAGGTTGATACTGTAAGCAATCTGGGAAAGCAAGGTAAACTTTACCTGTCAAATTTCTGGAGAAGGGAAGACTTTATGACCAAACAAGAGTTAGAGAGCATTATAAAATGCAAAATGGATAATTTTGATTACATTAAATCGAAAAGTTTCTGTACATACAAAGCCAATGTAACCAAGATTAAGAGGGAAATGGGAAACTGGGAAAGAATTTTTACAACCAGTGTTTCTGATAAAGTTCTTATTTCTAAAATATACAGAGAACTGAGTCAAATCTATAGGAATATGTCATTCCCCAATTGATAAATGGTCAAAGGATATGAGCAGGCAGTTTTCAGAGAAAGAAATTAAAGATATCTATAAGCATATGAAAAAATGCTCTAAATCACTATTGATTAGAGAAATGCAAATCAAAACAACTCTGAGGTACCACATCTCACCAGTCAGATTGGCTACAATGACAAACAGGAAAATGACAAATGCTGGAGAGGATGTGGAAAAATTGGAACACTAATGCATTGTTGGTGGAGTTGTGAACTGATTTAGCCATTCTGGAGAGTAATCTGGAACTATACCCAAAGGACTATAAATAATTTCATACCCTTTGACCCAGCAATACCACTTCTAGGGTTGTATCCCAAAGAGATCATAGAAGTGGGAGGAAGACCCATTTGTACAAAAATATTTATAGCAGCTCTTTTTGTGGTGGCAAAGAATTGGAAATTAACGGGATACCCATCAATTGGGGAATGGCTGAACAAGTTGTGGTATATGAATGTAATGGAATACTATTGTGCTATAAGAAATGAGGAGCAGATGGACTTCATATTTACCTGGAGAGACTTGTACAAACTGATGAGGAATGAGAATAGAATGAGGAGAAATTTGTACACAATTACAGACACAATGTGTGTGTGTGACAGCCAACTTTGATAGATTGGACTCTTTTCAGCAATGCTAGGTTGTAAGACAACTCCAAAAGACTCTAATAGATGTCTACATTCAGAGAAAGAACTAGAAAGAACAGAGTTTGAATCCAGATTGAAGCAAACTTCCTGCTCTCTTTCTTTTTCTTGTTTGGTTTTGTTTCCTCTTTCCCACTGTTACATCCTGACTAATGTAGAATGTGAAAGTATTTGCAGATGCTATACTTGATCTCATGCCACATGGGTGGGGAGAGGGGAAAAGAGGGAGGGGGGAGACAATTTGAAATTCAAGGGATTGTGGAACTAAATCTTATAAACAAAGTAAACAAATTAATAAAGACAAAAAAAAGAAAAAGAAAAAAAGGAAGACCTTTGGCAGGAAGTCAATAAAACCAAATTCATTTGTGATACTGAACCATTTGATATTGCTAAGGACTTTCTTTTCTAGGTCCTTAGGATCTCTATCTGCTGAGGAGTTGGTGAAAAGGTACCTGCAAAGAACCTGTAGCCAGGTCTGCATCTTCACATGGGTTAGGCTCCTGAATGAGAGCTTTCCCAGCTAGATGCAAGCAGGGTCTATGGGGGAGAGGGGAAAGAAGGATGGGAACAATGCTATTCTTTGAGTTCATAATTTCAGAATCCTGGTCTGCCTCCACTGAGAGAAAATTAAATCTTGCGATTTGTTCTGTAAAAACACAGAAGGTAGAACTAGAAGCAATGAGAAGAAGCTATAGAGAGGCATATTTAGGCTTGACATAAAGAATAAACCTCCTAACAATTAAAGCTATCCAAAAGAATAACAGGCTTTCTTGGGTGATAATGGGTATAATAACTCACTAGAAGTCTTCAAGCAACATATCCCTCATCCAGGATATTGTAGAGGGAATTATTTTTCAACCACAATTAGACTACAAGTCTTCTGATGTCTCTTCCAACCAAAGTGAACTACAAACCTTAAACAAGTAGACAAATATGATCTTAACAGGTATCAGAGACTTGGGATGAAACCTCATCATGGAAATGTGGCATAACAGTTTAGGTAAAGAAGGGCATGGTAGTAGAGTCACATTATATATTAAGTAGAAGTATTTGTGTGAAGAAATCCAGGAATGAGAACAGGGAAGCATGATGGAGAACACATCACTAAAGGACAACAAGGTAAAAACAGTTTTGAGAGAAATGATTGTTAAATAACCAATTATTGGGGAGATCCAGGTTTTTTCCCCTTCCTATTTCCTCATTCTCTACTAGGTCAAACCAGTATTTGAAGGACTTTGCTGACAAAGATATTAGATTAACTTTCTCCTCAGATCCCACCTAAGTGAAGAAGCCCACTGTGTTCTACTCAGTCTTGGGTGGGGATGGGAGTGGGGAAAAAAGGGTGGGGGGTAAGAGCCTTTGTCCACATTGCCTGGGTGATCTGGGAGCCAGAGTGATCAGTCATATCCCCCAGCCCCTCATTAGAATGGGCCCACCTCTTTATTATATTATTTATTCTCTCTTTGTTAACCAATTAAGTTGATTCTCCACTGTTGGGAACACTCACACTTCCAAGGGAATATTTTTATTTAATTTTTTTTACTTTTTTGAAAGGGGAAGGCAGGGCAATTGGGGTTAAGTGACTTGCTCCAGGCCGCGCGGCTATTAAGTGTTAAGTGTCTGAGGTCACATTTGAACTCAGGTCCTCCTGACTCCAGGGCGGTGCTCTGTTCACAGCATCACCTAGCCACCCTTCCAAGGGCATATAAGCATCTAAAAGCTGCCTCGATGGTTGTTGGCATTTGAGAGTACTATTGACCCTTTTATTAATTATCTTCTAGCAATAATTAAATATTTGTTGAATAGGGTTTAACTCATCAAACAACTGGATTTTCAAAAGATGTACCCAAGCATCAAATTGTCAAAGAAAAATAATGTTGAACCGTGAAAAGACTAGTATACTCATACTATTGTTGGAGCTGTGAAATGGTTCAAACTTTCTGGAAAACAATTTGGAACTCTGACAGCACTAAATTATTCATATCCTTTAACCTAGAGATACCACTATTGGGTATACATTATAAGGAAGTCAATGATAGAAACAAAAATCCTATATATAACAAAATATTCATAGCAGCACTCTCTGTAGAAGCAAAACAAAACAAAAATCTGGAAACAAAATGGGCACTGAATAAATCACTGAATACTATATTATCATAGGCTCAGATTTTGAAACTTTAAGGTCATCTAATCCAACCTCCTTATTAGATAAATGAGGAAACAGGTTAAGTGACTTGCCCAAGATCATGTTGCGTTTTAAACCCAGGAACACCAAAAACTGTTGTGGTAGGGGCTCTCTGCACACCCAAAAGCTGTTGCAATTTCATGATGTGGTGTGGTGGAACTGTCTCAAAGAATTCATAGTCAGACTACCTCTAATCCAAGTATAGGCATTTATTGAGATTGACACCTCTCATGAAGCGAACTAAGTTCCAAGAGGAACTAGCAACTTTAAAGAAAGCAAGATGGATTTTTAAAAGGTATTGATGCAATTACATAAATTTATATAGAATAGAGGATTATTATTAATATTACAAAGACAGGAAGAGTTTTTTAAGGGATTAGGTAATGGAGGAGGGGGTCCCTTCTATGGTTCAATGCTTAAACATTCTGGTCATTCTGCCCTCCAACTGGCTAGCTATTGTGGTCCTGTCTGGTCTAGATGGATGACGTGATTATGACTAAATACAAAACCACACTGTTTGCATGGGAATGGGTCTGGGGACAGTGACCAGGTAGAAGTAATAGCTAGGTTCCCATCATATGGTGTAATGGAAATGCAGATTTAAAGATCTTCCCTGCCCCTAGCTTAAGTGCACCTGGAGCCTGTGGTGGGAGGCTTGTTTTTCAGGAAAGCCCACACCTTGATACTTTGTGATTGGGCAGTGGGTCAAGGAGGTTGTTACATTCTCTGAGCCAAGAGAAGGCTATATAAGCCCTGAGGAGAGGCTTTGCTTTGGGGTTCACTTTGAGAAGTGTTGTGTGATTTGACCAGATGAGACTCTGGGAAGCCGTTGTTGAGAGCCCCCCAGCTTTGAAAACCCAGATGTTGATGCTTCCCTCTCTGGTAACTGTGATTTGGTATTGATATAATGGTTGGACAGTTTGGAAGCCTGTCTGTTTGATCTGTAAGTTCTGTAACTCTGAAGTTCGGGGTGCTGACCTTTTTCCCCTGAACTAGGTAATGTATGTTTGTTTGATTAAAGTAAGCTTGTTAACCCATTTTGAGTTGCTTTCCTTTTGAAAAGCAGATCTAAGAACCTGTGTTGGCAGCCACTCTGGGGATGTTGGGGTGCTTGCTGCTACATATGGACACACCTGCTGTTTCTGTGGGAACTAGGAGTTCTGGGACACACCTGTTGTTCCAGTGAGCAGTGAGGCATATATAAAGAAGTTAGGACATGGGGGTGGGGGGTAGGTAGGTACAGTTGGCTGCTGTTCAGTGGGACTGGGCCCATAATGAAGTTAGAATGTTGGGGCTGGGGGCAACTTTATACTATTAAGTGGAGGAGGCAGGATTTGAATATAGTTCCTCTGACTCCAAATATAGTGCTTTTCCCACTGCCCTATGTAATGGAATACTGCTGTGGCTTATGTTCAGAGAAACCTAGTTGAAGAACCAAGAGAACAGTAAGTACAGTATAGTTATGTAAACCAGAATAATTGAGACTAAGGAAATTTTGTGTGGTAGCAATGCAAAAGATGGATGGGTAGTGGGGTACTGGGAAAGGTGATGAGAAATCCTGTTAAGAATGATCAATTTGGAGGTCAAGCAAGAGGTAATAAGGGGGACCCAGCAATACCACTATTAGATGTTTCCTAAGGTAATCAGGAAAAAAAGGAAAGAACATATATGTTCTAAAACATTTATAGCTGTTCTCTTTGCGGTGGCAGAGAACTAGAGATTGCAGGGAAGCCCATCAAATGGGGGACAGCTGAACAAATTGTGGTATATGATTGTGATAGAATACTATTATGCTATGAGAAATGATGAGCAGGTTGGTTTTAGAAAAAACACAAAGACTTGACTGAAATGCAGAGTGAAATGAGCAGAACCAAGACAACATTGTAATAGTAATATTGTTTGAACAGTAACTGTGAATGACTAAGCTATTCTGAGTAATATGATCATTCAAATCAGCTTCAAATGACCTATGAAGGAAGATATTATCAACCTCCAGATAAAGAATTGATGTATGGAAGTATATGTATATATAAAAATAATGTTGACCTTCTCTCATGTAGAATTGGGAAGGAGGGAGGGAGACTACTCAGAACTCAAATGTAATAAAAAAAATTTTTTTAATGCAAGAACTCAAAAGAAAAGGGATAAGGGCCTTATCTAGGGTGATAGCCATGTGTGTGAGTAGTTGCTTGAGATGTAGAAATAGAATCAATAAGAGCTGGCATGACTGTGAGGTGAGGGAAAGTTGTGAACAAAGGTGACCAGAAGGATAGTGAAGCCTTCCACAGAAATAGAGAAGTTCAGAAGAGGAGTGGGTCTTGGGGGAAAAACCAATGATCTCTGTTTTAGACGTGGTGAGTTTTGAGAAGCTTACAAGAACAACTGTTTCAAAATGTTTATTAGGCAGTGGGTGATAACAGACAGGAATTCACTAGATACTAGGGCTGGCCTATAGATGACTTTTAAAAATGAACTTTTGATATCTTTGGGGTTTGTATAACCTACATTTCCCATTACATCTTCTCTCTTCCTCTTCTCAGAGTGCCATCCCTTATAACAAAGAAAAGGAGAGAAAAGTTTAGCAAAAATAACCAATATAATGAAAAAGTTTGACATGTATGTAATGTTCCACATACATAGCCCCTACCTCTATAAAGAAAGTAGGGAGGTATTTTCTCATATCGATTCTTTGGGGCTAAGTTTGAATACCATAACATCACAATATTTAGTTTCAATTGTTTTGTTGTTCTTTCTATTAATATACAATGATATTGTGTATATTCTTTTCTTGGTTCTGTTCACTTCACTTTTAATCAATTCACATATCTTTCTATGTTTCTCTAGTCATCATATTCAGGGTTTCTTTGAACACAGTTATATCATATTATATTAACATGCCATAATTTGTTTAGCCTTTTTCTAATCGATCATTTGCTTAATTCAGGTTCTCTGCTGTTACCAAAAGAACTGACAGATCTATTTATTGCTTAGAGAATGTCTCTAACTGGATATTGCACAGACATCTTAAACTGACCATGTATAGAAATGAACTCATAATTTTCTTCTTTCCCTTCTACCCCTCCTTGCTAATTTCCCTCTCAGGAGGGAGGGCACCACCATTCTCCCAGTCACTGAGGCTCACTCACAACCTAGGTGCCATTTTTAATGACTCCTCACTCACACTTATCTTACATAATCAGCATGTAAGGTCTGACCAGGTGACCTCCCTGCTCAATAAAAGTCCAGTGGCTCCTGATCACCTCCAGGACCCAATATAAAACCCTCTGCTTGGCCTTCAAGGCCCTTTGTAACTTTGCCCCTTCTACTTTTTCAGTCTTCTTACATCATTTACCTCATCATCTTTTTTGATGTTGGCTTCCTAGCTTTTTCTCAAACAAGCTGCATGTCCCAACTCTGGTCATTTGTCCTCTTCCATGCCTGGAATTCTCTTCCCTCTTCATCTCTGCTTCTTGGCTTCCTTCAAGTCTCTACTAAAACCCCATCTTCTGCAGGGAGCCTTGACTGCTCCCCAGTAATTCTAGTGCCTTCTCTCTGTGATTATCTTTATTTTATCCTGTATATGGCTTGTCTGTACATAGTTGTTTGCATGTTGTATCCCACTTTGGATTACTGTAAGCTCCTTGAGAGAAGGTAATGCTTTTGACTTTCTTTGAATTTCCAGCTCTTGGCACAGTGCCTGCCACATAGTAGGGCTTAATAAATGTTTGACTTGATTTGACTTGTGGCTAGCAGTAGGATTCCCAGATCAAAGGCTATGACCATTTTAGTCACTTTTTAGCATGTTTCCAGAGGACTAGGTGACCTCTGAGGTCACTTCCAGCTTCAGAACTACATTATAATCCTAAAATTACCTGAAAGGTGAGATTGATCATAGCAAAGCCTTTCTGGAAGAGGTGGCATTTGACACCAACTCTTTCAGAACACGGAGACCTTCGTAAACTTTATACACATCCCAACCCACTCCTTCTAGCACCTCATACACAGGAAGTCTTAAAATAATATGATCTCATTTAATTCAAGGGTAAGAAATAAAAAGCTCTTGGTCCTCTGAAAGGTTTCAGGGAGACTCCTCAGCCAATAAGCCTTTGATTGCTGACCGTGTACCAGGTATCATGTTGAGAGTCCGGAATGAAATGGAGCCAAATATGAAATGGGGCCAAACCTCAGGAGATTATAGAATAACCTTGTTTTTTCTTGAAGAATGCATGCTTTCCCAACCCTAACCACAATGTCATGTTGACCTATAAGATTCGGGAACTGAGTCAACTGCCTCAACTGCTATCCACGCTTCACCTGTTTGCTCTCACCCCTCCCCTATAGCCCATGAAGTTGGCATCAAGCCTCTATCTCCAAGACTCAACTAAGTCTGCTAGCCAATCATTTCCCGACAACTCCTTGTCTCTAAGAGTTAGCTGAGTCTCACTAAGCCAATCAGTGAGCTCAATATTTCCTGCTTTCCCCTCATAATTGTATAAAAAAGCACCCGAGGAGACACTCGGGGTCCTCCATCTAAAATGTATGGTGGGACCCGGGTTCAAACTCGTAATAAATTTTTTTCTTTCTTGCCTCAGTGGTCTCGGTTTGTCTATTATTCCACTCCACGCTTCACGGAATACAAAGAAAAAATAGTCCCTCAAGGAGCTCACTTTCTGTCCAGGTACATAACACACAACTAACTGTAGTACAGTTACACTGTAAGATATATATTACAAGATATGCATCAGGTTCCTCCAGAGGGAGGGCTCTAGCAGTTGTGGGAAAGAGGGGGGAGGGCTTGTAAAGTCTTCCTTCAGAGAGGAAACTTAAAGGAAGCCAAGAGCTAAAGAGAAGGGAGCCAGGGAAAAGACGATGAAACACGCTGATTATAATAGGGGAACCTGCAAGAAGGCCAGAGTCTCTGAAGGAGGATTTGTGGCCACAGAGTATAGGAAGAGGACTAAACTATCCTGAGGCCAGAGACGGGGAATTGGTCGATACAGTACCACCTTCCTCTGCATAACCCCTCCCATATTTTTTTTGGTTGGTTTGTTTTTTGGAGGGCAATTGGGGTTAAGTGACTTGCCCAAGATCACCCGGCTAGTTTTTGTGTTAAGCGTCTGAGACTGCATTTGAACTCAGATCCTCCTGACTCCAAGGCCAATGCTCTATTCACTGTGCCATCTAGCTGCCCCCTCGAACTGGAATATTGCTAATTTAGGAACTAGAAGCAAAGCTCTTGAGGGCCCCAAGGCTACGGAGCTCTAATATAAAGCCAAGACTCCTTTCTCCATTTAGGCAGCATGCACCTGCTGAGCACATAGAAAGGACACACTTCTTGCCCTGGGTGAGTTTTTACGTAGTGCTGGAATGTGCTCCCGTAAACCTAAAATTGTAAACTCTGAAAAATCCCAAAATACCGAACAAAATTGGAGACAGCAGCATCTTTAACCTTAAGCTTACGTGCTCCACCCATCAACGGCTTTCTAGAAACCACTAGAATTTCCTAGCCCGCATGCGCACTGCGGCCCCAGGCCAACTGCTCTTCCTTCTTCCGCTAGCACTGGAAACCAACTCCTCCCATTCCCATGCGCGTTCCCTCCCATCTTTTCTCTGATTGGACCAGAATATCGTTACCTCACTAGTTGGCTTTCCCCGCCCCTTCCCTCCTCCCATAGTCAATTTCCCTGGGCTTGGTTATTTCGCACTCTTCCTTTACCCCCTCCCCTCTCCCGAGGCCGGAGAAAGGAGGGGGCGGGGAAAAAAGGGTTACCCAGCAGCTCCCGCGGCGCCTTTCCCCATCCTTCCCCGCTCCCTCTATCCACGCTGTTGCAACTTCTGTTCTTCGTGGGCGTGTGTGGCTGGCAGGGAAGATGGAGGGGCCCTTGTCCGTGTTCGGGGAACGGACCACTGGGGAGTCTATCCGCTCTCAAAACGGTGAGGGCGAGCTGGGCGGGCGGCGTGGGAGGCCTGGTCTGCCCGGCGCGCCACCGCCTGAGGCCTAGGTTGCGGCGCGGGGCCCCACCCCCATTCCCCCCCCCATCCCCGTAGGCCCAGCCGGGGTCCGTCAGCGTGGCGTCGGGGAAGGGAGGAAGCGAGTTCCATTCTTTAGGGAAAGCTTCCAGGGGCTGGCTGGGCGGGTGGCCCTGGAGCCGCCGGCGGCCACGCTTTCTTGGCGGGGCCTTGGGCTCCTCCCAGGGGAAGATGTGCTCCCGGTCTGCGGGGCGCGCACGTTTTTACCGAATTAGGTCGGCCCTCTTTGGATAGACACCTGAGATACAAAGCGAACCTGCAGCTGTGCTTTTGGGGGGAGGTGGTGCATGTCCGACCCTGCCCCCCACCCAGCTTTCCAGCTTCTTGTGTCTTACTCCCCAGTGTGGAAAGGAAAGCGTGGCTTTAACTTAAAAGAACCCGACCGGATCAAACAGCCAGTTCTAGGAGTGTGGACCCGGGTCTCTGACCCCCTAGTCCGTTGCTGACTCCGTATTTACTCTTGAAGAGTAAGACCAGAGTTAAAGCCGGATGGTAGTTTTTCTGATTTCCAAGAGGTAGGGCGAAGGTGATGGCAACCGCGAGACCTTATCTCTTATCCCTTCCCCCATTTTCAGCTTCTTGGGTCTACCCCCCCCCCCCAGGAGAGGAGACGCCGGGGTAAAAAAAAACAAAACCTGGCTAGGGTCTTAACTCCACAAAAGCCTTAGAAATGCCCATGGCCAAAGCCCCCGTTACATTTGAGAAAACCCCGGAGTGAGTGGGATTCTTAGAGCTACTTACTTGAGTATGTGAGACGGTATGTTACCGACTGTGGACCCAGCAACCTTGCTTCCCCAGTCCCATGCTGCCTAACCTCCTCCCTCCATTTCTCTTAGCTTTGAAAACAGTGGGACCAAAATTAAGCTGGGTGACAGTTTTCCTGATTTCCAAGAGTTCTGGAAAAAGGAATTGGTTTTAATTAACTGGATGACTTTTAGTGTTAATGGTGTTAACATCTTTGTCTTGTACTTTGGACTTTTAAAGTCTCTTACCACATGATTTTAGCTGGAGTTGCTTAATGAAGTATTCTGAAGATGTTTGATTAGGACTTAAGATAAATTTTGATTGGTTATCGGGTGATTAAGTGACCTCTTAAGAGGGACTACTAGGGCAATTGCAGTCGCTGACATGGTATATTTTGTTTTTGTCTGGCCTTTCTTGTTAGAAACTAGGGTTCAGGGGTGGCTAGGTGGCACCGTGAATGGAGCACCGGCCTTGGAGTCGGGAGGACCTGAGTTCAAATGATCTCCCACACTTAACACTTACTAGCCGTGTGACAGTGGGCAAGTTACTTAATCCCAATTGCCCTGCCCTCCACTCTCCAGAAATAAAATATTTTCAAAAAAGAAATTATGTTTCAATTTGGAATGCTGAAGAAATGTATTTAGAGAAGTGACTACTAGAAAATGAAACACATCACTGAAACTTTTTCAAGATTGAGGAGTACAGAGAAGGAATTGCCAACGTCTGGAGGAGAAAGCTAATTTTCTTTTTTTTTTCTATGTGAAATTGGAGAATATAATAGCTTAGCTATATTAACCAAAGCTTCTTCGAATAGTAAATATATTTTGAGTAAATGAAGGTTTAACATTTTTTCTTCAGAGAATAGATTTAAGGTCTGCTTGGTAAGCTTTTTTTATGGGTCTATTTTTAACAGAAATGCTTTGAAATGATTGGGTTTTTTTAGGAGATGTGGTTTATACCCGATCGGCTTGTTTAAAAGTGAAATACAAATGTAAGATTAAATGATAATTAGTGTACTGGTAACTGCCCACCTGATTAGACTACAGGATGTAAGACAGGAAAGGCACAAGCATTTATTAACTGTGTATTATGTGCCGGGCGCTATGCTAACTATTTGTTTCTTCCCGTTTTACAGGTAAGGAAACAGGCTCATTTGCCCAAGGTCACAGAGCTGGGCAGTGTCTAAGGCTAAATATGAACTCAGGTCTTCTTGACTCTGGGTTCAGCATTCTATCCACTGAAACACCAAGCTACTTCCAATAGAAAATAATTGTATCCTAATTCCAGCTATACGTGGGAGCTTATGTCTGAGATTATTAAAACTTTTCTCTCTTTCTCATAGGTATTCTGTTCCTTATGAGAAGGCTTCTTGAAGTTAGTATTGTACTAGCAACAAATATCATTTGAAATAATCAAGGTACCTCATTTAATTCTTATTTTTATATTTTTACAGTTATGGCTGCAGCTTCTATTGCCAATATTGTGAAAAGTTCCCTTGGCCCAGTTGGCTTGGATAAGATGTTGGTGGATGATATTGGTGTAAGTACTGATTGTAGCTTTATTTTTTTTAAGATAACCTAAGGGTTTTAAGGATAAGGTATCTTGTTTAATAGTTTGTCATGTAAATGCTTTGCTTTTGTTAGTATTGTGGGACTGCATACCATGGTTATAGGAAACTTCCTTAAAGTTTTAAAAATATTCTCTCATGGAAATATAAAATGCTAATTTATTCTGATATTTTTTGCTCTATTTTCAAAACAGGATGTGACTATCACTAATGATGGGGCAACCATTCTGAAATTGCTAGAGGTAGAGCATCCTGCAGCTAAAGTGCTCTGTGAATTGGCTGATCTACAAGACAAAGAAGTTGGGGATGGGACCACATCTGTGGTAGGTAGAAACATTAAAAATAAATGTTGGTCTTGATTAGAAAATTGTAGTATGTGCAAATTAAATGAATACTATCATCTTGATGTATTAAGTCTGAAATAAAAATTGGGAGGAGAGAGAAGTAGTAATTGCATAGTACGTAAATGAAATAGAAAAACCAGTGTGGTTTGGTTACTGGAATGATGGTCAGGAAGTCTTGGTGTCAAATTTCTCCTGTATCAGTAGATGCCATTTGAGTAATTTCATGGACTTTCAATTGGTTTCTCAGATGTGATAATTGGATTAGCACACAGGAAGGCTATTTTGGATTCTCATGTGTAATTTTCAAATGCTTGTATTGAAAGCTTTGCCTTTTTTTTTTTTTTAAAGATAACCTAAGCTGGATGGTAGTTTTTCTGATTTCCAAGAGGTAGGGCGAAGGTGATGGCAACCGAGAGACCTTATATCTTATCCCCTCCCCCATTTTCAGCTTCTTGGGTCTACCCCCACCCCACCCCGCCAGGAGAGGAGATGCCGGGGTAAAAAAACAAAACAAAACCTGGCTAGGGTTTCTTAATTCTTAAGAATTCATGGAACTTTGGACAAAACAACTTTATATTGGAGATTACAGTTTACGTATTTTTCTTAGTCCCTTTGTTTTTACCACCTTCACTATGATAGTTTGGAGGTTATTAGATTAGAATTTAGGCCCAATTTAAGGAGCTGGATGAGTTCAAAGGGGGAAAAGGATGTTGGTAAGGTATTAGTTTTTAGTCTCAGGCCAGCCTAAAGTTAGGGTCATCTAGATACTTCCTGGAGCCATGGTATTTCCTGGGCATGTACCATGTATTCACATTTTTTCACGAATTGATCTTCCCTAAGGTGTGAGAAGAAACCAAAACCTGAACTGTTTGTTGGCAGTTGGCAATATGTTGGCAGTTGAATAACTCAGAGGGAGACCAGATTGGTATCTTCCCATTTGACTACCACTTTTTCACTTAATAGATTCAGTGGCTATGCTTTTGGGATAAAATATAGCTGCCATGGTCTGATGGAGAAAGAGTGGCCATGTCTTTTTTTCCTGTATGAAATGGCAGAACAGTTTAGCTTTGTTGTATATTTGATATAAAAATAATGGTTTAGTTAACCATAACTACTGTAATATTCTTGTCAAACTTGATAATAGCAGGCAACCTCTTGAATCAAAGATTTAAGAGAAATGCCTTAGCGGCGTAGAACAAAAACTTCCCGTGTTTGTGAAACACTACGCCCTTTTTCTTAGGGACCTTAGTAGTTATTCTGCCTTGTGTGTATAATGAACATTGGTATTAAGGTGTGCGCCTATGAATGTTTCTTCTCTCAACAGGTTATTATTGCAGCAGAACTTCTGAAAAATGCAGATGAATTAGTCAAGCAGAAAATTCATCCCACATCAATTATTGGTGGCTATCGACTTGCTTGCAAGTATGATGCATTCACAAGAAAATTTATGTTAATTGAAATGTCTACTCTTAAATCACTTAATCTCTCTTAGTCTCAGTTTCCTTGTCTATAAAATAGATATTATAATCCTTATACCACCTTATACATTGTAGTATCTTGAACTCCTCCAGAGGCTGATTGTGAGGAAAGTACTATATAGATGGGGGGAGGGGGTGAAACCAACATTTTCATTCTTTGAAGGCTGGAATTATTCTCTAGCTAATTTCACTTTGGATAAAATGAAGTTATGTTGGCAGTTGTCACATTTGAGCAACTCAAAGGGAGACCAATACAGTATCTTCCCATTTGACTACCACTTTTTCACTTCATAGATTCAGTGGCTATGCTTATGGGATAAAATATAGCTGCCATGGTCTGATGGAGAAAGAGTAGCCATGTCTTTTTTTCCTGTATGAAATGGCAGAACAATCTAGCTTATTATATGTTATATTTGATATAAAAATGATAGTTAACCATGACTACTGTAATATATTTGTCATATTTGATAAGTATTGATTCCTGTATTTTTAAAATGTTATTAATAGGGAAGCAGTGCGCTATATCAATGAAAATCTCATCATTAACACAGATGAACTCGGGAAAGATTGTCTCATCAATGCTGCAAAAACATCCATGTCTTCTAAGATCATTGGAATGTATCCTCTTATGTTGATTGCAATTTATAATTAATTGAACCTTTGTAGTCTGTTAGTTTTAATGCTTCAGTCATATGGTCTTAGCATATGGAAGTTATATTTGGAAATACCTGAGTTCAGCAGGTAATTCCCAAGGAATAGTTCTGTCTTGAAAACGAGATCTGACATTGAGTGAGGTGGTTTCCTAATACCCAAGGTTTTTCAGCTTGTTGAGGGTGATTGAATTCAACATAGTGTTTGTTACATGAGATGAATTGTGGCAAGTGTTCCTTGAATAGTTATTTGCATTTTTGGAAGAGGAAATTTGCAGGAAAGTGAACTTATTTGTTGATATTCTTCTTAGATTAAGAAACCTAGGAATTTCTTCTGTCCTTTTGAGGCGCTTAAAAATGGGGGAGGGAGGATATCTAAGGTATTTTAGATGGACATAGATATTAATTGTAGGATTGTATTGATATATACTTAAACATCCCTAGTGAAGACTCCAGCATGTCTGGGTGTAAATAAGAAATACAATTTTAAAACTAAAGAGCCTGTTCTTAGATGTACAGTTTTAGATGAATATATTGTCTAAAAGAGATTTCATTAGTAGAATAGAATTAAAATAAATAAAATAGAATTCTGATTACCACTAAATTTGTGTGCAAATTTAGGGAAAATGTCAGGGACCATAAAAGGTCAATTTGCTTAAAAGATATTTCCAAGGGAGAACTTTAATTGCCTGTGAAGTGAGTATAGTAGTACTTTAAAAATTTATCATAAGCATTATTTTTGCCACAGTTAGATCATCGGTTATAAGGTTTCTACAAGTGGAAGATAGTGAGTAAAGTAGTTGGGCCATAGGCTTGTCTCATGGTGTGGAGTGGTGCCAAAAGTATTCAGAAGAGGGAGTGTAGGGATGGTGAAGACAAGACTCACAATCTTAAGCTTTCTTTGGATTTCAGAATTGGGAAGACAAAAACTTCAACTTATTTTCTAATTTCTATAAGTAAATA
Source organism: Gymnobelideus leadbeateri (assembly GCA_011680675.1). Lineage (NCBI taxonomy): Eukaryota > Metazoa > Chordata > Mammalia > Diprotodontia > Petauridae > Gymnobelideus > Gymnobelideus leadbeateri. Next base: position 510,432 of record WOXC01000044.1, read on the forward strand.
AATAGCAATTTCTATAAATAGTAATTAGAGGTGGAGAAGACATTTGTCTTTTTATTTAATATTTTTTCCCCAATTACTTGTAAAAACAAATTTTAATATTCCTTTTATAAAAGTTTGGGTTCCAAATTCTTTCCCTCCCCTTTCATTGAGAAAGCAAGCAATTTGTTCTAGGATATCCATTTGCAGTCACACAAAACATTTCCATATTAGTCATGTTGTGGAACAAAAAAATACAAAAAGGAAAAACAGCCAAGAAAAATTAAAATTTAAATGTTTCAGTCTGCATTCAGACTCCATCAGTACTTCCTCTGGAGGTAGAGAGCATTTTTCATCACTGATCCATTGGAATTGTCTAGGATTGTTGCATTTCTGAGAATAGCTAAGTCAGTGAGTTGATCATCATACAATATTGCTGTTACTGTGTACAGTGTGTTAAGAAGTAATTTTTTTTTTTTTATGCAATTGGGGTTAAGTAACTTGCCCAAGGATTACACGGTCAGCTTTTCTGTGTGGGTGTTAAGTATTTGAGGCTGGAACCCATCTTGGGTCCTTCTGACTCTGGGGCAACTCCTGTCCACCCAGTGTTCTTTCTTACTACGCCACCAAGCTGCCTCAAGAAGTCATTTCTTAAGGCAAGATATATTGTAGTGGTATGGGCACTGAACTTGGAGTCAGAAAATAGGGGTTCTGATTGCTAGTAATGAAATTTCTGGGAAGCTCATTTAATCTTTGCAAGTGATTGTACTTGTTTGAATTACTCTAAGGTTATGTCAAGTGATTTCTAAATTGTAAAGCACTGTATCAGTTGGTTTATAGTGCTTGTTGCTTTTAGGAGTTTGAGATTGCTGGAAAGCTGCACAGTAAAGACCTGTTTTTAAAAAATTCCTTTTTATAGCTGCTCCATTACATTTCTTTTTATCCTTGACATTGTTGTTGGTTTAGTGATGGTGACTTCTTTGCCAATATGGTGGTAGATGCAGTACTTGCAGTTAAATACACAGATGTGAAAGGCCAGCCTCGATTTCCAGTAAATTCTATTAATGTGTTGAAGGCCCATGGGCGAAGTCAGAAGGAAAGTATGCTTATAAATGGTTATGCATTGAATTGTGTGGTGGCATCACAGGGTAAGTAAACTTCAAGGAATTTGCTCTCTTAACTCTTCACACTTTTCTGCTTCTCTTGTAGCTATCACCAGCCACCCAAGTTTGCAGTCTGAGTCTGTTTCTTCCTGCTTCTTATTTTTTATTTTTAGTTTATTTTTTACTTTTTGGAGGGCAGTTGGGGTTAAGTAACTTGCCCAAGGTCACACAGCTAGGTTTTTTTGTTTGTGTGTGTGTGTGTGTTAAGTGTCAGGGGCCGGATCCGAACTCAGGTCCTTCTGACTCCAGGGCCAGCGCTCTACTCACTGTGCCACCTAGCCGCCCCTTCTTCCTGCTTCTTTAGTATCACATCCCGCTCTGTCTCATAACCACGGCTACCACCCTAGTTGAGGCTGTTAACACCCCTTAATTGTTAGCATTCATTGTTTCTCTTCTGTACCACTGCCAAAGTGATTTCTGAAAGCCTAAGTCTTAACGTTTCACTGCCTTGCTCAAGAAAGTCTAGTGGCTTTGAGTTGCCTTCAGGGTAAGAAAGAAAAGCTATTGTTTAAAGCCCCTGGAAGTCTGGCTTCAGCTAAACTGCTGGTGTTTGCTGTTGGTTTTACACCATGTTGCATTTCTGTGCTTTTGACCGCTTAGGAGTTCAGCTACCCCCTCTTCTGAGATGTTCTATCCTCCTATTGCCACCTTCTACACTTGTGCTAACCTGATCATCATCCTTCCTGACCCCCTATAGCTATTTTGTACTTGCATATATTTTGTTTTTACTTGTCTAAATTTATGTCTAAATGTTTTTACTCCAGGAAAATGAAAACTTGAGGGCCTGATCCACAATGGGTGCTAGATAAATTTGTTGAATAAATGGATGCAAAGGATATTGGCAATCATTATTATCAGTCCCCCCACCCCCCTTTTTTAAACATGTTCCCATTGATTCAAACTATTTTTAATAAGACTACAGTGATATGAATTATAACACATACTTAGGTCATTCCTATAGTATTTGCAGGTCTCTTTTACTCTTTAAAAAGTATAGGGAAGGGGCAGCTAGGTGACGCAGTGAATAGAGAGCCGGCCCTGGAATCAGAAGGACCTCCGACACCTAATCCGCACAAACAAAAACCTAGCCGTGTAACCTTGGGCAAGCTACTTAACCCCAATTGCCCTAAAGGGGCGGCTAGGTGGCGCAGTGAGTAAGAGTGCCGGCCTCGGAGTTTGGATGACCCGAGATCAGATCCGGCCTCAGAAAATGAGCACCCACGCATAAATCAAATGACTAGCCGTGTAACCTTGAGCAAGTTACTTAACCCCAATTGCTTTAAAAAAAAAAAAAGTATAGGGAAAATAGAAACATGATGGATATTTTGAATGTATATTCCAATGCCTGGTCACCCCTTAGCTATTTATATTTTTTAACTAGTTATAATGTAAGCCAATATGTCAGTTGTGATTAATTTATTTTTCAAAAGTGGTGGTTGGGCAAATTCAATTCAGAAAGTGACTTCTTTATTTAACAATAAAGAGCTTTAATAAATTAGAGAAACTCTGGATGTAGGGTAGGAACCTAATTTATTCTTTTTATCCTTCCCCACAATTATGCATGCATCTTTTTCTTCCTCTTTTTTGGGAAATCTATACTTTTAAAAATTAGAGTTGAAACGTAATAAGTGGTAGGTAATAAGTAATAGTTTAAAGTAAATGTTTAAAATCTTATTTTTAAAAAAATCTAATTTTTCCATTTTGTTTTCAGGCATGCCCAAAAGAATTGTCAATGCAAAAATTGCTTGCCTGGACTTTAGCCTACAGAAAACAAAAATGAAGCTTGGTGTGCAAGTGGTCATTACAGACCCAGAAAAACTTGACCAAATTAGAAAGAGGTAGGTTGGGCTTCTCTTGTCTTCTCTATCACTCTCCTCCTCCTCCCTCTGACCCTCTCTTTGCTTCTTTTTCTATATGTCTAAGACAAGGATGCAAATAATTCATGTTTTTATCTGAGCAGGATATTAGAATTGTTTACTAAACTGAACTGAATATTGAGTTTATACAAGTTAACTGTAGAATAGATTTCAAGGAAGTAAGCATTTTAAAATTAACTAAAATCAAAAACTAATTTACAAAAATTTCTCAGAAACTAAAATAGTACAAATTACGATACACATTGCAAAAGATTTTAACCATTTCTTTTTTTTAACTATATACTGGGCCTTTATAATTGAGGTTGAAATGGTTTTATAGTATGTATAGATTGTTACTATGATGTTTGCTTAATATGTAACTTCTTCTTTGTATTTTGTGCTATGAGTACATTTATGCAAATAACAATCACTAGTAGGAAGCATCTAGTCCTAGCTGTAGAAGCAAGGAGTGTGTACAGCAAGTAAGACGCTGGGATTGATCTTAAATGCCAGACTGGCTTAACATTAGTCCTAAAGGCATGGTAACCCTGCTTACTTATTCCTGCTACCACAAGTGATTATAAAGCATAAAATTTCTGCCTTAAGCATGCTTTTACTTGGCTGTGCTAACATGATTATTAAAGCTGTTGTGGAGAATTACATTGTAATAAATGAAGCACTTGATGAAGTAATATCAGACTTGTTGGTGGAATATCATTGTCTGCAGTTTTTGAGCTGTATTTTTACAGTGCGCATGTATATGTGTATACATGTGTGTGTGTGTATGTATACACTTTGTGCCAAGTATCTTGAGTAGTACATGTACAGAATATTTTGTACTAAGTATAAAATCACATTAATATTTTTACTTAAATTAAAATGGAAAAGACTAACATTTTTAGAATATTTTAAATCTTTGATTGAAATAAATTTTCATAATTTAATCCATAGCTTTGCAAAAATTAATGTGACTCTTATCATTAGAAATATCAGTAATGTTGTTAAATTTGGACTCTACTTCGGTAAAATTTTTGAAGCGTGAAAAATAATTAGGGCTTTTTCAAACTTCACACAAAGGAGGTTGATATAGGTAGATAACATAATCTTAAATGTTATAAAAGAATAATTTCGTTGAATGATGTTAGTAAATAAAATCAAGTAGCCTGTATTTCTGTTGAACACTTTATTTCAAGATGCTCAAAACTCTTGTATTGAAAAATCAAGATTAATGGTGATTATCATGTCTCTTTAGAGAATCTGATATTACGAAGGAGAGAATTCAAAAAATACTGGCCACTGGTGCTAATGTTATTCTAACCACTGGAGGAATTGATGATATGTGTCTAAAGTACTTTGTTGAGTCTTCTACTATTGCAGTCCGAAGAGTTTTAAAAAGGGACCTTAAGCGAATTGCTAAAGCATCTGGAGGTAAGTCTGAATGTTTAGGAGTTAGTTATTCTCTGTGGGAATTAGAAGGGTTAAAGTTGATAAGCTTTTTCCATAGGTATGCCTTAAAACAAAAAGTACTTCGTGATCTCTAAAACTTTTAATGAAGAACTTAATGTTTGCTGTATATAAACTTTATCACTTAAGAAAAGAACCATAAAACAGCTATTTTCATATGACTTTTTTTGTTTTGGTTTTGGTTTTTTTGGAGGGCAGTTGGGGTTAAGTAACTTGCCCAAGGTCACATGGCTAGGTTTTTGTTTGTGCGTTAAGCCTCTGAGGTCGGATCCAAACTGGGTCCTTCTGACTCCAGGGCCAACTCACTGCGCCACCTAGCCACCCTTCACATGACTTTTGCAAATAAAAATACTGACAAAATTTTTTATAGTTAGGCTCAGTATTCTTTTTGATTCACTTTGGAAAGTGTTAAACTAATTTCTTAGCAGTCACTTTAGAGGGGGATATAAATAATCTTAATGTGGTGTATAGTTGATTCTTTTTCTTGATATGTTGAGGTTTGTGAAGAATATGTATCCTTTTAGGTCCTAGCAAGCCAACATCTTTCCCTTGTTACCATGTAGGAAAGTAAGCAGTTCATGTGGTAACAAAATTGGTCATCTTTAAACTATTTTTGTACAAGAGAAATTGGAAGAAAATACATGTAAAATTTTCTAATTCTTTTTCACTTAGCAACAATTTTGTCGACCCTGGCTAATCTGGAAGGTGAAGAAAGCTTTGAGGCTTCAATGTTGGGACAAGCAGAAGAGGTAGTACAAGAGAGGATTTGTGATGATGAGCTAATTTTAATCAAAAAGTAAGCCCTACTATAAAATACCAAAGCTTATATAAATTTTTCTATTTATTCTCATTAAATTGGAGTCACATAACTCCCATTTATTTGCTGCCATTCTTTCAGTAGTATGAGCAGTTATACGCATGGGAGACATTAAGATTAGTCCTGTAAACTAAGGTGAAAACATTTCATCTGTGTTACAGGGTCTATTACATTGATTTTGCTAATAGAAATAGGAGGCATTGAAAAGAGGGTAACTAGGATCACATAGAGAGGACTTCTGTCTCTCTGCTGACCCCATGAGGATCAGCAGTAGTTATCAAAAAGGGTGGGGGTGTGGTCTAAGAGGGATCAGACTTGTTCTGCTCAGCCCCAGAGTGGCAGTGGGTGAAAAGATCGAAAAAGACTTGTTTTTTCATAATAGAAAGGCTGCTCCTTTTGTAGTTTCCAAGTGAAGGCTAAATCATTTCTCATTAGGCACATTGTAGTTGTAGGTGGGATTAGTGTTCTGATACGGGTTAGGCTAGTAGTCACTTAGTTTTTCAAAAGCCTGACTAAAATAAACTTTTTTTATACCTAAAGATACTGAGGCAAAATAGTTTTACCTCAGTAAGTTTGAAGAAAGTATTGATCAGCTGCCCTGTGGAATATTAACATTTTAGACTTTTAAATTCTATAATTCTGGTTTATTACAAAGAATTGGTTCATCAAGCCTGTTTATTACAGCACTAGAGCTCGGACATCTGCCTCTATTATTTTACGTGGAGCAAATGACTTTATGTGTGATGAGATGGAGCGCTCTTTACATGATGCTCTCTGTGTGGTTAAGAGAGTCCTGGAGTCCAAGTCTGTAGTGCCAGGTGGTGGTGCTGTAGAAGCAGCCCTTTCCATTTATCTGGAGAACTATGCAACCAGCATGGTAAGAAGCGTTCAGAGACTGAGGAGGGTGGAGGAGGGGAACCAATTGCCAGTGCTCACTAGATTTCCTTTCCTGTTTTTTTTTCCTTCAGGGATCTCGGGAACAACTTGCTATTGCAGAATTTGCCAGATCTCTTCTCATTATTCCCAACACATTGGCAGTTAATGCTGCTCAGGACTCTACGGATTTGGTTGCCAAGTTAAGAGCTTTTCATAATGAGGCTCAAGTTAATCCAGAACGCAAGAACCTAAAATGGCAAGTATAAATTTTTCTGCTTTTATTATTGTCTTGCACATAACAAAGAGGGCAGAATTTTGATACCTTTTTTCCCCCCAATGGCAGGATCGGTCTTGATTTAATCAATGGCAAACCTCGAGACAACAGGCAGAGCGGTGTGTTTGAACCTACCATGGTTAAAGTTAAGAGTTTGAAATTTGCCACAGAAGCTGCAATTACCATTCTTCGAATTGATGATCTCATTAAGTTACACCCAGAAAGCAAAGATGATAAAAGAGGAGGAGGAAGAAGTTATGAAGATGCAGTTCACTCTGGGGCTATTGAAGACTGATCTGATTTTATTTATAACAATGTTACTGATTAGTTTCATCCTGTACCATTTTGTCTGGCACTGAAGTATATAGACATAAAAATAAAACAACCTGTCATGCTGACTTGGGTTTTTATAAGGGAGATGAAAGAAAATAAAATCTTTCCTCTGCTGTTTTTTTTGGTCCCTGAAACATGTTTTCAAACTTGATGAGTTAAAATGTAGTTAAATTTTACTTGACATCAAGGTTATTAGAATTTTTCCTTCATCCTCTTTGAACACACATTGCTATTCCCATCCCTCCTCCAATGCAGAGAGCAGCAACTCCACGGGTTCCACCGATTCGCTCCAGTGTATGTAATAGAGTAACAAGAATTCGACATCCTGAGGATCCAATGGGATGCCCCAAAGCTATGGCTCCACCTTGAATGTTGACCTTTTAAAAAAACCAAACCAGGATATATTTAAAACCTTTATATCTGCTTTGAATGAATATCATTTTCTCTGGAGGGATAGAATATATAGCTTATTCCTATGACAGAATGGAAACTTAGCTGATCGATCGGCTATTTTGTCACCTATGAAGCAGGCAATCTATGCTAGGCACTGTGCTGAGGGCTTTTCCTAATACTGTCATCTGACCCTGTAAAAGTATCAAACAACAGACTCACCTTTTCTGGATTCAATCCAAGTTCCTTTGACACTGCTATACTAAGAGATGCAAAGGCCTCATTGATTTCAAATATATCAACATCCTCTAGTGTCCAATTTGCTTTGGCAACCTAAATGAAAGGGTAACATTAAATCTATTGGTGAGTATAAGCAGTAGAGTCCTAAAAGAAAGTCTCCCTGCCCCTGCCCCTTGAAAATTCTCTTCCTCCCAACAGTGAGCTAAACCCTTCATTACCCATACAAAACTATAAATTGCAGGATAAGTGTTAGCAGACTGTCCAGTGGAAGTTCCTAACCATGGATCTTAACCAAAAAGAATGAGTGGTTGTATGACAATAAAACAGGTTTGGAACTTGAGGATCTGGGTTCCAAAACGAGGTCTACCATTTTGGGTAAGTCACTTGACCTCTGTGGGCCCTGAATTCACTTATAAAATGAAGGGTTAAGACTATATGATCACCCTCTAAGGTCCCTTCTGTCCATAAAATCCTGATTACTATTTAAAATTCAGTACTTACGGCCTGCTTTATTGCTGGAATTGGTCCTACGCCCATAATGGCAGGATCTACACCAACCTGTGACCAGGATACAATTTGTGCTAAGGGTGTAAGACCTCGTCTTTCTGCTTCTGACTTCTTCATGAGAACCACAGCTGCAGCTCCATCATTTATTCCTACATAAGTGTTTGAGTTAGACATTATTTGGTTAATCTACCAGATTCTACACCAGGTGAAATGCTTATATTGCACATGATTTATCCCATAATTTATAAATGTGGAAGACAACTGACAATTATAATTAAACCTTAAGTATAATGGCTCTTTTTAAAAAAGGCTAGAATAGGGGGCAGCTAGGTGGTGAAGTGAATAGAGCACCAGCCTTGGAGTCAGGAGGGCCTGAGTTCAAATCTAGCCTGACACTTGACACACTAGCTGTGTGACCTTGGGCAAGTCACAACCCTATTTGCCTTGTTTTCCCCCTTCAAAAAAAAAAAAGGCTAGAATGAAATGATTTGGAGCAGGAAGGATGCCTACTTTATACCACCACTTTATTCCAAGTATCCAGATAACCCTGATATCCCCTTTATGCCTTGAGTGAACCCTAGGAATTTCCAACTGAGAAAAATCAAGTTACAGGTGGAAGGGAACAAGCATTTACATAGCACCTACAGTGTTCCAGGCACTGGGTTAAGCTTCTTTTTTCCTCACAACAACCCTTCGAGGTAGGTGCTATCATCTGTTGTACAGCTGAGGAAACAGGCACACAAGTTTTCCAAGGCTTCCACACAACCAGTTAGGGTGTTCCAGACTTAAAACCCAGTGCTCTATCTACCGAACCACCAGATGCCTAGAAAAATGTCTCGCTGGTGTGCTGGCTGACTTCTTTATGGTTAAATCCCAGAGATCCAGTAAGATTAAAGCAATGGAATTTGTAAAAAAGAAAAAATGGAAAGAAGCCAACAAAATATTAATAGCACTCTGTAGTAACAAAAGATTAGAAATAGGGGATGCCTTTCAACTGGGGAGCAGTTGAGCAAACATATGAAGGTGGTAGAATACATAACTAAGAAATTATAACGAGGCATCCCGAAGTTCTTCATAAACTTATGGAAAGAAATAGAACCACAAGAAAAACACGTTAAAATGACTAGGACGATGTGTTTAACTGAAATAATGGTCACTGAGAAGAGTCCCTCCTATTAGCAGAAAGGCCGCAGGGGTCTTTGAGAATGTTATAGATACTCTCAGTTACTATTACACATTTCTTGCTTTACTTTGTTCATAAGGGTTCAGTTCTAGAACTGGGTGAAGAGGGGCGGCTAGGTGGCCCAGTGAGTAAGAGTGCTGGCCTCAGAGTTGGGATGACCTGAGATCAGATCCGGCCTCAGAAAATGAGCACCCACACACAAATAATGACTGGCCGTGTAACCTTGAGCAAGTTACTTAACCCCAACTGCTTTAAAAAAAAAGAAAGAACTGGGTGAAGAACATGTAATGACAACATTTTGAAAAAGCGCTAATAATGACATTACATGCATTGAAAGACATTACATCGCCTGAAAGAAACCAAAAAGGTGATAACTCTCAATTATGAAATGCTTTTAGTTCACCAAATGTCTTCTCTTAATTCGAAGAAGGTAGGTATGACCTGTTTAACTATCCCCATTTTTAAACTGAGCCTCAAAATAACTAGCCAAGACACAAACCCAAGCTTCTCATGCCTCCAAATGAAAAGATGAGTTTATGGCCCTAATGATCAGTGAATGAAAACTCACCTGAAGCATTAGCAGCAGTTACTGTTCCTGATCCATCTGTCAGAAAGCAAGGCTTCACTTTGGACATTGCTTCTAGAGTGCTTCCATGGCGAGGAAATTCATCAACCTTAACTTCCACAGATCCTGAAAAGAGAAAAGCAGCTCCTGAGAATTGTGACGTTGCAGACATGGCAATGGGCTTTAGCAGAAACTCCGGATCACATTCCTAGTGACCTTCAGGGAACATGTGTATAGAGCAGTGGTCTTACCAATCCACACTAGAAGGGGCTCAGGCTTTTGTGGAAAGGAGGTGTCACGTAAACCCAAAGTACTTATTAGTAATACTGTCAACAGACACTAATGTAATCTAAAGAGTAAGAGAAAGGGATAAAACAATTATTTTAAATGGAAACAACCACAGAACTCAATCAACATTTACTTAATGGAACACAGGTTTGGGTTTTACCTGACATGAAAACTAGACTTTAAAATTTAAAGAAGAAAACATGGTATAAATGGAGGGTATCAGCAAGGAGTATGCAGCTTTTCCAATGAGTTCTGTTTTAAGGGATGTTCCTTTTTAAAAATGACCATAAGGCTGTTTTAAGAATATCTCATTCCTTTCTGCCAGCTCCACCATATTCCAGGGAGTTGCCAAAATGACAAACAAAAGGAAAAAGGAGAGGAAAGTGATACACGTTTTCTAGGCCCTTTCAAAAACATGGGTGTTGTCCCTTTGGCTACATATATTCGAACATACAAGAAAGCGGATACTGTAGATATCAAAGGTATGGGCACAGTTCAGCAAGGAATGCCCCAAGAAATGTTACCATGGAAAGACTGGACAGGTCTATGTTACTCAACATGCTACAGGTACTGTTCTAAACAAACAGGTTAAGGGCAAGATACCAGCCAAGAAAATTAATGTGTATATTAAGCATTCTAAGGACAGAGAGAGCTTCCTAAAGTGGGTAAACAAAAATGATCAGAAGGAGGAGGAAACCAAAGAAAAAGGCACTTGGGTTCAACTGAAATGCCATCCTGCTCTACCTGGGAAAGCATACTTTGTGAGGACTAATGGCAAGGAGCCTGAACTGCTGGAATCAATCCCCTATGAATTCATGGCCTAAATGATGATAAAAAAAAAACAAACCTAAAAAATCTTGGATTATGGAAAAAAAATACCTATCTCATTTAGGTCTATCCATTTTTTTGCAGTGGAAGGCAACTTGGGGTGAAAAGGGAGACTGGTCTCCCTATCTTGGCCAGGCTGGAAACACTAGATCCCAATAGTGACTGGTATGGGAGCTTGAAGCTGCTCTATCTTCCCAACCTGGGTCAGTTCAACCCTCCTTATGTACCCTGCAACAGGGGAGGCACTTCAGGATTGAGGGCCTTTTCATGTTGAAAGCTGAAGGCTCCGGCCAAACTGTGCCCATTGCATAGGCAACAAACAGCCAATGAACTAATCTCAAAGTTACTGAAAGTGAGAGCTGAACTTCACCTCAAAATGCTCTAGTTGGGCAGATCTGTGTGACCGGGAGAAAATCACACTTTCTCTCTGGGCTTACTTTCTTACCTGATAAACTGAATGACTTAGATAAGGTGTCTAACTCCCTTATGACTAAGGTAGTAGGACAAATGAAAACAGCATGATCCCCAATGGATCTTGGTCTTCATTTCAACTGGCAAATAAGAGAATTTTCAAAAGCCTCCTTACCACAATGAGACTATAGAATATAATCCTTCATAATCTACTTCGAAATCCTCATAAAAACTGTTACCTTTACCTAACCAAAAAGATCACCAATACTAAATGTGCTCAATAACAATGATGGGATCTTAAGATGAAAAGCAACCAGTGGCTGCTTTTCAAAAGTACATTTTTCTGCCAGAAAATGGAAGAAAAAAAAAACAGCCAGCAGCTGCTTCAGATGATGAAAATACTGAGCCTGGTAAAAAGCATGATGTGGAGACAAAAAGACAGGCAGGCAGATAGCTTCAGGGCTGAGTTTCCTACTCGAGAGCTGTCACTCTGAGATCAGACATTTAATGTCCAAGCTTCTGTTTCCTCATTGGCAAAACAAAGGCTGGCCTAGCATTCTATGTGTACAAGCCCTTCTGTAGGAAGGTAAATTCCTAAAGGACTGGGGCTATCTTTTGCTTTTGCATGTAGTAGTAGGTGTGTAACAAATGCTTGTCTAACTTAGTGATTTCTGAGATCCTTTTAAGTTTTTTTTGTTTTTTTTTTTTTTTTGCTTTTTGGAGGGCAATTGGGGTTAAGTAACTTGCCCAAGGTCACACGGCTAGGTTTTTGGATCCTTTTAAGTTTTGAGATCCTAAGATTCTCTATAAGCCACCTCCCACACATCTCTGATTTAAGGTATTCCTCTGGAGGCCCCTTACTTAGCTGCCCTAGAACCTTCTAAAACATTTCTATATAAGCATGGCCCCAAAAAAGTGATATGAGAAGGCACCTCCTACCACTTTTCTGCACAGATGGAACTTAGCAAATACTTTTAGATGACCTTAATTTTTCTGCTTCTTGTTTTTCCCCCACCTTCTACTTCTTATTTTAAAAAAATTATTATTATATAGCATAACTACCTAGAAGGAGAGGGGGAATAATACAGGGGGAAATTTGGATGATAAAAAAACAAAAGCTATTAATAAATAAGTATTTTTAGAAATTCTAGTACATCTTTGTTCTGATTTTCTTCTTATACTTAAATATCCCTTCTAGTGTTTTATGTACTGCAGTGCACACCTACCTTTTCTGGAAGGCACAGAAACAGGTACAATCTCTTTGTCAAAATAGCCCACTTTCTGAGCATTCTCTGTCCTGTGCTGTGACAAAAGAGCACATCCATCCTGGTCTTCTCTACTCACTTTCCATTTTTGTGCCACATTTTCGGCTGTCGGACGACAAGGCAACAAAATATATTGGTATACACATGTCTGGCTTCTAGAAATAGAAATATCTTCTGCTAAAAACAATCATTTGCCTTCAACATCCGCATTTACACTGGCTGATCTAAATAATTTCTCTCAGTCCTTGTTCTAGATTGTTTTTTAGTGGACATTGTGGCTGGAAGTTGTGATGGGACTTTTAAGAAACTATTTTCTTCCCACATGATTTATATCATCTCTGACAAAAATGAAAAAAGTAATTCTGGGAACATATAGGAGACATGTTGGCCAGTTTACGTGGATTGAGGCCCTGTCTGAGCCCAGACAGGGACATTTAGTAAAGCCAGGTGGCATAATTTATTTTTGCCTATTGAGTTCTGTACACCCCAGCAGAGGCCAAGGTCTGACTCCCTGCTCATCAGGAAAGGAGAAATCCCTCTCTGTGAGATCCTGTCATTCTTTCCTTGTCCCCATCCCCAATTTCCTGCCTGTGACCTTCACTAAACCCCAAGTAACTAGACATGCTTAATTCAGGGTGAATTAATGTCAATGTCCAGCTTTGAACAAAAGTTTCAGGGACACGGAGTATAGATAACTTGCTGTAACTTAAGAATTCTCCTTTTAAAAGGGAATTAGATATTCAGGGACTTAAAACCATCCCATACCAGTCTAACATAATTTTGGGAAGGCGGAAGGGATGCCCACAAAGGTCTAGTTAACTTCATCTGGGTAATAAACAGAAAGAGACAAAGAGAAGGTAAGCAGACACGTAAAGATTTTCCTAAAGAAGCACTATCTGACTGATCTAAGGTAAATCCTGTAAGCTTCCTAGGCCTCAGTTTCCTCACTTATAAAATGAGAGGGTTGGACATCATCTTTAAGGCTGCTTCCATCTCTAATACTCCACAATGATAGGGGCATAATCGTAATTGATTCATAGCAATCATCTATTTCTATGTTTTTTTAACCCTAACTGTGTTACTATCTTACCTGTAACACCCATGTGATAGTTGTGGAATGCATCTGTAAGACCATCACAGAGCATACTATCCTTCAAAGGGGTCTCTCCCATTTTCAATCCTGTTCTTAAGTGAACAAAATGAGGAGCCTGGAAACAAGAAATATAGCAATGATTTAGACAGAGGTGAGCAAGTCCAACTAAGTCCTTTCCTCAGAGAGCTAGGCAAAAAAAAAAAAGGCTAAACAGGTTTGCCTTTTTGAAACTTTGATTTGAAGACAAGCAGAAAAGGCAGTAAAAGAAAGAACCTGAAAGGATGAGCTGATCTTAATAAAAATTTAAGTGATATTCTTCAGCTTGCCCAGTTTGAGAGAAGTACAGAGGGAATAACATTCGAGTTAAGGATGTGGTTACAGCAATGAATCTAATGACTACAGTAAGCAGTGATAAGCATAAATAAGATTTCAAGATATCTACAACTGTAACGAGACACTAAAATAGCTGTGATTTTTGTTGAGGACTAAATCAGAGGTATTGATAATGTTACTGTGGCTTTCTTGCCTACATCCATAACTGAAAGAAATGCTTATTTTCAGTTCAAGACAGTGAAAATAAAGATGTGCTGATTTTCCTTTTTTCCCATCCAAGTGTAAGGACCCCCTGAAATCTAGCCACACACTCCTCAGTTGATCCGTTGTCCACATATTGAATGTCATAATCGAATTCCTGTATGTGTGCTTAGGCCAAACTCTAGTGCATAGGTACAGACCTCCCCCAGAAGGCTCTACCAAAACCCCAGGGCTTGATGCTACCAGCATGAGAACATGCAAAAAGACTTTTTTTTTTTTTGGAAGATCAGGCAATCCATGGGAAAGAATACTCCTTTAATTTAGCCCTCACAGTGGGAAAGACCTTCAGCAATCATTCATCTCCCTGTTTTATGTTTCATCTGGTTCTTAGGACTGGAGGGTCACTAAACCAGATTATTTTGTTACCTATTTTAAGGATTCTTTTTTTTTTTTTTTTTTTTGCTTTTTGGAGGGCAATTGGGGTTAAGTAACTTGCCCAAGGTCACATGGCTAGGTTTTTGTTTGTGTGTGTTAAGTGTCTGAGGTCGGATCCGAACTCAGGTCCTTCTGACTCCATCGCTCTACTCACTGTGCCACCTAGCCACCCCATATTTTAAGGATTCTTAAATAATTTTGATGTAGTAGTGAGAGACACCTTGTTGGGAAAACTCCTAAAGCGGCATTTTAATCTACCAAATAAAATGCTATTCTATAATCAACAAATAATAAGCAGTTTGAGTTTTCTTTTGCAACATGACTAATATGAAGTTATATTTTCTATGACTTCACAGGTATAATCAATATCAAACTGCTTGACTTCTAAAAAAAGAAGCATAAACAGGAGAGAGAATTTGGAATTCAACATTTTAAAAAATGATTTTAAATATTTTCACATATAATTGGGAAGTATTTAACAAAGTAAATAAAGATAATTTTAAAAAAATAAGCACTATGGGCCCTGTATTCTCTAAATCAGAGGTTCTGAAAACTTTTTTAGTGTCTGGGGAAGCCTGTGGATACCTTCTCAGAATAAAGTTTTTAAATGCATAAATACATAGGATTACATATAGGATAAATACACAAAATACATAGGATTACAACCAATTATATTAAAAGCCAGATATCAAAATATATTTAAAAAATTGTGGACCCCAAAATAAGAAACTAGTCTAAATAAGACAATCGTGTGATTGTAAAAATGTGGTCTATGAATATAATTTGAAAAATTCTGCCTATTCCTTAATATCCTCATCAAAAATGTGTCTCCCTCTTCTCTTTCTCTCTCTCTCTTCATCTGTCTCTCTCTCTCTCCCCATAACATTTTTAAATAACATGCCAGAGGGGCAGCTGGGTGGTGCAGTGAATAGAATGAGCACGCTAGAGTCAGGAAGACCTGAGTTCAAATCAGGCCTCAGACAATTAGCACAAAAAAAAAAACTTGCCATGTGACCTTGGGCAAGTCACTTAACCCCAACTGCCCTACAAAAAGCAATAAAATAAAATAAAATAAAATGCCAGAGTAGGTCAGTAGTTGCTGTTGTTGTCTTGGTCAATTTTTTTTTTTTTGGTATTATAAGGTCTGAGGTTGCTTTTTTTTTTTGACCAAACCTTTAGTACCTTTTCCTTTTTCAGGTATTTTGTGAATGGACCCCCTTCCTCAGGGTTCACTACATTAATGCCAAACTTAGTTCCAGGACCTGATTAGCTTAAGCCCATTGCAGATCAGAATTAAGCTTGAGATCCACAGCCTCAGCCTCCCCAGTAGCAGGGATTACAAGCATTCACCACCATGCCTGGCCCTCTCTTTGCTTTCTGTCCCATTTCCATCTCATCTAAAAGCACATTGGGGACTATAATATTAAGAGTCCAAGTATGGCGGTTGTTTTATCCTGGATGGTGAATTAAGTCTGTGATAAAATTATTTGCAAATATCTTCCAATTCTCTTTTGTTTCTCCTTCCCATTTTCAACTTTAAATAAACTTTCAACTTTAAGTCATTCTTAACTCATGAGTTAAGTGCACTCTGGATGACTTTTTGATGGTTTTTTTCCAAGATTTCTTTAAACTGGTTTTACAATTCATTACTTCCCTCTGCTTTATTTGGTACTACTGTTCATAATCTTTATCATCCCATCCTCTCTGTAATACTTTATGAACAAGTTTATATTTTAAACGGGTGTCATCTTTGGCTACCATTTCAATCTGCCTGGCAATTAAGTCACCTGTTTGTTGCCTAACTAACTACTTAGGCTCCTTTGGTCTTCTGGTTATAGCCATTTATTTATTTCAATCACACCTCTAAGATGATTATAGTTTCTGTACTTTCTTCTGACTGTAACTCATTTTTCATTACCAATAACAGGTTAGAATAGAATTGTTTCAAGAAAGGAACTTGTGGAGTTAGTTTTGCCATGCAAACAAAAGCAACAATGATCATAGATTCATGGATCCAGAGGCAAGCTAGTTCAGTCCCCTCATTTTACAGAAGAGGAAACTGAGGCTAAAAGAAGCCAATGATTTGCCTAAGGTCACAAAAGCAGTAAAATGGCAGAGCTGAGATATACAGATACATTTAACACCATTTGACAAAGTGTTGAATGCTAAGATAAAGGAGATACTATTACAGCTTTTCTCCCTGCAGTCTTCTTTCCAAAAAGAAAGGAAGACATAAGTGTGGTGTATCTGTCCTCTTGACCTTCAAGTCAAGTCATTGTTACTCAAAAACTAATTTAAAAAATGGGTTGGGTTCAAGGCTCATCGAATTAGGGCAGTTCATTTTCTCCCCTTAATTCACTCTGTTTTTAGTTCATAACCCTTCTTAAAAGAAGTCTGGGCAAAATTTATCTTGTTGCTGATTAAGCAGTATTTTTTTTCTTGTTAAGGGAAGGGTCATGGAGACTCATTCATTCATTTCTACTGAGGCCATACCTTGCTCATGCTTTCCATGCCTCCTGCCACAACAATACTGGACTCTCCAATCAAAAGAGACTGGGCCCCAAGACACACGGCTTTGAGGCCTGACCCACAGATCATCTGACAGCTCCAAGCAGGCACAGGGTAGGGGATGCCAGCCCCCACGCTGGCCTGTCGAGCAGGATTCTGACCACAACCTAAGAGAAGAAGGGATTGCCAGAGTTAAGAGTGTGAACTAGAAAGAGTGCAAACACTCACAGGGATTAGTGAAGAAATCGAGTTTTGATCCAGGGTTACCACAAGTGAGCAGAAGCAGGAAGTGAATGGGAGTTTCTCTAATGTGACTGAGTAGAGTCCTCCCAAGAAGTGTGGCTGACAGAGAGCCAAGAAGACATGGGTTTAAATCCTGGCTGTGACATACACTGGCTATGAGACTTTGAGTAAGTCAGTGTCCAAAGCATCCCCTAAGCTTCTAAGTTGCAGAGAAAGTGCCTACCTGAAAAGGTGGAAGGAGTTTCCTTACCTCGAAATTCCCTTTCTAGCCAATGATATCACAGATCTAGCCCCTATCCTTATTCCTGTGTGATTCAATCAACTATGGAACAACTAAAGAACAAAGAGAAATGCAAGAAAACAGGACAGTAGGGTTAGCTATGATCAAACTTTAGACTCTACTTTTTTCTTTACTCTTATCAGGCAGCTCCACAGCAAAATAGGTAACAGAGCACCAGGCCTGGAGTCAAGGAGACCCAAGTTCAAGGCTGTGTGACCCTGGGCAATTCCCTTAACCTCTGCCTGCTTCACTTTCTTCAACTGTAACATGGGGATAACAAAGCACTTGCCTTCCTTGTGAGGATCAAATGAAATGTTTTTAAAGCACTTAGCATGTTGCTTGGTATAGTGTAGAGGCACTTAATAAATGCTGTTTCCTTCCTTCCTTCTCTCCCCAAGGTAAGGGGAGGGTAGTGGTCTCAAGCACCTTTAAGTATCTCAGATTCTCTCCTAGCACTTGAGAAAAGTAATTTGCTAATTTTATTCACATGAAGATGTTAGGGATTACTGTGTTAGCCTCTCAAAGGGTAGCTATATTTTAAAGAGGATCCTAGAAAGAAAATAAAGTTTTTAACACAAAAGAATAAATCCCTAATGGTAAAAATTCATGCATCTGTAAAGAGAGGTATATTGGGGGGGGGGGGGTGAAGGCTCTGTGGCTCCTGAATGTTAATGGGAAAGAGACAATCGGTGAATCTGCCCTAATTCAGAGAAGGCTCCCTGGGAGTCTTGAAGCAGAACGTACAAGAGCAGGTAGGAACTTGTCTAAATCTCTAACAAATCTCCAGATCTGAAGATTGGCGTCAGGCTTACCTGCTGACAAAACATGCCCCAAAATGACCTCGGACACATCTTCGGGACTAACACCAGCCCTTTTTAGGACCTCTTTAATGACAATGGTGCCCAGCTCATGGGCAGGGACAGCAGATAAAGCACCATTAAGGGACCCTGAAAGACAACGTTCAAACTTTAATTCCGAGACTTTAATTGAGCTCCCCACAGGGAAAAGTCACTACTAAGGCACCGTCATCTCCTCCCACCCCAGCCCGCTGTTCTCCAATGAAGCTTCCATTCATTTCCCAATTAATGACCTCCACTCTTAACTTAGACAAACACCCCGCTCCCCAGAAAACAAGTGATAAGCCGGAGGCTCTGGTGCTGGCCAATCAGAGGCTGACCCCGAGAGGGTATCTCTTCCCCAGCCAATGGTAGGATTAGCATTCGAGGTGGTCCTACCTCGGCGAGCCAATCACCGCCAGAGGAGTAGGAGTCGGACGGGGGCGGGGCCACCCCCCTACTGAGGGAGAACGTATGTGGCGTTTGCGCTCGCCGCCCCCGGCCCAGGCTCCCGTCCCTCACGGGGGTCTCCTCCCTCCTCGCTTCCCAGTCCCAGACCACTTGAGGCCGCAGTCACGCAGGGCAGGGGGCCCCAAGGAGAACCCCCAGCCTCACATCCCCCCCAAGCCAGCGCCGGCTGCTGCCCAAGCCTCGCGCTCCAGGGGGCCGCTCGGTCCAGCACTGGGGCGGCCGCTCACCTATGGGAGTTCTGGCCGCGGACACGATGGTCACGGGGTCCGAGCTTGCGTTCATCCTGCCGCTGGAGTCGGGCTGCGGCGGTGGCTGGAGCTGTTCGGCTGCACGGCTTCACGGAGCGTGCTCGGCTCTCGTCTGTCGGTGGCTGAGTGTGGCGCTGGCACCGCACCTTGCGGGGAGGGGTCCGGGAGAGAGACCCCTCCTCCTGCTCCTGCCTTCCCCACCCCTTCCTCCGCGGCCCGCCTCCAGGGCCAGTGCGCACTTCCTGGTGGGCGGTGCCCGCCCTGCCCGAGCGGAGACTGAGGGAGGGGCGCGGCCTCGCTGTGCGAACCGAGACCCACCTCGAACCCGGTGCTGGGGCGCTGCTGGGGCGCTGCTGGGCAGCCTCGGACCTCCCGGGCCGCCATCTCCTTCTTATTCTTTAACGGGGAAATTCCATCCGCACTGAGGCAGGGATTGAGGAGAACTGGACGCCGAGGAGATAGAGTTTAACGTTCTCTTTTTAAATTTTGAGTTCCAGATTCTTTCCTCCCTCCCGCCTCTGCCCTCCCTACGGAGAAGACGGGGATGGGGGGGGCGGGGCGGGGTATGATATCCATTACACTTGTGAATCGTGCAGAACCATTGAAGGAGGGTGTTCAGGGGACTGCGAGTTCCGTAGCACGGACTTTCTCTTTCCTAGCTGGCCAGATTTGCACACTTGCAGTGTTCACTCCATTCAACACACTTAGCTTCAGCGGAGACTCTTCTCCACTCCAATCCATCCTCTACTCAGCTGTCAAATTAATGTTTCTTAAAATGCAGGAGTGATCATCTGCTCCCTATTACCTCCAGGATCCAGTGTAAAATTGCAATTAAGTAAACATTAAGCACCTACAGCCCTCCCGGCACCCTGCTAAGCGCTAGAGATACAAAAAGAGGCAAAAGAGTCATCTAACGGGGGAAAGAAAATACAAAGACGAAGCAAGCTATATACAGGATAAACAAGAAATAACTGACAGAGGGAAAGTACTGGAATTAAAAGGGGGTGGGGAAGGTCTCCTGGAGGAGATGGGATTTTTTTTGGTACTGGGAGGAAAGCCAGGGAGGTCAGGAGACAAAATAGAAGAGGCATGGAGAATAAGTAGCCACAGAGACTGCCCGGAGCTGAGAGATGGAGGGGCTCACCTGGTATGTGGAACACCCTGGAGGCCAGTGTCACAGGATCAAAGAACACATGTTAGAAAGTAGGGTGTAAGAAGACTGGAAAGGTAGGAGGGGGCTAGGTTATGAAGGGAATCTAATGCCAAACAGCATTTTTGCATTTACTTCTGAAAACAAAAGCAAAAAATTTATCTTGTCTTCCTAACTTGATCCTCCCTACCTTTTCAGACACCTTATTCCCTTTCCTTATTTACCTCCCCTTTTTTTGTTGTTGAGGTGGCAAGAAGTGTTTATTAAAAAGAAGTTTAAATGCTATACTACAACATTATTGGATTCAATATGACGCTACTTTCCTCACTGGAGGACCTGGTTTAAAATCCCATCTCTAGAGACTCTTTTTGCTTGGTTCAATCCAGTGATCCTGGCTTCTGCTGTTCCTTGCACAAGAAACTCAGTCTCCCAACTCTGTAGGCTCTCACTGGCTATCCAATGGCTTAGAATGCTCTCTCTTCATCTCCATATCTGGGCTTCTTTGATTTCCTTCTACCTCCTAAAATCCCACCTTCTACAAGAAATCTTTCTGGATCCCCCTTAATGCTAGTGCCCTCCCTCTGGTCTTTTCTCCCAGTTATCTTTTATGAGTCTTGTTTGTATGTGGCTATCTGCAAGTTTCCTCTGCTTAGATTTCAAACTCTTGAAGGTAGGGGTAGTTTTTTACATTTCTTTCATCCCTAGTGCTTTATACAGTGTCAGACATATAGCTAATTAATTATTATTTAATGCTGATTTGACTTGCTGACTGGGTAAACATAGTAATGCCCCTGCCAAGGATAACATGAACTGACCTTAATGTCCTCAAAAGAATAAAAGGCAGCAGGTATTTCTTAATTGTATCTATACCCTCTCAGCAGTCTGACAATTATATTCTTAAGTACTTCTTCTACTTGTCAATTTGAATTTTCCTGGAAAATGAGCTAGCATTAGTTGAAAAAATGTTGAATCTGGTATTAGAAGACCTAGATTCCAATCCTAGGACTTACTGTCTGTTTAATCATGGACAGGTTACTTCATTTCTCTGAGCCTAAATTTCCTCATTTAAAATGATAGGATTAGATTAGATGGTATCTAAGATCCTTTACATCTGGAAGCTTTTGAGCCTATGAATCATTCTTATCTTCATTACTCTAAAACAAAATCCTTTCACAGTTCCTCAGTTCTTTACTAGGCTCCATACCCATGTAGACCTTAAAATCCCGAGGCCAGTATGTCATGGAGTTCAGGCACAGGGACTGAGGAGGGGGAACATAAAGAGGAAGAGGAAAGAGAAATGCAAAACCAAATTTACCTTTAAAATTTTCTGCTTTTCAAAGGTTCAGCTAACTTTTTGTCATGTCCTAAAGGTATTTTATGTACTACTGAAAGATTTCCTTTGGTGTTTTCCTAGAAACTTCTAGAAGTTACGTGGGAAATGTTCTCATCTACATCAAGGAAGCAAGGACTGACCTATAACTTCATGGAAACTATCCTATGCAGTGGAGCTCCAGTAAAATTCAACAATTGACTCTCTGGAAAAAAAAATGTACACAGGGCACACTTTTGAGTTTAACCTGCATTATTAGCAAGTTGTTCATCAATTTGTTAAATCTAGACAATCAACAAAAACAAAACCCTGATTTGTAGTGTTTGCTTGTTTCTGAGGTGTACATGCTTAACAATTTTCTAGGCAGCAGATCTAAGCTGGTTCCAGCAAACCCTTGATTATGTTCCAGACATACAGAGTCAGTTGGTTGATTAAGAAAATTATCTGGACAATTTAGTCCATAAAATACTTGCCTAAATTATTTTTGGATCTCTTTTAAGGGAATGAAGAGGGCAGGTTTGATTATGCAAATTATGGTCTCAATTCTCTTTACCTTTTGTACTGAGACAAGCTGAGAGTACTGATGGCAGCTAGGTGGTGAAGGTCATAGAATGCCCCATGTCTGGAGACAGGAAGACTGGAATTCAAATTTGACCTCAGACACTTATTAGCTCTGTGCCCCCGGAAAAGTCACTTAACACTGTTTGCCTCAGTTTCCTCATTTGTAAAAATGAGCTGGAGAAGGAAATGGCAAACCACTTGAATATCTTTGCCAAGAAAACCTCAAATGGGGTCATGAAGAGTCAGGCACAACTAATTGACTAAACATTGACAAATGGCATTTATACACCAACTTACTTAAACATGGCTAAATAAACTGGTTGATCATATGTGTGGTGATTTTAACCACATGTGTTGCAGTTTTCTTCAAGTTAAGTATCAAAGGTAAGATTCATTAGTGTTTTAATTATATTTGCACTCGGGCTATTTGCATTTGTACTCACCTATCTTCTTATAGGTATACCAGTTCTTATACCAGTTCTGCCCAAACTGGAAAAGCATAAAGACTATCCTAAGCCAACTGGATTAGCAACATATTTTGAAAGAAGGTTGTAAATAATAAGAAGTGTAGCATTTAAATTGATTTGTGATTCAACTCAACAAATGTAAGTAACCTGGAGCTCCACAAGCCCAGTTGTTTATATTCTCCTCATTGGTGGATATTGATTACTCCATGATTCATATCTGCATGAGAGTGGAGTTTAAGAAAGCTTGGGAGAAGAGAAATCCTGGTCTTTTGGCTTCCAGCTTCAAGAGAGGAGATTAGAAATCCAAATTCCCTTCAGGGAGAGAAAAACTCTGGGAAGAAGCTGATATGCAGAGGGGCAACACCTCAGTCATGTTCCCACATGTAAGGGTATGACTAAGTGGAAATAAGGAATGTATGTGATAAATGCCATCAAGGTAGAACTGGAAAGATTTGCCAACAGATTGGATATGGAGGGTGAATGAGAGGGGAAAGTTGGGGATGACACCGGTGTTATGAGCCTGAGTAACCGGGAGGATTGTGAGTTCTTCAACAGTAATTGGGAAGTTCAGAAGAAGGGTGGGTTTTGGGGAAAAGATCAATTCAGTATATGAGATGACTACATGACATTCAGTCCAAGATACAGTTGGTGTTGAGGGACTAGAGTTGAGGAGGAACTGGACTGGGACTGGATATATAAACCTGGAAATCATCCACATGTAGAGATAACAATTGAACCCATGGAGCTAATGAGGTTTTCAAGAGAGAGCTGGTAGAAGGAAGAAAGGAAAGAAACAAGAATTTATTAAGTGCCTACTATATGCCAGGCGCTTTGCTAAGCACTTTACAGACATCATCTCATTTAATTATCTCTTTTAATTAAATTTCTAGCCTAATCTGAGGCTTTCAGAGGAATAGCTAGGATAGGCATACCAGGTAATACATACAATGATAATAATTTTGTAAAGATAAATAGGCTGAGGACAAAGCCCTGGGGAACACCCACACTTAAAGGGTATAAACTGGATGATGAGCCAGCGAAGGAGACCAAGAAGGAGGAATTACATAGGTAGGAAGAGAGCTAAGAGCATCGTGAAAACCTAGAAAGGGAAGACTATCTGGGAAAGGGGGAGATTAACTTTGTCAAATCCTGCCTGTTAGGTCAAGAAGGATGAAAATTGAGAAATGGCAGGTTGTGGAGGCTTTAGAAGACAGTGAGAGGAAAGCCAAGATGTTGGAGTAGTAGGAAGAATTACAGCAAGCTCCTTCCGTTGGTACCTCCCCTCCTCCAAATTCCTCCAAACAAATCTAGCAAATGTACCAAATCCCGATTGGGAAATCCAAGGAAAAAAAAGTTCCAAGGTCTGTGGGTGTTGTGGACAGAGTCTGGCCAGGTGTGTACTTAGTGAAGCATTTCAGTACAGGAAGACGCTGTGTATTAGGACAAGAAGAGGTCCCAGATCCAACCAGAGGGGGCTGACTTTGTGTAAAGTGCAGGAACAAGTGACAACTGAGAATTCTATCATTTACTACCCTGTTCTGGGTCATAGATACAGGGTCAACTGAGGGGGGCACCTGTACCTAGAGGTAGCACGCCAGGGTGAGGAATGGTTTCAGGCCTTAAAGCTGTGTGCTGAGCAAGGAACATGTTCAGAAGGTCGAAGCAGCTGTGTGGCTCAGAGCTCAGAAGCAGTTCAGGGTCTCAGTTCCAACTTCTAGCCCAATTGGAAGCTTTCAGAGAAGGAGCTAGGCTAGGAGTCTCAGATAAGTTGTCCAATGAGAACCATATTGTAAAGACAAAGAACTTTGAAAGACTTGAGCACTCTGACTAGTATAATGACCAACCAAGATTCCAGAGAACTAATGCTAAGGATGCAAAACCAAAAATCTTCCTGCCCTCAAGGAGTTTATGGTCTCCTAAGGCCTAGAAGAATATAATATACATATAGGTAAATAAGTATAACATAATTTGAGGAGGGAGAGAGCTAACAAATTAAAGAATCTTGAAGGCTTCCTGAAGAAGGTCATACCTATATGTGTGCCTATGAGAAAGGAGAACTTTCCAAGCATAGTAGATAACTTGAATAAATGAAGACTAACAAGACATGGAAAGCTGATGAATAATCTAATGGTTCAGTTTGAATTGTACTTAGATTGTATAAAGTCAAAGAATGGAAAATTAAATTGGAAGGGTAGGTTGGGTCATGTGAAATGAGGAGGAGAGAAGAAGGAGCTTTACTGGAAAATGGCCTCAATTGTTTCATTGAAGCCAAGGTTCTCAGATGAGTGTGGGACAAGAAGGTGTAAAGAGAAGGTTGAAGAGGCTTGGAAAAATTTGAAATAGCCCCATAGTGAGTGGGGTAGTGATTTGATTAGGGATGCAGAAAAGGACAGTGATGTAAATAGAAAGAGCAAGGACTACACAGCAATTGAAAATTAATGTTGAAATACTACAAAGAAAATGCATGACCCAAAGAAGAGATATGAGAAGACGCCTCTCCCCATTATTTTTAAGGATGAGGGGTACATGGGTGTGGAACATTTTATATATGTGTGTGTGTTTGTATATATGTATATATACTCATTTTTTTCAATATATTGGTCAATTTTTCTAATTTTTTTCCTCTTCTTCCACTTTTCCTTTTTGTCAATCTTTGTTTTATGGGATGGGTCTCCGAAAAGGGTGAGGTAGGAGACAGGGGAAAATTAGGTAGTGCAAAAATAAAATATAGCAACAAAATTTGTTTATTCATTTTTTTAAAAGGAAAGGAAACCACTCCCACAGAGGGGAAAAAAGCTTATAGAGTGGCTGGAGAGAAAGACGTGCCCCAAAGGAGGAGTAGCATGGCCCACAAAAACTTGGGGAAAGTGAATTACTGAAACTCTGTTTGCTGGCTTACCAATCCAGAAGTAAGAAGTATACTGTTACAGTATACTTGGAAAAGAAGGTGAACTGGTCATGTATCAAGAGCAAGCGATAATATGGAGACAACCAGAATATTGCACAGGTATTCATGAAATGTGAAAAGATGTAGAAAGATGGCTTCCTCCATACTGAATGAATTAAGGATTTATGGAAGGACATGAATAAGGATCACAGATTGAGAGAGTATAAATAAGATGGCACCAGAAATGGTAGAAAGAGCTACTCACATCAATGAGATAAACCATCTTTTGTAATAATAGTAGCAATGGATTGCTTATTTTTTATTATTTTTTTTAACAAACAGAAATAAAATTTATTTGTTCCATGACAAATAACTAAATTTTTTTTTATAAAAGCAATTCCTTTCAGATACTCTGATTAACCTTTAAGTGACATAAAAAAAAGCTTCAGCATCCTTTTTAATGCCAATATTTTGCACAATTTAGATATAGCTATTGTAGTAAGTTTTAGAAGTAAAAAAAACACAAAAAAAGGAAAGAAAAAAAAGAAAGAAAAGCAACCCACGGAGAAGCTTCTGTATTTAGTAATGGATTGCTTATTTTTAAGGGGTTTTTATGTTTATAAAATAAAAGATTTCACTGCTCTTGGAATCACTCTGGGCTCTGAGAGGTAAACTTTGCCTTTTCTTGCCTGGAACCAGGCTTTCATGCCGTTTCTGGGCCATTTCCACACAATGCTGTCATGCATGTAATTTCTCCCCCCATTCCCCTCCATTTTCTTGCTCTCCTTTATGTGTTCTTTTTCACCATTAAACTGTAAGGTCCTTGAGGGCAGGGATTGTCTTGCTTACTTGTGTTTATATCATCAGAATTTAGCATAGTGCCTGGCATAGAAAGGACTTGATAAATACTTTAGAATCATTTCTGGAAGTCATTTGACAAAATTTCTCATGATATCTTTGTGAAAAAGATGGACAAATGTAAATTGGATATTTGTTTAGAACCAATTGACTGAGTAGAACGGAGAGAATGCTGATTAATGGACCACTGCCAACCTGGAGTGGTCTGTGGAAGGATTCTAGTGCTCTGTCCTTAGCCCTGTTCCAGTCAACAGTTTTAATCAGTGCATTGAATAAAGATATAGAGGGCAAGGTTGTCAAATTTGAGGATAACACAAGGATAATGGGGAAGCAAATACACTAGATGATATAATTTGGATCCTCAAAGATCTTGACAGAGTGGAAAGTTGGATCAAAACATCTTGCACTTTGGTGAAAAACTTATCTACAGCAGAACAGAATGAAGGAATTACAGCTACAATGTGAGAAAAACACTGATGATTTTGACAGCAAATTCTGTTGGAGTCCTCCCAAGCTAACAGTGTGAGATAGTAGTTAAAAGAAGCTAATGTGATCTTAGACTAACTACATTAGTAGAAACAAAATTTCCAGATTATTTTAAATGGTGTCCGTCCCACTGTTCTTTGCCATGGTTAGAACACATATGAGAGATTATTTCTGTTCTAGGTGCCATGTTTTAGAGGGCCCCTCAACAAGTGGTAGTGTATGTAGGAGAGGGGAATGAAGATGGTGGGTAAGGGGTCGGGTGGGAGGGGGATGAACTCAAAATCCTATGATTTGAGAGGAACTTGGGATATTTATTCTGGAAAAGAGAAGATACAATACAAATGCTAGTTGTCTTTAAATTTTTGAAGGGCTGTATGAAAAAGTGGACTAGACTTTTTTGGCTTGATTCTGAAGGGTAAACCTGGGAGCAGGGTGATAGGGCTGGAGACTGCTGCTTGATGCACAAAAGAACACAACAATTAGAACTGTCACAACAGCAATAACCAGGAACCCTGAATGTACTACTTCAAGATGCTATGCTGTGAGCCTCCTCTTACTGATGTGTGACTGGATGACCATTCAGTGGGTTATTGTAGAAGGGATTCATGCTTTAGGAAGGGATTGGGCTCAGATGATCCTGTAATTCTAATGAATATAAAGAATTCTCTCTAAGGTTCTAACCATTTCTAAAGCCTATGTTCCTATGAATTCAGGCCAAATTGGAGAATTCATATAGACAATTAAAGGGCAGGTAGGTTGTTCAGTGGATAGATCTCTGGGCCTGAAGTCAGGAAGACCTCAGTTCAAATCTGGACTCAGACACTTACTAGTTGTGTGTTCCTGGCCAAGTCACTTCATCCTTTGTACCTCAAGTTTCCTCATCTGTCAAATAAGCTGGAGAAGGAAATAGGAAACAATTCTAGTATCTTTGCCAAGAAAACTGCAGATGGGGTCACAAAGAATCAGACAGGACTAAAACAATTGAACAATAGCAGGAGGAAGAGAGGAGTTGAAGGGAGATTCTTTGATGCCATGGACACTGGGAGAGGGAGAGCAGAGTGGATGAAGTTGAGGGTAGGTATATAGTGTGAGTAAGAAAGAGGAGGATGGAAGCCCAGGCTCTCCTAGTCTTTTGGTATTTTGAACCAAACCTGTTTGATGTTCCTTTTTGATTCAGACTCACTCTGTTCAGTGCTAGGGAAACTGCTGCAAGTGACACATGACTCCTAGTCTGCATTCAACTGAGGAAGAAGGACTCATCACCAGCCATACTAGGGTATTCCTAGATCCTACCCAGTGACCAACGAAAGCCAGGCTTAAGTGATCTGCAACTGAGAAATTCTTTGACACATAAAGACAAACATAAACTAGTTATGCAGGGCATCATTTTCAGGGGGAGTACATATTCTTTTCTTGCAAGCAGCCCTGATTCATGCATGGTGCTCCTTTAGTAGGGTGGCAGATCAGATAGTAGAGATGAAAGGAAATCTATAATTCTGAAAATAGGATGCCTGTGCACTTTTTTTTTTTTGGTGGCAGCAAATAACTATGGACAAAGTGGTTGCCCGTTGATTGGGGAAAGTTTTTACAAATTGCAGGAAATAAATGTAATGGAAAACAGTTTTGCAAGACATGAATATGAAGGATTTAGAGAAATATGGTAAGACTTATATGGGCTGAAGTAGAATGAAGAAAGCAGAATCCCAACAATGTGTCAAGTGAGTACAACCATCTAAATGAAAAGAACAAATTTTTTTAAAAGGGCATCTGAACCCCAAATAAACACAGTGACCAATATCGATTGGAAGAAAGACATGATAAAATACTCACTTCTCCCTTTTTTTTTGGTAAGGGATAGGAGATAGTACAAATGCTAAACGTGTCATGTAGTTGTGTTGGTTGCTTTTCCTCCACTATTTTCCATGACTAAAAGGGAGAGTTCTGGTTGAGAGAGGGGTGTGTGTGTGTGTGTGTGTGTGTGTGTGTGTGTGTGTGTGTGTGCACCATAGGAAGGTTACCATGTCTTACCTTTATCAGTATAACTATGATAAAGGCAAGGACAGAGAAGGTGCTGGCTTTAAGTGAATGGTGACCTGGAGTGAGGGTGCAGGGTGGGAAAAGGAAGGTGAAGAAAGAGGAAATAGGGTGGAGGGGAATTATACTCAAGGGTGATAGCCTGTGTATTTTGAAGCATGTGAAATGATTGTGATATAAAAAAAACATTATTTATCACAGATTTAGAACTAGAAGGGATTTTAGAAGAAATTTAGTCTAATTCCCTAATTTTACAGATAGGGAAACTGAGGCTCAGAGATGTTAAGTAACTTGCCCTGGGTTAAACTGGTAGTAAATATGTGAAGTGGGATTTAATTCAGATTTTCCTGATTCCAAATCCAGTACTCCGTCCATACCCCATGGTGTCCTTAGAAATACATTCATGTTGAAACTGTATGCTGCTAAATGATAATGAACAAACTTGGCCTCAAAGAAGAGATGAGAAAGGCAGCGCCTCCCACTTCTTTGCAGAGGCAGGGGAACTAGAGGTATAAAACACTGCATTTAATTGCAAACTTTTTTGGTATGTTGGTTAGTTGTGCTGAACTTTCCCCACCCCCTGCTCCTAACTCCCCTTTCTGTTCTTTATTATGGCCAGTGGGTTTCTGGGAAGGAATACATTTGGGAAATGTACATGTAAAAACAAAAGATATCAAAGCTTCATTTAAAAAAATACATTTGTGATGCCAGGAATGGATTCCTTGCTCTGTAACCCAATTATAACCAGCTCCCAAGTAGGTGTGAGAGTTTATTCCATTTATCCTCCCACTAACATTCTTGAAATTTGGTAAATTGAATAGGCCCTCTTCTTGCCATGGATACTTAAAGGCAAATTATCTTTTATTTGGAAATTGAACATTTTATGTTGTATTCCCAACTTCCCTGGAAATCACCTTGAAACTATTAACAGTTTTGAATATTAGAACTGGATAAGTGATGGATTTTGGTAATCTGGGTATTTTTTTTTAACCCCACTAGAATCCACAGAACTTAATCCTTTTTACTTAGACGCTATTGAGGGAACTAGGTAGCAAAGTGGATAGCCCACTGGGCCTAGAGTCAGGGCAAGTCACTTACCTGCCTTAGTTTCCTTAACTGTGAAATGGGGATTATAATAGTACCTACCTTATAGGGTTCTTTGAAAGGATTAAATGAGATATTTTTAAAGTGTTTAGCACAGTGCCTGGCCATATGACTGGTGCTTAATAAATGCTTCTTCTCTTCCCTTACCCTAGTGAATTTGTTTATCTTTCTTGTTGGGTTACTCCTCAGTTAAGTCTGAGTGGGTTATAGTTGCAGCTGTAGTGCTCACAAAATCTAGACCCTGAAGAAACCATTGCCCCCAACTACAAAGGATGTCAAGGGATGTCTGTGAGGATTAACCAATTACTAAACCCTAGTTAATCACAATGCCTTCATCTTTGACCATTGTTTGACTGAAGTACCAGAAAGTTTCTATGTACCCAATACTAGTTGTGTCAGCTACATTTAGACAAAGAATGCAAGATTCTACTGATTACAATCAGATTAGTAAACCACCTTCTTCCATGTAAGGTTAGCAAACTTTCTTAATCATACAATGCCCTTATCATTAAGGGCTCAGAGTCCAGATCGACCATGATTGATTTAGGGTCTATCTCCCACTTGGTCCTTGAGAATCTGCTCAGTTAACAACAAATGGAGATAAAGGCAGAGATCCAGAGATCTAGACTTGCAATGGGGGAACCTACCATATTGTATGAGTCACCATTTTTCGCACCTATGTGACTACAGGGCTGGGAAGTCCCATGCTCACATAGGTGTGAGAAATAAATTGCTTGACTTGTGATCCTGTAAGCATTTTTATTCTTTCTGTATCTCACCCACCATTTCCTCAGTGGCCCAGGCCATAGGAAGGTTACCACGTCTTAGCTGTATCAGTATAACCATAATAAAGGCAAGGACAGAGAAGGTGCTGGCTTTAAGTGACTAGTGACCTAGAATGGAGGGTGGAGGGTGGGAAACGGAAGGTGAGGAAAGAGAAGTAGGGTGAAAAGGTCATAGCCTAAGATTTGTGAGCCTTTTGAGAATGGATGAATGTATTGTTCTGGAAAGCTTCAAGGTGATGTTTTGAATTAAAATGTTCTCAATTTAAAAAAAAAGGCACTGCTTTGAACTATAGGCTTCTCCGATATTCTCCCAATTCCTTCCTCACACCGCAGATGCACTGGTTCCTTGGAAAGCTGTTTGTATTTATATATTTATGATGCTTCCTTAGAACTTGGAGTACAGTATGCCACCCAACCCAGCTGCCTAGGAACAAAAGGAATTAGGGCAGAATTACTCACTCTCAGAGTTGTGATCCTGTTAGCTTTCAGTTATGTCCTGGATTTGGTAATAATAGGAGCTAATATTTATATAGCACTTGCTATGTGCCAAGCACTTTTAAAATATTTCATCTGACCCTCACTACCATCTCACCTAGTAGATAGGTGTTCAGTCATTGTGACTCTTCATGACCACATTTGGGGTTTTCTTAGCAAAGATACTGGAAAGGTCTATTTTCTTTTCTAGCTCATTTGACAGATGAGGAAACGGAGGCAAACAGGATGAAATGACTTGTCCAGGGACACAGCTAGTGTCTGAGGACAAATTTGAACTGAGGTCTTCTTGACCCCAGGGACCAACAGGCTACTGAGGTGTGATGTGATAATGGTCTGCGCCAATGAAGAAGACGCAGTACATAAGAAATGCCATGAAGAAAAAATGGACAGGCCTTGGCGACAGAATGAGCTTGGAAAGATGGCCTGGCGTGACTGTGAAGAGCTTTAAATGTCAAAATGAGTTCTATGTTTTAACCTAAAAACTGTCAAGTGAAGGAGTCCCTCAGCCTTTTTAAGCAGAAATAACAAGGTCAGACTTGTGTTTTAGGAATATTAATTTGACAGTTGTGTTGCAATGAGTTGGAAAAGAGGAAAAACTGGAGGCAATGAGACTGATTAGAAAGCTGTTGCAGTTGTTCGAGGAAAGGTGACAAGGACCTGGATTGTGGTTGTTGTTTTGTGAGTTGAGACAGAGGTTGAACCTAAGAGATGTTGGCACTGACAAGCTTTGGCCACTGACTGAACATGTGAAGCAAGACTGAAATAAAGGATGACCTTTAGGTTGAGGGACTTTTAAGATTTCAAGAATGGTGGTACTCATAAAATAAAAATGAAAGTTAGGATAAAGAATAGACTTTAGTAGATAGATAAGGAATTGTTATGGATATGTTAAGCTTGAGATGACTATGGGGCATCTAGGAAGAGGTGTCAGGTAGGCAGTTAAGGATGCAGAATTGACACTCAGGAGAGAAATGAAGATGGGATTATAAGCTATTTGCATAAATGTTAACTTAATCCATAGAAGCTGGTGATATCACCAAGGGATCTCAGGGGCCAGGACAGAACTTTAGGATACACTCATATAGAGGGAAGGGTATTTATGAATCATTTGTAAAGGAGACAGGATATTCAGAGAGGAAGAAGACCCATGAAAGAGCATCTTCACAAAAAGACACCAGGGACAAAGAATCCAGAAAGTGTAAGTAATTAACAAGACTTAATGTTAGAGAGGAGAAATAAAGAAATACTATTTTAGACAGTAATTACCATTGAGTGAAGTTAAATAGAAATCTATGGCAAAGGATCACAGATTACAAGTTTAGAGCAGAAAAGGGACCTCAGAGGTCATCTCCAACAACTAAGGACCAAAAGAGGTTGACTTGTCCAAGGGTCATCACACAGGCACTAGGTGACAGTTGGTACATGAATGCAGGTCTTTTGAATCCAAATCCGGGGTTCTTTCCACTCTACCTATATTGTCTCTCAAGGGGTGGACAAACAAAAGGGGAGCAAGGAAATAGAAGCAATAAGGATAGAAAGTCTTTTTTAGTTTAGGCCATCAAAGGGAGAAGAGACATAGGATAGTGTGAGAGTATGGTGGTAGGCACTTTTATTTCTCCCAAATCCCTTCTCTCTTTCTCGGTATCCTACCTCCTTTTCCTTCTACACATTCATTGCACTCTGCTGCCTTACTCAATTCTCTTAACCTTTCTTTTCTCCTTCTCCTTTGCTCTTTCCCTGTGCTGCTAACTTTCCCCTTACATTCTATCTTCTGGAGACTTTGTTTTTGTCCTCAAAGATTTTTATTTGGAAAAAATCTAATTGTGTCCACTTTAAAATGATTTTGTTCTTTGGTATACTGTATATTCTGAAAGCAAATGAAAAACATGACTAAGACAATCTGACACAAAGAGATATTATTTCCCAACTTAAGGACTAAAAATGTTAGGTCATGTCCACATGGGGTAAAAAGTTCTTTTCAGTCCTTGCAACAATCCCTGAGGCAGATAATGCAAGGGTTATCCCCATTTTGCAGATGAGGAAATTGAGACTCAGAGATATTTGAGTGGTTTGCCTAGGGCTACAGTTTCACTGTACGTATTCCCATTAGAAATAAGCCAATTCTCTGGCCTTCCTGATTGGTCTTCATTGCAGAAATGGATTCCCCAGATTCTTTCTTTTCTGTCACTGATTCAATGGGACTGAAAATATGTTTCCCACTGCCACATCAGCATCAATCCCATTTTTTAGTTTCTCAGTCTGAGACTTCGCTGCTTCATCTCTACCAAACAACAAATCCTGGTTATTGCTTGTTTAATATTTTCTATGAACCATACTAAAAGATCCATTCCTTATCAACACTTGAATGATCCGTGTGACCTTGGGCTTCACTTAACCCCAACTGCCCTCCAAAAAGCAAAAAAACAAACAACAAAAAACAAACCACAAACCAAAAACAAACAAACAAAAAAAAACCCACTTGAATGAAACTTTCTTCAACCAACAACACTTTTCCCTATATTCCCACCTAAGTGTTAAACCTCTACATTTTTTTTTTTTTTTGCTTTTTGGAGGGGGAAGGCAGGGCAACTGGGATTAAGTGACTTGCCCAAGGTCACAGGGCTAGTAAGTGTTAAGTGTCTGAGGCCTGATTTGAACTCAAGTCCTCCTGACTCCTGGGCCAGTGCTCTATTCACTGTGCCACCTAGCTGCCCCCTAAACCTTTACATTTCCACTAAATATTAAACCTCTCTGAGCTTATTTACTCAGATGTAAAATGAGACAAACAGCACCCACTTCACAGACTTAGTGGATTGGAATTATATATAAAATGACTTGTAAGCCTTAGAATGACATAAATATAAATTGTTACCGTATTATTAATAATTACAACATTTGACTTAAGCATCTTAATTCACCCTCCTAATCTCCAGCCATTCCTCAAAGTCCAGTCTCTTGACATATGGATCACAATTATCTAATTTTCTTTGCTTCTTATGTGATACACATAACTCCTAAGTGCCACGATACATTTCACAATCTCGAGATGAACTCTACCTTCACAGGGCCTTGGCTCACCCTGTCATCTATGCAAAATCTTTTGAACCCAGTAACTAATGGTCACTCTAGTCCCTCACAGATAAGAGCTTACTAACTTTTCCCCCACAATTGTTGGAAAAGATTTCACTCACTTCCTAATTCTTAGTCTTTCCCTTTTATCTCAGATGAAACATCCCATTCAGTTGTATTCTGCATAAAAGACCAATTTTTCTGACTCATTCCTTCCCTTTCTAGCATTTTTAATCTTTCTTTTACCCTACTTATTCCTCATTGGCTTTAAAAAAATATACCTATCTATAGGCTATGCTGTTTTCTATATGTCCCACTGTTGTACTTTTTATAACATTCCCAAAGAGACCTATTCCCAAGGTCTTACTTCCTGTCTCCCTCTACAACTTTTTGTAAAACTGACTTTTCCACCATTTGACTGTTCTAAGATAAAAATATATAGCCTTTCTATTCTTCTTGACCACCATTCTCCATTTTCTTTCCTCCCTTGACTTCTACGACATTCTACTTTCTTAGTAATAGTCTCTTTGACAACTTTTCACCTTCTCACCAATTCAGTAACTATGGTTCTAAGCCTGGCATCCTGGTCCTGTTTTATCTCCTTTCAAGGAAGTTCATCAAGTTCAATAGTTTCATCTTCCACCTTCTTCATGATTCTTAAACCTACATTTCTAGCATCTACCACTCTACCACATAAATTTGCAATTGCTTAGCTTATAAGTCAGATCTCTACTTGTATTGTTCCTGCTAGAAAAACTAAAATCATGTTTCTCCTGTAAGCATTCTGGTTTTTCTACCATCAATCCAGTTTCTCTCCCCATTGGGTTTCCAAGTCCTGCCACTGGACTGAATCATACTTTTTATTCTACAATAACCACCCATGTCCTAGTCCCAATCAGTTTACGCACTATTCGTCTTTTAGGTCTCCTGTACTTCCAATCCTTCCAATTAAGGAATTGTTCCTAAAGTAGAATGAATTGAAAATAAATACGGATACCAGAATTATCTCTTATAAATAAAATTTCCATGTCATCCTCCTG
Source organism: Gymnobelideus leadbeateri (assembly GCA_011680675.1). Lineage (NCBI taxonomy): Eukaryota > Metazoa > Chordata > Mammalia > Diprotodontia > Petauridae > Gymnobelideus > Gymnobelideus leadbeateri. The sequence continues at coordinate 545,782 of WOXC01000044.1, forward strand.
CAGTGCCCTGTCATATTCAAACTCAGCCTCATGCCTGGGCTTCCTTAAATGTCTTGTTTTCCAACTCACACCTCTAGTCAAGCCTAAAGCATAAGAAAAATCCACTTCCTGTTCAGAGATTTGCTGATTTCCATTACCAATGGCATACCAAGGAGGGATAGAGAAAAGCAGAATCTACCTTTGGTCACTATTTTACACAAAGCATTCTTTTTTATTAACCACTTCCAAGATATCTGGCCTAATTAATCTCATACCATGTAACTCATTTTTACGCTAGTACATTTGGTAAAGGTATATTCTTTCCTTCCATTCAAATGCTTTACACAAAAGCTATTTAGAGTAAAAAAAAAAAGCATGCCTGTCTCTGGCATATTTGTAAGGGAAACCAGAGATCATATATTACTTTATTAAAATAAAATTTAGTAAAATGATTAGAAAGCCTACTCAGGCCCTCAACATATTACTGAAATTTTTTTAGTATTTAAAGCTGATCATAAAGGTTCATTTGTAACTCACCTCCTAGTACAGAATTTATATAATCCATCAAAGGAGGAAAATATACTTCCAAAGGCACACATAAAAAAGATACTTACACCCTTTCTTCTTACAGAATGTTTTTTTCTTTTCTTTCTACTCCAATGATTTACCAATGTGTGTGCTAAATTAACCTTGCTGAGGCTTCAATAAAACTTTCTCCCCTATTGAGAGCCACTAATTTCCAAAGGAAATTCAACAAAATGATTCTATAGGGTACTTTCATTTGTCCTCCATCATCCTCAGAGAGAAGCAAAGCACAACCTTGAAAGAATTAAATGAAGACAAAGCATCCTTTTTGCTTACTTTTAAAAACTCATTTTAAGACTACTAATGTAACCTTTAAAATTAAGGCTACAATTAAAAAACCAAACATTTTATACCTAGACAATATGGAATACTTTGTAGAAACTGATTATCCTTTAAAAAAACTAATCCTTGATCATATGTAGAAAATTCACATGATGAAATTAATATTTTGATGCAATGGGTCCTACATTCAAGAATTTTAAATCTACATTTGATACTTGTTAACATAAACATACAACCCTAGTAAAAACAAATTATCAACATTTACTATGTCCAATATTACTAGTACATTTACTATGCTTGTACTACTGATATAAGGGGACCAGTGATTTCAAGAATAGGTACAATTATTTTAAAAAACACAATATTCTGATGGATATTTTGAGGGAACCAATTATTACTTTTAAGTATTAAAACACGAATAAGAAAATTACAAATCCATTTATAATAGATAGTGCAGGATACTAATTCATTTTGACATCTTACATATACCAAGATTTCAAGACAGTCTAGTGGAACATTTTACATACCACTGAAGACTTAAAATTTACTCATACAACAGTTAAAAAACCCCCTTTTTAAAAATGTGCTTACATTGTGTTACCCATGTCAGGCATTAATATTTCTATTAGGCTTAAACTTTTCCTGCCAACTTCTATGCTACTTTAGATACTCTAATAATAATGATTAAATCAAACACTCGGCTTTTGGCAATGCATTTTTTATCTTCTTATACAATTACAAATTCTAATATACCAAAGTATTAATGATGCAGAAGTATAATTGAAATAGCATTGATTCAATATTCAAAACAAGCATGAACAACATAATTTACTGGATTGAACTAAAATTAGACCATAAACACTAACTGCCCCTCTTTAAAAGCATCCTAGATTTAGCATAAATTTAGGTCTCAACCTTGCAACTGGCTGAAGTATGATGAAATGGAATTCAGATGTTCATGGAAAACAGTGCTACTAAATACTGAAAAACAACTAATGAAGGAGTTACATTATTAAAAATCTTTATTTAGGTTTGGTCAGTACAGGTAAGATATAGTGGAGTCACAGAGCAATCTGCATTAACAGGATACAACAGTTCATAAAAACTGAGTAACTATGCACACAAAATTCTTAAACATTCAGTCACCTAAAGAGAAAATGCACAGATGTATGGTGGAAAAAACTGTAATTAACACTGAAACTACTACAGGACTCCATCAACAGTCCAACTTTTAGTGATAAAACTACTGTACTGGGCAAACTTGGCAGTCATAAACCCACAACTACTATGACAAGTCTGAATGTTGCATAAGGATAAGAACAGTATGAGTAAGAATGCCCTTACACAGCACGGGTTCTAGATATACATGGATTTGTACAGACATCATTGTGTTATACTTTGTGGAAATTATTTCCATTTTCAACTTCACATTAACTCATATAAAAATAACTTGAGCCTACACAAATGTCCTTTTAGCAACGTTCAACGTAATTAACTGTTACAATTTCCAAAGTGGCAGAGGTATTGAAGCAAGGAAAAAAAAAACAAAACAAACAAACAAAAAAAAACCCCCACACTGCACAAAAAGGCAAATTGTGACAAAAAGTATGCACTAATTAAAACTGTTTCTGGACAGTATCCTCTCCCAAATTAAATGACACTGTATAAAAATGTTGCTGGAAAAATGTTACAAAACTGAGCCCTGTACATTTACACTTGAGTCCAAACCATTCTGAACATGACGGGAACCCACAGTTCGGTTACCTTTCCCAGTCACTGCTTTCTCCTCTTGAGGATCATGATTGGAGTCTGTGTCATTAGAGTGGTGTGTGAGAGAGTTTTCACTGCCCGTGGGAGAGTCTACACTTTCATACCCCGTACTGAGTTGGTTTATGTAACTACTACCTCCTCTGCCAGTTCTCTCTTCAGAGTTGCTGGAGACCTTATTACCATTCCCTGGAGATGTAGGAAAGTCATCTTCTGTTGTGTTACCCTCCCTAAAAAATCCAGGCCCAGACGTCCTCTGATGGGAGGAGCTGCCGTTACTTGGTCCATTAGCCAGACGGCTGCAGTCTTTACCCACGACCTCTCCCTGGTCTAAAGGCTCAGAAGATGTAGTCCTGCTGGTACCTGCGACTGAGGCCTGGGACTGCTGCTGGTACTGAGCCAACTGCTGACGAGTCTCCTTCAGTTGTTGCTGAAGAACTAGAATGGTACTCTGCATACCCTCTACTTCTTCGTCAAGCTGAATAATGAAGTCATTGAGTTCTGTACAAAGAAAAAGTCAAACCTGCTTTTAATATCACTTATAAACAAATTTCATATAGTTGGATAGTAATACTATTATCTAGAATTATTCAAGTAAAATATTGACAAATGAGGTTTGAAATTTATCTAGGGTTAACTTTTACATTGGTTATACATATTTTATACACACACACACACACACACACACACACACACACACACACACACACACACTATAGATGGTCCATTTGGTGTCTTCTTCCTAAACCTTCTTATATAAAGTTGCTTAAAACAGAGATTAAAAGAAAAAAAAAAGTAAAACAGTCTACTACATCAAGATGTATGGATTCTAAGTATTAGGACAACTCATAGAAAATCATTTTACTTGTAAGCACAGCTAATTAAGAAATCTACTGAATGCACTAATTTAATTTGACTCTGTAAAATAGTTACAAAACACATTAGGGAGAAGACTCTAGAAGGGAAAAGGTACTCTCCTAAAAATCTCTAAGGCACTTTATATTTTAAAATGTCACTTAAGCAATTTATTCCAATTAAGTTCATAAATTATTTCAAATATGAATCCTAGTTTGCAGAATAAATTCTTGGATATTTCCCTCCATATATCTTTACTGTCACCATAGCTGCTAAAGAAAAGGAGAAATAGGATGGCTGCCAACTATGCAAACTGGTCAGAATACAGACATGCTGCCCAGCCTTAACATACACGCATATTCACTTAAAAATCTGGATAGTAAAGGAATGGCCTTGTACTCATAAGAAATCTACAGTTTAAATGTCCTTTTGTTTACCTGTGCCCCCTTTCCCATTCTTCAAATACTTCTTTCTCCACACTGTCCTCATGTAAAGAAGGTAATCCTATACTACAACTTGAACTACTACATTCAAGCTAGCGAACAAAGCCAATGAAAAATTTTCAGGGAACACTGTTCAGAAAGTAAGCCCTTACCATCCTGACTGCTCTTAAGTTCTTCACTATATTTCTTCTGTAAAGCCAACTCTGCTTCAAGTTGTGCAATACGTCCCTGGGACAGTTGCCTTCCAAGCTCTTGATTCTCCTGAATAAGCATTCGACACTTCGCCATTAACTTTTTGCCTGTTTGGCTGCAAAGGAAAGAGCCATCCATCACAAAACGAAGACAAAATCTTCTGTAATCTTCCTTGATTATAATTTTAATAGCAATAGTAAATGTTTTCGAGACATCACAATTTACACATTATAGCTCAAAAGAGCTACATCACAACAGTAAATCTCCCTATAATTACCACCTTTTCCTCTTGTGCATGTTGATCTTCGGCATTTCAGTTACTTGATGTCAGAAATAAAAAAGCAAAACTTAAATATATATTGGCTAAAATGGCCACTTCTTGCTTTTATATCATAGCAATAAATCCAATCTTGAATCCATTCATCCTTACCCAAATTTGCTAACAAAAATAATATGCACCTGGGAATCTAAATGCACACTACCAAAAATTTTATCAAATATTGTATTTAGGGAATAATACTTCAGTATTAAAGGATGAAAACTTGATATTCAAAATAGGCATATGTTAGAAATGTATTTAAAAAAAAAACAATGTAAAAATCTGTGCTAACACACATACTTAAGTGTATGTTTGCAGGAAGGATGATGTGGAGTATTGGTTAAAAAAAATTATTTCATATAACCACTTACTCCAGAGCAATTTATACCTGACTGTTTAGGAACACACACCTTTGTGAATCATATCTATTTCACAGAGATGTTTATTAAACAGAGATTGATATGAAAGAAATTCATTAGGCTCTTTTCTAAAGCAAAGAATTTATTAGTGGCAGAAGTACACTGGCCTTAATTGACCAGTTTTTTAAACTTCTTTTTTGTGTATTAGTTCTCCCTAAAATTGGACTCACCTATAGGTCATTTTGGGGGTTGTGAAATGCTTTATTTTTAGATGTTTAAAATTCTACATACAAAATAAGGCATCTTGGGATAGAAAAGGAGTAGGGGATATATTTTCCAAACAATAATGCAAAAATGGGTATCTGCCAAACTGGGCTTTTATATTTTCTGAAAACCACTATAGGAAACTGCAAAATACTACAGGAGAAAATATAAGTCTAAAACCTCCTCAATTCAGTTTGATTACAAACTGGGAGAAAAAAAAACCTCTTGTTCAGCAACAAATAATATGAAACTGTTTTTCATCATATATGTTCAAAACCCCTTAAAAAAAAAAGATCTGATTAAATTTTTAAAATCTTTCAGAACTTAAATGTAGAAGGGATACTGCTGTCACTAAGTTTCAAACTCAGAGATCTTAGGTGAAGAAAAAAAAGCTAAGCTAAGTTATTATAAATAATTCAATCAAAGCTGTCCCTTACAAAATTAAATCAAGCTGTTTCAATTTGTGATGTTTTTTTTTCCCTGAAAAGTAACTTAAAACAGGTTATATATTTAAAAAAATCAGGGCCAACACTGTGTTTCTCTTTAATCTTTCCTTTAGGCTTCCCATACTTTCCAGATGTGTTGCTCCCAATGGCATCTGGTCCAGTCAAGTCTTGAAAACTTAACCATGGGAACATATACAACCACTTGTTCTCTGTCCTTGATGCGATGTCCAATGCCAGGTCTTGTAGTTAATTCAAGTAAAATATTCAGTTTCAAATGCAAAATATGAATTAACTGAATTTTCTTATGAAATATGAAGTATGGCTAAACCCAGACAACTGGGGCTTAGGCAAAACAAAAGCAATTACAAAGACACAAACATTTATTTGGCCAAACTACAAGTTGACACTTACTAGAATTATTCTTTTGCATTAAGAAAAATAGATCTGATTTATATTTAGTATCCTTGTTTACTTCACTGTCACTAAAACTCCAAATTCTGTAGAATGCTTCCTCAGAATGTTACCTATAATTTGTAACATTATAGTTTCCAAATTTTTACTACTAACAATCAACTGGGAAATGTATGTGGTAAAGATGCAGTTTGAAATGGATGGTATGGTCACAAACAGAAGTCGATAATGTCAAATTTTTCTTCATAAATACTTTCTGGTAACCTGTTTTCCTTGTAATATCAGAAGAAATAAGCAAAATCAGTGTTTCTGACTACCACGTGAATGATTCCTGAGATACCAACTTATACAAGGATATAAATGGATATTATAAAATCAATTGAATTGTTTCTCCAGTTTTTAAGCATGCCATTTAACTCCATGTGTTATAAAATATAAGAAATAAATGAATTGTTCTGAATATATAGATATTTAGATCTTTCTATAAATATTTTAATGATGTTTCTTTCTATTTTCAATATTGATACAACTAACTCTTATTTATAAGATAGTCACTATATTCTATGTAACTATACAAAATTACTAAATGACGTTTAACTTAGCAAATTCAGAAGATTTATGAAACTATATGGTAAAAAAGAAATCCTTTCTCTAGCATAATTTTAAAATTCAGAACTAACCTTTTTCAACCCACAAATCAAACAATAAATTCAACAAGCATTTTGAAAAGGGACGTAATGTTGTATGATGCTGTTTCCCCGTTTTTTGTTTTTTTTTTTAAAGGGAATTTGGTCTCTTGAGAGATACAGCTTCTCAAATATTTAAATGCATATGGATAATCTGAAAACACTAGTATTTATTAGTAGTTGAAATGTTCCTAAAATGTATCTTCACACAAATATATGTTGTAAATATTTCTCTAAATTCTTCTCCCCTCAAAATTAAGAATTAAATTGCATATATGAAAACAATTATCAATTTCCATTTGAACTATACAAAACATTGCTAAACCAATGATAATGTTTAAGAGCAATCATATAATTAATGAAACCTGAGATAATCGTCTCTATTCTACAATTTAAAAAAATATAGATCTCAAAGTATTCTTTCTAGTATTCAAAGTTTAAAAAATGTCATATATTATTGCCTTGGATAAATACATATAGATAAAATTCCCTATGATATTGAAATCATTCTCTTTTACCTTTAATGGCAAAAAGTTCATACAAAAATCTCCATGCTGTCATAATTGGCTAATTTCAAACACAGATTTGATTACTTGCTTAAAAAGTTCGGAACCATTTTTTCCCCTAAAAATTATACAAACAGACCCCCTCTCCCCCACCAGCCCTCCCACTGCCCCACATAACAGTTCCTTAAATCATACACGTTCAAGATACTTACAATTGATTTGAATGATTAAGAGAGAACTTAAGTCACCTTTCATAAAAATTACACTTAAACGCAGGGACATGCTGGAACATTTATCTTCCACTCATCTTAGAATCCAACATCACCTTATGAAAACTTGAATTGGTGATTTATAGAATGATCTGAAGAAAAAAATTCACCTCCAGGACAGTCGGATGGAGACATGAAGAAGTAATGCCTTATATCTAAGTGAGCAAATGGATTTGCTAGCAACGAACACTAGACCTTTGCCAATCCACAAAACATCAAAATTTTGCCAGCCCACATTTCCAAGATTGACACCCCAATCTTCAGGCAGGCATTCTGTGAAGTCCCACAATATTACTGCAACGTCTTGGGACAAAATGACAAAAAGTACCAAGAATGACAAAGCTCCTTGACTGATACCAGCTGGATAAATGCAGGTCTTTAAGAAGTGAGAAATAAAAGCCTTTTTTCCTTCATTTTGAAGAGCACAACGATACTCTTCCAACTGCCCTTAATAGCCCCCAATGATTAAAAATACAACAGAATAAATCAATAGAAATTCCTTGAGCTATTACAACTATTTCAAGGCATATTTTAAGTCAAGAAAATAATTACAAAAGGCCCCAATACAATACGGAATAAAAACACATCCCCATTAACACTGAAGAACGGTTGCCATCATAACGTGCCTAATTAAATGTGGAGATGTAATAATTTTCATAATACTGCAAAAAATTATGCAGTGAGGCTTATCACAACCAATATCCTTAAACAGTTTAGTTGTGAAATGATTGCTTATATATAATGCTTCAGACAATTTAAATCTATAAGATACTACACCTTCATTTTTGTACAGTCCTGAATCAATTATCTACATCATTTGCAACCAAAGAACAAACCATTGCTTAAAACCACAAACAAGCCCAGAATTAGATGGGCCCAAAGGTAAGCATAAGAACTATGACTGTTATGTGTTACTTGATCCTGTCATCGCTATTGAAGCAAATAAACCCTTTATATATATATGTGTATATATATATATAGATATAGATAGAGCAAAATTCACCTCATTTGAGTTTTGACCCAGAAGTTCAAAGAATAAGCAGGAAGTCCACAGTCTTATTGGCAAAACTGACTTCTAGTGTCTCTAAGTCACTAGGCTCAAGGTTAAGAGCGAAGCATATTCCATTTTTACATTTTACTGGAATTTTACATGTTCAATTCATGATTTAAAATCTCTAGGTTTTCTTTCCTCCAAACTGTCTGTAGACACAGTGTGCCACAGACTTAAGACTTCTGTTTCTCCCTCTATTTTCTTCAAACAGAAACACTTGTCAAGTGTCTACATGTTCTAGAAAGGGAATTTTTTCGAAGTTGGCCACTTCTTCGGAATAGTCCGACGCTGTCAGGCCTCTGAAGCAAGGGGGGGGAGGAGAGAAAAAGCTGAAACACAAGGTTCATCTGGTAAGTTTTACATTAAGCATTACAAGCTGGACAGTATAAAAATGTGGCTTTTTTTGGCTCAAAACGTCTGAGTCTTGGTGTGGAAAACGAGTACTTGGCTGTCCCACCATAGCATTCTCGTAGTGGGACTGTCAGGGAAGTCTTGACTGGGGAGTATGTTTTGTTTACCTATCAGGCGTAAATTTCCAGGCACTCAGTTCATTTTGGGCTTGTTCCAGTTTGTCTTTAGTCTGTTCCAGTTCACCTTTCATTTTTAGGAAAAACAAGTTGATTGCTGGGTCCACCATCGTTGATCTCAGTTGGGCAACACTAGGCTGCTGAACTTGTTTGAGGTACTGGATTTGAGTCTGTGCAAAATAAAATACAAATTATTACTACCACAAAGAATGGGCTCATGTTAGTTTCAGAGAACACAGTTCAAATTATGTACAAATAATGGATCCCCCCAAAAAAGGCAGCCCCAAATTGAAAAATTACTTGGTTAAACTGATTAAATAAAACTCGTTAAAAGCCTTTTCAAGTACTTTCAAATCAACAAAAAATAGCTATAATCTTTTGTAGGCTGCTCGATTTTTTTTTTTACTATTTAAACTTGTAAGCCTGAATTCAAAGACCATTATCTCTATAACAACAAAAGCACCCATACCAGTGACATTTGGGATTGGAAATAAAATGCTGTTCAAATATCTCCTAATTCTATAGGACAGAAATCAAATAGTTCCAGAAGGAGTAAGCAATTTCTGTTTTCAAAACATATTATCATGGAAAGAAAAACTAATTTGACTTAGAAAAATGCAAGTCTACAGAAAATTATATTGAATGAAAAAGAATTCCCACACAACCATAACAAATTAGTGTAGTGTCTAACACTGGAATGCAGTTTGAAACGGAACAGTTCTCATATAAAAATTCACAGGTCTGAAAAAAAAAAACAAACCATACTTTTTGTTCATATGTATGTATCTATGCATACCTGTGCAAACTACTAAATATAAAACCCATCACAAAAATATAACTAAAAACAAGACTAATATTAAATTAAAAATTTTGAGGTAGGATCTAGATAACCAATGTGATTTCACTGGTAAACAGAATTCCAGTGAGAAAAGTCTTCCCTACTAATCCTGATCTACAACTTATATAATATTGAGTTGACTGAGTCACTGAGAAGTTAAATAACTTGCCCTGAGTCATATCACCAGTATATGACAGAAGTAGGACTTGAATTTGGCTTGTCCTGACTCCCAGGGGGGCCTTTTACCCATCATATTACACTTTCACAAACATAAATGTGAAAAAATAGATTAAAAAGTGAAAGTTTTGGCCTTTAGTCTGGCATTGTAATTTGATTTTTAATAAACAAAAATGTGGTATGACAGATTTAAGAAACAAAATTATAATATAAGTAGCAACTTAAAAATATGGCGAACACATGTGCTGCCCCCAGCACAGTACCCTGCCCACATCCCCCTACCCCAGCATACTTGCACACAAAGTTCCAAACTGTCCACTTCATTATTGTTTATTGGCATAGTAAAATTCCCATTGTGCAGGGTGTTCCTAAAGTTCTAGTGAAGTATAAATGCTACAAACTACAAAAAGCATAATTTGAAAGTTTAATTATTTAAATTTCATTTATATTTATTTAGTTTTTATGAATTTAAAGCAAATTTTAAAGAAGATGTGGCATCATGTCATTATACATTGTGTATGTACTTGACAGTTTTGTCAATGATACTTTCTCAGACTGGGGGATAAGATCAGTAGAAGGTTCTCTCCATTAGATTTTTTTCCCTGTGGGATGATGTCAAAACTGTCAAGTATAAATCAAAACTTCATTCTTTGGATGATTTTAATGCTAAGATAACAAACGCAGTCCTTTCACTGACAGCTGATAAAAAGTTTTTACAAAGCTTGAAGACTAATAGAGTTGTCTAGCACAAGATGGTTACAGTGAATTTTACTAAGAAACATCAACATCTAAAAAATTTAAATACCTTCAATTTTTCGGTAAGTTTGTAGTATTCATACCTCTGAAATTATTAAAGCTTAAAACTGCACTGACTCATATAGCACACTGTATAAATTTATATTTAGCAACCTGTAAAATGCGACTGTACTAACATTAATCCTCTTATCCCGATTTAGTTCAGGTGACCTGTCCTAAAGCTAAAAAGATTATAGTTGATGTTTTTAAAAACACCTTTACTCTCTTCCTTAAGTGGTACACTGCAGGGATCATTTAACTTATTTCATTGTACATTGTACAGTTATTTTGAGGATTATCTTTAAAAGCCCATGTGCACTACCTAAAATCAAGACTTTAAAAACGCTTACAGGAATTTGCTTATCACACTGGCCATACATTCAGGGACTGAACAACACAGAGGGACAGGATAGGAGAAGGCGGACCTGTGATTTCATTGGTGTAGGGAACTCTAGAAGAGGGACTTGTTTATCAGTGCAGGTTGGCAACTTCTCTGCAACTTATGATCTTAGAGTTGCTTAGACCACATAGAGTCACGTGTGCAGGATGTGTCTGAGGTGGGACCTGAACAGCGTTGTGCTGGCTCAGAGGCCCAGTCTCTATCCCCTGCCATGATGTCTCTTAACACATACCCACTATAACTGCAATGCCAATTTACATACAACCATGTCACAAATAACCACAATTCATAAAAAGTTCCAAGAGTGCCGATGTAAATTTAGTTGCTCATGGAAATGTTTATGTTCTAACAGACAAGTCTCATTTCAAAGACATTTTAAAAAATCAGTTATGGCAAACATAGTAAAAGTAAGATAAAACAAACTCTTGCCTTATTTGCAGATATGAAGATACAACTAGGGCAAAAATATCTGAACATATTGAGTCAATGCCTCTAGAAGACTGAAATCAATCAAGAAATTATTCAAAACATAAAATCAGTTAACTCATTCTTAACTTTTTGGACATTTCAATGGCATCAGCAATTACCATCATATCACGGTAACAATGATGGTAATTTATCCCAGCCAAATCTCTCTCTCCAAGAACCTAGAAACTAAACACCTACTCTGCTTCATTTAAAGACAATATCATCTATTGAATGACTATAGTGAAGCATGGGAAAGTCTCTGAAAGTAATACATTTAATTAATAATTCTCTTGGTAGCATAAAGGGAAGTTTCTGACAGTGTCCTGTCACAGGTTCCTCCCTTCACTTCCCAGGTGACTTGGCCTGGAAGAGGATATTATCTATATTTGCCTAACATGAAATTGGAAACAAGATTTAGAACAAAAAATGAAGTAGTTCTCCAAGTTCCTTTTCAGGTCAAGTTTTCAATACCCTTATTCAATTAAACACGAATAATATGTCCCATCAAATAAACTTTTGAATTACTATCAATGCATCATCATTGGCATAGCCTCACTAAGAGTTGGAAGTATCTCTGAAGACTTATGTATTAAAAAAAAAACCCAACTCATTTATTGATCAATTTCCCATGAAAAAAGCTAAATAAATATCTTACAGATGAAGAAAATGAGATGCATCAAATTCTTTGTTTAGAATTACAACAGACTTAATAGGTGTATAGCTCCTATTTCTTAGCCCACAATTTTATCAATAGCTAGAAATTTAGGATTGGCTTGTCATCAAACACAGAGCAGTAACGGGTTAAGATGGAGAACTAGAAATCCTTTTATACAAAAAAACCTTTGAGTCTAAATAAAGTACTTTTTTTTTTTTTCTTATTGGAGGGCAATTGGGGTTAAGTAACTTGCTCAAGGTCACACAGCTAGGTTTTTGTTTGTGTGTGTTTAGTGTCTGGGGCTGGATCTGAACTCAGGTCCTTCTGACTCCAGGGCCAGCTCTCTACTCACTGCGCCACCTAGCCGCCCCTAATAAAGTACTTTTTGAGTTTTCCAAGACCTCAATAAGAATTGAGGATGTGCTAAGTATTTATGGAATTCTGACAAAAGTTCAACTTCAAGACATGCATTATACTGTAGGTTAATTTGGATTTGGTATGGTCTCATATATTCAGAAAATTTTGGTCACAGAGCTGCCAAAAAAAGTTTATCTGATCACAGGACTAACTCTGCCGAAAACCTGCAGTGATTCCCTATTATCTCTAGGATAAAACATAAATTCCTAAGGTCATTTTAAAGCCCTTTACAGATTTGGCTCCAGATTTTTTTTTCATATTATTTCCTTTACACACTATGTGTTCCAACAAAAGCAGCCTGCTTGCTGTTAGATGAATAGTGTATTCTTTTCCTTGCCTCTTATATGCCTTTCTTTGCACTTTTTTCATTATGTCTAAAATGTACTGTCCCCTTACTTCTACCACTTAGAATCATTTGCTTCCTCAAAGCCTCAGCTCAGGGCCATCTCCTATTGGAAACTTGTCTAAGCCTAATTGTTACGTGTTCTCTACCCTCTTCAGAGTTATCATATATGGCCTTCCCATTCACCATGCAGATGCAAAAAAATTTCTATGTATGTTGTCTTCCCAATTTAGAATGTAAGCTCGTTAAAGGCAGGGATTCTTACCTAGTTATCTAGTTCTATCTCCAGTACTTAATATAGTGCTTAGTACAATAGTTAGTGCTTAATAACAGCCCTTTTATTCATTCAAGTGCAGTGGTAATCTCAGAAGGATTGACATTAGTTGTTGGGTACATATTAGGAGATGGTTTAAGTCAATTTTGTTAAACATTATATTGAATAACAAAGAAATAGTATTCTGCATTCACAGATACAATGAAAAAAATCTGCAGACACCCATGTATTAGGTACTATAGAAAATAAACCAAATTTTTATCCCTGAACTCTGGCAGTTTATAATCTTGTTAAATAGACCAATTGTGTTTTATCATAAATTTTAAAAACTGACTGTATTTGGAAGGTGGGCAGTAGAGAATATATATTTTGTCCAGACATTTATCATCAATTTTCCACATATAAAACCCACTGAGAAGAGGTAGGTTTTGAATTAACAATAGTAATTTGGCTGACAGATCCCATGCTTATTAGGAAAAATATGGTCTTTAAAAAGGTATAATGACCATAGAGGGAAATTATCCTTCTTGAAATGAAATGCCTTGCTTTTGGGCAGGGCAATTTACACAATGAAAACTAGCAAATCTTACTTTCGTTCTCAGTCATTCTGAACTAGTAAAAAAAATGCAATGGTGGTAGATTATCACGGAAAGTAAGGAGAATAAGGAATAAGTAATTTTATGAAGAAAGCTGCAGTAAGATTTAAGAAAACGAGAATAGTAACTAAAAAATAAAACCTCATGGTGTTTTCCTTGAAAGCAAAAAATATTCTTAAATAAAGTCACTAAAGACTGACTTGGTAAAACAATGAGGAAGAATCAAGTGGGAATAAAGCCCAGAGTGAACAGGAAAGCTCCAAGGAGGAAAACATCTTTCCTAGGTTCTGATTAAAGTGGTACAACAATGAGGCTGTTAATAGCTCATAGGTCTGGGTAGAAGAGAATAGGGCCAGAGGCTAGGATTGCACACTGAAGAATAAACCCGAGGATCCTAGAAATTTAAAGAGCTGGAAGGTACTCCAGAAATCATCTAATGTAACTCCTAGCCAAAGCACAGATTATCATTACAGCTTCTTCCTAGAGTGATAATACAGCCTCTAATTTAAGAACTTGAAGATCTCCAAGGACAAGGAACAAAGGGACATAAATAAGTTAAATCATATAATTAAGTACATCGTAAATGAGGAAATGAAGAACATTTTAAAAGATTTAATGATCTGGGGAGCAGGGGGAGGAGAATTTTTGGAGAATACACAACATACTCAATTTGGGCCTTGAAGGAAAGGAAGTGATCCATATATTTAGGGGGTGAAGAAGGGATGAGGGAGTGAAAAATTCAGTCTAGGGCTGGGGAAGGACATGATTGGGATATAGTAACTACTTCAATTAGCCTGGACACACGAAGTACAGAAATAGACAAAAGCTTATAAACAATAAATGACTATCACAATCAAAGGTTACAAAAATTTTGAGGAGAATTAGAAAGAGGGCACTAGATTTGATACTGCTAAAGACCAGTTATAGAAATGCTGGAATTCAAAGCATTAATGGAGACATAGTAAACTCCATAAAATCAAACCGTAAGAAGACAGAAACAAAAAGATAAGTCAATGTAAAGGCTAGGTATGATCAAGGCCATCTGTGGCTGAGGGAATTCTTACTTGTATTCATAATGAGTAGTTCCAGTCACTCCATGTTATTTTGAGAATCAGTGAATTCTTTGACTTCTGGCTACTTATCTCCACTGACAATTCAGTAAAGAAATGAAGAAGTACAGGATACAGAATGACCCCACTTCTAACCTCATCTAAATTAAGGCAAAGTTAAAAGTAATACCAAATGCAGGTAATTTGTTGGAAGGTTAAGTGAAGTTTGAAAAAAAGATTTTATTTAGGTTGATTTTTATATTCAGATAAGGAAGGTGAGAAACTGAAATGATAAAAGAAATGATTATTTTAAAAAAGATTAAAAGGATCATGAGGATACAGATGAGAAATTAGTGGTATGTTGGCTTATAAAATGAAAGAAAAAGAGGTAATTTAATTTAATATATCCTCATGAGATGAGATCGTTGATAGAAAGAACATAAAATAGGCTATTAACTCTTCAAAATTGGGAATTCAGAGACTCCAGTTGAGAGGAAAATACAAACTCCAAGCAATAACCTCAAAACCAACAAAAAACCAATCACAAAGTGTTAAAAGGTTAATTTTGGATTGGAGGAAGTCTAAGTTTAGTCTAACATTTTTCATGTCAAAGTTTATCTACTCTAATGCTAAAACATACTTAATGTGTTGTATTAATAACACAGAATAAAACAGATAATACAATCACACACAAAACCTTGTGACCTATTTTTAAAGCCGTGTGAAGCTCTAATACTCACAGTACACTCCTGCATCTCTTGTTCCTTGGTTGCCAGTCTCATCACAAGAATGTTTTCTCTTCTTGCAGACTCTTGTTGTTGCTGCTTTAGCTTTTCTTCAGACTCTCTCAAACCAGTGACATCATTAGCTAATGTTTTTGATAAAAGTGGAGAGGGAAAAAGAAAACCACATTGAGACTACATGAAGCATTGTTTGAACTCTACATAGAACTATTTGCTTCAAATCCATTGAGCACCAGAGTTAAAAATCTGGTATCATACTTCAGGATGCTGGTGCCATTTATAAATAGGATGTGTATGTTCTAAATCTCAGAGTTTACTTCAAAAAGATTTATTATAGTTTTATAAGTAAACAAAAAGATACCTACTAATAATTAGTTTAATCTTATTACAACTGTGTGAGGTGGGTAGTTATTAAATATTATCCTCATCTTAGATATGAGGAACCAAGGATCAGAGGGAATAGGGGACTCACAGAAGCTAAGTGAAATTAGAAAAAAGATTTTATTTAGGTCAGTTTAAATTCAAATAAGTAAGGTGAGAAAATGAAATGATAAAAAAGTCTGTAAATGTCATTTCTAAAAATTTTAGCAAGAAACCATTATACCTTTTTATTAGCATTAAAAGTTAATAAGACTATCACTGTGTAGGCATTTAAAATAAAATTTTTTAAACTAAGGTTTAAAAAGATTTTTTTGAGGTTTTTAAAAAAGTCCAGACAACACAATTCATATCCTCCCACACACCCACTCCTCCACATATGCACTAATATTTTATATTATATACTAGAACTCTATAACTTATAAATGTTGCCAGGATATAACTTCCTGAGTTAGGGACAAATCGTTTACTATCTATTATAAACTATAAAATAAAGACTACTAACTCTGACTTGTTTCAAGTGAACAATTAAAATATTCAAAACAATAAAGGTTTTTTTGTTATACAACATTTTACATCAGGGGACCTGGGGTCTTAACCTTGTATGTGTTATCTAATCTATCCCTTTGGCAATCTGATGAAGCTAAGGGACCTCTTCTCAGAATAAGGTTTTCTAATAACTGAAATCCATTCAAGCAGCCCTTAGAGATGTGTGAACCCCTGGTAAAGAACTGTTCTATACCCAAGTTGAACTTCGATATCTAATACTGGGATGGAAACAACTCAGTTTTTGAAGGTTATGCCAATGATGAAAAAAAAAAAGCTTTGGCAGCTCTCACTAAGTTGCAAAGACTTCAAAGTTTGGACCTGGAGATGAAGACCAGTCCAAGTAGGTCTGGATAGAATGAAGGTCACCAGAATGCTAGTCACTTAGGGGATGAATGTCTCAGGCCATAGTAACTCATGAAAACAAACAAGGAGAAGAAGGTCTGTCAGTGGAGGAAATACTCATACTGATGAAATCACAGATCTTATGAAGTACTAAAACTTGCATACTCACACTGATATCTGTACTGCCATTTGCAAAATCTTATTTTTCAAGTTATATCAATCTATTCTCAAAGAGGCTGAAACTCAGGTTACTTACAGTTTAAGTCTGTGTACTTGCCCTCCAAAGCTTGTACATATGCTTCATACTGCTTCCATCTATTATAAAAACAAATTCTTCAGTTTATTAAACTGGTTGAAGAAGTTTTTAACAGCAGCTTACATTTACACTTAAAGGTTTACAAAACACTTTCCTCAAAACAATCCTGAGAGGTATACAGTAGCACAAACAATATTCGCATATTAAAGTTTAAGTTCAATTCCAAGAACCTAGTAGGCAATTAATAAATGTTTGCTGGATCAACTACTAAATACCTATTAGACTCAAGGCAAATGAGGAAACTGAAGTTCAGGGAGATTAAATAAATTGTCTAAGGTCACAATAAGTGTCAGAGTTGGGATATACATCCTTTGTATTACACAGGGATGCCATTAAATATACTAGAAAAGACAAAGTTATTTCATAAATACAAGAGATTTGCTATTAAATTAAGTACATCTACAAATGAGAGCTACTTCACTATTACAATGGTAATTTACAGGGGCCCCCTGGTTTAGAAGAACTAAAAATGTAGAGAGGAATTCATGCTGAATATATACTATATACTTATGGGCAGCTAGGTGGCACAGTGGATAGAGCACTGGGCCTAGAGTTAGGAAGACTCCTTCCCAAGTTCAAATCTGTCCTTAGACACTAGCTGTGTGACCTTGGGTAAATCATTTAACATTTTTGGCCTCAGTTTCTCATCTATGAGATAAGCTAAAGAAAGAAATGGCAAACCACTCCAGTATTTCTGACAAGAAAATCCCAATAGGGTGGAGCTATGAGCTGATCCAACCATTTTGGAGAGCAATTTGGAACTATGCCCAAAGGGCTATAAAAATGTGCATACCCTTTGACCCAGCAATACCACTTCTAGGACTCTATCCCAAAGAGATCATAAAAATGGGAAAAGAACCCACATGTACAAAAATATTTATAGCAGCTCTTTTTGTGGTGGTCAAGAACTGGAAATCGAGGGGATGTCCATCAACTAGGAATGGCTAAACAAGCTGTGGTATATGACTGTATGGAATACTACTGTGGTATAAGAAATGATGAACAGGCAAGGACTTCAAGGAGACCTGGAAAGACTTTCATGAACTGATGCTGAGTGAAGTGAGCACAACTAGAAGAACACTGTACAAAATAATAGCCACAGTGTACAATGAATGATTTGGATAAACTTAGTCCTTTCTCAGCAATGCAAGAACCTAAAACAATTCCAAAGGACTCATGATGGAAAATGCCATCTATACCCAGAGAAAAGAACTATGGAGTCAGAATGCAGACTATTTTCTTTTTTTGTTTGTTTTGTTTTTCCTTTCTCATGACTTCTCTCATTCATTATAATTCTATGTAACATGACTAATGTTAAAATATGTTGAATAGGAATGTATATGTAGAGTCTGTATCAGATTGTATGCCACCTTGGGGAGGGAAAAGAGAAAAATTAAAACTTAAGGAAGTCAGTATTAAAAACTAAAAATAAATAAACTTAAAAAAAAAAAAGAAAATCCCAATGGGGTCACAAAGAATCAGATAGAACAAATGACTGAACAAGAACAAAAATATACTCTTCAGTAAAAAAACTTAAGTCAGACCACCAAGACAAATTGAGGGAAACTTGTATATTACTCTCTAAAAAAATACTCAGGCAATGTGTACTGTAGGTAGTACTAATAAATGCTATTTATTCTTATTTTATTTAGTTAAAAAAAAACAAAACAGAGTACATGGAAGGAGAATGATATGCTGGAAAGAATACTGGATTTAAAATCAGGGAACTTGAAATTCTAATCCCAATACTGATCCTTATATTTGTGTGATGTTGGACAATTCACCAATTCCCCTCTCTGGACTTCAGTTTTTGTAAACGAAAGGGGTGGCCTGGATCATCTCTCAGGCATTCCTCACCTGCCACAATATAATCTTGTGGTCCAGCAGGCTATAAATTACAGAGCTAATGATTCTTGTTCTTGGCTCATCTATGGCATGATTCTAGAAGTCTAAGCAACTCATCTGAACATAAGATACTATTTACTTATGTGAATATCACAATTCAATAGCATACAAGTTGGTATTTAGTTACTCACTGTATATGTTAGCTCAATAGAAATGTTACTTATTGTCCTGATGTTGCTACAGATGTTGAATAGCTATAGCAGATGTACAGCAGAGATCTCTTTGTTGCTAATCAACCAGCAGCTACTTTAATAAGAGACTAGCAAGAAAACTGTATTTCCAAAGTTACTGCCAGTAAGAAATTGTATCAGACACACATATTAATCCCAACTTTTTGTTAAAAAAAAAAAAGTTAAGATGTTAATAGTGAAACATCTTAGAAATTAAGAATTTTAGAGCTGGAAAAACCCTAGGAATCATTCTATACAGTTCTCTAATTTTACAGATACAGAAACTGATCTCTAGAAAAGTTAAATGGCTTGTCCTAAGACAAATAAGTAAAGCAACATATATCTAATGCAGAGAGATTACACAGACATACATCTCACTGTCATCTTTTTTCATCAAAACATGATATTAATGAACTCTTTACAGACACTAGGGTGCAAAAACCTAGTTGATCACAGCTCTGGCTTTAACATTGTGTTTGCAGTGCATGGATATACTGTGTTAAACAATCTGTCTTTATAAAGCACTTTTGTAAAACTCACATAGACCTTTAGGAAAATGGAAGGCCACCATCTAGGGCAAGGGCACAAATAGCTGTTTCTGTGGAGGTCAAAATTAAGGCTTTGTCTAGATTACCAAAGGAAAAGGAAATAAAGGATCTCAACCAAACTACACATCAACTGGATTCAAATTTCATCTAAGGAAGATCTTAAATACATGACTTAATTTAAAAATACCTTTAAAGAGTATAAGTGGTAAAAAGAATCATGAGCCATAAGGTGGGCTTTCTTGTAAATTAGTTAGTTCTCCATGCCTCCTGGGACAAACTCAAGAGAAAGCCAGGACAGAAATAAGGATATACCTAAAAAGAGTGTTAGCAAAGGAGATTTCCTTCCATATGGCCAAGTGGATTACTGAATGGTGTTGGACATTGCTAATCACAAATTATAGTCATGAAGATAAATGTGGAAAATAAGACAAATTATCATAGGTATGTAAAATGAAAGTAAGGTAGCTAAAAGAGATGTTTAGAGATAAAAATGGGATGTTTCTAGGTATCCTTCCAGTTTACAAACCTTCTCTCTCTCTCTCTCCCACTTTTAATATTCAGTCTTTTAACCTGCTTTACTTCTTCACAATTAAGAGATTCCTTGTAATCTCTAGAGATGAGAAAACAGGGAGGTTAAATTACTTTCCTCCAAGGTTATTGAGAAAAACTCTATTGATATCAAGTCACCATGAAAATCAATCAAAAATAATTAAAATCTACAAAGAGTTCAACTGATGTCTTTCATTTCTTAGATACACAGGTATATAGCAATTCCACTACAATTCCAAACTTTATTTGAAAAAAAAAAAAAAAGAAGAAGAAGAAGAAGAAACGGATATACAGAGAAGTTACTTGCCCAAGGCTACATGCCAGTTAGTAGCAAAGTTGTATCTAAAATCTAGGTTTCCATTTGATTAATTTTTCATTAATCAACAATGCATAATTTATTTGTTACAAATATAAACATCCTTTAAGGCATCTATTTTCAAGTGTTAAGAACAAAAAACTGGGGGGAGAGGAGAGGGGGAGAAGAAGGCCTAAATAGTAACAGAGTATACAAGCAGTCTAGCCTACCCATCATTAGTTGTGGGCTTTGGTTTTATTTTCCCCTTTGGAGGGAAGAGGAGAGGCAGGGAGAAAAGTAAAAAAAGTAAAAAAAAAAATACGAGTGCATTACTAAGGAATTACTATCTTGGACTGATTATTGAAATAGCCTTAGATTACCCATAATAGTTTTATTCATCTCAGAGTAAGTTTAAAAGTCTTTACTTTTGAAAAATTACCCAGCATTATCTATTAAATCTAAAATAAAACAAAGGTTTGATGGTACAGTTGACAGAGTTGGGAAAACCTGGAGTTCAGGTTCTGTCTCTGTCACATACTATGTATGTGACCATGGGCATTTCACTTGTACTGGGACGATTTTCTTAAGATTTTAAGTTACAAATACTAGTTGCTGATCTGCATTAATGGACTCACAGAATTTGTACTCGTCTCCACTAAATATTGTTAAAAATGAGGCCCAGTTTTTGTGGCAAAGGTACCGTTTAGGCAAGTCTCTGAGTCTCAGTTTCCTCATTTATATAATGAGGCTATCCATTATACAATACCCAATAATGTATTCAGAGGGGTATCATGAGGAAAGCATTTTGAGAATTATTATACAGCTGCACAATAAACTCAACCTATTATTACCAGTCCTGGTTGTAGTCATAGAACAGAATAAAAATATTAGAGAACAGTTTAGGGGAAGATACTACTCTATAGGAAGACCTATGCATTTTTAGTTAAATGGTATTAATTACTTTACCTTAGGATCAATTCATCTCTTGCCATAACTTTGAAGTCTGTTTCACTGAGTCGAACCTTTAAACAAAAGATAAGTAAAAAACATATACTGTATGCATATTCATTTTTTCAAAGCTAAAAACATTAAGTTAGCTATATTTAGGCACTTCTTATTTTTGATAATATAGAAGATGAGGCTAGTCAATCTTGCAAAAAGGGCAAACTACCCATTTATTCTTCAGATCTTTAATTACTGGGTCTAAAAACTCATTCAGGCAGTCAATAAGTACTTATTAAGCCAAGTACTATGCTAAGTACTAGGGATATAAAGAATGGCAAAATTAGTTCCTGTTCTCAAGGATCTTACAGTCTAATAATTAATAAGTGACATACAGTTATCCCTTCCACATTGAGGTTAGGGGCAAGGTGCCCCTTTGCTCTGCAAAATTTTGGGGGGCCTCTCTTCATACCAGAGATGTTAAACATTATTTTTTTTCTTCTATGGGGTATTTACAGTATGTATTGTAAAATGCTGACATCAGACAATACAATACATATATTTTATTCATTTCTGAATTTCTAAACCTTTTTTGTGTTGTCTGCTGGCCTTTGTGTGTCCTCTGTGGCTTCCACAAAACTCCCCTCCCCCCCAATCCCATTTAATTTCTTATGCCTGCCTGTGATATATCACAACCAAGATTGGGAAAGTCGTGATGTGGAAGGGGTAAATAACCAGGTATATACAAGATATATACAGAATACATTGAAAGCAATGTCAAGAGGGGAAGTCCTAGCAACTGGGGGAACTAGGAAGGTGAGATTTAACCCCATCTGTTACAGACAAATCAAATATCCCTTTGAAGTCCATAGGTGTTTTGTACTTGAGAGATGTGAAGCACAAATTAACTTAATTACTGAATGGTGCTTATTACAAATGATTTCTTTTTTTCACAATTAATCTTCTATTTTGTTGAATATGTTTTCAAAAAGTTGAAAAGTCTGGTGTCTCCTGACATTTGTATAATGTCCTAGGGTCACTGAAGTTTGCTTCAGCAAAATTACAGGACAAAGTATTTTGAGATATCCACTGAGGATAAAAAAATGAAAAGATAGGTTCTTAGAACTCTCTTCCCTTGGTGTAAATACAATTTGTTAATTTGCCTTAAGAGACTGACTTTCTTGAACCTTCCCTTAATACAATCTTTTCAAAGTGAACATGAATCTAAGGGGTTGAGGAAGAACAAAAAAGATTACAAGAAAATGCTAAAATGTTAAGAAATAAAAATAACTCATTTACACCAAGTATTTAAGTCCAATGGCTAGTTTACAGCTCAAAAAATTTAAAACGTGGAAGACATCTTGTTTATATTACTTAATTTGGAACACAAAATAATGCCTTGTATTATTAGTCATTTCCTAAATATATATATTTTATTTCTTTACTTCTACTTTAAACTTCTTGAATACAGATATAATTCAAACTTTTTTTTTTGCAATGCTAAGGCTAAAATATTTGCTTAACTGAACTAAGTTTGGAGAGGGTTTAAAGAAAGAAATATTCTACAAAGCTAAAGGGACTGTAAAACAGCTTCTGAGGGAGGTGGGGGAAAAACCCAGATACAGGAAGAAGTTCTATTTCATTGCAACTGGGATTTAAATAAGAAAAACAAAAAAACTTCCTTACCCAAGGGTATAGGTAACCTATTAAGAGTTTTATTTCCTGTCTTGTTAATACTTAAGATATAGCTGCAAAGTACCAATGCTCAACTTTGAGAACAATAATTTCACCATATGTATAGTTTTGTGGGGTCGAAATTCTCTTTAAACTTGGTAAACCTTAAAAAGTATTATCTGTAGGTGAAATTTATTGTTCCTTCAGAGAGAAGGCTTCGAACCAATAAATCTCTCTCCCTTTCTCCTTAATAGGGGGTTAGGCAGGGTTCAAGACTTAAAACCTCTGCTCTATAGCATCACAAAACAAATAGACTGTTTTTGACTATAATTGTTTCAAACTTACCTTTTTGGGGAGAGGTTCTTCGTTCGTCATTTTGTTTTCTAGGAAAGAAAAAATGGGTATATGAGAAAAGAAACATACCATATTTTAATTGTTAGAACTAGATTTATAGTCATTTTTCATTATTGTGTATTTTATCATTCTAAAGCTCCAGGAGTCATCATCTCATTCATTCTACTTCAAATCCCATCTGACCAAGACTAGTCGCTTACCTTTCAAGACCCCACTCACATTGGCACCTTCCTCCCTAACACTGTTTATTAACCTAGCCATTCTCAACACTTCAGTCTTCTAGCTATGGGAAAAATATGATTTCCCAGTATATTCTACAAGTCCCTTAGGAATAGTTCCATTAGGCTTGCTGAAAGCCACAAGAAGCATAGGAGCTAGGAAACAGGTGTATAATTATCTAGGTTTCTTACCAGCAAAAGAGAAATAATGGGGGTAGTAACAATCCAAACACCCTTTCCTATCATGTATTATACATTTTTTGGTGGATAGCAAAATACATTTTTCCATATCAATATTACAAATTTCTTCTATGACATACATTAAGTAACTTTTAATAAACTCTATAGACTGGGTTGCCCTCTCAAACACTATATCCAATCACACAAATTCAACCAATATATGCTACAAAAGATAGTTTAGTGTATGGAATTATAAAGAAACTTTTATAGCAACTCTAGGTAATTTATGAACTTGTTGTATACAGTCTTTTTTGCTTTCAGTTACCTCCAAGTTTGGTCACATAAAACCAACAAAGTAATGGAACCTATATAGCAGGTTCTACATTCCAAAACTGACTACACTGTTTTACATACAAGTTAATAAACTTTATATTATGAAGCCACAAGTCAAAAAGAATATTTTATTTCCATCAACTACCTTGAGTTACATGAGACACGAAAAATCTGAACCTGCAATTCTTAAACAGAAGCCATAAATAGTGAAATATAGGAGAACATATAACTCCATTGGTAGGCCAAGATAAACCTTTAAGAAGGTTACAAAAAGTGTAAGGTATACCAAGAAGTATCTCAGAAAGTACTGTTACTTTTAAAAATGCACCTAATTTTGTTTTGTAATTGTAAATCCATTTATACATACTCAAAAGTTATTCCTAAATCTTAGATTTTTCAGGTAAATACTAACACCTACATTTAATGTTAGAAAAATAAATGATGACTAAACCAAAGTAACAATTCCAAGGCATAATTCTTTTCCAATTACACAACCTTGGACATTCTCTTGAGAGCTGAATGCTTACTCTTATTTTTCTAGTTTTACTTTTTTATGTCATTAATTTCAAACTATTAGAAATCTAATTTTAAGAATTGGGAGTAGTTAACTAAGACTTCCAAAGGGATTTTTTTCCTCCTTATTTACTAAAGAAGCCTTCTGCTTCTTTCCAAAGAAAATCCATCTTCACACTCTTTCACCAGAAGATTTTCTTCCCTGTTACCATCATACATCAACAGTACGGATATAAATATAATCCCAGTGCCACTTTAGTCAGAAATTAGTTGAAGATTGTCTTTAAATCTGAAGATTTAAATTCTCCTCCCCCCAGCCAATGTTATATAAGGAAGTACACATTGCTTAATGCTACACTCTAGCATTAAATCTCAATCCCTGAAAAGATTTCAAGCCAATCAGGGCAATAATAAAAGTGATATTTACTTTTTTTGGTCCCGAAAACTGATATGGGAGACTCCCTGTGTGAAAACCCCCTCTACCAATGCAAATCAACAACTTTATAGCTTATAGGCGACCTGCCCTATGTATGTCAAAGGGACCTGAACCCATGTCTTCACTCCAAGGCTGATCTTCTATTTATTATACCATGCTCATGTTTCTCAATATTTACCTACAAATCTATAATTCTGTAGAATCACATCTCTGCTAAATAATGTTAATTGTGAAGTGTTATAAAATAAAATGAAATGAACAAGGTGTTGTTACAATAAATCTTACTGCCAAAATTTTGGTAGTAAAAAAGGAAGTTGTAAGAGAAAAGGCACAAATTATTTCAAGTAGGGGAATAATTCATTTGATAGAATAAAGCTGGCTAGAAAAACAGGGAATGCAAACCACAAAGTTCTTCCATTCATTCAATTCATTGATGATTAAATGTTTACTGTCTCAAAACCCTATGCTAGGTGCTGAGGGTGATTCATGAAGCTTACAAGCTTAATGAAGTACAGGTGTCACACTCTCTCAAACTGGATTAAATATAATTGGGAAATGTTTAACAAAATAAAAATACCATACAACATAGATATATTAATTGGTGGTTTTCTAAGTCAATATACAGCCAGCAGGATTCATTTCTATTTGGGTTGAGAGCATTATAATGGAGTATAACAAACAAATGACCACCTTAGGCAAAGACAAAGATAGTAAGGAAGCAGTTCACCACTTTCAGTCTGGTCCTTGGAATGTATGGTTCAGAGTAGTCACTGACAGCATAAAAAGGTTATATCAGAGATTATATAAAATATTACAGATGATAGCTAAATGCATCAAGAAATTAGAAAACAAAGTGTTATGCACTTGAGTTTGACTTTCAAGGATAAGTTGGAATTAAATGGGCCAAGAGGATATTCCAACCACAGGAAACAGCTGGAGTAAAGGGAACAAAGTCTGAGAGATCTCTGCATACTGAGAAACTTGGCTTGAGTGTAAAGTGTTAGACAGGCACTGATATCAGATAAGGTAAAAGGTGAGCACAGCATTATATCGAGAAGGCATCTGAATGCCAGGTAGGAAAGTAGGAACTTTACTGAATACTTATGTGGATACTCAAGATTTTTGATGGATAGAATGAGTTAAAAAAAGATTATTCTGGCAGTATAAGGAATGAGGAGGAGAGGAAGAGAGAAAAAGATCTTTATGAGATCAATTGTATAAAATTTTGTGGGCTGTATAATGCATTATACAAAAGGTTCCCTTATTAGATTATAAATTTTTTGAGAGGAAGGACTGTCTTCTGCCTCTTGTATTCTCATCACCTAGTGTAATACCTGGCATATAGTAGGTGATTAATAAATGATTACTGATCAATTGATACTGCTTAGAAAACTACATATTAATATCTATTTCTATTGAATTTTAAATTATTTTGTTAAATATTCCCCAACTGCATTTTCATCTGGTCCAGGCCAGAGCAGAGCACTTCAAGGTTGAGAATATTGACGGTTTTGTGTTTGATATTTCAGGTCTGGATGCTTTTCAGTAGGCTTGTACTAGCATGCTTCCAGGGAAAAGAGGAGGGGACAAATAGTTGCCAGAGATACTGGCCAGGAAGAATCAACTGATTGGATGAAAGACAAGTAAAAGGAAGAAATGGAGATAATACTAAGATTCTGACTGTGAGAGACTTTGTGAATGGTGGTACTGCTGAAATAGGTAAGTCTGAAGGATGAGCAAGTTTTGGGAAATGTGGGAGGGTAATGTGATGAGGTCAGTTGTGTATATGTTGAGTTTGAGGTCCTGGCAGGATATCTGAATGATAGGAGATGCCCTACAGCCAGCTTGATATCTAAGACTAAAGACAAAAGTCAGGGTTGGTAATCACCTGAGTAGAATTCACAGTAGAAGTTATGGGAGCAAATGAGATTGCCAAAGTAAAGAGTACAGCATGAGAAAAGGTCAAGAATAATCTTAAAGAACACTCAATTTAAGGAGACAAGATGAAAGCAATAGCAACATAAGGGGGGGGGGTCAATACAAGAGTATGTCATATCTTGGCCCAAAAAAGTTGAGTATCCAGAAAAGAGAATGGTCAGTATCAAACAGTACAAAGAGGATAGGGGAGGGTAAAGCCATTGGATGGTAGTAATTAAGAAGTAACTTGTAACCTGGGAGATCAGCTTTAGTTAGGTCAGTTAACATGAAAGTCTAACTACAAGAAACTGAAGGTATAGTGAGGTATAGTAAGGATGCAGAGGCATTAGGTACAGATTATCCTTTCAAGAACTTTAGGGAAGACAGAATAGTACAGTAGCTGGATGAGACAGAATCAATGAATTAACAAATGTTTATTAAACATCTATGAACCAGGTACCGTACTAACTAGGTTCTGGGGATAAGAAGAGCATATAAAGTACATTCATACAAAATTGGCAGATGAGGACCCAAGGAACAACAACAAAAAAAGAACCAATTAAAAAAAATCGATTTTCCTAGCTCCTAGTCTTCTGATAAAAAGGGTAGGTTTGCCTACCAGTTAAAAGAGATATTTTTGAATTATTAGTGAATTCCAACCATTTAATCCTACCTAAGTTTCTTCTTACTATGGATAATTAAGGGTTAGCTTGGGTTAACAAGAAAAATGACTCCTTATCCTTGGTTTTGAGAATAGGATCACAGTTTCAGAGCTCAAGGGACCTTTAGAGAGAGATGCAATGAGTTCTGGCCAGCATGGAGTCAAATATCCTTTATCTCAAAAGTTTACCCTTATATAGTCCTGATCTCTACATTTTTTGGCTTCTCAATTTCCCTTCCTGGCTCATCCATCCACATATTATTGCCACCCCCTCTTAACCCTCAATGCAGGCATACCTCCACAAGGCTCTATCTTGGCTTTCTTCTGTTCTCTAACTCTCCTATGGTGGCTTCATGAACTCCCATGAGTTTTGGATCTATATATCTAGTCCTTTACCAACTGCCTACAGGACATTTTAAATTGGATGCCCAGTAAAACCGCTCAAAATACATGTCAAAAACAGAACTTAGTGTCTTTTCCCCTAAAGAACTCTTATTGTGTACTTTCATAAATATGTCAAGTGCACCACCCCCTACTTTTAGTTTCAAAGGTTCACAATTTTAGCACTATTCCTAGAGTCAGACTCTTCACTATTCCTCACCCCACAGGGTCAATCAACCGTCAAACCTTGCTATTTCTAACTTTACTGCATCTCTCACAACTGTCCCTTTTCTCTACTCACAGTCATCATCTTAGTTGCTCTTTACCTCTCACTTGGGCAGCCAGTGACCTCCTAATTAGTCTCCCTCCCTTGTCACTCCTACTCCAATATATCCTCCACAAAGCTCCTAGTGATTTATTAAAGTACAAATCTGACCATGTCACTTCCTTACTTGAGTGTAACTCTAGTGGCTTCCTATTGCCTCTAGGATTAAATATAGGCTCTTCTGCTTGGCATTTAAAAGCCTTTTACAAGTTAGGTCGAAACTTTCTAGCCTCCACACAATACTCCTTTTCACACTTAGTTCAACTGGCTTTGCCTTTTCTCATACACAGCACTTTCCCTTTGGGCCTTTGCACTGGCTGTCTCCCACGACTAAAATGTATTCTCTCCCAACACTGTTCCCAGCCTTAAAAGTTCTTACATTTGTTCAAGACTTAGCTCAAATGCCACTTTCTACATGAAGTTCTTGACTCTCCCTTCTGCCCATCCTCCTATCTAAATTACCTTGTATATACCTATATGTCTCATCTGATAGTAAACTCCCCAAAAGGAAGGTCTGTTTCATTTTTGTCTCTGTATTCATATCACCTAGTACACTACCTCAGAGTAGGTGCTTAATAAAAGTTGATTGTTTATCTCAGATTCTGAAAGTTGGAAGGTACTTTGGTGTTCTCATCAAGTCCAATTTATAATAGCAATTCCTACTATAATATACCTGACTCAGTTGAGTATGAGCAAGAAAGGAGGCAAAGATCCAAGGTAAAAGAATTAATAAAGGATGCATGACTGAGGCTGGTTCTGTATTTCAGAACCTTGGAAAGTAATCCATTGT
This sequence comes from Gymnobelideus leadbeateri, assembly GCA_011680675.1. Lineage (NCBI taxonomy): Eukaryota > Metazoa > Chordata > Mammalia > Diprotodontia > Petauridae > Gymnobelideus > Gymnobelideus leadbeateri. The sequence continues at coordinate 575,254 of WOXC01000044.1, forward strand.
AATTTCCATTTTTCAAAATAAAATGTAATTAAAATATATTACAGATGTATTTATATGACCATTAGAGTAAATTTTCATACAAGTAGACTTAAGGGAAAATAAGTAACTTTCAGAACATTTTTCAATTTTGAAAAATGTTATTACTACTTTTTAATAACAAATAAATAGTGTTGTAAGTACTTTAGAACAGAGCACTAAGGGTCAAGTGAGGGACCTGCCTAGAGTACAAAATTGAAGGGTGCAAAAATACAAAATATGAACCTGTTATCACACTCATGACTTTAAGACAATCACAACTTATATCCCTCCTTTGGGTGCAAAATTAGATATAGTGCTGATTCACATTGAAAATTTACTTCAATATACACAAGAGGTTGAACTTTTAAAGTTTAATTAGAAAGTTATTCTTGAAGACCCATTATTAGGCTGACATTGCATTTCAGAGAAATTGTTGTAAACAGTACCTCATTTTCTCAAGGCTTTTTTACAGACTGCTCTAAAGTGAAACCCAAGAGAAAAAGAAATCTGAATATTTAGCTTATTTTAAGGCAGTTTCAGTTGGAGGAAGCTGGTGGCACAGGGGATAGAGCATTGGGCCTGAAGTTGGGTAGACCTCAGTTCAAATCCAGCCCCAGATATTTCCTAGCTATGTGACCTTGGGTAATTCACCTAACCTTTGCCTCAGTTTTCTCAATTGTAAAATGGGGATTAAAAAAAAAAGGTTAGCTTTTAGCATAATACACGAGAGGTGCTTAACTGGAAATATTATTGCTTTAATACAGTACTATAGATTTTTCTAAACAAGAACCACAAAAATCCAGTTTGGCATATCAAAAAATCATAGGCAAAATGAATAAGTGGAAAGATGGAATGGAAAGAACTGACCACTATATTTTGAGTCAGAGGACCTAAAGCCTCATTCTGTTATTACCATGCCCAAGTGGTCTTAGGCAAGTCACAATCCATATGGGTCTCCATTTCCTCATTTGTAAAATAAGGGGGTTGGGACAATGGGAATACATTGTCTCAAAGGAAATCCTTTTAGCTCAGTCTATGAATCTATAGACCTTTTCCCAATGAACTTGTAAATAAGTTTTTGGGTTTTTTTTAAAGACTAAGACTGATGCTAAGGAATCCCAGATAACATTGGCCAAATAACATTAATGTGATTCTACACCATATATTCAATTCAACAGCATTTAAGCATTGTGGAATAAAAAGTCAAAAGTAAAAGTGGGCCCTTTGCACAAGAATTAATACAGTGTAGTAGACAGTAGTGCTGGACTCCCTGCTGGGAAGACCTGGGCTCAAAACCTACTTCTTATATTTATTAACTGTGACCTTCAGAAAGACACATGTATGCAAAAACAATATAACTGGAGGAAGGAGACAATAAAAACAATTAGCGGGTTATTATAAAAGGTTTTCTATTTGAGGAAGCGCTTGAGTTTCACCTAGAAGTAAGTTAAGGATTCTTAGAGGAGGGAAGGCATTCCAGGAACATGGGACAGTTTGTGCAAAGGCTGGGAGGCAGGAAACGGAATGCTAAATTCAGGGGAAGTGAAGGCCAGTTTGACTGGGAACAAAGAGCCCACGAAAGGGAGTCATATGAAGCCTGGAAAGGTAAGCTAGAGCCAGACAGCAAAGTTTTAAATGCCAAGCTGTGAAGAACGCATTTTAAGCAAAAGGGATTCTTAAGCAGGGTACTGATATGCTCAAGTCTGCTTTAGTTAAGACTATTTTGGTAGCTGTGTGAAAGATGGATTGGAAAGGGAAGTGTCTGGTTGCAGAGTGTCTCTTTTTTTTTGTTTTGTTTTTGCTTTTTGGAGGACAATTGGAGTTAAGTGACTTGCTCAAAGTCGCATGGCTAGTAAGTGTGTCAAAGTGCCTGAGGCCGAATTTGAACTCAAGTCCTCCTGACTCCAGGGCCAGTGCTCTATTCACTGTGCCACCTAGCCGCCCCTACAGAGAGTCTTACTAAGAGGCTACCAGAAATATCTAGTGGAAAAGTGATAGAGGCCTGAACTGGGATGATTCTTTCAATCCCAAGGCTACTACACATTTTTGTGTATTAACAAACAGTTGCATTTAAAGATACTGGGAGTAGGCATGGTTTAAATACTAGATTTAAGTCACAATCCTAACGATTTCAATCCAAGAGTGATGGCTCGCCTATGATATGACTAGCTGAGACTAGGTGGCACAGTGGCCACTGGAAGCTGGGTAGACCTGAATTCAAAACTCAGGCACTTGATGTGTGACCTGTCAACCTCAGTTTTTGCAACTTTAAAATGGGGGATATTACTTCATGAGGTTTTTGTGAGGATTAGATAATATTTGCCAAGGGCTCAGCACTATGTCTAGCATGTAGTAGGTACTTTAAAAAAACTTGACCCCTGACTTCCCGAGTTTCTCCATCAGTGAATTGGGTGAACAATGCTCATACAGTTACCTCCTCCATACTAATAAAACATAGAATGATGAAAGTAATCTGTAAATATACACTTACACTAAAATAATATGCCCTCACAAATTCTTAAATTTTAACCCTTATGTTACAGTAACATCAGAAGACATGTGTTCTGAACTGAGTAACTAATTCACTTTTTTAATACTGGCCTCAGTTTTCCAAATGAAGTTTGATTAATTTTTCCCATCTCTTCCAATTCTAAAAAACTTAGTAACTTTATCTGCATACTAGACTCTACAATGGAGGCATCCTGGAATAGTGGGAAAAATACTATACTTGGGAGTCAGAAAACACAGATTATAGTTCTGGTTCCACTATTACCACAATTATGCAATCCTAGATAAAATCAGTAGCCAAACTATCTTGTAAGCTTCAGTTTCTTCATCTTGGGAAAATGGGGATAGTTATCTGCTCTGCCTAGGGATCACTGGGTTGAACAGAAAACTAAACTTATGAAAATACTCTGCAAAAAGTACACAAAATTAGTTCCTTTCCCCCTCCTTGGTCAAAATATTACATATAATATTTGATAAATATCTGTTAAAAAAAAAGTTAAAGGAGTTTTAGCAGGTCTCTCCTACTACTTAAAATGGGACCATAACAAACCATTTTTCTCAAGCTCCCCCTATTCAGAGCTAAAAGAAAAATTAGAGAACTAGCCTGATTGTCTTTCAAGAAACTAAAAGCCCAGAGAAATTAAGTATCTTGCTCAATGACAAGTAGTTAAGCTCTGGTTCAAACCCCGGTTTTTCAAAACCAAATGTAAATACTGTTTTCTATAACAGCCACTTAAAGGCATAGTAACTACAGAAAACACAATCAAAAAGAGTATTTTTCTAAAAATTGTTCATATGTTGCCAAAAAATTTCACCACTCAGAAAATGCTTAATTTATTACTAAGAAAAAAATTAAGTAGCTGGAAGTTTAAGACAGTCGAAAGGAGATTGGGGGTGGGTGGGTGGGGATCCTATGATTTTCATTTATCCCCTATAGTAGCCAGGTAATTTAAACACTCTACTTTTGGTCAGTTTAAGGGAGCAATGCACTATTTAAAATATTTGCTACCCAAGGAGAAAAGTCATATTAACCCCTTACAACTACTATTACCTGGAAGTTTAATAGATTTTTATAAGATCAAGTATCAAATTAGGGAGTGTCAAAAACTGAAGACACTTTTACACCTTTTTCCTTCCTATTCATACAAAACGAACCTCATCTCAAAAGAGCGGGGAGCGAGAGGAGGCACGGGATTCTGAAGAAGTTTCAAGACGTAAACAAATGAACACTTTAGAACTACTTTGTTTTCCGTTCCCAAGATTAAAACTCATTCTAGCTCTAGGTTTGTGAAAACTCCCGGGGGAGGGGGAGTCCACGAGCGCTCCCCAAAACGCTATTTTTTGTTGTTAGGCTAAATTTAAATTTGGTCTCCCTGGGAAAAATAAACAAACCCAAACATTGACTTTTTTTTGCGCAGTTCTTTTTTAAGCCCAGCCAGCCCAGACTTCGGCCAAACGTGGCGGGAGCCGGCAAGGTCTTCCAGCACCCGCCAGTGGGGCAGCGGGGGCTCCAGGAGACTGGCCGCGGCTGCAGCGGCCCCGCGCCCACGGGCCGGCCCTCGGTTCGTTTTCCCGCTTCCCACCGCAGGCACTGAGCAGGGAGGGAGGACGGGGTAAAATGGCCTCGGGCAGCAGCGTCCGCATCCCCGCATCAAAGGAGGGGAAGCAGTTAACGGAGTCGGCGGCCCCGCAGGCCTGGGCTCCTTGAACGCCGGGGGGAGCGGCCTGCGGCTCGGGCGAGGCCCGGGTGGGGCGAGGGGGGTGTCGGGAGAGACGCGGTCGCTCTGGGCCCAAGGCGGGCGAGGTCTGTTCCGGCGGTGGCCCCGCGCCCCGCACTTACCTCTCCACGCCGAGGCCGCCGCAGCCGCCGCCGGCTTGTCACATAGACCGGCCCGGACGCAGACCCCCTGACGTACGGACAGACGGACGGAGTGGCGGGCGGCCCGGCTCGGGCGACCCCACCACCCCAAGCCGCTGGGGTGCCCTCGGCCCCAGCGATGGCTCCTCCTCCTCCTCCCGCCGCAGAGACAGGCTCTCCCCTTTATTTGCGGGTCTCACTGCTACAAAATGGCGCTGGAGGAGGAAATGAGGCTCCGTCACCCCCCCCACCCTCTTCCCTTCCTAGTCTTCCCGCTCCTCCCGCCGGACGGCTCCGCCCCCAGCCCCTGCGGCCCCGCCCCGGCTCCAAACAGCGGCGGCCGAGCCCGCCCCCTCCCTCCCCTAGTCTAGTCCGGACTGGGCTCACTCACCCGCAGGACGAGGCTGCCAATACGTTGCCTTCGCGTCCAGCTGGGGTCGGCGGCGGCGGCTACACGCGGTGGGCCGCCCGCCCTCGCCACGCCGCTCCCGGCCTGGGGGCGCGGGAGGAGGAGACGGCGAGGGGCGGCAGCAGCCTTCAACGGGGGTTAGCTCTGGCGGCGGCGGTGGAGGTGGCTTCGTTCCCGCTCCCCCTAAGGAGCCGGAGCTAAGGAGCCTGGAGCGGCCGCCCAGCCGGCCCAGTGACGGGTGGGGGTGGGGGTGGAAGACGTGGAGGGATCGGGTCACGGAGGGAGGCGGGCGGACAGCGAGGGAGGGGATAAGGTTGGAGTTCAGCCGCAGAGCATCCTGGGAAAGGCGGCGGGGGGCGGGGTGGGTTTCGCCTACCCCGTCGGGCGGGCCAGCGGGAGGAAGGAACGTTCCCGGGGTCGCCACCTGCTGCTGCTGCTGGAGGGCGCGCTCCCGGAGGACTCCTCAGAAATTCGGGGATTGGCTGCCTTTCCGAAAGCTTGCGAGGAACCTTGTCCGGGGCAGGTGCTAGCAGACTTGCTCCGTGGTCCGAGCAGCCTTCGCGGGGCTGGAGCCGGGGCTCGTGATGTTTTGAGGAACTCTTCGGTGACGTTGTCGTGAGAGTGGAACTGCGCCCCGGGCTGCTTCGCCTGCCTGCCTCGGGAGCGTGGAGACAGCGTCTCCATTGTTCTTGCGGAGCCTCGCCTGCCACTGCGCGGGGGAAATGAACGCTTGACCGCCCCTCCCCAGAAGCGACGGGCTTTGGGGCTTAATTGTATTCTGTCGTTCCAAATTCGCTGAAATAAAATTCATTCCGAAGGAGCCAACCTAGTTAGACTCGGCGAAATCCCTTTGTGTTTTTGTTTTTTTCCTGAATACAACCTAAAGAGGGCTTTAGATAAGACTGCACTTTGGAGTTTTCTGTAGGAATTGTCTGCACAAAAACTCAGTGAGCTGACCCTAAAAGAAGCGAGTCTTCTGAGTTTATTCATTAGGATAAAATTAAAGGTAAGATATGCTCTGTCGAAGGAGATGGAGCAAGTTCCTGTAAATGGATAGAATTGTAAAAATAGATAGTAAATAGATAAAATTAGCTGAAAAGTAGTGAAAAAGTGAAAAACCTTTCTTTAGCTTTCATGCACGATTTCCCCCAACTTATTAGTTAATGCGAAAATGAAATTGCTTTTCTAATAAATCCTGGGAAGCGTTTTAGGGCACTATCTTAGAAATCTCGAATTCATGGAGTCGTGAAGTTTTAACGCTGTGAAGGGACCTTCGGCATTATATAAGCCCTTCGAAACCCGCCTTCCAAGGAAGCTATTTTTCCATCCTCATTCATTGGACGTTACTAACCCACCTTGTGCTCTGTGATCAAACCAACTGGCCTTCTCTCTGTTCCTTTTGTGCTGGCTGTTCCCCGAGAATGGAATGAACACCCTTCTTAGCTCCACTTTATGGAATTCCTTTCTTCCAGATACAGTTCTGATACATCAAACACTTCCTGATCCTCCAACTGCTATCACCTTCTCTATATCTATTCAGTATACATTTGTTGTCTTTCCATTTAGAATGTAAATCCCTTTTGAGCAGAGCTGGTTTTATTGTATCTGTATCCCAAGGATATTCTTCCAGGAATATTTGTTGTGTTCAGGGAAGACTAGTACCTAAGTCGTGAGGGCCTGCAGAGCCCTTTCCAGACTGCTCACCCACCTTTGGTGTCTATTTGTCACCCAGCTTTCACCTGTAGCTCCAAGAAGCTTTAGCAAGTGCAGCTGCCACACCCTGGTAAAAAAAGAAATCGTCTTGCCAGACAGGCTAAACCAGATTGAGAATAACAGATCTTTAGTGGGTTAGGGGGATGTCTACCCCAAGCATGTGAAGACTTCCCCTGATGAAATGAGCTGATGAGAACACTTTATTCCAAAGGCACTGTGTTGTGCTTAGAACCTGGTCAGATATGGAGGATGCCAAGATCGTCCACTGCGTTTAGGGCCGTGGCCAGTCATCCTGACTTTGGTTTTGTCACTAGATTGGATGACTGGAAGAGAGATTCTGATGACTTTGTGCAGCTTTGCCTAACTGAAATCCAATTCACATGTTAGTCAAGACATCACTGTCATATGTGCTTCAAAAAAAGGAAGGATGAACTACAACAATATCTGTGAGTGCAACTAGCTGTAGATAGAGTACAGTATAGTAGATAGAGTGCCATCTGCCCAAAACCAAAACTAAACAGGGTCACAATACAACTGACACAACTGTATAACAAAATCCCCAAGGCTTAGCTCAGTGCCCATCACGTGTGAAGCACTGAACACTTTCTAAACACTTTTCAGTCATGTCCGATTCTTCATGACTCTATTTTAGGATTTTCTTGGCAAAGTTACTGGAGTGGTTTACCAGTTCCTTTTCTAGCTCATTTTACAGATGAGGAAACTGAGGCAAACAAGATTAAGTAACCTGTCCAGGGTCACACAACTAGTCTCTGAACCAGATTTCAACTCAGGAAGGAGTCTTCCTGATTCCAGGCCTCGTGCTCTAATCCATTTTCCACCTAGCTGCCTTTAAATTACTTTAAAGTATTTTTAAAAGACTCTTTAAGATGTTTTATACTGATCTAGTTAGGATTTTTCATCAAAATTCCTTCTGTTCCCATACTTAATTGTTATTTAATGTATACTTTTTCAAATTTTCCTTTGTAAAGGTTTGGTTTTGAGTTCTCTTATCACCTTGGTAAGATTATAGGGAGGTTAGCCTGTCAAAATTTAATTATATCTTCTCATAGAGGGTAACAGAGAAGCATTCCTTGGTACCTCCTGAAGGGCAGGTCTTATTGACAAGGACTGTTTCTATCTGTACTTGTTGGCTTGGACTCTTGTTCTGTGGGCCTAGAGAGAAGAGCTTTGTGTTGACAGGAAATCAGTTGGACCCCCCCCCCCCCACACACACACACTGTGAAGGAGCATATTGTTCAGAATAACCAGCCTTTGAAAGTGAGTTTTCATTGAGTACTTGACCAGAGCTTTCCTTTTGTCTCACTTTCTTCTGGAGAAACCCTAAGAGTATAACAGAAGGAAGAGTGCTTAAGATGTTAGTGAATGTCTTGGAGAAGAGGTGTTAGGTACATTGTGAAATTCATGTGCTCGTGCCCATGTGGCCTGAGAAGAAACATTTTGGACACCAGAGGCCCGCTTCACCTCAGCCCCAGAAATGTAAGAAGGCTTACACATGCCAAGAAACTGAGTAGCAGCTAGAGTTTTGTTAGTGTGTCATCAGAGGATCATAGCTCTAAAACTAAAAGAGACTTGTATGGAGATTATGGTATCAAACCAACTTCATTTTATAGATGAGGCGATTGAACCCAGAGAGGTTTAGCCATTTGCCAAGGTCATACAGTTTGTGATCAGGATTGAAACTCAGGTCCTGTGATTTCAAGTTCAGTGCTCTTTCCATTGTACCATGTACCCTTAAGAGTTGCTGGAGAGACATACGATGAAGGTAAACCATGTGCTTGCTGCCCTTGTGGGCCAAGTGAGAAATTCCTTGGCAGTATTCAGTTGCTGGCCCCATCCTCAAAGAGGCAAAAGTCTTTCAACCACAAGACAGCCATGCTGAGGGCAATCACTTAACTAAGTGGTGAGGGTCCCTGAGAAATGCTTCCCAAGTAGCAGTCTAGCAGGAGAAGGATTTCTTGGGCATCGCCAGCCTCACAGTTTGCCTTAAAGATACTCCCAGGTTCAAGAGTTTGGGTATTTAGCCTTCTTTTGAGAGAAGGGCAATTTTCTCAGATAAAGATTCCAGCATCTATGGCCCCAGCCCTAGGAGGAATAGTATAAGGGACTAGAATTAAAATATGGAGGAGCAGGGAATTTGGACATGGTACTCTGTCAACAAATATTTATTATACACTTACTATATTCCAGGCATTGTGCTAAGTTCTAGGGATACAAAGAAAGGCAACAACTGTTACTCCTCTCAAGGAGCTCACATTCTAATGGGGGAGACATAATGTTAACAGCTATGTACATACAAGTTATAAATAGGGTAGATAGAAGGTACTACATTGAATGAGTCACTTGGATGGTGTGACTCTAATAGGAAGAATTTTGCTTGTCTAGCTGCCCTGGGTGGATGGGAATGACAGGATGGTTCTGAAAATCTGAAAGGATTTTGGGACCTTGTACAAAATAGGACTCAATGGAGAAGGAAGAGAATCGTTTTGATTGTGAGCACCTTAGAATCTTTTCCCACATTATTTATGGACTCCTGAGGGTCCTTTGTATTTCCTGTGAGGTTTAAGAAAGGCTCTCCTGTAACTCATATGTACATTATTTTCTTGAGTGCTTCTACAAGATCTGGGAACCCTCTTACATATATCTATGGGAACCTAGACATGAGATTTTCCCATAATAGATTCTACATGAAGATATACTGAGCCAAGTGATTTGGTGGGAAGCTTTCATGATTATAGAATCACAGAATTTGAAAGTTGGAAGGGACCCACCTAATGGCCATCTTGTCCCAACTCACTTGCCAAAAGACTCCCCATCGACATATCCAATAGTTGTCCAGTCTGTGCATGAACACCTTCAAGGAGAGAGAACCTACCATCTCTTGTAGCAGCTCATGCTACTCTTGGATAGTTCTATGGTGAGAATTTTTTTTCATGACATCAATGCAATGATGGCTCTCCTGTACCTCATACACACACACACACACACACACACACACACACACACACACACACGTATATATACATATATGTATATATATACTTATATGTATGTATACATATAATTATCTTGAGTGCTTCTACATATGGTTTACATAGATTTTAACAAAAATTTTGATAGATTCTATGATGCTGTTTTTGTAAACAATGTGGAGAATTGTGGGCTAGATGGAGCCCAAAAGAGCAAGTCTAATCTCCATGTGACAGTTCCTGAAATACTTAAAGACAGATATACTGTGTTCTTCCTGAGTCTTAACTAGAGGTTAAAGGAACCAAACACCTTCAATGGATCCTCTTATATGAGGTCTCAAGGCCTTTCGACATCATACCTATCCTCTGGGAACTCTGATTTCTCAATGCTCTTTTATAACCAGGGTGCCCAGAATTAAACACAATACTCCAGGTGAGTCTGATGGGGAGAGTACAGTGCAGTTTCCTTCCTATTCTTGGAAATTATGGCCCTCTAGAAGAAGAGAAGGTGCCTGGCTAAAGGACAACAGGCAAGAAATCTAGTGGATGTCCTAAAAGCTGGATGGACAAGGCATTAATATTTATAGAAGTGACCTCAGAGGCAGCTAGATTAGCCTCTATACATGAACAAGAATCTCCACTCCAAAAAACTGGACAAATAGAAGTGCAATGGCTAAAGCACTGAACCCGGGTTGATAAGACCTGTGTTCAAATTTAGCCTCAGCCTCAGACACTTCCTAGCTGTAAACTTCCTAGGTAAGTTTTTTTAAACCTCTACCTGCCTCAGTTTCTTCCACTATAAAATGAAGATAATAACAGCACCTACATTCCCAAGGTTGTTGTGAGGATCAAATGAGACAACATTGTTAAAACACTTTGTAAACCTTTAAGTGCTATATAAATGTTAGCTATTATTAGTTATCTAGCCTTCTCGAAGATTTCTTTTCTGCTTTTCTTTTTTTTAAGCAATTGGGGTTAAGTAACTTGCTCAAGGTTACACGGCTGGAACTGATCCTGGGTCCTCCCAACTCTGGGGCCAGCGCTCTTACTCACTGCACCACCTAGCTGGCCCTTCGAAGATTTCTTATGAGGGAGAACTTACTACCTTCTGTGGCAACCTATTCCAACTTTGGTTAGTTCTAAGGGTTTGGAACTTTTTTTCTTAAATCAAGTCTAAATATTCTTCTTTGCTACATTCACCCATTGTTCTTACTTCTGCAGTCAGGGAGTCAAGCACAATAAGTCTAATCTGACTTCCATATAACAGCCTTGGGGTTAAACATCACTGGTTCCTCTAACTGATCTAAGTATGGTCTGATTTTAGAGCCTATCACCACCATGATTGCCTTCCTCTAGATACTGTTCAGCATGTCAATGTCCTTTAAATTCATTTTTTTTTTGGCTTTTTGGAGGGCAGTTGGGGTTAAGTGACTTGCCCACAGTCACACGGCTAGTAAGTGTGTCAAGTGTCTGAAGATGGAATTGAATTCAGGTCCTCCTGACTCCAGGGCCAGTGCTTTATTCACTGCACCACCTAGCTTCCCCTGTCCTTTAACTTCTTAAGCAAGAACCTGAAGCCCTTAGGAACACAGGTGGTGTTTTCATCCTTGTTACTTATCAAGATCAATGGCTTCAGGTGACAGCCTGGAGAAGTTAAGAAGATGGTGTCTGAAAAAAGAATTTGGATTTCTGGGTTGTGGCATATAATATAAGAATGATATGTTCCTGACCAGGGGTGTAGTAGACATAGTAGGTGCTGGTAAGAATGTGGTTTTGCAAACCCAATTAAAAGGTGTACCCCTAAAAGAAAGTGGAGAAGAGAAAATAGTTTGTGTATCTATCCACATACTTGAGAAAGAAGATACAATGTAGGAAACAGAATAGCAATAGAAATGCCCCAGTATTCAGAGGAGAAAAATTCAAGAAAGAAAGGTAGCAATTAAACCCATGGCCTCAGTTATCTATTCTCAGCTTCACAAAACAGGAGTAACAGTAAAAAATGAACTAGAGATAATGACTCAGGGATATAAACTTGTCCCCACTGATATAATAGGATGAGAATCATGATTAGAATATGACTCTGGAAGGGTACACCTCATTCAAAATGTCTAGAATAGGTAAAGGACAGGAGAGTGAAATTCTATTTTATATTATCCATTGTTTTCCAATAAAATCAGGGGTGAAACAAGGATGTCCATTGTGATCACTCTTGACATAGTACTAGAAATACTAATAATAAATAAATAATAAGACAAGAAAAAAATTGAGAGAACAATCATAAGTAAAGAAGGAACAAAATGATTGCTTTTTGCAGATGATATGATGGAATCCTTAAAGAAACCTAAAGAATCAACTAAAATTAATTGAAACAATTACTTCAGTAAACTTGCAAGATATAAAATAAATTCACACACATCATCAGCATTTCTAGATAATACTAATAATACCCAGCAGGAAGAGATAGAGAAATTTTACTTAAAATAACTACAGAATGTGTAAAACATTTGGGAGTCTACCTACTAAGATACATACAAGGAATTATATAAGTACAACTACAAACCACTTTATAGAAATACAGACCTAAATAATTGGACAAATATTACTCATTAATAAGTCAAAACAATAAAAATGACAATAGTGCTTAAATGTATTTATTTCAATGCCATACCAATCAAACCACTAAAAGTTTCTTTGATAAGGGCTTTATTTCCAAAATATGATAAACATTTAAATTCATAAGAATAAGAGCCATTACTCAATTTATAAATGTTCTGAGGATATAAGCAAGCAGTTCTCAAGGGAAGAAAACCAGGCTATTTATAGAACAATGAAAAGTGATACCAAAATTCATGTGGGATCATAAAAGGCCAAGAATATCAATAGAAATGATGAAAAAAGTGGAAACAAAGGAGACCTAGTAGTACTTCATCTCAAACTACACTACAAAGCAGTAATTCTTAAAAACAATTTGGTATTGGTTAAAGAAATTGAGATCAATCACTGGAACAGATTAGCTATACAACATATAGAAGCAAATATATCTAGTGGCCTCATGTTCAATAAATACAAAGACCCAGTTGCTGGGATAAGACTTCACTATTTGATAAAGGCGTGGGAAAACTGGACAAAAGTATGGAAGAAATTAGATCAACACCACATACTTTATACCAATATAAGTTCCAAATGGATATGTGACCTACATATGAAAGGTCCTATCATAAACAAATTAGAGAAACATGGAAAAAAATCCCTCATAAGATCCATGGGTAAGAGAAAGGTTCAGAGAGGATCTCAGAAAATAAAATGAATAATTCTGATGACATAAACTGAAAAAGTTTTTGTATAAGCAAATCCAATCAAATCAAGATTAAAAGGGAAAGAGGTAACAGAGGAAATCATTGCCCTAAGTTTCTCTGATAGAGTGTCATTTCTGAGATATATGAGGAACTTATTTAAATTTATCAGAATAAAAACCATTCCTCAATTGATAAATAGTTTGTAGATATAAACAGGCTAGTCTTAAGAAACCCAGATCATCTATAGCCATTAGGAAAAAAAATTTCTCTAAATTACTACTAAGTAGAGAAATACAAATTAAAGCAATTTGGAATTTATATCTCATGCCTATCAGTAGCAAAGTTGACAAAAAAAGAAAGTGATAAATGTTAGAGGGACTGTGGGAAGATAGGCATATTGATATACTGTTGGTAGAGCTATACATGAGTACAAGAAGTCTGGAAAGCAATTTGGAATTATACAGAAAAAGTAATCAAGCAGTGCATGCCCTTTGATCCAGTTATACTACTACCAGGCCTATATCCAAAAGAGATCAAAGAAAGAGGAAAAGTTCCTATGGTATATACAAATATTTATAGCAGCTCTTCTTGTGGTGGCAAAAAAAAAAAATGGAAATGAAAGGGATGCCAACTAATTGAGGAATAGCTGAGTAAACTGTGGGACATGAATGTGATAAATACCACTGTGCTGTAAGAAATGAGATGATTTCAAAGACTCATGGAAAGATTTAAACACACTTTTTCAGAGTGAAGTAAGCAGAACCAGAAGAATAATTTACATCAATATTATAAAAATGAACAATTTTGAAAACTTTTTTTTTTGCTTTTTTTTTTTGGAGGGCAATTGGGGTTAAGTAACTTGCCCAAGGTCACACGGCTAGGTTTTTGTTTGTGTGTGAGTTAAGTGTCTGAGGTCGCATCTGAACTCAGGTCCTCCTGACTCCAGGGACAACGCTCTACTCACTGTGCCACTTAGCCACCCCAATTTTGAAGACTTTTAATAACTGATGAAGAATTAAGTAAGCAGAAGCAAGAGAATAATTTAGGCAATAAAACAACACTGTAAAGACAAATAATTTTTGAAAGCTGTAAGAACTATGAACAATATAATGACCACCCATGATTTCAGAGGACTGATGATGAAATATATTACCTACTTCCTGATAAATAATAGATTTAGAGTACAGAATGAGACAACTATTTTTGCATATAGACAATGATGGAATTTATTTTCCTTGAATATCCATATTTGTTACAAGGAATGTGTTTCTTTTTCTTCTTTAGGGGCTTCAAAATAGGTAGTTTGAGGGGATGATAAAGGTGTTAGAATACTGCATGTACTTTCAGATAGGATCATTGTATTGTTAATTTTGCTTAAATGTTTGACTGTTACAGGAAAGCATAAAGTAGGAGTGGTCTAAAAATGTCTGTAATATAAAAACAAAACAAATCAATAAAACTTAAAAAATAAGATAAACTCCTTTGAAGAAATCCAGGGACCAGTGAAAAAGTATGTCAGGGATCATTTATGTGGAGAACCAGAGAGAGAAATAAAAGCAATATTCTAATCAGACCAACTAAATAGAAATAGGAAAGAGATGAGGAGTTCCAGATACAGATCATTTAGTCCAATGCCATGAAATTACAGATGAGAAAATTAAAGCCAAGAGAGTTTAAATGACTTGGTCACTTATGTAATAAGAGGTGAGATTTGAACTTAGTTCTTCTAAGTCCAGATTTATTATTCTTTCCATTGTGCCATTGCCTCCAGCCTATAGTCAAAAATTCTATAGAAAAATTTAGCCAAGGAGATATGGGAAGCTCTGAAGAACAAAAAAAGGGGGGTGATTATCTAAGAAAGACTGATATAGATTCATGTGGACCTAATTGATTAACTCGGATTTTAAAGACACACAAAAGATGGAATAAAAGAATTTTTAAAAGTTATTTGGAAGAAAAGAGGAGGATCAAAGAAGAGAAAGAATGGGCTAGATGGGGTCATTATAATGGATGTTAGGAATCAGAAGAGCTGGATTTTGTTTCTGCTTTCCTTGTCTAGAAGAAGCACAGAATAAAAGTTGTTACTAAGAAGTTAATGCCCAAGTTAGGTAGGGAGATAGAAAAAGAGAATTTAGCTCCCTAATTAACACAATCAAATCATAGGTTTATGGCCAAATGAGCTATATTATAAGGAAATAAAAGTCCTGGTGGATGTGGTTTCTGAGACACTATTAGCGATCTTTGGAACTATCCGAAGATATCCAAAGAACGGGAGAACCCCACAGGACAGGAGATGGGCAAGTGTGAAACATTGTGAGAATGTGAAACATTGAAGAGAATGAAATCTACAAACTATAGAACAGTGAGATAAATTTAGTTTGCTGCTAAAATTCCAGGAATTGATATTAAAGGGATGGCTAGTTAATGTCCAGAAGAGAAAGCAGTGATCACAAAGTATCTTCATGGTTTTAACAAGAGCATATTGTGCTGGACTAATCTTATTCTTTTTTTTGTTTTGTTTTGTTTTTTTGTTAGGGTTACTAGGAGGATAGATCAGGAGACTGTATAGACATAGATTTCATCAAAGTTTTTCAAATAATTTCTCATGGAGAAATGTGGGCTAGAAGACAATATAGTTGTGCAGTTTCAGAACTGGTTGAATGGCAGGCCTAAAGAGAACTTATTAACAACTCAATAGCAACATGCAGGAAAGTCCCTAGTGAAGTGTCCTAAAGATCTGTGTTTGGTTCTTAATTGTTAATAAAAGATTCATAGATTTGAAGCTGCAAGAAACTTTGGAAGCTATCTAGTCCAACCCCCTAATTTTTTTGTGGATGAAGAAACTAGGGTCTAGAAAGGTTAAGTGACTTTCTCAAAGAGGATGAGGCCATGCAAGTCAAATTAATCATTTTACAGATGAGGAAACTGAGACCCAGGGAGGTTAAATGGTTTATTCAAGTCCACCCAGGTTGTGACAGCCCAGGGCACAGACACCAAGGACTTCTGATTCTATAGACAACACTTCCCCTATACTGCCCTGTTTCCCAACATTTTATAAATGACTTAAATAATGGTATGCTTATCAAATTTGCAGATTGTGCAAAAATAGGAGGAATAATTGGATGACAGAATGGGGATTTAAAAAGGTCTTTCTTGATGAGCTAAAATCTTGGACCAAATTTAAAAAGATGAAATGTAAAAGGATAAATGTTAAGTTTTATGCTTCAACCTCACAAATACAAAGTCTGGGCAGGCATGGTTAGACAATTGTTCAGTTGTTTCAGGCTTTTCATGATCCCATTTGGGGTTTTCTTTCTTTCTTTCTTTTTTTTACTTTTTTTTAAAATTTATTTTTAGTTTTCAACATTCATTTCCACAAGATTTTGAGTTACAAATTTTCTCCCCATCTTTCCCCTACCCCCACCCCAAGATATGGAGCCTACTGAATACCCCTTCCCCCACTCTGCTCTCTCTCATATCCTCCCCCATACTCCCTCTAACGTTGTTCTAGTAGGGCAAGATGGATTTCTATACCCCAGTGCCTGTATATCTTATTTCATTTGGGGTTTTCTTTTTAAAGATAATAGAATGTTTTAACATTTTCTTCTCCAGCTCATTTTTACAGCTGAGGAAACTGAGGTAAACAGGGTTAAGTGACTTGCTCAAATGTCTGAGACCAAATTTGAACTCAGGAAGATCCGTCTTCCTGATTTCAGGCCTGGCACTCTATCTACTTTACCACCTATCTGCCCCTGGCTAGACAGTAGTTTAGTGGTTTTAGTGGACTACAGGTTCAATATGAATTACAAGTGTTATGTAGTAGCCCTAAAAGTCAAATGCAACTTTAGGCTAGAATAAGAGAGGAGATACTAGAGAATTGATATTTCTGCTGCATTGTGCCCTGCTCAGACCATATCTGTAATAGTAATTAGATATCATTTAGCTTCTATTTTAAGATCCATCTTGAGATCAAAATTTTCAAATGATTTTACAAAATTAAAAAAAATTATTCATTAAAATATATGTGTAGGGACATGGGCATCCTCAGAGAATGCAAGCTATTACTGCTGCTGCCAACTTAAGTAGAAGAGCTGGGGCACCTCCTTCTGGAAAAGCATAATGACATACATGGAAGGGCCCAGCTTCCCAATTCACTACAAATATAGGTATTCTGACTGTTTCTGGTCTGCTTACTACATGGAAAGGAGGAATCTTTTTGATTGGCTGCTGAGCTGTAACTAAAAATGCATTCAAAGGACATTAATTACCCAGGGCATTTACTCTCTCCTTCTAAGCTGTGTTTGATTGAGGAATCAAGTACTGCTGTAAGCATTTGGTGGGAATAGAAGCCTCAGGCCTTTATCACCGTGTGCCTCTGTCATTACTTCTATCTTTGTTGTGTCTAAGAGGGAGCACTGGAGATAGCAATGGCTTCATGGGCTTTGAATGGTTAGAATAGTGAGCATTAGAAGTCCAGGAATATGAGTCCCTGCTGGTATTTTCTGGAGGCTGAGTAAGGGTGAGGCTATAGCAGGGCCCCTGAAGAACAAATTACTTGATCTAGCCCAGCAATTAACTGAGATGCTGATTCATACAGTTGTTGTGCTAAATCAGCAATATTTTGAGGGCAAATGCTTTGTGAAAACTACTTTAACTTTGAGCTCACTCTCCCCAAGGACCAAGGTAGCCTAGGGGAAAGTGTTCCCTAGGCATTGAGGAGAAATGTCTGTAATTCTGTTCTTAAAATATCTTCTCATTAAATATCCCATTGCAAAAGCAAATTGCTGTTAATTGGTTAAATGATATTGGGGTACTGCCAGTATTAATTACAATGTAAATGACAAAGGCAGCTAACATTAGAGAGAACAAACCAGATTTGGTGGAGGGAAGTGGGAGTTGAGGTGATAGCCCTAATGAAAGATCTCCTCCCCCAAACCCTTAGGAATACCTTCCTAGGATTCTGAAGGAAAGCTATAACTAGCCTCACTCTAGGGGTCCTGATTCATCATTGTGAGTGTGAATTGGGAGGAAGATCCTTATGGTTCTATAAAAGCTCCATATATATTTTAATGTGGATATGTACACACAGTGCTATACATAAATATATCTATATGTTTTTTAAACCAGATATGCGATTTCATCAGTGTAAGGAAGCTACTGGTGAGAAACTCTAATATATGTATATTCCACAATTGGAAAAGTTCTAATGCCCTCCAAGAAATGGAAAGAGACACATGAAATTCAGAGTTAATTGATTAGATCTAAAACCTGGACCATTCAGGAACTAAATCATCTGATACACCTTGTGCTAAAAGTCTACATGAGTAGAGAAGCCATTGGGATGGCGGTTTTGAAGTGGTAATTTTAGTAATTTTAAGAACATCAAAAATCGTTTCTTTCTTCCCTAGAACAGCTAGGCACAACAATTATCAAACATGGTGGCCATTGTTATGTATAGGACTGACAAAGCAAGGCCTTCATAAGTTAACTATTTATACAAAGTACTTAACATCTTGTTGAAATACTTAACTAAACTCATCATGTAATGAGACTCACACTGGGCACTAGTGCTAAGTTGGCTTAAGATAGGTTAAAACAATGCTGTCAAACTCAAATAGAAATGGGGGCTACTACACATATAAAGATCCCCATGGGCCACATAGTGACTTAGAAAACCATATATTAGTGTTATCTATGATTTATTGTATTTTTATTTATTTTGTTAAATATTTCCTGATTACATTTTCATCTGTTTGGAGGGGTCAAGGATACCTGGGAATGTGATATAGGATAATACCTTTTATGGAATATGGACACAGTTTGATGAGGGGTAGCATAGTAAAGTGAGTGCTAGACTTTGAGTAAGGAAAGCCTGGATTTAAATCCTGACTCTGAAACTAGGTCAAGGGAAAATTCTTTAACCTCTGAATCTTTTCTTTCACCTGCAAAATGCTGCTACACCTACCTCACAGGGTTGTCATGAAACTCAAATGAAAATTTGTAAAGCACTTGCAAACCCCAGAGTCACACACACACACACACACACACACACACCTATTATCTTTTCAATGCATTTAGGATACTGAGTGTAGTCTTTATTCAGGCATCTGCCCAGAAATATTATGAATGAAATGTCCTAAGAAATTGTTTTCCTCACCTCTTCTGATTTTCTAACTTGAAAAAAAAACCTTTTTGTCCATTAACAAGAGAAGGTATAGAATGTTGGAATAAAAATTCTGTTACAGTTGAGTGCTGCCAGTTTCAATTGTCACTTAAGTGGATTTCTCACAACTATCTTTTTTTTTCCTCCTCAAAATGTCAGTAGTTGATCAAATTCTAGAAAAGCTACTGATTTAAATTTTAGAAGCAACAAAGTATAACTGTATCCACGTTTTATATGAGGGGAATTTACTTGCTATTCTGTTAGGACTTTATACAAAAAAGATGGCTTATCACCTCATCAAGGCTTTAAAATGATTTAATTTATATTTACTTCAAGTAATTGAAAAACATTAATTGTGGTAGAAATAGGACCTTCTTGTGGCTCCAGCTCCCACCGCCTCCAATTCATGTAAAAGGGGACTCTGAACAAACTTTGGAGCTACAGAACCCACAAAATGACACAAAGAAACTAACCTCCCACTGAGGACAGCCTGGGAGGCTGGCAGGAATTGGCCATCGCATGGCTCTAGGAGCCAGCCCCAGCCCCACATAAGCTGGAGGTTTTAGCCCCAAGGTGGGCCTGACCAGCACCCCCCCCCCACCCCCGCCAGAAGGGACTTCAGGTCACCAGCAGCTGTGGTGGTTTCTAGAAGGAAAAGGACAAAGTTGAGAGTGGAGTCTGTGCAGTGTAGACTTTGGGGTCCAGTAGTTTGTGAGTGCAGTTGGCCTTTGCCCCTGGGGCAAGAAGCAGCTGAGGCAGAGTGGCCATGAAGCCATGAAGCTCCTGGCCTGCAGATTGTAGGGGGACCAAGCAACCATTGTGAGGGGTAATCACTCTTGCTTTAACCTGCTTGGATCTGGATGGCTGTCTAGGGTGGAGATCCTGGGGTGCGTGAACAGCTTGCCAGAGCATGTTGAGGCTTCAGAGAGGGCACCCAACTAATACCTCCAGCAGCTGTGAAAACCCCAGCATTTGGGATAAAACTCCCCTTTCTGGTAGCAGAGTTCTACTGTGGCAAGAGGCTCAAAAGTCAAGTAATTGAATGGCAACATGAGCAAGCAAAGGAAGCAAAGCAAACAGAGCATTCTGACATTAGACTCCTATTTTGGGGACAAAAAGGATCAAAGCATAGAACAGGAGGAAGACAAAGAAGTCAGAACTCCTGCACCAAAAGCTTCCAAGAAAAATATGAGCTGGTAATAGGCCATAGAGGGGCTTAAAAAGGATTTTGAAGACAAAATAAGAGAAGTGGAGGAAAAATTGGGAAGAGAAATGAGAACTGTGTGAGAAAATTATGAAATGAGAGTCAACAACCTAGATGAAGAAAATAACACCTTTAAAAATAGACTAACTCAGATGGCAAAAGAGGCTCAAAAAAGGCAATGAGGAGAAGAATGCCTTAAAAAGTCAAATTTTGCCAGATGGAAAAAGAATCTCAAAAGCACACTGAAGAGAATCATTCCTTCAGAATTAGATTGGAGCAAATGGAAGCTAATGACTTTATGAGAAATCAAGATACTATTAAACAGATCCAAACAAATGAAAAAATAGAAGGCAATGTGAAATATCTCATTGGAAAAACCACTAGCCTGGAAAATACATCCAGGAGAGATAATTTAAAAATTATTGGACTACCTGAAAGCCATGACCAAAAAAAGAACCTAGAAATCATCCTTCAAGAAATTCTCAAGGAAAATTACCCTGATGTTTTAGAACCAGAGGGCAAAATAGAGGTTGAAAGAATCCACTGATTACCTCCAGAAAAAGATCCCCAAAAGAAAACTCCTAGGAATATTATAGCCAAGTTCCAGAGTTCTCAGATCAAGGAGAAAATAATACAAGCAGCCAGGAAGAAACAATTTGAATATTGTGTAAACACAATCAGGATAACTCGGGATCTGTCAGCTTTTATACTGAGAGATCAAAGGGCTTGGAATATGATATTCTGGAGGTCAAAGGAGCTGGGATGAAAACCAAGAATCACCTACCCAGAAAAACTGAGTATCATGTTTCAGGGGAAAATATGGTCATTCAGTGGAATAGAGTACTTTCAAGCATTCTTGATGTAAAAACCAGAGTTGAATAGAAAATTTCACATTCAGATACAAGAAGCAAGAGAAGCATGAGAAGGTAAACAGGGAAAAGAAATCATAAGGAACTTATCAGAGTTGAACTACTTATATTCCTTTTTTTGGGGGGGGGGTTAACAAGCTTACTTTAATCAAACAAACATATATCATTTACCTAGTTCAGGGGAAAAGGTCAGCACCCGAACTTCAGAGTATACAGACAGATCAAACAGACAGGCTTCCAAACTGTCCAACCATTATCAATACCAAAATCACAGTTACCAGAGAGGGAAGCATCAACATCTGGGTTTTCAAAGCTGGGGGGCTCTCAATGGCTGCCCAGAGTCTCATCTGGTCAATCACACAACACTTCTCAAAGTGAGCCCTGGAACTACTTATATTCCTACACGGGAAAATGATAACTAAAAGCAATATATACGTATACATACATATATATGTCTATATAGGAGGGCATATGGGCATATGAATACATATGTCAATGTGTATATATGTGTACAGGTATACATAGACAGAGGCCATAGGACCAATTGAATAGGAAGGGATGATGCTTAAAAGGTGAAATTGAGAGGTGAGAGAGGAATATAATGAGAGGAGATGGGGAGAAACAGATTGGGGTAAATTATCTCATATAGAAGAGGCAAGGGAAATGTCTTACAATGGAGGGAAAGAACAGGAAGGCAAAAGGAAATGAGTTAACCTTATTCTCACTGAATTTGGCTTAGGGAGGGAATGACATACACAGTAAATAGGGTATCTCACCCTACAGGAAAGTAGAAGAGAGGGGGGATAATGGAAAGGAGGGTAGGCTGAGGGGGAGGGAAGTTGGAAGCACCCACTTTTGAAAAGGGACAGGATTAAAGTAGAGAATAGAACAAGTGGGGGGTGGGATAGGATGGAGGGAAATATAGTCAGTCTTTCACAATATATCCACTATGAAAATGTTGTGCATAGCTACACATGTACAACCTATATTGAATTGTTTATCTTCCCAGTGAGGGTGGGTGATGAGGGAGGAAGGGAAAGAATCTGGAATTCAAAGTTTTAAAATCAAATGTTTAAAATATATATATAGTTTTACATGTAACTGGGAAATGAGATATACAGGTACTGGGGCATAGAGATCCACCATGCCTACTGGAAGGTTGGAGGGGAGATAGGGGAAGATATGGGAGAGAGCAGATTGGGGGAGGGGATATTTAGTGGGATTGCTGTTTTGGGGTGGTGGGTAGGGAAAATGGGGAGAAAATTTGTAACTCAAAGTCTTGTGGAAATGAATGATGTAAACTAAAAAAAAAAGAGAGAGAGAAAAAACAAAGTCTCCCAGCCTCACTGGTCTGTCGCTTAAGTTTCTCATTCACACCAAACTTCTGCTTCCTTAAATACATTATTTTTCCTTCTCTGGTCAAGAACTTGCAGTGACTATAGCTCTTTGTGGCCTGTACCATTAATCTAACCAAGAGCCTCTGCCTAGCCTTTGGGACCTTCTACAACCTGTCCTCACTATACTCATGCAGCTCCTATTTCCCAGGATTCCCCAAGGCACATTTTCTACTCCTCACAGGTTAGCCTCCTGTTTTTGCTGTTTGCTGTCAGTGTATCTTTGCTCAGGCTACTTCCCCTTCTTCTCTATGAAGAAAGAGTGTCCGTGGCTCAGTGCCTCTTTCTATTCTCCACTGAACATTATCTTCTTTTATTTTACAGAAGCAGAAAGGAGGCAGTCCAACACCTACACCTCAATTGAATCACAGTATTTAGAGGTGGTCTAAGCCCCCTCTAGTCAAAGATTCTCTTTTCATAGATGATAACATGGAGATCAAGTCAGGTTCAGTGACTTGTGCAAAGACACACAGACATTATTTCATAACCCATGGGAAATCCTAGAATTTCACTTTTTTTTTTCCTTTTTGGAGGGCAATTGGGGTTAAGTAACTTGCCCAAGGTCACATGGCTAGGTTTTTGTTTGTGTGTGTTAAGTGTCTGAGGCCGGATCCGAACTCAGGTCCTTCTGACTCCAGGGCTGACACTCTACTCGCTGCGTCACCTAGCTGCCCCCTAGAATTTCACTTTTAATGAGAACAATGCAATCAGTCTTCCTCTAATGAAGAGGAACATTTCTCTCCCAACAGGACTATTTAGCTGCTTGTTACTCTTCTAGCTTCTGCTTTATTTAAATAATATTAGTAAGTGTTTAATATGAAGGTATTTGTAGATCCTATATTTGACTGCACACCACCATTGGGGAGGTGGGGCCAGGAGGAGAGGGAAGGGGAGAAAATTTGAAACTCAAGGGACTGTGGAGCTGAATGTTGTAAACTAAAAGCAAATAAATAAATAAATATTAGTAGGGGTGGTTAGGTGGCACAGTAAATAGAGTACTGGCCCTGGAGTCAGGAGGACCTGAGTTCAAATCCAACCTTGGACACTTAACACTTACTAGCCATGTCACCTTGGGCAAATCACTTAACTCCAATTACCCTGCCTTCCCCCTCCAAAAAGCAAAAAATATTAATAATATTAGTAAGCATTAATAATAGCACTATAGCAAGCTTTAGACCTGCTAGTTATATTAATAATATCTCTTAACACAAAAGTAAATACAAATTGCTTTAGTAAAAATGTTCTTTGAAACTGACTTCTAGGAGAGATTGTATCCTTGTCCTGGGACATTTAAACTGCAAATTTAAGATTTCTACAGAAACAACATGGAAATAGTGCTACCTTTACCACCAAAATATTGCATGACCAGGGGTGAGCTAAATCTACAAAATAGGGCTGGGAAATTCTTTGATGCTAAGATGTCTCTAGAAAGGAGTTGTTTAACACACCAAAGATTCCACCTGCAGCCCACAGCACTCCAGAGTCTGGCCCAAACCACACTTTTAAATGTAATTGGGAAATATTTAACAAATTAAGCAAAAAGACAAGAGAACAAAGATAACATTAATATGTGGTTTCTAAGTCAGTATGTGCCACAGGCACCCTTATGTACAGTTTAGTGGCAGCAGTTTCTATTTGTTTGATGCCACTGGGGAGATCAGAAGCAGGCCCTTCATGGAATATAATATTCCAGAGGGCAAAAGAGCTGGGATTGAAGCCAAGGGTCACCTACCCAGCAAAACTGAGTAGCTTGTTTCAGGGGAAAATATGGTCATTCAGTGGAATAGAGGACTTTCAAGCATTCTTGAGGAAAAAACCAGAGTTGAATAGAAAATTTGACATTCAGACACAAGAAGCAAGAGATGCTTGAGAAGGTAATCAAAGAAAAGAAACCAAAAGGAACTTATCAAAGTTGAACTATTTACATTCCTACATGGAAAAACAATAACTGTGTCTGATGAAACCTTTCTCAGTATGAAAATAATTGAAGAAGGTCATATGGACATATGTTTACAGGTATACATGGATAGAGGTCACAGGTTGAATTTGATGGGAAGGGATGATTCTTAAGGGGTGAAGTTAAGAGGTGAGAGAGGAAAGTGGCAAGAGGAGATGGGGAGAGAGAGGGTAGGGCAAACTATCTCATGTAGAAGAGGCAAGGGGAAGTAGTTGCAGGGGAGGGGAAGAACAGGAAGGCAAAAAGGCAAAACCATATTCTCATTGAATTTGGCTCAAGGAGAGAATCACATACATACTAAATGAGATATCTCACCCTGCAGGAGAGTAGGGGGAAGGGGGATGAGAGGGGGGATGATGGAGGGGAGTGCA